>CM067335.1:68655000-69855000 GCA_034376525.1 Nicotiana benthamiana | reverse complement strand
AAAAATCCTTGATATCCTTACGATTAAAAAAAAGTCCAAAGGCTAACGGGAAGAATTGCGGCTTGGGGAGATTTATTTCTAAATCTTCAGAAAAATATTTTAAAATTTTCTCCACACCCAAAAAGCTAGATCATTTTGAATGAAACGAAGATTGCCAACAAGACCTTAGAAATTTAAAAGCTTACTTGTCAAATCCACCACTATTGGCAAAATCAAAGGCAGGAGAAAAGCTACTCATCTCTTTGGCCGTGTCAGGAGTTGTGATAAGTGCTGTTTTAGTCCATGAGGACAAAGGTAAAAAACCTCCTATCTATTACGTAAACAAGTCTTTGCTAGATGTTGAAACACGATATCCACAACGAAAAAAATTAGCATTAGATTTGATCATGACATTAGAAAATTAAGACCTTATTTTCAGTGTCATCCCATTATTGTAGTTACTGCTTTTCCATTACGAAACATTTTGTATAAACATGAATTGTTAGGGAGATTAGGAAAATGAGCTATAGAATTAAGTGAATACAAAATCATTTATCAACCTAGGACTGCTATAAAATCTCAAGTATTAGCCGATTTCGTTGCTAATTTTAGTCAAGGGATGCATTTAGAAGTAGAAAAAGAATTACAAGTTTTTAATGGTGCAAACCCGGGGACTTGAATTTTATTCATTGATGGTTCATCTAATGTAAAAGGAGCAGGCCTATGGATAGTTCTCATACCACCTATGGGTAAAAATATTAGACATGCTATAAAATGTCATTCTATAACTAACAATGAAAGTAGAGTATGAGGCTGTAATTGCAGGTCTAGAATTGGCACGAGAACTCGGCATAACACAGATTATAGTCAAGAATAATTCTCAACTCGTGGTCAATCAAATGCTACAGCCACGGAGACACGAACGCAAGAATATCTCGAAAAGGTACGAGAACTAATAAATCAATTCCAAACTTGGAAGGTAATGTAAATCCCAAGAGATGAGAATGTGGAGGCAGATGCTTTAGCTAATCTCGCATCTGCAGCAGACGTAGCAAACGACACAAATGCTTCAGTCGTACATTTATTTCATTCCATTCTTGAAAATGATAAGAACAAGGTAAATTTTAATCATTTATCATGGGATTGGAGAAACAAAATTATTGCTTTTTACAGCACAGAACCGTGCCTGATGACAAAAGAAAAGCTTATGCACTTCGCAAAAAAGCTGCTCGTTATTGTTTACATCAAGGAACTCTTTATCAAAAGATGTTCGGTAGACCATTAGCAAGGTGTATCGGACCTTCCTAAATGGAATATGTGATGAGGGAAGTACATGAAGGACATTGTGGAAATCACGCAGGATGAAGGTTGCTGGTAAAAATGTTGATTTGAGCAAGGTATTATTGGCCTAAAATGGAAGAAGAAGCAAACAGTTTCGTGGTCCAAGTGTGATAAATGTCAAAGATACGACAATAATATGCATAGACCAGGTGAGTTACTGCACCCTATTATAGCCTTGTGGCCCTTTATGAAATGGGGAATGGATATCGTAGGTCCATTGTCACAAGCAAAAGGTCAAGTGAAGTTTCTACTTGTACTTACAGATTATTTTACTAAATGGGTAGAAGCAGAAGCATTTAATAGGTACGAGAGAAGGAAGTTAAAGACTTCATTTGAAGAAATATAATATGCCATTTTGGAGCACTAATGGAAATCGTGTGTGATAATGGTCTGCAATTCATAGGAGCTCAAATCACAAAATTTTTTCAAAGTTGGCAAATTAAAAAGATAAGATCTACACCATACCATCCAGGGGGTAATGGACAAGCGGAATCCACAAAAAAAGTCATTATCAATAACTTGAAGAATAGGTTACAGGATTCAAAAGGTAATTGGCCTAAGGTATTACCTGGAGTATTATGGGCTTATCGTACAACGACACATGACAAACACCATTTTCAATGGTTTATGTGCGGAGGCCTTAATTCCAGTTGAAATAGGAGAACCGAGCACACGATACGTTCAAGCAACGGAGGAATCACATGATGAAAAGATGGGGGTGCACCTTGATTTACTCGAAGGAAGAAGAGAAGCTGCATTAATAAGAATGGCAGCACAAAAGCAAGTAATTGAACGATATTACAATAGGAAAGAACGCCTCAGATTTTTTAAAATTAGGAACTTCGTGCTTAAAAAGGTATTCTAATATGCAAAGGCCGCTAATTCAGGAAAGCTGAGTCCAACGTGGGAAGGACCCTATGGAGTTCGTGACAGCCACAGGCACGATGGAAACTTCCAAAGAAGAAGCAACATTAGCAGTTTCAACTGGGCTTGAAGTGTTAGGTTCAACGAGGGGAGAAAGAGTCACAGAAGTTTCAGCTTCCATAGACCAAGTCGTAGAAGTTTCACCCTCGGGAGCTGGATTTGCAACATCTTCAACTTCAACTGCCACATCAACGGCTTCATTATTTACAAGTTCCTCATCCACGGGAGCTTCAATTGCAGGAGAAGGAAAGTCAAGTGTTTGTTGGGTTCTTCAATGGTTTCCAAAACGTTGGCCAACTCTGAGTTTAAGTCAAAATTTTCTTGACGGGCATCCATTAAAGCATCACGACGAGAGTTTAAGAAACCCCAACTCACCTCTAAATCAAACTTTTCCTCAAGAAGTTCATACTCCCCTTCCCACATAGCAAGACCATTCTTTAACACTTGATATTCAGCTAAATGAGAATCAAGGAAAGCTTAAAAGGAGGCATGGGAACTCTCTAAGGCACGTACTTTGTCAGAGGAGATCCTTAAATTAGCTTGAACTTGAGTCAAGTTTGCACTAATTCTCCTGCATATTACTCTTTCTTGTCCAAGAGTGCCTTAAGTTCTCTTGTTTCTTCACTTGACTTTGATAACTGCCCTGAAAAGCAACATTCAAGGCGCTCCTTGTCTTTTTCAAATTGACTTGAAGAAGCTTTGGAAACTGCTAATTCAGAGGTTAGTTCTCGCTTCTGTTGCTCCAGGTGACTTCTACTCTCTTGCAATTCTTATATGGCTTTCTGAGCATTTTCAAATTGCTCCTTCCCATTCACTGCTTCTAGTTGGGCCTCCTTCGCTATTCTTTCAGCCTCAAAAATAGACTTTTCAGATTCACGATCCTTCTTCTCTAAAGTGGAGATTCTTCCCATTAATTCCTTACCAGTAAGGTTAGCCTACAGTAGCAACTTAGGGAAATAAGAATCTGGCGATTAAAAAACTTGTTAGTTAGTAAAAAGCATTTTACCTTAAAATTAGAATGAACAATGTCATTCATCAAAGTTAAGAAGCTATGGCTGTTCATCTTCTTCTTCTTCTTCTCAATATATCCAATCAAAGGCCCAATCGAGACATCAGCTCCACCAGACTTCCTTAAACGACTGTTATTAGCAGGAACTTCTAGTGTAACACTCCTCATAGCCAAGTTTCTACTACTAGAACCCTCCTCTGCCTGTTGAACAAAGGTAGGGGAGCTATAGAAGGAGGAGCGGTAGAAGTAGTGAAAATAACAAAAGTCAAAGGTCTCGAAGCAGGTAAGGGAGCAGAAATTGGTAAGGGAGCAGGAACAGATAAAACAAACAAGGAAACACTTGAAGCGAAGGGAGAAATAGAAGGAATGTGAACAGAAAAAGAAAGAGGAACTTCATCAGAACCTGACCAAGTTCTCCACTTCCAAAACCACTAACGAAGAGACGTTGAATAGACTAATTGGTGTCTCTTGGAGTGGTTGCATCATAAGAAGGAACGAGAAAAGGTCTGGTGAGAGAGGCACGGGCTAGAGGAACTTCAGTTTCACCTTGAAAAATGATGCGTCTCCTGGCTCTTGGCAAAGAAGTAACTTCATCTTCAGAATCTTTTCCATTAATTTTCCTTTTAGCAGCGTAGCTAGAGTTATCTCCAAAGAGAGTGGAGTTCAAGAAGAGGCTCAAAGGGCAGCAACTACTCCAACTTACATTCCTCGGATAGAAAATCCTGACAAAAAGGAGGATAAAAAGTTAGAAACAAGAAAGGATTTAACATACGAAAAAGCATAAAGAAATGCATACCGTGAGTTTTCACTTTCCAACCATGTAAAAGAGAAATGGATTTCCAAGTTCTCGCCTCCATAGGCACGACTTTCAATATTGAATCTACCCAACCACGGAAATTAGGAACGGCTTCCACATCTCCCATAGTTGCTACAGAAAAGCAAAAAGAGACGAAATTAGAAAAGAAATTGAAATTCTTAACGATAGGTACGGTAAGTAAAAAAAACTTACGTGCAAAGTTCCACTTCTCAGGGAAGGGGATATTTGTTTCACCCACCAAATCAACTGTGCGTACAACAACATAACGAGTGTACCACCCACGATCCTTGTCATCTTTAGGGCTTACCAATACCCTTTTACTTCTTGCAGTTAAAGTAAAAATCCCATAACGGAATAATTTGGGGTGGTAAAGATGATTAAGGTGGGGAAAGATAACGGCAACATTGGCTTTTAGGGACATATACCTTAAACAAGCCACTGCTCTCCATACAAAAGGGCCACCTTGTGCTAAACAAATTCTGAAAAAAATAACAAAAATCAAATGTAACTGGGTCGATAGCATGAGTAAATCCCAAAGTAAAGGGATAAGTATAAACAAAATAAAATTCAATTCTAAAATAAGAAATTCTCTGGTTTGGATTAGGGATCATCATATGAAGATTATCTTTGCAGCGACAATCTTTTCGAACAACAGAAATCAAAGGTTCAACAATTAGAGAAGGAAAAGTGTCAGCTTTCTCTAAATTAACAACTTGTTCACGGAGATAAGTCATTGGGTACTATTTCCTCAACTAAAGGCTCTTGAAGAGGCTCAGAAAGTTCTTTACCTTTAGAAGAGGGTTTCTTAGTGATAGAACCTCTAGAAATAGTTCCAGAGCTAGAAGAAGGAGTGGTGGAACTAGAGGAATCACCACTAACGGATCCTAGGCTATGAAGCCTGCCACCTATACCCCTTCTATGACTTACAGGAGCATTGGGGAAGCTATCAAGAATTGGGACTCTCTTAGGGTTAGGATTCGGAGACGCCATTGTAGAGAAAGGATGAACTAAATGAGAAAGGAACAAAAGTAAAGAGTAAAGTATCAGTTAAGGGTTTATGAAGAAGAAGACAAAGGAAAAAAAATGTTAAATATGTATGCAATAGCAACCGTCAAACAAAGAAGTTTAATGATGAAAACCTATAATAAATGCAACTGTCACTTCGTGAATAGAGGGGATGGAGAAGCCTTGAAAAAAGGCTGCAGAATTACAGAGCCAATCAGAAGGTGACACGTGTATAAAGCATTAAATAAAAAAGACAACTGAAGCGTTAATACTGTCATAACATTGATTACGGAAAAAATTCCCTTTTTGTGAAGATCAACTTCTCAAATATTTAATTGATAAATAAATAAAAAGTAAGGGGACTGTCTATATTGGGAAAAAACTAAGTCTGTATATTAAAGATGACGTGTCATGACACGTGGACTGGTCAAAAGGTCAAAACGCAATAAATAGCCAAGAGACACGGGCGATAACAGATATGGGGAGAAGAAAGCAACATAGGTGCGGACTGTTACTCAAATGACACGAATCTCGTACCTATTCGAGTCAGTTAAAGATCGAAGATCGAAAGAAGTTGAAGATACGAAACTGATGACGTAAAAGAGTCTAAATACAACATTAAATATCAAATACGTTGGAGAATTTAAATTAAATATGAATGGTTGTGTAATATTTCTTTTAATGTCATTTATTACTCATAATTGGCTCATTAAGACAAAAGCATTACCAATTTTCCTAGAATCAACTATAAAAGAAGAAGAACTCAACATCTGTAAGGAGACGAAATATTTTGATTACACTGAAAAATAAAACTGTTTATTGCTTTATTATACTCAGAAGTCTTCTATTATTTCCGCTTTTAGATTATCAGTAACCTAAATTTCTCTTTGTTGTAGCTTTAACCAAAGATACAAATATTTGATTAAACGGATATAGTGTGAGATAATTAGGGCGAGTGAAATAGCTAAATTTTGGTTTGTCATTTCAACGTATTGTTAGAAACCTGTTAATTCGGAATAGTGAAAGGAGGAGTCTGAAACAGACAAAAAGTTGAAAGGAAAAGAGCCAACCCCCAATTGGCGGATGCTCTCTTTTTCTCAATTTTCCACCTTTTAGGAATCCGAATTCCAAGGACTAACCGCGTAGTCAATGTAGAAAGTTTAAATGAAAAGCCTAAAGGTAGGGTCAAAATCCAAATTTATGTATCCCAAATCATCCCTCGGTCAAGCCTATGACATATATAAGCCTTGGAATTTTTGTTTTTTTTTCTTCTCTATTACTTTAAACAAACATTTGGTATTCTAAATTGAACCAATATAAAATCGGAGTAAAAAGGGTTTATTAAAAGTTTTTATTCTCAGAGTTCGCATCCAAAAAACTCTTTGCTTCAAGTGAAGGAATTGCAATTGTTTCACCGCACTCTTGGCGGTAAATCTGATCTCCATTCCAATTAATTACCGTGGTATATGAAAGATGTAAATTCTCTTTCATATAAAGTTGAAACTTTGATTCTTTTTTTACAGTATGGTGTGAAAAATTTCGCATACGAATCAAATTGATCAATTTTCAAACTGAATCCACAAACCAGTTTTTGAAAATAACAATCTATCTATATTGTTATAAATGTATGAAAAAAAAATTGGATTACAAAAATAGCCCTAAAATATAACATACTATTGGATATAATAGTAATATTATTATTTTCGTTTTTCTTATGAATTTAGTTTGATTTAGGAGAAAGAGTGTGTCTAGGAATTCTATTCAAATTGGTTTATGATTTCCAATTAACTTTTTCATCTTTTAGTGTATGTAGCGTTGAATTGTTCGTTATTAGGAGTAGCTTCACAGGGTATAACATATCGACTTTATGAGCAGACAAAGGAAAGAATGTACGACAGGAAATTTACTAAAATTACAATAATGTCTAATTTATTTTTAAGAAGATAAAATACCTAGGATATTAGGACCGCAATTTAAATTAAAGTTTTTTAATGTTTAATTTTAATTTTAATGAAGATAAAACATCCAGGGTATTAGCGGTGTTATTTTCAAGAGAGAATGTACGAATAGTCAAGATGCAACTTGTGGAGGTATAGAAATCATAGATAGAAGAAAAATATTGAGCGACACAAATATATCAATTTTTAAATTACAATAATTCGGATGAAAGACGAAATATATCGATTTGATTTTATCACACCTGTTACTATTAAATGAAGATATTTTTCCTTTGAATAATATTACAATTACAATCGATTTTCAGAGTATCAAAGAAAACTTTTTCAATATTTTTTATCATGAAAATATTTCTCATAGTAATATTTTTGCTATATGAAATTTTGTAATAGTTTTAGGGATTACACGTGCAAGGCACGTGACGTATAGACTAGCTAGACCTAAATTGAGAATTCTTTCTCCTAAACCATGACTCTCAAAGTTACAAACAATTTTTTTCGGTCAAAAAATGAAAATCATTGACTTAAAAAGGTAAAGCATCAAAAGTAATGATGGGAAGGAGACAATCGAATGTGGAGAAGATATGGTATTGTTTTGTATGGTTATCATACTTCAAGATTCCTTGATACATGTCATGATCTCATCTCCCTTCTATTTAATGGTGTAAATAAAAGCAGACCAAATTCTTTTCTTCTCCAACTTACTCAGCAAATAACAACCACTTCCACTTTCAGAATTTAATCGTTGTATTAAACCTGGACAGGTTATTAATAAGAACAAAAATATATAATTTTCATCGTTTAAATGAAATTAAATTGGGTCAATAGTAAAGTTGAGGCTACATTTTCTTAGAATAAAACAACAATGTATTGATAATTGTAAGAAAAAAATCAATTGTTAGTAGTTCACATAAGTTTTACGAATTTAAAGTAGGAAGTAATTAAGACAAATACAATTGATTCAGGCAAAGCTAAAGTAAGTATCAGCAAACTCAAATAAGCAAAGAAAATACCAGTAGCTTGCAAAATTTGAATGCGCTAATGATGTACATTTATATACTCATATCATTTATAAAGTAATTATAAATAAATATTTATTGTAAGTATAAATCATTTCCTTAATAGAAATTACACATAATCTGCTATCATAAGTTCGACTATATCATATTATTAAAGTTCGACAAGAGGGATTGCTCTGATGGTAAGCAATCCTCACTTCCAATCAAGAGGTTGTGAGTTCGAGTCTCCCGAAGAACAAGGTGAGAAGTTCTTGGAGGGAAGGATGCCAGAGGTTTATTTGGAAATAACCTCTCTACCCAAGGGTAGGGGTAAGGTCTGCGTATATACTACCCTCCCCAGACTCCACTAAGTGAGATTATACTGGGTTATTGTTGTTGTTGTTGTTTCCATCGTATGTATTTAACATATAATTAAAGTTTAATTTAACATTTGAGAAAGAAGTTTATTTAAAATTTTCAAATAATCTTGCTAATTAATGTTTCCCCCCCGGGTTTTATCAAAATTTAACCCCATACTTTTGCTAATTAAGTGCATAGTAATCATGACTTAAATAAGATATATTATTGATTTGGAAAATTAAATAATGAAATAGTACAAAGTATGTTGAGGTGTCATGTTTAGTGAAACAAGGACAAGGCGTAGTAGATAAATACTCCACCGTACCAAACGGAGAACCCTATATTTTACCTATATGCTCTGTCCTACACTCTACAGTTTTCCCCTGCCCCTTAGCTTCACCCACCCCTATATACCATGGCTTATTCACCCCACCACAAATATTCTAAAAGCACCATCAGAATCAAATCATTGTATTCATCATAGCGTTTTGAAATTCAATTAAACTCTGGAACTAAGAACTCTAACTTTTTTTTTGAGTCTTCCCTCAATAAGAGGCAGATTTTCAGGGAATTAGCTGAACATAATTATATTCAAGGAGAAAATCAAGATGGGGAAGCTTCCAGCTTTGAGGGGAATGTTGTCTGGCTCGAAGCCATTATCTCCTCTTCATTGAACCTAGTTCAAAAGGTAGTAGGAGTATTTTGTCAAAGGTATATGAACAAACAATAATGAGAGATAGTGTCGTCGGACCAGGCTTCATTCCCCCCAATTTGGAAACAAATATAGGCTTACCTTGCTTGATTATCTGCTGAAGCCGCAGGTTGGATTTCCTAACATATCGTATAAGTTCTGATTAGGTTTTAATATTTGTTGCTGTATTATGGATCTTTTGATTTAAGAACATCGTATATGAAACTCACTGACTCGATTAATTTGAATTTGTATCAAATATACTAGGCGAGAATAAAGTGCACGTGTATTTGGATTTTCATTCTGTTTCTGGATTTTAATTTGCATGCAAATTTCCAGGGTTTTACCGACAGGGATGTTGGAATAATTATAATGGTTTTGACCCCCTACACTCCTTTTTGGCCTGTAATTTCATTATTACTGTTGAGTCTAGTCTCTGTTCTTTTAATTTCAGGTGGTATTTTTCAACCCTAGTTATCATGGTTGCATAATTTGTTTGTCTGGATTTTATCATTGAGTACTACGATAGGTTCTATGCCTCAATGATTGCAAAAGCCTTCTGATCTACTACTTAATTTTGCTTTTATGCTAAAGTAATTTTCTAGTATTTTTTTTTCTATTACCATTTTAGGGTTTCTGTACAGAAAGTTTCAAGAGTCCAGGGACGGATGCTTAACGAAGCGGTGTCAATATAATTGTATCTTGACGTATTTGTTATGTGTTTGATTTTCCTCTAAGATGTCAGACGTTCAAAACTCAATTAGCACATTTAACTTTTCTATAAATATTTGAGAGAGATTTTGTTGTTAAATATTGTGATTGACTTAGAATCGAACTCAAAACTTTTTTTAACTTAAGATTCAACAAAACCAATAGACTAGGGTTATTTTTGTCCAAAAATATAATAATTAAAGTTATTATTCCATTTCTTCTATAAACTTTGATAGCGGTTAAAAATTTCTTGCATACACCCCGAATAGTCCCTTTATGCGCCCAGAAAAGAGAGAACAGAAGAAAGAATCATAATGGAAATGTAGACGAGAAGTGGATCTTTCCTGGACAGATCCCTTTCATCTGATATTTTAGTTTACTTTGTAGCCGTTATATAGATAGAAAAACATTTTTTCCCTTTTTAATGGGGAATAAGAGTTAATGAATTATAGAACAAATGAAAAACTTAGTATAACAATCTCATATATATCTACATCATATAACATTTTTATACTATAAATAAATGCTCTACCAAGACTAGCAGGTTCTCGAGATTCTACCTTTCCTCTAATAATGAAAATGTATGACCTTTGCCTTTGGAAACTTGTGTGCACACACATGCATTGGTATATTAAAATGAAGTATGTGACCTGTAGGCTGTAGTGGAGGGTATCGTGCTATGAAAATTTTGTGGAATATAGAACGGATATATATTCTGCAGTATGGATTCGGCACCTTAAATCCTTCTTTCTTTTCAGATAAGATAATAGTTAATTTATCTGGCATCTATGAGTTGTTAGGATTATGATTCCTACTAAAGACAACAACCTTCATATTGAATAATCCGGAATTACAACTACATGAGCGGAAACTAACCTGAATCCATATGTGTGGAATTTTATGAACCACCTTTGATAATTGTCCTTGATTCCTTTTGAACCTCTTGATCCTTTCTTCAAGTTTCTTGAAGTTTGTATATTACCACAAGAATGAATCCACAAGATTTAACAATATGAGAATTGTTACACAATAACAATAATATGACAATGATCAAATTTGGCTTATGGTTTTCCACCCTATTTGCAAGACAATGGACAATATGGTTCTTGATTCAATGGGAAAAAGAAGAACTTTTCTTGCTAAAGAATGGGAACCATAACCCCACTTTATAACTCTAGGAGTTACATAACCCAAGAGACAAGAGTTACAAGACAAAAGTTATGTCTTGAGTTATGTCTTGCAAGAGTTACAAAACTCAAGAGTCACAAGCATTCATGTAACTATAGTTACATTTGTAACCTTAGTTAGCCCATCATAAACTAAGGTTACCCTTTTGAGTATCTACACATTAGTCCTACACTTTAGTATGACAACACATTGGCCCCCTTAACATAATGTCCATAAGACCACATAATTAGGCCAAACCAAAAGATAGCACATAACATATAATTATCCATATATTGTTCATATGTGTGTAGATATAAGTCCATATATCTAGATATAAATCCATATATCTTACAATCTCCCACTTGGACGAGATATACATACATATGTACAAACCTTAATATTATATGTTACAAACCTTAGGTGCACAAAATTGCTATCACAATAAAATTGTCATGAACAATCCGGTCCGTCAATCATACCAACATAGGAACTAAGTGCTCGTCGTTACTCATTCGTAACTAGAACCAATCATAGATCACGTATATCAATATAACCAACGACATGGATCAAGTGTAGGTATGTAGCATGGAAATAACATAAAGTGTGGTCAATAGAATGTCTATTTCCAACTGGTTCTCTTTATTGAGATCAAACATAAACTGTAAGAGTACAAAAACTTTAAAACTGAATATCTGCAGATATAACTGAATTACTGAATTTCTGAATTTCTGAATATAATGAACAATTACATAAATGTGCAATACAAACTCCCACTAAAATACATAATCCTTATCTGATTTGACACCCATACAAGCAATATGCTCATGAAATACTTTTGGTGCCAATCCCTTAGTTAGCGGATCCGCAAGCATGGAGTTTGTACTAATGTACTCAATGCACAATTGTCCATTTTGTACTCTTTCTTTAACAGTCCGAAATTTGACGTCCATATGTTTTGCTTTCGTCAAACTACTGTTGTTATTAGCATAAAGGACTGCTGATCTGTTGTCACATAATAGCCTAAGAGGCTTCTGAATAGTATCAACAATACGCAGTCCACCAACAAAATTCCGCAGCCATAATGCCTCATTGGATGCTTCATAACATGCCATAAACTCCGCTTCCATGGTGGAAGTGGCTGTAAGAGTTTGCTTAATGCTTCTCCAAGAGATAGCACCACCCCCAAGCATGTAAATATAGCCTGAAGTAGACTTCAAACTATCCTGACATCCAGCAAAATCGGAATCGGTATACCCAATGATCTCAAGCTGGTCCGATTTCCGGTATGTAAGCATGTAATCCTTTGTTCTCTGTAAGTACCTCATGACCCGTTTGGCTGCCTTCCAATGGTCCATTCCCGGATTGCTTAGATATCTGCCTAACATCCCAACAATGTATGCTATATCAGGTCGTGTACATACCTGAGCATACATCAGACTACCTACCGCCGAAGCATAAGGTGTCTTCTGCATTTCCGAAATTTCATAAGAATTGTTTGGGCACTGTTTGAGACTAAATTTGTCTCCCTTAGTAACAGGGGTGTCGCCTGGTTTACAATCCTGCATGCCAAATCTTTTCAGAACCTTATCGATATGGCCCTTTTGTGACAGACCGAGAACGCCTTTGGAGCGATCTCTTAGAATCTGAATTCCTAATACAAAAGAAGCTTCACCAAGATCTTTCATTTCAAATTTCTTTGAAAGAAATTTCTTAGTTTCAAGTAATAATGCTATATCGTTACAGGCAAGCAGTATGTCATCGACATATAAAACCAGAAAAATATACTTACTCCCACTGAACTTATGGTATATACAGTCATCAGCAATATTCGGTTCAAAACCAAAAGATGTAATGACTGCATGAAACTTATAATACCATTGACGAGAAGCTTGCTTGAGCCCATAGATGGATTTCTTTAATTTGCAAACCTTCTTCTCTGATTCATCCGAAACAAAGTTTTCAGGTTGCACCATATAAATTGTTTCCTCAATGTCACCATTGAGAAAAGCAGTCTTAACATCCATTTGATGAAGCTCAAGATCAAAATGTGCTACTAATGCCATTGTAGTCCTGAAAGAGTCTTTCGATGAAACTGGAGAGAAAGTCTCTTTATAATCAATGCCTTCTTTCTGAGTGTAGCCTTTTGCGACAAGACGAGCTTTGTACTTAATAACATTGCCCCCTGAATCCCTTTTGGTTTTAAAAATCCATTTACAACCAATAGGTTTCGTACCTTCGGGCAACGTAACAAGCTCCCAAACGTCATTATCGCTCATAGACTTCATCTCATCATTCATGGCATCAATCCACTTTTGAGAGTTAGAACACTTAATGACTTGACGGAAGTTGATTGGATCATCTTCCTCAAGTCCAATATCACTTTCTTGTTCTTGGAGAAATACATAATAATCATCCGAAATTGCATTTCTCCTCTCTCTAGTGGATCTCCTTAATGGCATTTCAGTTACTTGAGGTTGTTGAGTTTGATTTTCATTAGTTATATCAGGTTCCTGATGGGGAAGATTTTCGAGATTGTCTTGAACCGGAGTTGTGTGATCCGAGTCAGTAAGACCAAGATCAACAATTTGAGGGAAAGACACATGTTCTTCCTCAAAGACAAAATCTCTAACAACTTTATCTCCCCACCCCCCAAACTCAATATCCTCAAAGAACCTAGCATTTCCCGTCTCAAAAATAGTTCGTGATGTGGGATCATAAAACTTAAAACCCCTGGATTTTTCAGAGTATCCAACAAAATAGCTACTAACCGTCTTAGCGTCCAGTTTCTTTTCATTCGGCCTATAAGGCCTTGCCTTAGCTGGACAACCCCAAATGTGTAAATGTCGAATACTGGGTTTAAGCCCAGTCCAAAGTTCATAAGGGGTTTTGATTGTAGCTTTAGTTGGAACTCTATTTAGAATATAAGTTGCAGTTTTTAATGCTTCACCCCAGAGTGAGTCTGGCAAAGAAGTACGAGAAATCATACTTCTTACCATATCCTTAAGGGTCCTATTTCGTCTCTCAGCTACACCATTCATCGCAGGACTTCCTGGCATAGTATATTGAGGGACGATTCCACACTCATCTAGGAATTTAGCAAAAGGCCCTGGACGTTGTTCACCGGAACCATCATATCGACCATAGTATTCACCACCACGGTCAGATCTAACGGATTTAATTCTTTTGCTTAGTTGATTTTCAACTTCATCCTTAAATGATTTGAACACGTCTATGGATTGGGACTTTTCGTGAATAAGATATAGGTACCCATAACGAGAATAATCGTCTATGAATGTGATAAAGTATTGTTGACCATTCCGACAAGGAGTAGGAAATGGCCCGCAAATATCCGTATGTATCAATTCTAAGATGTCCGAAGCTCTCTTGGCACCTAATCTAGTCTTGTTTGTTTGTTTTCCCTTGATACACTCAATACAAATTTCCGAATTTGAGGTATCAAGAGAATCAAGAATTCCATCTGACACGAGTTTCTGAATTCTTTGAATGGATATGTGACCCAAACGTTTATGCCAGAGTGATATAGAATTCTCATTAGTTAATTTCCTTTTAGTACCACTTAAACTTGTATGCAAAGTTTCTTTATTTGAAGTTATTGTATCAACCAAATATAAGCTATCAAATGTTGATAAAACACCAGTACCAATAAGATTTGAACACTGAAAGAGACTAACTTTATTATCCCCAAATGTACATTTATAACCAGATATGTCCAATTGGGGAACCGAAATTAAGTTCCGTCTAAAAGACGGTACAATAAAAGTCTCATCCAAATCTAAATGAAAACCAGTTTTAAACAACAGCCTAAATTTGCCAATAGCTTCAACTGGCACCTTCTTGCCGTCACCCACATAGATGTATCTTTCACCATCATTTGGTTTTCGGCAGTTCAGGCAACCCTGCATTGATATACTTATATGAGTAGTAGCAGCAGAATCTACTCACCAAGTATCCTTAGGTACTGAAATTAAATTAACTTCAGAACAAACAAGAGAAAGAAGTGTACCTTTTTTCGCACGCCAGGCATGATACTTGGTACAATCCTTCTTCACATGATTAGTCCCCTTACAGAAGAAGCAACCTAATGCAGTGATTTCAACCTTAGGTTCCTTATGTTGCTTATTCTTGGGCTTTGCAACTGCAACTTCCTTACCCTTCCTCTTCTTAGTTTCCTTAGAAGAGGATGCCAAATGAGCACTTTCTGTCTTATCTAGCTTTATCCTTTCCTCTTCTTGCACACAGTGTGAAATGAGCTCGTTAAGAGACCATTTCTCCTTCAGGCAGTTATAACTGACCTTAAACTGATTAAAGTGTGCAGGAAGAGATATCAAAACAAAGTATACAAGCAGTTCCTCAGGTAAATCCAGCTTGAGTGACTTTAGTTTCGAAGCAAGATGAGACATTTCCATAATGTACTCCCTAATGTTTCCCTTGCCCTTATACCTCATGGAAACAAGTTTACTCAATAGTGTACTTGTTTCCGCCTTTTCGTTTTGAATAAAACGCTGTTTGAGGTTTTCAAGGAAAACTTTGGCATTGGGTTCATCATTCATAGTGCCCCTGAATGATTCTGGGATTGCACGCTTCATGATCATGAGACTCATGCGATTCGAGCGTTCCCACTTCTCCATCACCCTCCTGTCATCAGGAGAGGATGTATCCTCAAGAGGAGTAGGTTGCTCGGTCCGAAGTGCTAAGTCAAGATCCATGCAACCGAGAACGATCATGACGTTCTCTTTCCATTCCTTAAAGTTAGTGCCGTTAAGCACAGGGATGCTATTGATGTTGGCAGAGATCGTAGAAGCAGAAGAATTTACTGAAAATAGAACAAAAGGATTACTGAATACATGCTTACATAAACTTTAACTTTAACTTTATAGATTCAAAATTAGGCACGTCCCATTACAAGATACCTAGCACAACATTGATTTTAGTCTTTGGACAGAAAAACAACTTGTAAGTGGTACTCTTGGTGTAGTGATCAAACATAGACAATAAACTCCTGTCAAATATTAAACCTTCCTTTGGGCCGATTTAATATTCACATGAAAAACCAAATAATCGTCTCATATTTACCACCACAAGAATGTTCGAATTCCTGCCAAATAACACCTTCCTTTGGGCCGGTGTTAAACGCATGGAAGACTAACATCCACAGTCATCTTATATTTTAAAATTAATCAATCTACACAATAGATGTTACTTTGGCAACATAGTGCTTCAATTGAATAACTAAAATATTAGATGCTATAAACTTTAGTTCCTTAAGCCATTTTATGAATCTCAACTTAATGTGTTACATATTTTGATATGTAACACTTGAATATTAATCGTTGTGTACATGATAGGACAATTCTAAATATATTATAAGAATTGATGGACTTTAAAACAATTAATATTCACTGAAACTTAAGAGATCCATTTACAACCAATAGGTTTCGTACCTTCGGGCAACGTAACAAGCTCCCAAACGTCATTATCGCTCATAGACTTCATCTCATCATTCATGGCATCAATCCACTTTTGAGAGTTAGAACACTTAATGACTTGACGGAAGTTGATTGGATCATCTTCCTCAAGTCCAATATCACTTTCTTGTTCTTGGAGAAATACATAATAATCATCCGAAATTGCATTTCTCCTCTCTCTAGTGGATCTCCTTAATGGCATTTCAGTTACTTGAGGTTGTTGAGTTTGATTTTCATTAGTTATATCAGGTTCCTGATGGGGGAGATTTTCGAGACTGTCTTGAACCGGAGTTGTGTGATCCGAGTCAGTAAGACCAAGATCAACAATTTGAGGGAAAGACACATGTTCTTCCTCAAAGACAAAATCTCTAACAACTTTATCTCCCCACCCCCAAACTCAATATCCTCAAAGAACCTAGCATTTCCCGTCTCAAAAATAGTTCGTGATGTGGGATCATAAAACTTAAAACCCCTGGATTTTTCAGAGTATCCAACAAAATAGCTACTAACCGTCTTAGCGTCCAGTTTCTTTTCATTCGGCCTATAAGGCCTTGCCTTAGCTGGACAACCCCAAATGTGTAAATGTCGAATACTGGGTTTAAGCCCAGTCCAAAGTTCATAAGGGGTTTTGATTGTAGCTTTAGTTGGAACTCTATTTAGAATATAAGTTGCAGTTTTTAATGCTTCACCCCAGAGTGAGTCTGGCAAAGAAGTACGAGAAATCATACTTCTTACCATATCCTTAAGGGTCCTATTTCGTCTCTCAGCTACACCATTCATCGCAGGACTTCCTGGCATAGTATATTGAGGGACGATCCCACACTCATCTAGGAATTTAGCAAAAGGCCCTGGACGTTGTTCACCGGAACCATCATATCGACCATAGTATTCACCACCACGGTCAGATCTAACGGATTTAATTCTTTTGCTTAGTTGATTTTCAACTTCAGCCTTAAATGATTTGAACACGTCTATGGATTGGGACTTTTCGTGAATAAGATATAGGTACCCATAACGAGAATAATCGTCTATGAATGTGATAAAGTATTGTTGACCATTCCGACAAGGAGTAGGAAATGGCCCGCAAATATCCGTATGTATCAATTCTAAGACGTCCGAAGCTCTCTTGGCACCTAATCTAGTCTTGTTTGTTTGTTTTCCCTTGATACACTCAATACAAATTTCCGAATTTGAGGTATCAAGAGAATCAAGAATTCCATTTGACACGAGTTTCTGAATTCTTTGAATGGATATGTGACCCAAACGTTTATGCCAGAGTGATATAGAATTCTCATTAGTTAATTTCCTTTTAGTACCACTTAAACTTGTATGCAAAGTTTCTTTATTTGAAGTTATTGTATCAACCAAATATAAGATATCAAATGTTGATAAAACACCAGTACCAATAAGATTTGAACACTGAAAGAGACTAACTTTATTATCCCCAAATGTACATTTATAACCAGATATGTCCAATTGGGGAACCGAAATTAAGTTCCGTCTAAAAGACGGTACAATAAAAGTCTCATCCAAATCTAAATGAAAACCAGTTTTAAACAACAGCCTAAATTTGCCAATAGCTTCAACTGGCACCTTCTTGCCGTCACCCACATAGATGTATCTTTCACCATCATTTGGTTTTCGGCAGTTCAGGCAACCCTGCATTGATATACTTATATGAGTAGTAGCAGCAGAATCTACCCACCAAGTATCCTTAGGTACTGAAATTAAATTAACTTCAGAACAAACAAGAGAAAGAAGTGTACCTTTTTTCGCACGCCAGGCATGGTACTTGGTACAATCCTTCTTCACATGATTAGTCCCCTTACAGAAGAAGCAACCTAATGCAGTGATTTCAACCTTAGGTTCCTTATGTTGCTTATTCTTGGGCTTTGCAACTGCAACTTCCTTACCCTTCCTCTTCTTAGTTTCCTTAGAAGAGGATGCCAAATGAGCACTTTCTGTCTTATCTAGCTTTATCCTTTCCTCTTCTTGTACACAGTGTGAAATGAGCTCGTTAAGAGACCATTTCTCCTTCAGGCAGTTATAACTGACCTTAAACTGATTAAAGTGTGCAGGAAGAGATATCAAAACAAAGTACACAAGCAGTTCCTCAGGTAAATCCAGCTTGAGTGACTTTAGTTTCGAAGCAAGATGAGACATTTCCATAATGTACTCCCTAATGTTTCCCTTGCCCTTATACCTCATGGAAACAAGTTTACTCAATAGTGTACTTGTTTCCGCCTTTTCGTTTTGAATAAAACGCTGTTCGAGGTTTTCAAGGAAAACTTTGGCATTGGGTTCATCATTCATAGTGCCCCTGAATGATTCTGGGATTGCACGCTTCATGATCATGAGACTCATGCGATTCGAGCGTTCCCACTTCTCCATCACCCTCCTGTCATCAGGAGAGGATGTATCCTCAAGAGGAGTAGGTTGCTCGGTCCGAAGTGCTAAGTCAAGATCCATGCAACCGAGAACGATCATGACGTTCTTTTTCCATTCCTTAAAGTTAGTGCCGTTAAGCACAGGGATGCTATTGATGTTGGCAGAGATCGTAGAAGCAGAAGAATTTACTGAAAATAGAACAAAAGGATTACTGAATACATGCTTACATAAACTTGAACTTTAACTTTATAGATTCAAAATTAGGCAATTCCCATTACAAGATACCTAGCACAACATTGATTTTAGTCTTTGGACAGAAAAACAACTTGTAAGTGGTACTCTTGGTGTAGTGATCAAACATAGACAATAAGCTCCTGTCAAATATTAAACCTTCCTTTGGGCCGATTTAATATTCACATGAAAAACCAAATAATCGTCTCATATTTACCACCACAAGAATGTTCGAATTCCTGCCAAATAACACCTTCCTTTGGGCCGGTGTTAAACGCATGGAAGACTAACATCCACAGTCATCTTATATTTTAAAATTAATCAATCTACACAATAGATGTTACTTTGGCAACATAGTGCTTCAATTGAATAACTAAAATATTAGATGCTATAAACTTTAGTTCCTTAAGCCATTTTATGAATCTCAACTTAATGTGTTACATATTTTGATATGTAACACTTGAATATTAATCGTTGTGTACATGATAGGACAATTCTAAATATATTATAAGAATTGATGGACTTTAAAACAATTAATATTCACTGAAACTTAAGAGAGTTGAAACGTTTTTAACCTTACTGGACCAACACAATCGATTGTCAAAACCAGACAATCGATTGTTTGGTTTTCTGAAAAAAGTTTTTTAAGTTACTGGACCATCCACAATCGATTGTCAAATCCAGACAATCGATTGTTTGGTTTTATGAAAAAAAAATTTAAGTTACTGGACCATGACAATCGATTGTCAAAACCAGACAATCGATTGTTTTGGTTTTGATAAAAAATTCAGTTTCTGGACCATCACAATCGATTGTCTACAATAGATAATCGATTGTATGGTATAATTAAAAAGCGTTTCAACTCACTGGACCAGAACAATCGATTGTCAGGCTTTAACAATCGATTGTCAGGTGTTCCAAAATAACTGCCAGAATATTTAACGTCTCAGACAATCGATTGTTTAAGGCAACAATCGATTGTCTGACTGGCAGTGACCAAAAAATAATCTCCAGAATAACACATGATTTTCAACATGGATTTTAAACATAAAAAACATGTTGTTAACCAACTAAAATCATACTGAATCATACAATGTTTTAACATCAAATACATTAAAACATAACAATCATAAGATCATGCTATTTCATGGTAGAATTTTATAAACAAAATTCTAATTAAACTTAAACATGATTTCTAACATAACATAAACCTTATGATCATCCAAATTATCCAAAATGAAGGGTGGCTCTGATACCAATTGTTAGGATTATGATTCCTACTAAAGACAACAACCTTCATATTGAATAATCCGGAATTACAACTACATGAGCGGAAGCTAACCTGAATTCATATGTGTGGAATTTTATGAACCACCTTTGATAATTGTCCTTGATTCCTTTTGAACCTCTTGATCCTTTCTTCAAGTTTCTTGAAGTTTGTATATTACCACAAGAATGAATCCACAAGATTTAACAATATGAGAATTGTTACACAATAACAATAATATGACAATGATCAAATTTGGCTTATGGTTTTCCACCCTATTTGCAAGACAATGGACAATATGGTTCTTGATTCAATGGGAAAAAGAAGAACTTTTCTTGCTAAAGAATGGGAACCATAACCCCACTTTATAACTCTAGGAGTTACATAACCCAAGAGACAAGAGTTACAAGACAAAAGTTATGTCTTGAGTTATGTCTTGCAAGAGTTACAAAACTCAAGAGTCACAAGCATTCATGTAACTATAGTTACATTTGTAACCTTAGTTAGCCCATCATAAACTAAGGTTACCCTTTTGGGTATCTACACATTAGTCCTACACTTTAGTATGACAACACATTGGCCCCCTTAACATAATGTCCATAAGACCACATAATTAGGCCAAACTAAAAGATAGCACATAACATATAATTATCCATATATTGTTCATATGTGTGTAGATATAAGTCCATATATCTAGATATAAATCCATATATCTTACATGAGTTGCTTTTCATTTTTGATAAACTATGCTAAGCTTTTCATCTCTTTCTAAGCAAAATTACCTACGTTTTTGGTATTCATTATTTGTTTTAACTCTCGAAAAAATGAACATTAGTCTTACTCAATTTCAAAAGTTAGCTCGTGATATTAGAACTGTTTTTGATATGCATTGTTTGTTTTACGTTTAAAATCATACGAGGAGACAATATGTTAACTCATTCTCTTAACTTGACATGTGGGATTTAACACTCGTATGAATAGAAGTACAATACAACACAATAGAGATAAGTCTGGTTGTGATACCATGTTGAGATTAAATGGAATTTAGCTTAACTCATTATCGGAATCTAACTCATGTGTGAGAATTGTCCAAGATCATACAAGGGACAATAACTTATTTCCTCTACCTGAAATGACGGACGGATATTCAAACACTCTCGCATGCCTGGATAAGCCTTGACGGAGTTAAAGAACATAATATAGTGGCCTAACATATATTAGAAAACACAACAGTTGAAATATGATACATATACAGTATATATTAAAAAAAATATGTACCTTGACCTAACTTGAGAAATCTTAGTAATGCATTTGGTTAGATAGCTGAACTTAATTTCACCTTATTTGTGAGAGTTCGATTAGTGTCCTCCAATTTTTGGAAAAAAGGACCTTGACCTAAATCAATTGCAGAAGCCAGCTCTAGATGAGTATTGTTCAAGACGAAATAACAGCTCATTTACTCAAAATGTGAGTACACATTCAAACATTCTGAGATTTGATGTTTTGCATGTAACCTGATGTTGATCTGTACCGTTTCAGATGAAGCCAAGTTTGCTGACACAAGAATTGCTTTGGTGAATACGCCCTCTGTGTTCTTGAAAGTATTCCCAGAATTCTCTCCCTGTTATTTTGCATGTTCAAATCAATAGATTGGAAGCATGGGAAAGGCCAGAACATATTAGTACCCTGAACTTGACAACACAATTCAGGCAAAATTAAAGCTGGAGCAGGCAGTAACTTACTGAGTTTTACTCAGTGGTCTGTCTTTGTTTGTGTGCAGAATGACTGCGTCTGATGAGATGTATGCACGAGGACAAAGCTAACGTACATCCCTATAAGCTATATTATTATTGGGAACGACTGCACTGCAATTTGAGTTAATTTCCATGGTAATCCAGATTTGATTTTGCTTTTAACGGCATACATTCCTTCTAATAGATCTAATTTAAAATTTCAAAAACTGCTATTTTCATGTAACTACCTATCAGTTAATCTGTTGTATGAGATAAAATTTGATTCACCTCGTCACCGTTTAAACAAACACGTCCCTCATAACGAGGTCGCCGTCGAAACCTTGTCAGCCAGTTAGGGACGGGCCGCCGTCGAAACCTTGTCAGCCAGGTAGGGACGGCCCGACCAAGGACATCCTAATCAACTAAGCAAAGGAACGACACCGTTTTAGATCTGGCTTCTTCCGTACGAGAAAGCCACCAACTTTTGTACTTTTCTTTTTGTATATTTTGAGAAAGGTCTCATAATATATAAAGGAGACATTCACCTTATAATGTGATAGATTCATTATTCTGAATAATACTATTTCTCTACTTTCTCTCTATTGTTAGACAAACATCTCTTTATCTTTATACTTTCTGATCTATCATGATCTTAGTGAACAATATCTTTTAGGATTTATTATACTTGATTACGATATATCCATCTATCTTTTTGATTGTTTTTAAGCTCGCAAAATATGTATATCTTTTGAGCAAAACAACTGTCAGTAAAATATACTAATTAAATAAATAAAAGATCCATCAATTGCTCGTATAGACTGTTTCTCTAGTATTGATAAATGTGCTCCTCAAATAATATGACTAAATACAAGCTGTTGCTTTACAAATTATTTCTTCTGACGCTTTATTTCAAAAGAAATCATTAGTAATATACTTCCTCCGTTTAATTCTGCAGCACCAAGGTTAGAAAGAATAGAAGATTTTTTAAACTTGTGGTCTAAAAGAACTCGTGCTTATTGTTAGGACCGAAATAATTAGGTGTCATGTGGAATCCAGCAAAATAAACTTAAATGACGATAAATCAGACAATAAAAGAGATATATAGCAAAAGAGATAGAAATATATAACGTAGTTCGGTCAATTGACCTACATCCACAACGGAGATGAGCAGTCCATTATATAAAAGAGAGTACCAAATATCGAAAGAACAACCTCACGAAGAGGCAAACACAAGTGACACACTAACAGTTATCCCGTAAAGTTCTCCCCTTAAACAAGACTCCCATGCCCCCTATGGCTGTATTGGAAAAAAATTGAGTTTTTATTAAAGGTAACATGGCATGACACGTGGATTGATCAAACAGTCAAAGAGCAATATTGGATTGGTGAGACAAATCATTTGGTATGATTTCTCAACTGTGGGCTCTAGAGAAGGCTCTAAAATTTCTTTACCTTTTGAAGATGGAGTTTTAGAAGGGGAACCTTTAATTTCAGAACTAGTTGAGCCTCCACGTGTAGATCCCATACTTCGGAGTCTTCCTCCTCTGCCTCTTGAATGTCTGATAGGAGCAGGTGCATTAGGGAATTGATCAAGAATTAAAACCTTTCTGGGGTTAGGGTTTGGAGATGCCATTGCAAGATAGTTTTGAAGAAAGTAAAAGCAAGAAAGGAAATTCGAATGCTAGATGAAAGTTGATAAAGAAGAGGACAAAGAAAGTATGAATTAAAAGTTTATATGGGAACAACCGTCAAAATTAAGGGAAGCAATGATGGAAAGCTCATATTAAAGATAACCACCACTTCGTAAACAGAGAAAGTTGAACGGGCCTAGAAAAATGGGAACAAAACTGCAAATCTAACCAAAAGATGACACGTTTACAGAGCATTAAATGAAAAAGACAGATGAGACGTCAATACTGACACAAGCATTAATTGTGACAAAAATTATTTTTCAGTATCCACTTCCCAATTATTTAATGGATAAATAAATGAGAAGTGGGGGACTATTTGTATTGGGAAAAAAATGAGTTTTTATTAATGGTGACGTGGCATGATACGTGAATTGGTCAAACAGTCAAAGATCAATAAATGATTAAAAGGCTCGGAAGACTCAAGCACGGTGGGAAAAAAGAAAATACACACGAGAGGGAATCTTAGATACGATTCTCGTGTATATCCAAGTCATTCAATATCAACGGATAAAAAGGGCATTGAAGATACGAACCTGATGACAAAAAGTAGTCTACATTCATTATTAAATACATGATACGTTAGTTATTCAGTATTTAATAGCAATGATTATGCAACGTCACATTAAATGCTCTTTATTACTTAGAATAATCCGTTACTCCTTGTCAACTATAAAAGGATGAAATTTTATCATTTGTAGAGACAGAATTTTCTTGATATCATAGTGGAATACAACTTTCTTAATGTTTTATTCTTATTTTTTGAAAGCCAATTATATTTCAGTCTCTTTGATTATTAGTAACCCGATTTCTTCTCTCTAAAATTCCAGCTTTGACCAAACTATATTTTTTGGTTAAACAATGGCTACATAGTGGATGCTGCTGAATGAGAAGAAATGATCCTCAATTTATAGAAGTCCAAATATTTTCCTACAAGAAAAAAGACTAGCCAAGTATATGAGAATTATAATTTCCTTCTAAAAAAAGGAAAACTCAATTAAGGTAATTATATTATCATTTTCCTACAACAAATAGCAAAATCAAATATGGTAAGAAAATTATGGCAAACATCTATCACATATTTTGTGTGACTATAAATTATCTGAAAAAAAGGTTATAGTTTTTTAAACAAACTAAAAAGAAAATGGATTCTTTATGCATATTGGATGAACCCTATTTCACATAACCATGTGTAAAGTTTTTAATGATTTTCTATATAATTAAAGAGATTATTTGCATGTTGGGTCTTTAATAATTCACGTTTTTCAAAGTAACTCATATATATGCAGTGGCACTGTGTCAGTGCAATTAAAAGAAAACACAGAAAGCTGATATAAGAAATGGTAGTACGTAGATAATGCATTCTCCGTTTGTTTTTTAAGTAATTCATTGGACCTCTCGTCGTTTGATTGATTGTTAAATTGACTGTCCCTTGGTTTATGAGAAAAGGACAATCACAAGCTCCGGTTGATAAAGGATAAAAGACTAATACAAAAAGAGTTTAGGTTCTCTACGCGATTAGACTACCAACAAGATCGCAATCTACAAGAATAAAAGCTGATACATATAAAATCTGTAAGTAGAGTAGAAATATTATTTTTGTAGCTATATTAACGGAGCTCAAATAGCTAATGGAGTTTTTGATCCTCAAGCCTAATATTTGCTTATATCAGTGTTTTAAGAATTGGAAGATAAAAATCATTAATTTGCAGTTTGCATTTTGCGGGTAAAAGTTTAAAGTGTATTTGTTACTCAATAGTGAACACCAATGAATAAAGATTATAAAATTATAGTAATACTATGAGTTAACTTTTGGATTATTTAGTTAAACAAAAAAGAATTATTAAGCAATTTGGCTCAAGTTTATAAAAGTCCTTGAGGCTTACGGCCCAAATGAACGCCCATAATATTGGGGCTTACGCTTAGGCGAACGTCCGCAATGTCATGGCTTATGTCCTACGATACTTACACAGTTACACCCCGTAATTATGTCTCATGCGTTTTTGGTACGCTTAGCATATAGCTCGCCTAAATACGCCTTTTGAAATACCAGCTTATATTAATCAAACAAAAGCGTAAAATCAATACTCCTTATGATTTAAGCAGTACAAACTGAGAATAAGATTTCTATTATTCCAAGTATAATATGCTTTTGGGTCCGAGACTACCCGAACAATGGTATAATAGCAGCTACGCACGGACTCTCGTTACCTCGTGCGTACGTAGCCCCTACAAATAGGAGCACATAACCAATTAACTCAAATATGTGGACAATTTCCTCTTACAAGGTTAGAAAGGAGACTCACCTCGCTCCGAAGACCCATAACCAGCAGTCTACATTCTTTCGAAGACTTGAACCAACGCACAATGCTCCAAAACTAGCCAATGGTTATACAAATCCATTAATATATGATAAGGTACTCATCATAATCCAATATATAACAATTCATAACCTCGATCGAAAAGTTGACAAAAATGCCATCGGGCCCACATGCCCAAAAATTCAAAATTGTTCGAAGATAAAGTTTACCCATGAACTCACGAACTCAAATATATGATCTTAATTCCATACTCAAAATCATTGTCAAAATTCGATGATACTAATTGTCTAGGTCTCCCCTCAAAGCCCAATTTTTTTTCAAGAATTTTCATGCTCAAATCCATGTATAAACCGTGTATTTAACTCAAAGCTAGCATAAATTACTTACCTCATGACAAGTGTTGAAAATGACACCTCAAAGTTGCTCCCCATCGACTCCAATTGGAGAAAAATAGGGTTGAAATGAGCTCAACCCTGAATTTTTAAAGACCTCACTGCTCCATTCGTCTCCGCATCTGTGGACCCTTGATCACTCCTGTGGTTCCGCAGGTGCGGTCATAAGGCCGCTTCTCTGATCCACCCTGGTTGCCCCCTTTTCCATTTCTGGAATATCCCTTCCGCAGATGCGGTCCCGCTTCGGTGGAACCTTGACCGCATCTGCGATCCACGAGCCTTCGACCAAAATCGCTTCTGCACCTCTCTTTGCCGCTTCTACAGGGCCGCTTATGCGGTCCCATTTCCACAGAAGCGGAAATACCAGCAACCAGATGTTCAGCTGTCCAAAAATCTTAATTTCGATCCGTTAACCATCCGGAATCAACCCGAGGCCTCCGGGACCCGAACGAATCATGCCAACCCATCCCATAAACACATTACTGACTTGCTTGAGGTATCAAATCATATCAAAAAATGTGAAAATTATGAATTAACCTCAAATTCAAGCGTTATGAACTTTGAAATTTCAAGCTTCTACTTACGATGTGAAAACCTATCAAATCACGTCTGATTGTCCTCAAATTTTGCACGCAAGTCATTATTGACATTACAGACTTACTCTAACTTCAAAAATTAGATTCCGACCCCGATGTCAAAAAGTCCACTTCCAGTCGAACTTCTCAAAATCTTCAAATTTCTATCTTTAGCCAAATGGCTTCAAAATGACCTACGGGCCTCCGAATTCGCTTCCGATTGTGCCCCAACTTCAGAATCACCGTACAGAGCTATTCACTGACTCAGAATCTCAAATGGACATCGATAACACTCTAATACACTTCAATCCAAACTTAAGAAATTTCTTCCAAAATGTCAACTTTCACAATAGGCGCTAAAACGCTCCCGACGTGACGACCCGGACGGTCGTCTTTGGAATTTATGCCCCGTTACCCCATTATCTGCTTCCCCTAAGTTCATTTCTGCTATTTTTGTTTGCGGGGATGTTCGATAATAGAACTCGGAGTGTTTTGGGACACTTAGTCCTTAAATGGGAGCTTAAGTGTTGGAAAATGGTCTGTAATTAGAAAAGTGTCAAGATGACCTCAGAATGGAAAATTGATGGTTCTGTTAGCTCCGTTAGGTGATTTTGGGGTTGGGATCATGTTCGGAATGTATTTTGGATGTCCGTATCTCATTTAGGCTATAAAGGCCGAAAGTTTGAATTTTGAAGTTTCTGGTCTGATAGTGAATGATTGATCCAAGCGTTAGAAAGGGATTCCGGAAGTTTTTGTAGTACCGTCATGTCACTTTGGACGTGTGTGCAAAATTTCAGGTCAATCGGACGTGTTTTGGTTAGGTTTTGAATCGAAAGTGAGTTTGGTTAAGTTTTGGAAATTTTAAGTTCAAATCATTGAATAAATGGTGTTTCCGGTGTTTTTTTAGGTGATTTAAGAATTGATACTAGTCTGAATGATGTTAAGGGATAGGTTTGTGGGTTTGGTTGAGGTCTCCGGGGCCTCGGGTTTGTTTCGGATGCTCGACGCGTTGATTTTTGGAGGAAGTTTTCTGTTGCTTCTGTTGTTTCTGTGTCTGTGGAAGGGGAGCCGCGTAAGCGGTTACTGCAGACACAGCTATGGAATCGCGGACGCGGTCTGAGGGGAAGTCTGAGACCACAGAAGTGGAGAAGAACCCGCGTAAGAGGCCATCGCGGATGCGGCCAGTTGTCCACAGAAGCGGAAGTTGAGATTTTTAGTAAGACCGCTGAAGCGGCTTTTTGACCGCGAAAGCGGGACCACAAAAGCGGTCCCTGGATCCGCAAAAGAGGAAATCACAGTAGAGAAAAGGGTTTATCCGAGGCTTAAATTTCATAAATTGAAAATCAATTGAGAGCTCGGACCAAGGAGATTTCGAGGGGTTTTTGAAGAAGAGATTATTGGGTAACGTTTCTATGATCCTTCCTAGATTTAATCCATTATTTAATTGTTAAATTCATATTTTAAATTCAAATTGAGGTCCAAAAATGGAGAATTTGATTAGAAGTTCATTGACTAATAAATGGAGATTTGAGGGAGTATTTGACCTCCGATTTGGGAGATTTATCTATGGTTAGACTCGTGAGAGTACGAGGTTTCTAAAAATATAAAAATTATTCGAATCCGAGACGTTGGCATTTTGGGAAGTTTGGTCATTGTACGTATTTTCGCGCCTTAGCTTTAATTTTAATAATGAATCAGTTGCTTGCGATGCTATTTACAATATGTAATTGGTTTTAATAGATTTGGTCCACTCGGAGTCGGACACTCATGGCAAGGGCATTTTTTCTTAGCGGTTTTGTACCAAATTGAGGTAAGTAGCTTGTCTAACCTCGTGTGGGGGACCATTCCCCTTAGGATATCCTTGTCACTGTTTAAATGCCTTGTGCGCGAGGTGACGAGCGTGTACTTGTGCTAGTTGTTTAAAATTCACCTTACTTGGTTTATTTAGACTGTGTTCCTTCGCATATTTAATTGTTAAAAATGATACTTCACTTGTTTTGACTTAGAAAAAGCATGTTAGTAACTCAATTGATCAATTTGACTAAATGGTAATATCTGTTTTCTATTGTAAAGCATGTTAGCAACTTAATTTCCTTATTTGGTTAAATTGATTTATTTGTCCTTCTTTTGAAGCATGTTAGATTCTCGATTTTATTTGTTGTTCGTATTTTGCTTCATTTCCGTTCAATATTGGTTTGTTGTGGGACTTACTATTGGGACTACGGGACGACATCCAAGGAGCTCCCCTTGTTCGTATTTTGGTTTCGAGTTTTGGAAGTGCGGGATACCAAGAGATCCCGACATTGGATTATTTTTTGGCGGATACTAAGAGATCCCCAGCGCAGAATTATTTTTTGGCGGATACTAAGATATCCCCAGGGCAGGACTGATTTACTAGAGGATACAAAGAGATCCTCGAGGTACTTGGAGATCCCTTGCTTACGTGATGAGGATACCGGAAGATCCTCGGGATACATGGAGATCCCTTGCTTATACGATGAGGATACTGGGAGATCCTCGGGATACTTGGAGACCCCCCGATGATAATTAGCCTATAACAGTTGTTCTTGTTTTGTAGAATTTGAATGAAGTCTATTCCGTTCTTCTTATTGTTGTTAGATATTCGAGATTTATGTATTTCCTACTACTATTTCATTTCATATTTATTTTATATTTATCTCAGTAGGGGCTCTGACCTTCCTCGTCACTACTCCATCGAGGTTAGGCTTGACACTTACTGAGTACTGCCGTGGTGTACTCATGCTACTCTTCTGCACACTTTTGTTGTGCAGATCCTGGTACTACTGGTCCGGCGCGTCAGTAAGGATTCGCTGCTGCTTTGGAGGCTTGAGGTATGCATCTGCCGCGTCCGCAGATCCGAAGAGCCTTCTTCTATTCTACCTTTAGTTGATAGCTTCTTTCATATACTCATTTGTTATAGATACTTCGGGATGTTAGAGCATTGTAATATGTTTACTCTTAGCCTGTGTTGCCCATGGGTTTCCGGGTCTTGGAGATTCCTTACGTTAGTTTGAGTCGGCATGTATGTGCCAGGCGGCACTCTATTCATTATCTTATGCTATTAATGTTTTAATTATCATTTCCGCAAAGATTGTTGAATTTCTGCAATGTGTCAGGCTTACCTAATCGCGAAGGCTGGGTGCCATCATGACAGGTTCACGATTGGTGAACTAGGGTCATGACAAGTTGGTATCAGAGCTCTAGGTTAATATGAGTCATGGGACACAGGCCGGTTATTTAGAGTCTCGCTGATCTATACGGAGATATCTGTACTTATCTACGGGAGGCTATGTAACTATTTAGGAAAAATCTTCACTTCATTTGGATTCTTGTCGTGCTATGTTTTGACCTCGATTCTAAACTACTGTTTCCTATTCTCTCACAGATGGTGAGGACATGCACAACCCAGGATGATCAGACACCCGCACCCCCTCCTGCAGCAGCTTGGGGCAGGGGTCGGGGTAGGTGTCGTGGACGTGCGTGGGGTGCATCCAGAGCACCTGCACGAGCAGACACCGAGGTGCCAACATCAGACACAGTCATGAATCAGGCACTAGAGACGCCCACAGCCACTACTACTCCAGCTGTTCAGTAGGCATTGGCGCAGTTTATGAGTATGTATACCACGATGTCACAGGCAAGGTTACTTCCACTTCCTGCAACTATGTCCCAGGCCGGGGGAGGAGCCCAGACTTCCGCAGCTCGCACCCCAGAGCATAGGGTGCATATGGGACCGATTCCAGATGCTATACATATCCAGTCTGCAGTACCAATACAGCCCGAGGATGGGGCACTTGCTTCGAAGGATGAGCAGCGTAGATTGGAGCGGTTCAAGAAGTATGACCCTCCTATTTTCAGTGGACTAGATACTGACAATGCTTTGGGGTTTTTGGAGGATTGTCATTGCATCTTTTGCACCATGGGCATCACTGCTTCGAGTGGGGTTTCTTTTGCAGCTTTCCAGATTTGGGATCCGCCTATCACTGGTGGCGCACTTTTGAGCAAGACAGTCCAGATGAGGCTTCCTCCCTCACTTGGAAGCAGTTTTCAGATATGTTTCATAGGGAATTTGTTCCCCAGAGCCTCTTAGATGCATGGCGTATGGAGTTTGAGCACTTGAGTCAAGGCCCTATGAGTGTCTCTAAGTATGCCATCCGTTATACCAGGTTAGCCAGGCATGCATCTGCTTTGGTGGCTACTGTTCGTGAGAGGGTCCGCAGGTTTATCGAGGGTCTCATCCCTTCCATCAGGTCTGGCATGACACGAGAGTTGTAGATGGATATACCCTATCAGCAGGGGGTGAGTATAGCCAAGAGGATAGAGGGTATGCATGCCAGGGAGAGAGAGGAGAGGGAGGCCAAGAGGTCTCGAGAGTCTGGTCATTTTTCTGGTGCACGTCTCAGAATCAGGACGTCATGGTAGGGGCTATACGGGTCGCCGAGTTCACTCAGCTCTTCCTTCACCCAGCAGTACTCCAGCTCCTCCCAGATCTCAAGAGTCTTATTATGCACTCCCATTTTCTAGTGCGCCTCCTGCGTAGGTTACTTCCAGAGGTCTAGCAGGGGTGGTTCCAGTTAGTCATAGCCACCCCGTCCTCCCAGATCTTGTTATGAGTGCTGGGATACTCGCCATGTAGTGAGGGATTGCCCTAGGCTAGGGAGGTGTGCACCTCCACAACAGCTTCAACAGCAGCGCACCCAGCGGGATTCTCAGTCCATTGTTCCAGCTCCAACTGCAAACCCACCTACCCAGCCAGCTAGGGGCGGGGATCGGGGAGATAGAGGTCGCCCTCGAGGTCGGGGTCAGGCCAGATTTTATGTTATTCCTTATAGTGCGGAGGCTATCGCCTCCGATTCTATAATCACAGGTATTATTCTAGTTAGTCATAGATAGGCATCGGTTCTATTCAATCCAGGCTCTACTTATTCTTATGTGTCATCTTATTTTGCTCTGCATTTGGATACAGTTCGAGAGACTGTGAGCTCTCCTGTTTATGTTTCCACTCCTGTGGGAGATTCTCTTGTTGTAGACCGTGTGTATCAATCGTGTTTGGTTTCTATTCATCGTTTTGAGACCTGGGCAGATCTTTTATTACTTGATATGGTCGATTTTGATATTATCTTGGGCATGGACTGGTTGTCTCCCCATTATGCTATTCTTGATTGTCACGCTGACGCTGGCTATGCCAGGTATCGTATTTAGTGGGGTGGTGCTTTTGATCACACTCCCAGCAGAGTTATATCTTTTCCTAAAGCTCAGCGTATGGTTGAGAAGGGGTGTGCCGCATATTTAGCCTATGTGAGAGATGTCAGTGCTGACACCCTTTCTGTTGACTCTGTTCCACTAGTACATGATTTCACCGATGTGTTCCCAGTTGATCTTCCTGGCATGCCACTCGATCGAGACATTGATTTTGGTATTGATTTGTTGCCGAGCACTTAGCCCATATCTATTCCTCCTTACCGTATGGATACTCCTGTGTTGAAGGAGTTGAATGATACAGGAATTGCTTGATAAGGGTTTTATTCGACCCAGTGTTTCACCATGGGGTGCTCCTGTATTGTTTGTGAAGAAAAATGATGGTTCTATACGCATGTGTATCGATTATCATCAGTTGAACAAAGTTATAGTGAAGAACCGATATCATTTGCCTCGTTTTGATGATCTATTCTACCAGCTTCTGGGCGCATAGGTGTTTTCTAAAATTGATTTACGCCCAGGTTATCACCAACTAAAGATTCTGGAGCCGGATATCCCGAAGACTACTTTCAGGACTCGGTATGGTCATTACAAGTTCCTTGTCATGTCATTTGGGGTGACCAACACCCCAACAGCTTTTATGCATTTGATGCACAGTGTATTCATGCCCTATCTCGACTCTTTTGTCATTGTTTTCATAGATGATATTCTTCTATACTCCCGGAGACGGGAAGATCATGAGCAACACATGAATACAGTGCTTCAGACCTAGAGGGAAAAGAAATTATATGCAAAGTTTTCAAAATGTGAGTTTTGGTTGAGTTCCGTGGCATTTCTAGGCCACGTGGTATCGAGTGAGGGCATTCGGGTAGATCCGAAGTAGTTGGAGGCCGTGCAGAGTTGGCCCAGGACCTCCTCAGCTATTGAGATCCGAAATTTCCTTGGCCTGGCGGGGTATTACCACCGTTTTGTAGAGGGGTTCTTGTCGATTGCAGCCTATATGACTAGATTAACCTAGAAGGGTGTTCCTTTTCAATGGTCAGACGAGTGTGAGGCGAGCTTCCAAAAGCTCAAGACGGCTTTGACTTCAGCCCCTATTCAGATTTTGCCTACTGGTTCAGGGTCCTATACGATTTATTGTGATGCCTCACGAGTTGGACTTGGAGCGGTATTGATGCAGGACGTTAGGGTGATTTCCTACGTGTCCAGATAGTTGAAGGTACATGAAAAGAACTATCCTGTCCATGACCTTGATTTAGCTGCTAATGTTCATGCCTTAAAGAGCTAGCGTCATTATTTGTATGGCGTGCCTTGTGAGATTTATACGGATCATCGGAGTTTGCAGCATTTGTTCAAGCAAAAGGATCTGAACTTGCACCAGAAGAGATGGTTGGAGCTACTGAAGGATTATGATATTACTATTCTTTATCACTCGGGCAAGGCCAATGTGGTAGCCGATGCCTTGAGTCACTGGGCGGAGAGTTTGGGGAGTTTGGCATATTTACCAGCTTCAGAGAGACCCCTGGCAATGGATGTTCAGGCTTTTGTCAGTCAGTTCATGAGATTGGACCTTTCGGAGCCCAGTCGGGTTCTAGCCTGTGTGGTTTCTCGGTCTTCATTGTTTGATCGTATCAGGGAGTGATAGTATGATGATCCTTATTTGCTTTTCCCAGGGACACAGTTCAGCATTGAGGTGCTAAGGATGTGACTATTTGAGATGACAGGGTATTGAGGATGCAAGGTCGTATTTGTGTGCCCGATGTTGATGATATTCGGGAGTTGGTATTGACCGAGGCCCATAGCTCGCGGTATTCCATCCATCCGGGTGCCGCGAAGATGTATCAGGATCTGAGGCAGCATTACTGGTGGAGGCGAATGAAGAAGGACTTAGTAGAGTTTGTAGCTAGATGCCTCAACTGTCAGCAAGTGAAGGCTGAGCATCAGAGACCGGGAGGGTTATTCCAGCAGATGGAGATTCCGGAGTGGAAATGGGAGAATATCACCATGGATTTTGTGACTGGTCTCCCTCTGACGGTGAGGAAATTTGATTTTATTTGGGTTGTTGTTGATCGGGTGACCAAGTCTGCTCATTTCATTCCAGTGTGCACTTCTTACTTAGCGGAGCGGTTAGCAGGGATTTATATCAGGGAGATTGTTCATCTTCATGGCATTCCTGTTTCTGTCATCTCAGTCAGAGATTCAGTGTTTACATCACGGTTCTGGAGAGCCGTCTAGCATGATTTAGGTACTCGGGTGACCATGAGTACAACTTTTGACCCTCAGACGGACGGACAGTCCGATCGCACTATTTAGATTCTTGAGGATATGTTACGTGCGTGCGCGATTGAGTTTAGAGGGTCTTGGGATCAGTTCTTGCCATTGGCTTAGTCTGCATACAACAACAGTTATCAGTCCAGTATTCAGATGGCGCCTTATGAGGCCTTATATGGTAGGGGATGCAGATCCCCGGTGGGTTGGTTCGAGCCGGGCGAGGCCAGGTTATTGGGCACTTATTTGGTTCAGGATGCGGTTGAGAAGGTTTAGGTGATTCAGGATAGACTCAGTGCGGCCCAGTCCAGGCAGAAGAGTTATAGGACCGGAAGGTTCGTGATGTTTCATTTATGGTTGGTGAGCGGGTTTTGCTTCGGGTCTCGCCTATGAAAGGCGTCATGAGGTTTGAATAGAAATGAAAGTTGAGCACGAGGTACATTGGTCCATTTGAGATTTTGAAGCAGGTTGGGAAGGTTGCTTATGAGCTTGGTTTACCTCCCAGTTTGGCTGGGGTTCATCCAGTATTTCATGTTTCGATGCTTTGGAGGTATCATGGTGACCCGTCTCACGTGTTGGAGTTCACTTCAGTTCGGTTGGACAATGAACTGTCCTATGTTGAGGAGCCAGTGGCAATATTGGATAGACAGGTTCGAAAGCTCAAGTCGAAGGACATAGCTTCAGTAAAAGTGCAGTGGCGGGGTCAGTCGGCCAAGGAGGCAACTTGGGAGACCAAGCGGGATATGCGCAGCCAATACCCTTATCTTTTTGCTACTTCAGGTATGTTCTCCATCCTCGTTCGAGGAAGAACGAATGTTTAAGTGTAGGAGGATGTGACGACCCGTCTGGTCGTTTTTGGATTTTATTCCCCGTTTCCCCATTATCTGCTTCCCCTAAGTTCATTTCTGCTATTTTGGTTTGCTGGGATGCTTGGTAATAGAATTCGGAGTGTTTTGGGACACTTAGTCCCTAAATGAGAGCTTAAGTGTTGGAAAATGGTCAGTAATCAGAACAGTGTCAAAAAGACCTCAGAATGGAAAATTGATGGTTCTGTTAGCTCTGTTAGGATATTTCAGGGTTGGGAGCGTGTTCGGAATGTATTTTGGAGGTCCGTAGCTCATTTAGGCTATAAAGACCGAAAGTTTGAATTTTGAAGTTTTTGGCCTGATAGTGAATTTTTGATTCGAGGGTTGGAACGAGATTCCGTTAGTTTCTGTAGCGCCGTCATGTCATTTGGGACGTGCGTGCAAAATTTCAGGTCAATCGGATGTGTTTTGGTTAGGTTTTGAATTGAAAGTGAGTTTGGTTAAGTTTTGGAAATTTTAAGTTCAAATCATTGATTAAATGGTGTTTCCGGCTTTGTTTTAGGTGATTTAAGGATTAGTGCAAGTCCGAATGATGTTAAGGGATAGGTTTGTGGGTTTGGTTGAGGTCCGGTGGCCTCGAGTTTGTTTCGGATGATCGACGGGTTTAGCTTGTGATTCATGGTGTTCTAGATTTTTGGAGTGTTAGGTTGAGATTCTTGCACTGTTATATGCCACGCGATATCTTATACACTGTTTCATTTTAGTATGTCGATTTTTAATTGTTTTCTTTTCGCAATTGTTCTTTTTCCACATTTGTTAGTCTTACCTAGTCGTAGATACTAGGTACCATCACGATAGTTCACGGAGGGCAAACTGAGGTCGTGACACCTGTATGGATATGGAAACAGCTAGGAAGGGCCCTTGTCTTACAAAAGAACAACAACATGAATTGGTCAGACAATAACAGAACAAGATATAAAGTTGGAAGTTAAAGATTTACCTAATGATAAAGCTCCAGGAGTGGATGGCTTCCCTATAGAATTGTTCAAAATATACTGGAAACTTGTTGAAAGTGAAGTCAAACAAGCCATTAAGGATTTCTTTGATATTGGGAAACTGTTGAAAAGTATAAACTGTACAACACTAACTCTAGTGCCCAAGGTGAATAGCTCTACATATGTAAAAGAGTTTAGACCAATAGCATGTTTCTCCATAGTCTATAAGACAATTGCAAAAATCCTGACAGTAAAGGTGAAGACAGTGGTTGATTATATTGTTGGGCCAGCCCAATCTGCATTTATAGAGAGGAAAAATATATTGGATAATGTGATCATAGCCCATGAGATAGTCAAAGGATATACAAAGAAGGGGGTATCACCAAGGTGTTTAATTAAGGTAGACATAAGAAATGCGTATGATTCAGTCGAATGGCCAGTTCTAAGAATTATTCTGATTGAGTTTGGTACGCATGAAGTTTGTGCAGTTGGTAATGGAATGTGTAACAACAGTGAATTATTCTATATTGCTTAATGGAGGTTTAACACAAGTTTCCAAGCAAAAAAGGACTTAGACAAGGAGATCCAATGTCTCCTTACATGTTTGTTTTGGTAATGGAGTACCTTAATCGATCTTTGAAGATATCGAAAGGAATAAAAAACCTCAATTACCATCCGAGGTGTGCCAAGCAAAAAAAAAACTCATATTTCTTTTTTGCAGATGACCTATTATGTTGCAGAATAGATAAGATATCAATTAGATTACTCATGAGCAGATTCCAACACTTTTCAGAAGTACCATAACTAAAAGCAAATATGGAAAAAAGGTGTCTTATACATTGTGTTGATGCCCAAATTTTCCTTAGGAATTTTTATACCCTCACCCATTCTTACTAAGAAACTGAAAGAAGCCTCAAAAACAGAAGAAAGGGTGGAAAGTGAGGAAGAAAGAGATGTAGAAATAGAAAGAGCTTCCGAAATGAAGGGGACTAAACAGGAACAAGAGGGATCCACTGAAGAAGATCCTTCTCCTTCCCTTTTTTCGGAAGAAAGGTGGGATCCGGACAAAATCGATGAAACGGAAGAAATCCGAGTGAATGGAAAGGACAAAATAAAGGAGAAATGTGCAAATATATGAACATCCAAGAGTTTTGGTACTCCTCCAAATTTTTAATGATTATTAAGCTAATTTATTGCCTATTTTAATACCACAAAATTCGGTAATTATTCCCAAAATTATTATTTTGGATGAATAACTTATTTTATTCTCATATTTACACCAAAGTATAATTAAGGTAATTTTTGCACATTTTTATAAATTTATTTGTGTGAATAACTTATTTTATTCTCATATTTAGTTTAATATTTGTATATTATTTATTAATTTAGTACCTTCAATTTGGTATAGACAAACCTTTTATTATTTTTATAAAACAAAACGAGGAAAAATAGTTATTTAAAATCTGGCCCTATTTCATTTCAATTTTAGCCTAAATTGATATCCCTATTTAACCCAATTCCACCGCTCAAATAAAACGACCCAATTTCATTATTGGCCCGACCCCTGACCCAATTTCCAAACCCGGCTGGTCTCTTTTAATTCCGAACTGTTGATCATTTTGATCAACGACCAATATCCTTCCTTTCCTTTTTTAATCTGCCCATACCCCTAACCCTAACTCATTCTCTTCTCTTAGTCGCCTTCAAACACTCTCCTCTCTCAAAAATCTCTCGAAAGTTCTTGAAATCCTAGTAAGCTCCTTCTATCTTCAACCGCCCTCTCACCGGAATCCATGGCTTCTCAGGCCACGGATGGTATGTGCTCACCCTTTCTCACCCTTAAGCCGAAACTACTCGAAGTATAGAGGTTTGACCTCGATGGTCCTATCTCCGATCCGTTTTGGATCTGTAGATCAATGGTTTTCCGGCCACGCTCCAGCATATTCAAGCACTGGAAGCTTGATTCCTGACCATTCCGACTCAAGATTTGATCTTGTTCTTCCAATCCTTTCTTATTTCTAGGGTTTCTCAGAAACCCTAAACTATTCAAGCTTATTTCTTTGCTTATTTGCCGGATCTATGCTAGATATATGCTATATTTGATGTTTTAAGTTTATTTCCCAAATTTCCTTTTAAAATCATTTGATTTCAAATTAGGGTTTCTGATTTCTGCCATTCTTTTATTTTAAGTGTTTATCTGTATTACACTCGTGCCTTTACCTTCTCTATTACGCATGTATTTTCTTTCTTTTCTTTTATATGTGTGCTCATATGGTTAATCTCTGTTAAGATTTTCCCCTCTCCTCTACCATGTGTGCTTACTACTGAGTTTCTTGATGTTCTGCTTTTCTGAACTCTGTTTGTGTTAAGCATATTCACCTATTCTGTTAAACCCGCATCCTTTCTTTCTTATGATCTTGCTTAAGTTCCAAAGTTTTCTGAACATGTTCATCATGCCTTAAAGTGGTTTTCTTTCTTTGATTGTTTCAAACTTGCTATTGTATTTGCTTGATTCTCATGAGGCTCTTGAGTCTGTTAACTTTCCTTTTCGTCTCTATGTTTGATTCAATTTGAAACCTTAGAATTGGGGGGGGGGGGGGGGGTTTCTTTGACAAGTTGGATTAGGGTTCCCCTCTGGGACACTGGACCTTCAGTCTCACTATAAGTCTCTAGCTGAACTCGTACTCTTTTGTATGTGATCCTAAACCCTTTAATGTTAGACTCTTTTGTTTGAATTGTTTACTTTATATGTAAGAAATCTCCTCTTTAAAGATTTTTGACGATAGATTGATTGATTTTGGACTCCTTTGATAGGGTCTTGACTAATTGCTCTTAATTTCCTTTTGTTTGAGCCTTTCTATACCTATTCCCGACTAGTTTCATTCGAATCAAACCTGCTTACTTTGATTTTATTAGTTGGCTGATCGATTCCCTTTCGTTTCTCTTTACAAACCAAGTACTATTGAGACCTTTGCTTATATATACCTCATGTATTTTCCCTTCTTCTGCTGCTGTGATACATTTTACTAAAATTTCCTTTCCTTCATTACATGCTCCCGTTTGAAATTAAATCCCTTAACTGAAAGGAGAATATTGGTGACTGATTTTCAAAAGGTTTTCTTGCCTTTCTTGTTTGCTTTTCTACACTATAAAAGGGTAAGCCCTTTTACACTATCAAACACAATCAGTTCTTGTTACTTCTCACGGAATACTTTCAAAATACACTTAGAAGTTAGAATTTTCACAAGAACTCGATTTCTCTAAACTTATTACCATTAAGTGTTCTTTTATGGTTGTGGCTTTGCTTGAAAGAATCCTGCTTTTCGTTTCTTACTTTTCTGCAACTGGTATGTTCTCATGTTCAGTTCCTGCCTCTCCCCCTATGTATTTATTCTATAATTCATTTCTTATTGTTTACATGCCATAATTTTCTGTAAGTTTGTTTCATTGTTCCTGTTCTTACACGAATCCTCATCAGTAATCCCTATGTATGGCCGAGTTATGGTTCAAAAAACATGGAAGCACTTAATATTGTTGTCCATGGACATGAACTGGACTCTCTGAGTCCTAAATTCTTTAACTTCTCATCCCTATTCCCCTTTAATGTATGCTGAGTTTGAGACTTTGGTCTGGCAGTGTCCTAATCACTGTCCAGACCCTAGTCTGACCTCCAACAGGTATTTACTCATAATTGTTGGTTGAACAGGCTGGTCAGGGGTTTGCCAGCCTATCTATTGTTGGGCATAACCACTAGCCTGCCTTGGCACTCCCTAACCCCCCCTCTATTGCACTTGCACTTTTCTTAGAATCTAAGTTATGGCCTCTTCTTGTGAGCCTTGCCTTGGGACCCATGAGCTCCCTCTAAACTTGGACACTTGAGGGCTGGCTTTTCCACACTGCACTTTAATTCAGTTTCTAATTAATATCTGGGGTGTAAGCATTTCCTGGAGTTCTTGAAACTCAGATCTCAGAAACACCCAAGATAAGAGAAGGCTTTAGAAATCTTGATCTCGGAAGTGCTTCAATCTTATATTGTTAGACGCTAAGTCTAAATTAGGTTTCTCGTATGTAGCTGGTAGCTTCTGATGTACTTTTAATTTTAATTGTCCTACTGGTTTGTTTTTGTAATAAACTCATGGGGATCTACTAAAGAAGGGAGGGAGGTTACTTTTATGCACAAGGCTAGAAAGTATGCTATACTGTTATTTGTATTTGTGAAACTTCACACGTAGATACTGTGCCTATAGGGTGTTATTTCAGATTCCTGCAACTTCATATGTAGATATCATGCCTATAGATTTGTGCATTTCTGCATATATAATAATTCTATTAGGCAAACAGTTAGGCTTAATAAGAAATTTGCATATAGATATCATGTTTGTAAGATACCTGTTAACGTTTGAAAGGGTATTAAAATTAGTAACTTATAGAAAGGATGCCTATAGTAAAATCTCGACTCAGAACCAGCCCACTAGTTTAATACAGTATCAATTGTTGAAACTCGTACTTATTTTTCTAAGAACTGGTAACTTATGCCCCTTTTTCGAAACTCTTAAACCTTTTTCTCATAATCAATATGCATTTTTTTAATACTTAATTCTTCAGATAAATCTAGTAAACATTTTCAAATCAGTTTGCATCCTTTGAATATCATTTCTTTATACTTGTTTGATAAACCGTTCCTAATCAATCTGCAACTCACTCTTTCTGTTGAAATTGTCAATTCCGTTTTCTACATTAAGTCTGTAATCTTTTCTCTTCTGAAACTTATTTTACTCTGATAAAACTGGTAAGTCTTTTATAATCAGCTTGTTTTCGAAATCAGTAGTTCTATTCAACATATAGACAAAAGGTTGGCTAATTAATCAATTGGATTAGTCTTAGACAATTGCATTCGAGCGAACCTAATGCAGACTTCTTTTCTAAAAATATGTGTTGAATCAGTCCGTTTATCACTTTAACTTAATTTAGACCAAACCAGTACCTGCAAGACATGCTAATGATATGCCGTTATCTGATTCAAGGAGGCTTACTTGAGCCCTATTTGTTTATATGTTTTTCCCATTCTTGTACTACATGTTTTGATTGACGCCTTAGTATTTTTTCCTATGAAAACTCTCAAAAGGCCCCAAATCCCTTGCCCGTAGGACTAGTAGTACCAAATGCCTCCGAGACTGATAGGATTGTGACATGTACTAGCATGCAATAAGTAACGATACTATCCTTGCTTTGATACCTTATTGGGGTGGGAAGGGTAGAATATAGATATGATGACCAGTGCGCTAATACCACGTGCGACCCCTCTTTGAGGAGTGTACGCCGGGTATTGCATTATGTGATCCATATTATTTGTAAACCTAGGACCCCCCTCCCTTTACTTGTTATTCTTTCTTTTAAGTTATTAAAAACTATCTTTCTAAACTTTCTACTCCTTTTCTTTTCAAACTCTTAATCTTGTTTGCAATGCTATGTGAAAATCCCTCTACATGAGACTTATATTTGTTTCCTTGTTGATTAAAGTCACAATTGTAGCATAGCCGGGAACCACACTAGTGGATCTTGAGAGATGTCTAACACCTTTCCCTCGAGATAATTTCTAGACTTACCCAGGATCTGATTTCTTCATCTCGAATTCTTTCTTAAAAGTGTCTTAATGCGCTATAATCATTAGGTGGAGACTCTTCAACTCTAGAAAACCCAATTCTCGAAAGGGAATAGAGTTTTCCTCCCAAATGTCGTATACCCGATTTCAATAGAAAAAGGGGGGTTGACAGCATGTCGACTCTGCTGGGGATTTCTTTAGGCTTTTACCATTGCATGCTACTTGTGACTTCATTCTCGTTAAATCGCATTTACTTACTGTCTTTATTTCTTTCACTATGAAACTGACTCGACTCTTCATGTCTTTTCTTTCCTTTAACTGTTTTCTTTTACCATTTTGTTTCTATACTGTTGTAATTACGAGCTATTATTGTAATCAGTATCTTATGAACATGGAAATATATGTCAATATGTCTTATTCTTGTAAATGGAATCTTCAACATCATATTCAACTTGTGCCAAAAAAATATCATTGCAATGCTTATAATAAGTGGTTGCGCCCTTCCAATCACCCTTTAAATTTGGCAAAGGCATATTTGCGGTAAAACCAGTCGATCAGTGGTGCAGTAGATAGTCCCATGCCTTTCCCTCTTGAGTTGTCCGCTTAAGGGTACCGATCTAACACCCCAATAGAAACCTCACATGCATCATGGTCAAACCTAGCCGAGTCAGTTATGTTGTCCACATAATGACTCATTAAGATAGCCTAGTCCAAAGTCCATCGGGTTTCCCTAAAACCCAAATGGACACCTCCTTGTTCTGTGCATTTATTTGGAGAACTAAATGCTTGTTATGTTAATTATTGGTTTAAATAGTTGAGTCTGGTGGGGGTAAGGACCTAACGCTTTTTGTTTTGCATAAATGAGGCACGAAGTCCCCAGATTTGGCATGGTAACAAACATTCACCCAAGGCTGCTAAATTGGTGGAAAGACCTCAACTCCAGTGATCAGACGCTCGTCCGCAAATACTTAGGGAATTTGTCTTCTCTTCTAGAGATCCAGCCTGACAACAAAATCATAGAGGCTGCAACACTATTCTGGGATAGTGACAGGTCCGTGTTCCGCTTCGGAGACCTTGAAATGACTTATTTGCTCGAGGAAATAGGAGGATCATCTGGTATTCCTTGGGAGACTCCGGGTTTTCTTATGCTAGAGAATCATAAGGGTAGGGGTTTCCTTAAGATGATGGGATTGAAGAAGAATCGAGATTTAACCTGTTTGAAAGACTCTTACATCCTATTCGACTATCTATATGAGAGGTACGACCATAGTAAGTCATACCGCACCTTCTTAGATGAATTCACCCTTACTTCATTAGGGCATATCCACAGGAGAGTCTTCGTTTTTATGGTCTGCTTTTTGGGAATGATAGTGTAGACATGTGATTTTTGACCCTCCCCAAGATTTTACCCATTTTAGTGTTAAATATTTTGTTTAGGTCAATATGGCTATTTTAATTAGTTTTAACTATTTTACCTTAATTTAAAATAAAAAAATAAAAATTACAAAAATATTTTTTCTTTTATGTAGTTACATTAGTTTATCTATCTTTCACAAAATTCAAAAATACAAAATTGTTACACTTTATCTTCAAGAATATTAGTGTTTTGGGTGATAGTATTATCTTAATTTTGCGATGATTTTAATCTAATCTTGTTATTATTTTAGTTTGACATTTGAAAAATATAAAAAATAGTGTTATATTTTATATATAATTTATTTTAATTAGTTAGATTTTTTTATATTAGAAGGTATTTAGCTAGGTTTTGAACATTTTTATTTTAGTCCAATTTCATGAGCCCAACTCCAAAACCCATCAGATTTTTCATTTTTGGTCATTTACACAGTACAGGCAAAAAAACTAAGAGAAGACAACTAGAACTCCCATGGCTGATATATCTTCCTCAACCTTGGAACACATAGGAAAACCCTAAAGACAAAAAAAAAACCTAGAGACAGCCGCTAGAGTGCAGATCACCCCTCCCCCCTGGCATCATATTCTCCAAGTGACCCTAACGTCGCCAGCAAAATACCCTCCAACTCCATGCCAGTGAACGACCACCCACCTTCAGCCGTAGAACACAAACCCATTTATCTTCATCGCTAGACAGAACCAAATCTGATCTGAAAAATGTAATTCTGATGACTCTCCAGTAAGTCCGACGAAGCAGGTGTTCGAACCAGCTGCTCTCGTCCTCTATTCCTCTTTTAAAAATAGCAACAGACCCCAAAACACTCGTCATATTTTCAAAACTTGGGTCATCATTACTCAATCTTTAATTTTGCGGTTCGAGTTTGAAATTTTGTCGAGTTTCAGGGGTTCTTGTTCGAGGTTCTCTGTTCTAGTTCGATGAGGACCTGCGTTGAGAATCTCCGGTCTGATTGAGGTCCGTTCGAGACGGTCTGGTTGTTTTGGTCGGGGTTTCAATCGAGTCTGAGTTTGTTGTTCTGAGTTCGTCGAGGACTGGTCAAGGTTCAGCTGTGTTTTGCTGTTGTTCGACGATCTATCCGTGTGCAATTACGAAAGGTTCTGTTCGAGTTTTCTCCGGTGCATTTCCTGTTTGGCCGATTGTATTTCCGACTGAAGCCTATTTTGTCAATAAAAGTTTTTTGAGATAACTAAGGTGCCAATTTGAGTTTCCATCCGCGGGTCGTTACATTTTCGAGTTCAATATAGTGAAGCAATCAATTTTCCAGCTATATTGAGGTCTAATTCTCTCATCCTTTATCCATTTTATTCAACGCTTAATGTTAAATGTTTGTTTGGTGATATGATTATGTTATTTGTGTGATTGTTCTCAGTAGTTTCAAATTTACTTATTGGATATAGCTGAACATGATTTTATCACATTATAAAAATTGGGTTGTTGGGTAAAAGTAAAAGAGATTTAGGTGTAGCATAAATTATGTTGTCCTTTATTCTTATTTGTTTACTTTATTTTTAGTGCACCATACACTAGGAGCATGCTTAGGCCGACCACACTTGGGTAGGAAAATGTTAGGATTTTATTAGCTTTGAGGCGAGAGGTTGTTTCACATAGTTAAATTTATCCGGGGAATGTCCCGAAAAATTTGTATATATTATTATTTGGGGTGTGCCACGAAGCATCATGTATTTGGAGGCCGTGACGAACACTGTGGAGGAAGTACAATTTAGGCTAGCTTTTATTTTTATTTTTTTTCTTTTATTAGGTGGGTACGATCTCGAGCTCTTGTGTGTTTTTTTTTCTTTTTTCTTTTCTTTGTTTAGTTATACCTCAATCGTATATTTTAATAGCCAACTAGATCGAGCATGCAACCGTGACTTACACGGGACATGGGGAGTGCCTAACACCTTCTCCCCGAGTCAAATGAACCCCCTTACCCGAATCTCTGGTGCAGACTTAGTTTCGAGTCCAAGTGTTTTAAAAAGCAGAACTATTTTCTAAAAAAACGGTGGTCTGGCACACCGAAATCAAATGCCAGGTTGCGACTCTGAGTTATTTCCTTTGGAACACCATTTTTTTCACTTTCAATTGAATACTCTTTTCAAGCTTTTACTAAAACCTTTTATTTATTTAAGAGGGTTAAGTGAGAGTTTGTTTAAAAAAAAGGGTGTGACATCTCTGGCAACCCTGCTGGGGACTTGTGGGTTTGAGGTAGTACTTGATTTTGTTGGATTTTTAGGATATTTGGTTGAGGTTTTTATGTGTTTTATTTGCTTTACTTGATTTTTTTTTTATGTCATTTTATTATTTTCTAGTTGAATATTTGTTTACAATTTTTCTTTATGCGTTATTGCTTTATAAATTGTCATCATTTGCATAACCATATATCTTCTTTCCGTAACAAGTCTCAGAGCACGCGTCGCGTGCACGAACTCTTTGTTGAGTCACCCTTAATTTAGGGAGGGGGGGCGTCGGACGTATGGAGTGGGTGGAAAGCTCGAGCAGTCATCATCGACCATACGCTTCCCCGAATTGCCTTGTTAGATAACCCCAAACCTAGATCAGCCTTTAGGTCATTTTATTTGCATCATGTCATTTACACCTAGTTGGACTCGGTCCCAGGTACCGTGTCCTTTGTAGGGAGCCTGTCCAAATTTTGTCAAAATAAGCCCGTGGCCCAAAAAGACATTCAATCATCCATGTATGATACATGTTGCATATTTGAGGGTAAAAAGGTCATTTGGCACCAATATTTGGAAAGAATGGTGAAAAAAAAGCAAGCAGGGCCCACTCGTATTTTTCTTTCATAATCTTTCAAAAATAAAAAAAAATTAAAAATAGAAGATCAAAAAATATTTTATACTTTTCCATCATTTTCCAAAAATTCAAAAATAAAAATAGAAAATACAAAAAAAGTTAGACTTTGCCATCTTTTTCCCATAAATTCACAAAAAATGAAAATGAAAAATCCAAAAAGATATTACACTTTTTCATTGTTTTCCAAAAAATTCAAAAATGAAAATGAAGAAAAATCCAAAAAGGTTTCACATTTTCTATCATTTCCAAAAATTTAAAAGAAAAAGGAGAAAAAAGAAAATCCAAAAAGAGTTTACATTTTTCATCATTTTTCAAAAAAGACAAAAACATAATTTTTTTCAAATTAATTGCATCTTCCGGAACTACGCGAACCTGATTCTCGTCTTTCGGGGCGAGATATGTAGGCAACCCACATAGGGTCCGGTCTTCCTAGTGAGTCTATGGTTATTGGCTTTACGGGGTCTTAGCCAAATCTTGTATGTCTAGCCACTCTTGGCCACATCGGCTATTCTTGCAAAATGGGATCATTTTCACAAAAGTGGTTCAACAACCAATGTCTTCGGATCTTAAGTCCACAACGAGGTGTCATATTATTGTAAGGTCCTACCATTTTGAGTTTGCACTTCTGGCCATATCGGCTATTTTTGCAAAACGGGTAATTTCTGCAAATTAATTTTTGGACCATAATAATTGGGAGTTGAATCCATATAAGCCTTAGTGATATATTTGAATCTCTTTGAGGTCACCTTTGTTGAGTTTGCACTAATAGTCATCCTTGGCCACTTAGTTTAATTTTTTTTTAAAAATAGCTCAATCGTGTCTTGCATATGTCCAATAGAAAGTGTTGTGGTGTCACAAAGTGTCTTGAGTCATTGATCTGTTTAGTATTATTTTTCTCATTCATGTGTGGATTCATTTACCAGGACTCGAGCATAACAGATACCCCGGGATCATCACATTTGGGAGCTGTTTGAAGAGACTTTTTATTTTGAGTCTGTTTTATATTATTTTTGCTTTCTAGTCTTGCTTGGTAGCATTTAATCCTATAGTTGATGTCATAATTTGTCAAAGTATAGTTGAGTTTGACAAGTCTCGGGTCATCATATTTCTTGTTTTTCATTTGAAAACCAAAAAGGTTATAAATGAAAAATTTAAAAAGATTTTTATTTTTAGTTTATTTGTCCATTACTTTTCAAGAACTACGCTTGATCTGATTCATGAGGGATATAATACGTAGGCAATTTACATAGGGTTCGATCGAATTATTTTATAATGAAAAAAAAATTGTGCATGTGAGAAATGAGAAAAAAGAGCGATAATCAGAAAAAAGAGGAGGGTTAAAGAGAAAAATGAAGAGGAAAAGGGCAAGAAGTGAACAAAATTGGGATGATGCCAAATCAAATGGGTAGTGAAAGTATGACCTTCTTGCATCATGGGTAATATTTTATTCTCAACACAAAGAGAGAAAATAATAAAATGAGAGAGTCTTATCGGTGAAAATCCTTATGGGCACCGTAAGGCGATGGTGAATGGAGAAAAGAACAAAATGAGAGAGGCTTGATGGTGAAAACCCTTCAGGGCAATACAAGTCGATTGAGGATTGTGGACCAGATGAGACAATTGAAGCGCTGAAGCTCAGTTTCACAGCGAAGAGGTACAACAAGAGTTAAATATTAGACTTGCTTGAGAGATTAGGACGCCTAATCCAAAATGCATGTCATGGTCAGTGGAGATGGCCTTCAAATCAGCTTAGTTTCTTCTTTTGTTCTTTTTCCTAGGTAATAATATTTTCTTGTTAGATACCATCTTTTCTCGTTTTCTCCTTATTTAGTTCCTCTTGTCTTGTTTGAGTCTGTTTTACCCGAACAAGTGAGAAATGACTTCAAAATTTGATACCTTCTTTTCAATTGCACAAATCCGAGTCTGGCAAGCACATCAAAATGGAATAAGATACAGGATAATACTATGTGCAATGAGTTGGTGATAATAGATGTTCATTGGGATTGATGTAAAATGCAAAGATTGGATGAATGTCAGAACACTAGTGCAATGCATAGGGCATAGGGTATTGGATTTGAACAAATCAGGAATATTTTTGTGATAAGGTTTTTCCGGAAAAACAGTCGGTCAATAACAAGAACTGTCTTCCAAGTTGAAGTCCAAGGTGATCGTGACAAGTGCAAGAGAAATCGCCTTCAAGGTCAAGGCCACAAACTAACCAACATATTTTAAACTCACAAGTTTTCTTCGTTTGAAACAGGAACAAAGCAGTGCAACCAAGCTGGTTCAAAACTCAAAAAGAAAAAAAGAAAGAAAAGAAAAAAAAAAGAAGAAAGAAAAAGATAAGAGCCGACAAAGGGAAGTTTCTCAAATCTTTGCCCTTACCTGTCTTGCTAGTGTGCAAAAATGTTGTCATTGCTCCTCAAACTTTTCCTCCTAGGATAAAAAAAGTCCTAGTCTGATGGATTTTTCTCCCAATCAAAATCTTAGTCTGATGAACATTTCTCCTAAGATAACAAAAACCTAGTGTGATGAATGTTCTCCTAGGATATAAATCTTAGTCTGATGAATTTTTCTCCTAAGGTAGAAAACCTAGTCTGATGAATTTTCTCCTAGGATGATCAAAATCTTAGTCTGAAGAATCTTTCTCCTAAGATAACAAAAAAAAGGACCTACTCAGATGAATTTTCTCCTAGGATCAAAATCTTAGTCTGATGAACCTTTCTCCTAAGATAGAAGACCTAGTCTGATGAATTTTCTCCTAGGATCAAAATCTTAGTCCGATGAACCTTTCTCCTAAGGTAGAAGACATATTCTGATGAATTTTCTCAAAAAAGGACTAGTTTGATAAATTTTCTCCTAGGATCGATATCTTAGTCTGATGAAACTTTCTCCTAAGATAACAAGAAGGAGTAGTTTGATGAAATTTCTCCTAGGATCGATATCTTAGTCTGATGAATCTTTCTCCTAAAATAAAAGACCTAGTCTGATGAACTTGCTAGTCAAATATTCTTGGTTTTACTCCCGGGTGAAGCACATCCTAGTCACGTCTTTAGTTTTACTCTCATTATTGCATCAGTAGCATAAGTATGTTTACAGTTTTGATAACAACTCACCGATCTTCCTAGTGCAAACTGGGGCAGAAAATTTTGTTTGTTTTGTTTTTTATTGCAGGCGCCCACCTGGATACGAGGGAATACATTTCATGTTTTGGAAATCAGGAGCCCACCTGGATAAAGAGGGAATACATTTCAGGTTTTGCAATCAGGCGCCCACCTGGATAACGAGGGAATACATTTCAAGTTTTTGCAATAGGCGCCCACCTGGATAATGAGGGAATACATTTCAAGTTTTGCAATCAGGCGCCCACCTGGATAACGAGGGAATATATTTCATGTTTTTGCAGCCAGGCGCTCACCTGGATAACAAGAGAATTAATTTATGAGCTACTTCAACTCATAAATTCAAGAAGCATCATGAGCCCGCCTGAAGAGTAGGGCCTGTTCTCAGTTGCATATTGAAGATCAAGTAGAGATTCAAGAATGTCTCAGGGCAAGAAGTAGATAGGATCTTGTATTTTTTTTTATTTTGCTGTAATTTTTCTCTTTTATTTTTTATGTAATGGCAGGAACCGCGGACTGGAACCTCGACGGCACTCGACTCGACTCTCCACCTCGGTACACTCCATCATCTCATTTACTTCTGAACTACATGTGGCCTGATTCCTTTACAACCAAGGATATGTAGGAAGCTCAGATACCAGGGCTCGGTCACACTCTCTTCCTTTCTCTTCGTGTTTAGTCTCTCCAAATAAGGGTCGGGTCAAAAAACCTGTCTAGTCATTCTTTTTCTGAAAATATTTCGTATTTACAGTAAAAGAAGGGCAGCTGTAGACATGTGATTTTTTACACTCCCCAAGATTTTAACCATTTTAGTGTTAAATATTAAGTTTAGGTCCAATATCGCTATTTTAACTAGTTTTAACTATTTTACCTTAATTTAAAATTAAAAAAATGAAAATTACAAAAATATTTTTTCTTTTGTCTAGTTACTTTAGTTTATCTATCTTTCAAAAAATTCAAAAATACAAAAATAGTTACACTTTATTTTCAAGAATATTAGTATTTTGGTTAATAGTATTATCTTAATTTTGCGATGATTTTAATCTAATCTTGTTATTATTTTAGTTTGACATTTGAAAAATATAAAAAATAGTTTCGTATTTTATATATAATTAAGTTTAATTAGTTAGATAGATTTTTGCAATATGTAGTATGTTTACCTTATATTAAAAGGTATTTAGCTAGGTTTTGAACATTTTTCTTTTAGTCCAATTTCATGAGCCCAATTCCAAAACCCATCAGGTTTTTCATTTTTTGGTCATTTACACAATACAAGCAAAAAACCTAAGAGAAGACAACTAGAATTCCCATGGCTGCCATATCTTCCTCAACATTGGAACACATAGGAAAACCCTAAAGAGCAAAAAAACCTAGAGACATCCGCTACAGTACAGATCACCCCTCCCACCCCGCATCATCTTCTCCAAACGACCCTAACATCGCTAGCCAGATACCCTCCAAATCCACGCTGGTGAACGACCACCCACCTTCAACTGCAGAACACAAACCCCTTTATATCCATCGCTAGACGGAATCAAATCTGACCGGAAACATGTAATTCCGATGACTATCCAGTGAGTCCGGCGAAGCAGGTGTTCGAACCAGCAGCTCTCGTCATATATTCATCTTTTAAAAATAGCATCAAACCCAAAAGCTCTCATCGTCTTTTCAAAACTTGAATTGTCATTACTCAGTATTTAATTTTGGGTTCGAGTTTGACATTTTGTCGAGTTTCAGGGGTTCTTGTTCGAGGTTCTCGGTTCTAGTTCGATGAGGTCCTGCATTGAGGCTATCCGGTATTATTGAGGTCCGCTCGAGATGGTCTGTTGGTTTTGGTCGGGGTTCAATTGTGTACGAGTTTGTTTTTCTGAGTTCGTCGAGGTCTGCTCAAGGTTCAACTGTGTTTTGCTGTTGTTCGAAGAGCTGTCCGTGTGCAATTACGAAAGGTTCTGTTCGAACTTTCTCCAGTTCATTTCCTGTTTGGCCGGATGTATTTCCGACTGAAGACTATTTTGTCAATCAAAGTTTTTTGAGATAACTAAGGTGCCGATTCGAGTTTCCATCCGCGGTTCATTACATTTTCGAGTTCAAAATAGTGAAGCAATGAATTTTCCGGCTATATTGAGGTCTAATTCTCTTATCCTTTATCCATTTTATTGAAATCTTAATGTTAAATGCTTGTTTGGTGATATGATAATGTAGTTTTTGTGATTGTTCTCCGTAGTTTCGAGTATACTTATTGGTTATAGATGAACATGATTTTATCAGATTATAGAAATCGGGTTGTTGGGTAAAAGTAAAAGAGATTTAGGTGTAGGATAAATTATATCGTCCTTTATTCTTGTTTATTTACTTTATTTTCAGTACACTATCTGCTAGGAGCATGCTTAGGCCGACCGCACTTGGGTAGGCAAATGTTAGGATTTTATTAGCTTTGAGGCGAGAGGTCGTTTCCCATTGTTAAATTAATCCGGGGAATGCACCGAAGAATTTTTTATATATTATTTTCCGGGGTATGCCCCGAAACATCATGTATTTGGAGGTCGTGACAAACATTGTGGAGGAAGTACAATTTAGGCTAGCTTTTATTTTTCTTTATTAGGTGGGGACGACCTCGAGCTCTTGTGTGTTTTTTTTTTGCTTTTTCTTTTATGTGTTTAGTAATACGTCAATCGAATATTTTAATAGCCAACTAGATCAAGTATGCAACCGTGACTTTCACGGGATTTGGAGAGTACCTAACACCTACTCCCCGAGTCAAATGAACCCCTTTACCCGAATCTCTGGTGCAGACTTAGTTTCGAGTCCAAGTGTTTTAAAAAGCAGAACTATTTTCTAAAAAAACGGTGGTCTGGCACACCGAAATCAAATGCCAGGTTGCGACTCTGAGTTTTTTCCTTTGGAACACCATTTTTTTCACTTTCAATTGAAAACCCTTTTCAAATTTTTACTAAAATTCTTTTTTTAAGAGGGTTAAGTGAGAGTTTGTTTTAAAAAAAGGGTGTGACAGATAGTGTTCCCTATGAAGAAGGATAGGATCTAGACCAGACTGGCCATGGTAACCAAGACTTTGATGGAAGGAATTGGCTGGCAGCCTTTCAATATAGTGCCTATGATCGTTGCTAATATATACCGAGCCAAACTGGACAACTATCAGCAAAAGGCAAATCATTTTGATGGTTGTAACTTATTACTTCAGCTATGGCTCATGGAGCACCTCCAGAAAAGTGAATAGCGAAAAGAGATCCTACAAAAATATTGGGATGATCACATCGCGTTCCACCAGCCAAGGTGTATGAATTATATGCCTAACATATTCGCTCAACTAGAGGACGTTAGAGGATAGGTAGAATTGTTCGAAAACATGAAAGAGGACCAGATATAATGAATGTTCGAGTGGTTCCCTACGGAAGAATCCATTGTTCGATCCCGAGATGCACCATTTTTCATACTCATTGGTCTGAGAGGAACTTATACCTACGTTCCCCTCTGAGCCATGAGGCAAGCTGGGAGAAAGCAAATCATACCAAGCAATGAGTCACTTCAGAGCTGACTTCCACGACGATGATAGCCCTCAAAAGTGCCAAGCTCAGCACATGTGTCACTGCAAAATGATTCTGGGGAAGGATTCTATATAGCGAGATAGGTATCACTCCTGCTGTGCACCACACTATTCAGGTTGGTTGGAGGATAATCACAATGGTATGGGTTAGCTTTGGATCATTCGAGGACATAGGGTCATCGATAAGATAGCTGAAGCATGGGTTAAGTACAAAAAATTGCACAAGATAATTCAGGAATGTGAAAGCGAGCACCGAGAAATACAAGAAGCCTACGAGAAGTTGATCGAAGAGTGGAAAGATATAGCTATTAGTGCCAACAAGCGACCTGGATATTTAGAGCGGAGTCTAGTGGAGCTAGAAGGAAAGTTCATAGAGAGGATTGAAGACTGTCAAAACACAGAAGGAAATGCAGGCGGACATTTGGACAGAGATTATTTGCTACTCGGACTACGCGAGCTGGTGAAACTGTTCGAGGGAGACCAAGATTCCAAATCTGGGGAAGGTACTTTTGGGACCAAGTAGTTAGGAGTCTTTTATTTTGATTTAATGATGTAATAAGGCCAATGGCCACTAGTGACATTTTACTTCCATCATTTAGATTTGTTTTCGATTCGTCTTATTTTTATCAATAAAATGAGGCATTTAGCATTATAAGTTCTCCAAAACTATTTGTCGCTAGGCCTACCTGGGGCACATTGAGTCACCCAAATTAGGCCATGATTTATATTCTTGCACAATGTGTTTAATATTGCAACATTATTCTTTTCATAATCCGCACTAACTTGTTACCTTTTTGTCTTTCTTTTATTTTTATTCCCCTCCCCAAAGGTTAGTTCGTACATTTTGGCATCATCATCATACAGTACGAGATCCAAGGGTCCGCCACTTCCTCCTCCTCCAATCCCTATTAGGAAGAAGAACACGGCTAAGATGTAAGACTTGAACAACTCGGGTAAACAGACAGAGGCTACGCATGGTAGCCAGATCTCCAAGGAAAGTGCTGCCCAACTTGAGCAGAAATTACTGAAGGTCCGAGAATAACTTGATCAGGTTTGGATCTTAGCCAACTTTTCATTCTCCCTTAACACTCCCTATATCAAATTTCCCAACACCCGAAACCCCACACCTCCACAGAACACCCCACAACCACCAAAACAACACACTCATACTCAACATGCGACACTCCCAACACTCTATTACTCATCCCTGAACCCTTGAACATCACAAATGATTCTACCCACAACACTCCCATCTATGTGGAGACCGTACCTCAACCAATCTCCAATGCACCATAGTCTGATGACAAGGACTCCCTTATCAGAAACCTGACCGCGGAACTCAAGAAGAACCAGCCGAGTCCAGAGCTTGGAAGGAAACAAATGTATTGAGGGGCTGAATTATGAGGACCTCTGCATTTAGCCAGATGTTGAACGTCCGTAGTGGTACAAACCTCCCATGTTCAAAATGTTCGATGGCACGTGAGATCCCAGAGTCCATTTGAGGACATATTGCTACAAAATGGTTGGAGTTGGAAGAGATGAGAAGATCCCTATGAAGCTCTTTATGAGAAGTTTGAAAGGGGATGTTTTATCTTGGTACATCAGCCAGGATCCCAAGAAGTGGACAAGATGGATAAGTATGCATCAGATTTCATGGATATGTTCCGATTCAACACAGAGAATGCACCAGATGTATTCTATATCCAGAATTGGAAGAAGAAGCCTACCGAGATTTATGAGGGTGATGATCCAATGAAACCAGCGGTCACACTTAACCCAATTGTTGTGCAGAATAAGCATCAACCTCTTGTAATATTGTGGATCTTGAGCCCAGACGAAGAATCTGTTCATTTGTTCCAATGAAACCAGCGGTCACACTTAACCCAATTGTTGTGCAGAATAAGCCCTCCAGAGGCGATGAAGTAAACATGCCTATAACTATCAAATTTGAAGCACCTTCTTCTGCAAAGGCGCCCGGACCAATTGAGGTTGAGTTTGGAGTTCCGAAAGCACCTGTACCTTTTGAAGCTGTTGTGTTACCACCAAGGGTACCTATTCCTGTAGCAATATCTGAGATAACACTGTTCCATTCAAATGTCATACCATGGGATTATACAGCTGAAGCTAGGAGGAAAGGGAAGACCAAGACGGGAAAAGCAATTCTTGCGCAGGGCATAACCCGAACAGGCAGGGTTTACACCAAAAATACCTAGCTGAGTCCAGTAAGCAAGCCTATAGGCAGCATATTGAAACTGGACCCGATGATCTTTGGAGGAAAATATAAGCTAAGGAATACTCGATCGTTGAGCAATTGAACAAAACACCGGTGCAGATCTCCATCCTAGCTCTTCGATAGAGCTCTAACGCACATAAAAATGCGTTGATGAAAATAATAAGAGAAGCTTATGTTCCAAGCAATATAACTGGAGGAGAAATGGCGAATATGGTGTGACAAGTAGTGGAGAGTCACAAGATTACGTTACACGAAGATGAATAGCCATTGGAAGAACCGAGCGACAACAAAGCGTTGCACATCACCGTGGAATGCGGGGATTACTTCATCACTAGAATCCTGGTCGAAGGAGGATCCAGCCTCAACATCTGTCCGTTGATAACTCTCAGGACATTGGGGAAGAGCCTTCACGATATCAATGATGGGGCTATCAATGTCAAAGCCTTCGATGGGCTCGAAAGGTCTACTATTGGAGAAATCAGCCTATGCTTGCAAATGGGACAAACCCGGTTCGACGTTGACTTTCAAGTTATAGAAATCCCAGCATCCTACAACTTGTTGTTAGGACGACCATGGATCCATGCCGCATGATCTCTAGCATCAACCCTGCATCAAAAAGTTAAGTTCAAATGGTATCACCAAGAGGTGATTATTCATGGCGATGGTAGCAACTCCATATATAGTCGCCAGGACATCCCGATGATTGGAGGCAGAAGGATAATAGGCGGAGAAACATACTACCACATTGAAAGCATCAACTCTGTAAACAAGGATAAATGGTAGAATAACAAGACTGAAAGTATCCTGAATTGGTGTGGGTACGAACCTGGAAAGGGAATCGACAAAAACCTCCAGGGAATCACCAAACCCATCAAGCTGAAGAAACATGGTACTACATTTAGTTTGGGGTATGAATACACTTTGCACGAGTTAGATGACTGGTCGCCACCATGGCGTGGTCCCTACTACCCGCTAGAGCATCTGATACCTTGCCTGGAGCAGACTTTTCAACCAGCAGATACTATATATGGTCAGAGGAAGATGAAGCATTAGCAGCCATGAATCTGTTTCTGGAGGATGATGATATGGACTGCTGTGTTTATTTCGAGGAGGAAAGGGAGGAAGGCCCTTCTATACAAGTTCTGAACCGAGGAGAACGCCTCAACAATTGTTCAATCAGAACCACTAGGGCTCGGAAATCTTCGAGGTAGCAAGGAAAAACAAAAGCACCATGCATCACATTTTACTTTTTACTAGCTGATTTCTTTCCATATTGTATTTAATTTTGAAAAGAGCTTCAATGTTCAGAACAACTATGAATTCAATCAAAGCATTTCAGATATAGATTCAGAAGAGGATGATATACCAAAAAAGGTCGTCAGAGAGGTTGAGAATTTTGAGAATAGGCCTAAATCTAACTTGGACGAAACTAAGGTAGTTAATTTGCGGGATACATAAAATGTCAAAGAAACGCACATCAATGTCCACATGTCTCCATCAGAAAAGAAGGAGTACACGGAGTTTTTAAAGGAATATGAGGACATATTTGCCTAGTCGTATGATTATATGACTAGTATCCGTACATCCATTGTAGCTCACAAATTGCCAACAGACCCAACATGTCCACCAGTAAAGCAGAAGCTCAGGAAATTCAAGCTCGAAATGAGTTTGAAAATCAAAGAAAGGTTCTCAGGGTAGTGGAATATCCAACATGGTTATCCAACATCGTGCCAATACCAAAGAAGGATGGGAACGTTAGAATCTGTGTCAACTATTGGGATCTTAACCGGGCCAGTCCCAAAGACGGCTTCCCCTTACCAAACATATACATTCTTATTGACAATTGAGCCAAGCATGAGTTGCATTCTTTAATTGAATGTTTAGCTGGGTATCATCAGATATGGATGGATGAGGAAGTTACAGAGAAAAAAACTTTCATCACGTTGTGGGGAATGTGCTGTTAAAAATTGATGCCATATTGAAGAATGCCGGGGCCATCTATATGAGAGCCATGACTACTATCTTTCACGACATGATACATAAGGAGATCAAGGTGTATGTAGACAACGTCATCATCAAATCCAAGAAAGCCACGGATCATATGGATGATCTGAGAAAGTTTTCAACAGACTGAGAAGGTACAATCTAAAACTGGATCCCGCCAAGTGTGCATTCGGGGTTCCTAATGGAAAATTATTGGGTTTCATCATGAGTCATCGAGAAATAGAATTGGATCCATCAAAGGTCAAGGCTTATATTTGTGAATTATACATGCTATATACCCCTTCTTACCTGAGATTTGTGCATAAACTGCTATAAGTTAGTCATAAATTGCTTACAAGGTCTATTTGATTGCAAGTTTGAGCAACGAAATGATACATATCACAAATCGGCTCAAAAGAGGAGTGAAACCTGCCAAGCGCCAAAAGATAACTCAAAGTGGGAAGGTCACCTATTTTGACCGCACTGTTCTGATGTGCGGCCGCACAGAAGAGTTCTGCAAGAAGTTAAGTCAAGACTCACCTGCGCAAACTGCCCTATTTTGCCACGCGGCCGCGCAGGATAGTTCAGAGAGTGACCAAAACTGAGGAAATCCCACGTGGACCGCATCCATTTCCACGCGGTCCGCACTAACAAGAGATCAAAAGTTTAGAAACTCAAGGCGAAAGGCCCATGCGGCCATACACCAAAGCAGTGCGGTCCGTGTGGGAGAAGTTCAGAGAACCAGCAATTTGGGAAAAACTTCTGTGCGGCCGCGAACCATCTTTACGCAGTCTTCATCTTTGTAGTTGTGCGGCCGCGCACCATTTCCATGCAGTCCGCATGGCTTGACCTATGAAGTTGCATGTCATTCCTACGCGGTCTGTGTCCTCAAGTCCAGAAGCCAGATCTGAAGGCCACATGCCCTACGCAGCCGCATGACATTTCTATGCAGTCCGCAACAGACCCTCAGGGGAATTTTTGTCTCGTTTTTCCTATGTAGTATAAATAGAACACTTTACTTTTTTAGGTTAAGATTTATCATTCTCTGTAGAAGCTGAGCTTTTGATACTCTATATTAGCCTACTTTAGGCAATTTTCTCTTGTAATTAGCATGGAATCAAGTAGATTAACCTTGTAGTTAAAGATTATTTTAATTTCTTCTAGTATTTCTTCATTTTCTACTTCTTCCATGTCTAGCTAATACCATTAGCTAGTGTTGTGGCTCAACCCTAGTGTGGATAATTAATGGGTGTTTTTGGTTAATGCTTGGATGATATTGAGTGTTTGGTATTTGGGTTGTTTGTATGTTTTCACTTAGATTTGGTGGTTGCAAACACTAAGTCTAGCTTAGTGGGTTTTAACTCTTCTTGAGAAAGAGAGTCTATGACCTCAGATTCAACCCAACAAGGATTTGGGATGGACCCATGAGAATGGTAGTCCAAAGTAACGGGTTAAACCTTGAGAGAGTAATCGCCCTACTTGAACCTTAAGTTTCTTGGGCAAATTAGCCTACCCAATTGGTCTCCAGAGAGTCAATTGGGAAAAATCACTCTCTTTACCGAGAGGTGTGATAGTGGGTGCTAAAGTGCAACGGTTATCCATATTCCCCATAATTATCATCCTTGAGCTAGAATTTTATACCCATTAATTAGCCACCTAGGTGAGTGTCATGATCTTAGTGCCTTTCTCTTATTGCATAGAACTAGCATCCTAATTTAGCATAATTTATTTTACAATAGTAGTTGATAAATTTAGTTGCTAACACAAGAAAAAACCAAAAATGATAGAAGATCAATTAGAAGCCAAAACACATTTCTAAGCTAGCAAATACATCAACTCCAATTTGAAGCTCAGTGTGGAATTATCGACCCCAATACACTATTGGGTTATAAGTAGTCGCGCCCACTCTTTCTTAGGATTGAGTACGCACCAATCACTTTTAGGCGCCGTTGCCGGGGAGCTTTACGGTATTTGACTATTTGTGGGCTAGTTTTGTGTTTTTGCTTCTCTTTCCTTCTTTTTACTTATTTTGTTTGTTCATTTCACTCAGGTACCAATGGCTTTAAATGCAAATGATCCTATTAATGTGGGAGTGGAGGAGGTGGAGGATGTGGAACAAGAGGAGATTTTACCCAAAGCACAAAGGAGGGGTAGAAATGCTAATGGCAACATACCAGACCCTCCTCCACCTCCACTAAGAGTAGCTCCACGAGTTCTACCAAATCAACGGTACGCAAGTGCAATAGTACCTCCCCGAATCCTGACGAGGAACTTCCAAATCACCAATGTCATGCTAACTTTGCTCGAACAATGAGGGTATTTCACATGAGCCTCGGACCAAAACGCCTACAAGCATTTGTAAGGGTTTGTGGATACTTGTTGGGGTAGCAAGTCGACAAATGTTTCGGAAGATGCACTGAGGTTAAGGCTTTTCCCCTTCTCACTTCGGGGGAAGGCATTGGATTGGTTGGAGAGATTGCCAAATCATTCCATCACTAATTGGGATGAGTTGGCTAATAAATTCATTGTGAAGTTCTTCTCGCCTAGTCATATGGAAGCTCTTAGAGATGAGATCTTAGCTTGCAAGCAAGAGCCGACGGAGCCTTTACATGAGATGGGAGAGATTTCAGAAAATGGTGAAAGAGTGCCCCAACAACGATATGAATGATGTGATGATCTGGCAGACGTTCTATCGGGGTATAAATACAAGAAACCAGTGCATTATTAATCAGTTGGCCATTGGTACTTTCATGAAGCTTCCATACAGTGAAGCTTGTGATATTCTTGATGAAATGGTCGATACTTCTTCGGCATGGCAAAGACGGGCTAATGTTCCTCAAGGTGATCCCAATTTTATACACTTGCATAAGAAGTTGCATGATCACGGCCAAGCCATCGCCGAACCCACAACAACAATGAACCAATTGGCTAAGGTGCAACTTAAACAAGTTCGAAATCCGTACCAAGTCAATGCCATGGAGGGAGGGAGTATGATGAAAAGAAGGCAAAGAGAGCAACAACAACCTCCGGAAAATTTTGAAAACTTTGATGATGAGAATGGTGGTTATTCGAATGAATGTTATGATGACCAAAGTGAAGAGGTCCAATATGTAAATAACCACCAAGGTAATAAAGGAAATCAAGGGAATCAACAATGGCGTTCCCCAAGGCAATTGGGGGAACCAACAAAATAGTAGAAATTGGAACAATAATTTGAGCAATCAAGGCAATTTGGGAAGAAAAAACAATAATTGGAACAACAACAACAATGGTGGGTGGAACAATAATCAAGGAGGTAATCAAGGTAATCGGGGGCAAGGATTTCAAAGGCCCCCGATGTAAAAACAACCGAACAATCCACCCCCGTTCCAATCTCAAGGGTTGAGTTCTTCGGGTCAAGATATGGGTAGAATTGAAAACATGTTCGAACAAACAATAAAGAAGAATCACGACTCAGATGCCAGTTAGTCTCCCACAACACTTCGATCTGGAACTTAGAGGTGTAACTTGGACAAATATCACAACCTCTCAAAACTCGCGTGAAGGGTGCACTACCAAGTGATACGGTGGTGAATCCCAAGGGTAGGCACAATAACCATGTCATGGCGGTGAAAACGCGTAACAGGTGAGGGGTGATGTCCAAGAAAGTCAAGTTAGGGTCGATGATTATGAGTTGCGGAAAGAAGGAGACCCAAGAGGCCGTGAACCTGTCTAGGGAACACGTCATTGACATGCTGAAACCTGTGGTGCCAAAAGCCAAGGCACCTTTACCTAGGCCTCCTCAAACATATCCTCAAATATTGGCCAGGCAAAAGGGTGACAATCAGTTTAAAAAGTTTATTGAGATGATAAAGAGTTTGACCATCAATGTGCCTTTGGTGGAGGTGCTTGAACAAATGCCCGGATATGCAAAGTTCATGAAGGACTTGGTTACTAAGAAGAGATCAATGGAGTGTGATACCATCAAGATGACGCATAAAGTGAGTTCCATTGTGCACTACATGGCTCCAAAGCTAGAGGATCCCAGTGCATTCACAATACCATGCACCATTGGAAGCGAAGATTTTGCAAAGGCTATATGTGACTTCGGGGCAAGTATCAATCTCATGCCTTATTAGGTGTTCAAAACTTTTGGGGATCGGGAAACCTCACCCGACTTCCATGAGGATTTAAATGGCGGGCCGATCTATGAATCATCCCTTGGGAATTATTTATGATGTCCTCGTTCGTATTGACATGTTCATATTGCCAGCGGACTTCATGATCTTGGATTGCAAGGTGGTTTTTGAGGTGCCTATTATTCTTGGAAGGCCTTTCCTAGCTACAGGGAAGGCCTTGGTTGATGTAGAGGCGAGAAAATTGAATTTCCGCTTTGATGATGAAAAAGTGGTTTTCCATGTATGCAAGTCTATTCGCCAACCAAATAGCACCGAAGTGTGTTCGTTTGTTGACATTGTCACGGTGGTGATAGTGGATGACACAAGTGCAATGGCAAATGTTGAGGGGACCCACTCGAGGCCGTGAACTTGAACATTGAGGTTGATGATATTCCGGAAAGGTTGGAGAGTGTGAATGCACTTCATGGCATGGGCTCATATTCCTATAAGCCGAGGAAGCTATCTCTTGATCTTGAAAATTGCAAAACTCCACCCACCAAGCCATCCATTGAGGAGCCACCGGTGTTGGAGTCGAACCCACTTGCTCCTCACCTTAGGTATGAGTTTCTTGGTCCTAATTTCACTTTACTGGTTATTCTATCTTCTTGCTTGACTAACGTGTAGGTGGATGCCACTTTGGCGGTTCTTCAAAGCCGCAAGCAGGTGATTGGATGGACCTTGGCGGATATTCAGGGTATTAGCCTCGCATTTTGCATGCATAAGATAATATTGGAGGAGGATGCGAGACCATCTCTTGAACATCAAAGAAGACTCAATGAAGCCATGCAAGAGGTGGTAAAGAAGGAAATCATCAAGTGGCTTGACGCTGCTGTGGTATATCCAATTTCTGATAGTTCGTGTACCTCTTTAGTACAGTGTGTGCCAAAGAATGGAGGAATGACGGTAGTGATCAATGATAATAATGAGCTGATTTCGACTCGTACGGTTACGGGTCGGAGGGTATGCATGGACAACCAAAAACTGAACAAGGTTACAAGAAAAGACCATTTTCCCTTGCCATTCTTGGATCAGATGCTTGATCGTCTGGCGGGCCGGGCGTTCTATTATTTTCTAGATGGGTATTCCGGCTATAACCAGATTCTCATTGCCCAAGAGGACCAGGAAATGATAACCTTCGCATTCTCGCATATGCCATTTGGTCTATGTAATGCTCCAGCGACCTTCCAAAGATGTATGATGGCAATCTTCACCAATATGGTGGAATACATATTGGAGTTCTTCATGGACGACTTTAGTGTGGTCGGGGATTCATTTGGTGAATTTTTGCAAAATCTTGATCGTGTGTTGGCCCGTTGTGAAGACACAATTTGGTACTCAATTGGGAGAAATGCCGCTTTATGGTGGAAGAAGGAATTGTGTTGGGTCATAAAATTTCGAAAGGATCGAGGTCGAAAAAGAAAAAATCAAGGTGATCTCAAGGCTTCCTCCCCCTAACTCTGTCAAAGGGGTGAGGAGTTTTCTTGGACACGCAGGTTTCTACCAGAGATTCATCAAGGACTTTTCTGAGGTAGTGAACCTGTTGTCTAAGTTGTTGGAAAAGGATGCAAAATATATGTTAGATGACAAGTTTATGGAGGCCTTCGAGCTTCTAAAACAAAAGTTGACGACTAACCCATCATAACCGCACCTAATTGGAGCTTACCCTTTGAGCTCATATGCGACGCTAGTGATGTTGCGGTGGGGGCGGTCTTGGGCCAGAAATCAACAATTTGTTCCATCCGGTGTATTATTCTAGCAAGACAATGAATGAGGCACAAAGAAATTACACGGTCACCGAGAAGGAATTGCTTGCCATTGTATTTTCCATGGAGAAGTTTCGCCCGTACCTTATGGGGGCCAAAGTGATTATCCATGCCAATCACTCCGCCCTTAAGTACTTGATGACTAAGAAGGATTCAAAAGCAAGGTTGATGAGATGGGTTCTTCTTCTATAAGAATTTTATTTGGAGATCGTTGATAGAAAAGGAAGTGAGAATCAAGTTGGCAGACCACTTGTCTAGATTGGAGGGGTAAGGGAATCCTTCTGATGTCCTTGAGATAAATGATTCTTTCCCGGACGAACAACTCCTCACAATTTCTATGCTTGACATGTCGTGGTTTGCCGACATTGCAAATTATTTAGTTACCGGTGTGGTCCCGTATGAGCTCTCTTCTAACATAAGGAAGAAGCTTAAGCGGGATGCTTTGGACTTCTATTGGGATGAGCCATACCTTTTCAAAATTTGCACCAATGGTGTGATTCGCCGGTGTGTTCCCGAAGAAGAGAAAGTGTGAATTGTGGAAGCTTCTCACTCTTCACCCTATGGTGGCCATCATGGCAGGGCGAGGACGGCGTCTAAAGTGTTGAGTTATGGGTTCTATTGTCCTTCATTTTTCAAGGATGCCGGTGATTATGTGAAAAGATGTGATGAGCGTCAACATGAGGGAGGGATTTCAAAGAAATATGAGATTCCCCTTGGCACGATTCTTTAGGTTGGCATTTTTGATGTTTGGCGGATCGACTTTATGGGACCATTTGTGAGTTCTTGTGGCAGCACTTACATTTTGGTAGCTGTGGATTACGTGTCAAAATGGGTTGAGGCCATCGCCTTACCTAACAATGAAGCTCGTAATGTGGTGGCTTTCTTGAAGAAGAGCATTTTCACTAGATTTAGCACACCCCGTGCCATAATTAGTGACAGTGGCTCTCATTTTTGCAACAAGGCTTTCGATTCGTTGCTTACCAAGTATGGGGTAAACCACAAAGTGACCACTCCTTATCATCCACAAGAGAGTGGCCAAGTTGAGGTCTCAAACCGGGAGATCAAGAGTATTCTGTCCAAGACTATCAATGCAAATAGGACCGATTGGTCCAAGAAATTAGATGATGCTCATTGGGTTTACCGTACAACATTCAATACTCCGATTGGCATGTCGCCATATCGGTTGGTTTTTTGGAAAGCATGTAATCTTCCGGTGGAATTAAAGCACAAGCTGATGTAGGCTTCGAAAAAGTTGAAATTTAGAGTGGGATGTTGCAGCCAATCTCTGCGTTGAACAATTGAATGAACTTGATGAGTTTCGGTTTCATGCATACTCCAGCTCGTCCTGTACAGGGATGAGATGAAGTATCTCCATGACAAGTATGCCCGAGGGAAGGAAGTCAAGGTTGGGGATATGGTTCTTCTCTTCAATTCCCGGTTAAGGTTGTTTCCGGAAAATCTTAAGTCCAAGTGGAACGGTCCTTTTGAAGTAGTTGGTGTCACTCCTTTTGGTGCCATTGATCTCAAAAACAAGAATGGTGAGGTATTCCTGGTCAATGGGCATCGCGGCAAGCATTATCTGGGAAGTTTCATGATTGCCATATGGTGGCGCTGATCCATTTGAAGTGACTATGATGGTAATATGCGTCATGCTGCGATGTTAAATCACGAGCTTTTAGGGAGGCAACCCATGTCTTTTCTTTTTTCTTTATTTTTCTGTTGTAGAATAGGATTTTTGAGCTGATAGTTTGTGAAGTGTTGTAGGATACTGTTGAACCAGTGCAGGGTAAAATGAAAGAAATGAATAGTCTCTGAACAGTTCCCATCCACACCGCAATCCAAAACAGTGCGATCCGCGTGGGATTGATAAATTGAAGCTTTAAACTCAGAAGACCCTATGCGGCTGCATAGCATTACCGCGTAGGAAGAATCAGAAATGACCACTTCTCTGATAAAATTCCCACACGGCCATGGTCCAAAGCAGTACGATCCGTGTGGGAATGGCCAGATTAATCAAGCCTCTGATTTTCCCACGAGGCCGCGTTCCAAATCAGTGCGGTCCGCGTGGGCTGTATTCATAACCTGAAGGACAAAACTCATGTGCGGACCGCGTGTCATTTTTGTTCGTCCGTGCAGGTAGGTGAGAACTGGGCCCCATGGTTGTCTATAATAGATGCCTAGGGTCCCCTTTAATCCTTTTCGCAAAATTTCATCAAAACTCACTCATCTACTGTTCATTCAATCCATTTGTGCACAAATCATCATTCTCGTTAATTCCATGGTAACATTTTATCATTCAATTAAATTCTTAGTTTAATTTTTGTTATTTTTGATAAATCCCATTAGCATGACTTCTTATTTTCTTTCTTCTTCTTCTTAGTCAGCTAATTAGATTAGGATTTGAGTAATTTTGTTGAACATTGGGCATATAATCTTCTGATAACAACTTAGTAAGGGCACTTAGGATCATTAACGCTAAATTTTGAACTGAAAATAACGTAAGAAGTCTGCTAGTTAATTTACCCTACGCGGCCGCACAATGTTTTTCTGCGGTCCGCGTGTGTTTGATAGAAAAAATCAGACACCCTCTCAACGCGCCCGCGTGACCACTTCTGTGCGGTTCGCGTGAGACCAGCGCGGCCGCGGTCCAAATCGATGTGGACTGCGTGCCTAAAAGTTCAGAGAGGATGCCTTTTAGAAATTTGATCTGTGCGGACCGCGTCTTCTTGTGTGGGGTCTGCGTGAACCTAGTGCGGCCGCGGTCCAAAACAATGCGGACCGTGTGGCCAAGGTTCATAGAGGGTGCAATTTTGATGCTCAACCTGTGCGTCAATCCTACGCGGCCGCAATCTAAAACATTGCGCTCTGTGTAGATACTTTCTGAGAACTGATGTTGAAATGATTTTTCCTGTGCGGTCCGCATGACTCCTCTCTGCAACATGCTACATGTGCTTTGAAGTGAAAATAAAATTGTGTGCTTCGCCTTCTGTGATTCTATTAATAACATTAGACGTTTATGCTTTGAAGACAATGGTGCAGACACAGGGTGGCAAACAAATACAACGTAGGGGCACGGACAAACAACCCGGGAGGGGTGGTGCTTCCCGAGGGAAGATTATGCGAAGAGTGGTCAAACTCACTCCCAAAGATAAGGAGACATTGAAGAAAAATAGAAAGGTCATTCGGGCAGCCAACGGGGCGGCTTCCCATTCAAAAGGGAGTGAGTATGAACCCTCCCGGGATATAACTTCAGAGTCTGTACCCACGCATATGTCAATAGAAGTCCATGTACCTCAAGCCTCTTCTCCGGAGGATGCATCTGTGGCCACTTCCAAGAAGGCCATAAATGTAGTCTCGAGATCTTCTGATGAGTTCGGGACCAATGACGAAGAGGAGGACCAATACTCCACCTCTCCTACAGCTTCAGTATTAGGGGAGAGTGCGGCGTATGCGAGGGAGGAGAACCTAAGGTTGGGGGGATAGACAGAACTAGGAAGCCAGAGGCTTGGGAGGACATATTTATAAGTGAGATTGCTTTCCATCGTATATGGTGTGGTGTACCAAGAGGAAGCTTATTCTGGAACGGCGATTCATTGATGCCGACTTGCTCCCTCACAACCCTCACGTACAAGCTCAATTCCGTACAAGAGAGGGTTGGGGGTTCTTTAAAGAAAATGTTGACAATACAAATGAACACATGTTCACCATGTGGTTCGGGATACAAAAGCGACAAAAGTGAGGGACAAGACGGTGGTGTTCAATGGGCAGTCCTTAAATGCTTTTTTGGGGTTTGGGGAAGAAGACAAGTCTCGGTACTTGGAGAAGCTGGAGATGAAAGAAGAAGTTCGCCCGCGGTTAGCCGGGATTCTAGATTCTCCAGGTACAGTCACTGTGTGGTTGAAGGCACAGGAGAAAATATACAGAAACACCCTCAATTTTGAATCCTAAGGGTGGTTGACCTTCGTGTGCAATCGACTTGACCCGACCACACATGATCTCTCTATTCCCGTTGATCGTGCTGTTCTTGTTGCTTCCATCATGGCGGGTTTTCCATTGAATGTCCGCAACATCATGTCAGGGGTGATCTCTCGTGTGGGGAACGAGACTAAGACTAACTACCCCTTCCCCAACACATTGACCCTATACTTCCGGGAGATGAAAGTGAAAAAGAAGAAGTATGATATCATGGTGCCTCCGGTGAGCCGTATTCTTGGTATGATCAAAAGGGTCTGAACAACACTAAGGGCTCCAAGAAGAGTCAGGCTTCTACTTCCTCCACAGCTGGCCAGTCTGAAGAGCCAGCTGCCATTGAGCATCCCACCACGGAGACAACGCCTCCAGGCCCCTCCACAACTCCCCCTACTGTTACAGATGACCCGGTGATTCCGGTGTCAAAGACTCACAGATTCACCGCCAACCAGCTCACACACTCACTTGCCAGTTTCAACAACTGGATGTCGGCTGCTACATCTAATTTATCCACATTGACCATAGCCGATCAAGCTTAGGAAGCTCCGGTGACCGTTGAGATACATAATTACATTGATGAGACTTTGAAGAAGATCCTGGCCAACCAGGAAAAGATGATAGTGGAGCAGGAGAAATTGGCAAAGGCAGTCGAGGAGCATAGCAAAGCTCTCAAGGATTTGGCCAAAGAGCACAAAAATTTGAGAAAGACCAAGGCTTCCAAAGAGTCGGTGGCAAAGCTGCAGGTGGACAAGTTGGTGGTGGATCAGCTGCCAATTGACTTATTGTTTTCAGAGCCGTCTGGAGAGCCATCGGATGTACAACCACATGTGGAGGAGGATACGCCGATCAAGAAGAGAAAGCTCCTAACACTGAGGGAGTAGTGATAGCAGTGGCTTCAGTTCAGGAGGGCCCGTCCATCATTGCTGACATTGAGCCTCCTTTAGCCCCAGCAGTAGTTGAGCTAGCACAGAAGCAGGCACCGGATGTCCTAATAGCACTGGAGGACACATGAGCCATTGACCAGCAGAGATCAGCTGATGAGGCTTGAGGGGCCACTTCTATATCCTTTGCCTTTATTTTGACGCTTGATTTGGAAGTTATCATTGGGGACAATGCTAGCTCATACTCATGGGGGTGTGGCCCTAATTTTTGTTTTCTACTTGGATGATTGTATATATTCACTACTTTCAGTACATTCGTAGGTATTGTTGATTTGTATATAAATTTTGATTCTGAACTCCCTTAGTTGTATATTCTACTTCCCTTGTGTACATATTCATTTGAGGTTTTATTCTATTTTCGTTAAATTATTTTTTTTTAAGTTGCTAAGTTAGGCTCGTAGCCTATTTTTGGTTTTGTTTTAGCGTTGGCAATAAGCCCTTGGTTTTCTTAAATGCCACAGTTCTTTCCAAGGGTAGAATGTTGTGCAAACCGGGTGGTTCTTCCCAATGATAGATAGCATGACGACTTTCTTAAGGGTTGAGTCAGTTTTTGATTTTTCTTTTTGATTTTCAAGTGTTTGTAGTTAATGGTACCTCGGGCAAAGCTTCACTTGGGCCTAGCACATTTTCCTTTGATCCTATGGTCAAAGACATTATGTTGTGGTTATGATGGTGAAAGTCGTGACCTTCAGACTCTTGTGTTGACCAAACAATCATCATATGGTCATGTTGGGCCATTGTGCGCTTGAATTGTATCTAAGGTCGTTGTGGGCCCTCGACTCCGTTTTTGGCAATCCTTGAGAGAGTGTGGTGAGAATTCGATTTGTTGAGCCCAAGTACCGTGCCGATGGCCTAGAACTTGCCCCGAATGTTTGTTGAGGCGAAATAATAGGTGGAACTTGACTTGAGAAATGATCTTAGGCTCTCCTTGATCTAAAAGTGCAAAATTGAACAATTTCATGACCTACCAATCAAATGATCCCTAGTTCACCCCTTTTGAGCCTTGAACCTTATTCTTTCATGAACCAAATTACAAGCCTACGCCCGTTCTCAATTAGACCTTCTCTTGGTATACAAATCTTCCTTTGAGTAGTGGAAAATGACTAAGTTTACGGGAGGGAAAAAAGAAAGGTATCAATGTGGTGGAAAGGCACAAAAGCAAAAGAAAAGGAAGGCAATGAAAAAGATAAAAAGACAAAAAGAAAGACAAAAAGAGAATGACAATCAAAAAAGGGAATGAAAAGGACAACAAAATTGAAAAAGGTGTTGAAAAGTATACAAAAGGGGAAAGGTGTTGAATTGCAAAAGAAAGAGCGCTATTGTATCCCTCTAGCCCCCGAAAGAAGTGAATTACTCAATTGAGTCAAGAAAGTGTGCCGAATGAGTCAAATGAATTTCCCAAGGGAAGACCTTTACCCAAAAGCCTTCGCAATGACTCCGCAAAAGCCCTATGTGATCTTGATTTGAGAAAAGCCTACATTAGTGGATACTTACATGAAGGGAAAGCATATGGTGCTTAAAGCCAAACTTAGGGCCACATCTTTATGAGAGATGAGAGATAGTTCATTCACCTCAATTTGCGTAAAATTATTCTAAAAGGTGAGGCCCACTTAGGGAAAAGTCGAGGATATGTTAGTCTAGATTATTGTGCTCATGTCGAGGAGGAGGCAGATGTAAAACCATGGTTCCATGACATCAACGACCCAGAACTTGCAAACACCACTTAGAAACGCAGACATTGGAGGTTATCTAACAACTTCTTTTACAGGAGAGGAATCCTTTACATGAGGACTCCTGATTTGGGTTTACTAAGGTGTGTCGAAGCAAAAGAAGCATCAAGGCTATTAGACAAAGTGCATGCAGGGACCTGCGGACCGCACATGAATGGTTTTGTCTTAGAAAAGAATACTCCGAGCAGGGTATATTTGGATGACTATCAAAACATACTGTATCCAGTATATTTGTAAATGCCATCGCTATCAGATACATGCAGATATGATAAAGGTGCCTCCGAACGAGCTTACTGCAACAAGCTCACCATGGCCATTCGCCGCTTGGGGAATGGTTGTTATCAAACCTATCGAGCCTCCCGCATCAAATGGGCACAGGTTCATCTTAGTGGGAATCGATTATTTTACCAAATGGGTCAAAGCAGCATCATACAAGGCGGTAACTAAGAAAGTTGTGGAAGATTTCGTCCGCGACCGCATTGTTTGTCAGTTCGGAATCCTGAAATAAATCATTACCGATAATGGTTCCAACTCAACATGGACTTGATGAAAGCAATGTATGAAACATTCAAGATAGAACACAAGAACTCTACAGCTTCCAGGCCTCATATGAATGGAGTTGTAAAAGCAGCCAACAAGAATATCAAGAAGATACTAAGGAAGATGATCGAAAGGCAAAAACAATGTCATGAGAGGTTATCATTCACCTTATTGGAATACTACACCACAATCCGCACATTGACCGGGGCAACTCCCTACATACTGGTTTATGGGATAGAGGCGGTCACTCCGGCGGAGGTAGAAATTCCCTCCTTGAGGATCATACAAGAAGTAGAGTTGGATGATGCATAATAAGTAAAAGGTCGCTACGAGCAGTTAGCCCTTATAGATGAGAAAAGAATGAACATATTATGCCATGGCCAATTATATCAATATAGAATGTCCAGAGCTTTCAACAAAAGAGTCAAGCCGAGAAAGTTTACACCAGGGCAGCTGGTGTAGAAGAAAATATTCCCACATCAAGATGAAGCCAGGGGAAGTTCTCTCCCAACTGACAAGGTCCATACATGGTTCACCGGGTTCTAACTGGAGGAGCCCTTATACTTGAAGAAATGGACAGAGAATCTCCTCTTTTTTGTATCGAATCTCTGCTTCTCGAATCTCCGATTCTCCACATATAGGTCCTCAAAGTTCATGGTCATGAAATTGGAGAAGTGGTAGGATCTATCGCCATCGTCCACGACTAGTGTAATAACCTTACACATTACATTCTTGATGTTGATCGGGTACCCCGCCATGATCGATTCCACCAATATAGACTGAGAGATAGGAAAGGAGTTGTCGTGAGTGGTGGGGTCTAGTCGGCTACAAACAAATGTTTCCCTCCCTTTTGCTTCAAAGCTCAATGTTCTCCGAAGAATTTATACCCACGTTGTCAACCATGATGGGGTGGCACTTGGGATTGCCAAGTACTCAGCTAGCCACGGACAGGCATCCTCCACCAAAGCTACCTTGTCTAAGTACAAGGTCTCATCAACTTCCGGGAAGCGCAAGTAATCATTTATTATTTTTCCATAAAACTTCACTTTCAGATACCGCACCTTAGTCACTGTGGTACCCTTTTTGATGTGGGCAACATTGGTGTAGAATTCCTTGACTAAGTTCTCATTGGCATCCTCCACGTGCCCTATGAAGTAGTCTCAGCCTGCTCTTTTCCTGAACTGTCTCAACACATTGGGGTTGTGAGGCAAAAGGTCCCATGTGATAATTTCCGCTCAGGTATTAATTTTCTCTCATGCCACCATTCTCTGAATTTGTGGTATGCCACTTCACTCACGAACCTGTCCTACTATGCCACCGGATTTCTGGTTCTCTCCACCCCTCCTACTTGAGGCTCACACCCTCCTACTTCTTCTCCTTCTTATTCTATGGGACCCTTCCCGAATAGTGAAGTTGCAGGTGAAGTGGAATATTCATTATCACTTCCTCCAGCTGAGCCCTCAAACAAAGCAAAAGATATGTGCACTGATGCTTGGGCAGTAAGGGTGCTTGGAGGTGTATCCCTTAATGTGTTCCTTTACGACCAGTCGGAAACATACTCTGGCACGGAGTCTGAGTCAGATGCCTCCCGAGAGGGTCATACTCACTTCTCGATTGGTCAATAGCTGTATCAACAACCTTTATAAGCCTTCTGGTGATAGCATTGCGGTCCGTACAAAATAGGACTCCGGACCGCATAGAAGCACCGCAGTCCGCGATGAACACCCAACAACAGTGCAAACCTAGGGTTCAAAATTTTCATGTTTTTTGTCCAATTTTTCACCTATTATTACTCCCCTAGGTGTTGAATCGGTATGTTTAACTAACTAGTCCTAATTTAAACATGATTAAATAGACACACTATATAGACTTGAAAGAAAACGAGAAGAAAAACTAAGCAAAATAAAGTTAAAAGGAAATAGCAAAATTAAACAACTAAGAAAGAATTAAAGTTACCAGAAGTGAGATGCGATGTAGATTAATGAGGTTTAGCAGTTGAATTCAAGCAAGTAGATGAGATGAACAATGAATTTTTAGCTTTTGAGTGAAAAGGGTCGAAAAGTTTGAAATGAGCGCCTCGGGTCCTATTTATAGAAAAAGGACCTGGGTCCCATCTCACGAACCCATCGCGGACCGCACAAAATGGCACTACGGTCCGCGGTACTTAGAAACAAAGTGCACTGGGGAGATGACCATTGCGGATCGCAAGAAATGCAATGTGGCCACAGTGGTCCATCTTGGATCACACAAAATACATTGCGGCCGCGGTGGAAAACTTCTGAGACTCCAAATTTTGTGCCAATCAACTCTGTGGTCCGCATTGAATTTTTGCCCCCGCACTAAGGCCTTTAAGGCCGCACAATATAAAGTGCGATCCATATTGCAAACTTCACAGAGTGTGCATTTTTCCCAACTTGGTCCTGCACTATATTAAAATAATCCTACAATATCTCACAACCAGTCAGTCCAAAAATAAATCCTACACTAAGAAGAGAATAAAAGAAAAAAAAAGAATGACACTTGGGTTGCCTTCCATGAAGCGCGTGATTTAACGTCGCAGCACGACGTAAGTTACCATCAAATTTAGATAGAGCAGTTCCACCACGTAGTTGTCATCAATCCTGCCACGGTAGTGCTTGACCCTGTGCCCAATAACTCAAAAAACCTTCTCATTTTTATTCTTCAAGTCAAGTACACCAAACAGAGTCACAAACACCACTTCAAAAAGTCCACTTCATTTCGGCTTAAGCTTTCCCAAAAATAGACGTAACCGAGAGTTGAACAAGAGAACCAAATCACCCACTTTGAACTCCTTACCACGAGCATATTTTCATGAAGGTACTTCATCTTGTCCTTGTACAAGTATGAACTGGAGTAGGCATGGAATCACAATTACTCAAGTTCATTAAGCTGCTCCATATGAAGATTTGCTGCCACATCCCATTCAAGATTCAGCTTCCAAAAAGCCTACATGGCCTTATGCTCTAACATAACCGGTAGATGGAAAGCTTTCCCAAATACAAACCGATACAGAGACATACCAACGGAGTCTTGTAAGCAGTTCTATAATGCCATAGAGCATTATCCAACTTCTTTGACCAATCGGTCCTAATTGCATTGACCATCTTTGACTATATACTCTTGATTTCCCTGTTTGAGACTTCAACTTGGCCACTCACTTGAGGATGATAAGGAGTAGAAATTTTGTGATTGACACCATACTTTGCAACAAAAGTGTTAAAAGCTCTATAATAAAAATGAGACCCCCCCCCCCATCACTTATGATTTCACGAGGAGTGCCACGACTTCAACCCACTTTGAAACATAGTCAACCTCCACAAGAATATATGTGTTCCCACATGACCTACCAAACGGTCCTATAAAATCAATGTCCCATATATTAAAAATATCAACTTCAAGGATGGTATTGAGAGGCATCTCATCTTTTTGCAAAATTCCACCTACTCTTTGACATTCGTCACATCTCTTCACAAGTTCACTTGCATCTTTGTACATGGTTGGCCAATAAAACCAACACCTAAGAACTTTTGAAACCGTCCCCGCCTCGCCATGATGGCCACCATAGGGAGAGGAATGACAAGCCTCTACGATATCAATTGCTCCTCCTCCGAGACACACCTTATAATCACACAATCCGTGTAAATCTTGAAAAAGTATGGCTCATTCCAATAGAAATCCAACCTATCTCGTTTGAGCTTCTTCCATTAGTTAGAAGAGAGCTCACACGGGATTATACCAGTCACAAGGAAATTAGCAACGTCCGCAAACCATGGCATACCATTCATTGGCACCGAAAGGTGTTGTTCGTCGGGAAATAAATCATTGATACCTAGGCCATCATGAGGCTTCCCCTCCTCCTCCAAGCGGGACAAGTGGTCTGCCAATTGGTTTTCACTACCCTTCTGGTCCACAATCTCCAAATCAAACTCTTGAAGTAACAAGACTCATCGCATCAGTCTAGCTTTTGAATCTGTCACAATTTTTTTTTAAATTTCTAAATAACAATGCATGTGCCCCAAAAGAGGCTAGGTTCAAGGGTACGCATCTAGTAGCTGTGAGCCTAAGATCAAAGGCAGTTCCAAAAAGGACGAGTTTGATCCAGGCTCAGGATGAAAAGCTGGAGGCATGCTCCACATATCCAATTCAAACTATATTTTTGTCAATCTTATTCGCTCTCTCAAATTTCTTATAATAAGAAATGAAATATCTTAAGAGGCAGAAGAAAAGGAACCTCGACGACCCAGAGATCGCGGAGTCCGCGCTTAGAATTCGAACACGCCGTATTTTACTGGGAAGGATCGAACCATGGGAACGCAGCTATTTCTATTTCATTCCCTCCCAATAAATATCAAAGGCGGGGTGGGAAATGCCCCCGCACAAACTATCTGATCAAGTCGGGAGGTCGTCTCCCAACACATTCCCCCTATAATTGATCTGCCACAGAATGAGGCATATCTTTTGGAGATGGTCACATCAACGGTGGCAAGTGGATCATTTATGCGCAGAATTAAATGACCTGGACTCATAAATAATTCTCGGTGAATCAAAATAAAGCTGCTACACCAAAACTAGGCGCAAAGAACCAAGCAGACTGACCTAGAAAAAGTAGAAACGATATGACTTATGATACCGGATCTAGGCAGAATAGGAATATACACTTGGGGATGACGCTCTTTGGATTAGGATGGATCCGGACTAGAAGCGCCGACCTCAGACCCTTTCTTCTCGACCTATTTGTCTCTCTGGAAATAGTTATTTAGGTGGTATTCCGAGCTTCACTGCAGTGGCTTATCTTCCCGTCGATTTTTTTATAGAGAGAGCGAGCGGAGCGAGAGCAAAGCAAGTTCTAGTGGTGGGTTTTCTTCGCTTCCCGACTGGCCAGGCCGAATCGAGGCACTACTTGGGATGGGAATGGCTCCGGTTTGATAGAGCCAAAGATTTGCCCCACCCCCACCCCCCCCCCCCCACCCCCACTGATCGGAATAGGCTTCTACGAACCAAATCACCAAATGGTGAGTTAATGCGAAAGCACTATTATTATTATATATCTAATAATTTTAAGAGGAGTATTTGCAAATCACCAAAACTTTTAGGCTGCTGGCACAACAGGGTAGTGCCTTACCTCACCGCAGACCTATCTTTGAAAGATGGGAAAGCTTCCTTGGAATCGAATCTAAACTTTGAAACAAAGGCCGATTATAGCACGACGCACTGCTTCAATAGCTCGATATGAATGACGACCAGCTATTTTAAAGAGGATAGTTTAAATTCCAGTGCCGCTTTTCATAGTCAAAGTCAAAGGTTTGTAGGTGGCAAGATATTGATTGACTTGAGGTGAAATGTTTGCAAATCACCTGAACTTTTAGAATTTAATTTAAACTTTTATCTCTGCTGTCGCAGATCAACTGTTGATCTAAGGCATACCTTACAGAGACAGGCAATAACAATATTAATACTAGTAATAGTCCAATTTATTATTATGAGGATTCTTATCTAAATAATAATAACACGGGTAATACAGAAATTTTTAAATTGCAACTGCTTGATAAAAAAATGAAAATAAAGACCTCTTCTGGTTTCAAAAACCTCTTGCGAGGCCCCCTATTAGAGTAAGACATGATCTAGAAACTAGATTTACTTGTTCTTATCTCCAGCGATTAACCTATTCCAGAGCCATCTAATCATCCCAAATCACAAAAAAGGAAGAAATCTGGGTAAGGAGCCGCCCTGGAGAAGGGGCGCGGTGTTGAAATTGTTTACCCAAAACCCTGCTCTGATACCTTCTAAAGTGAAATAGGCCGTTCTATGAAAATTCAAGACAAGAAGAAAGCCCGAGAGAACCAGAACTGTGCCTTCCCTAGTCCGAGATTGCGCCCATTCCACGCGAGGTCTGCTGGTTTAGACTCGGCCTTTGACTCTACTTGCCCTCTCTATCTTGAACCTAGCTCTGCCCAGTTTGGACTATTTTGTGCGTGTCAACTATTGATTCTATGCCATCAAAGCGTTCTTCTTAGTTAGGTTGGGCGGGTTGGAGTTTGTCTCCTGAAAATAACAAAGGTTTTTCTACTGATCCAGTGTCAGATAATTGGGAATTTGCTTTCAGCTCTGACAACGATCTCACTTTCCTCCTCATATTCGGTTTTACTTATGTTCATTCGCTCTACAAATAGAGAAATATACCGAAAATATGTTAAGAAAAGAGTCACTGGTTATTGGCCTCAAGACAGAGACGAGCTGAGCTAATAAGGACAAAAACAGAGCATGAAGTCCACTAGCATGAGAATCAAGCGAAGTGGTATGGAGGAGAATTAGCCATTCAATCTTGTGAACTAATCAAGACAGAAATTGGAAAAAGAGATATGAACGGATAGGAATAACCAATCGATGAAAGAATATGAAACAATTATGTTTCAATAGTCAACGGCAAAATTACTCTTCATTCATTGTATGGACCTCAATTGGCTCTACCTATTTCAAATCTTGTATATCTATATAAGTATATATGTAGTCAAAATAAATGCAAGTTGGATCTTCCCGAACCTAAAGTGGAAGTCAAGCTCTCACTTGCGTAAAGACATTGAATTAGTTCCCAGTGAAAGAGGTCTCGAGTCAATGAATAAAAACCAAGCATTCAATTCGATGATGCATGTCTCGTTGTGGTAGAATAGAGTGTGAGCCTCTTCAGTTGCAGTGAAAGTTCCCGACTCTCTAATGCTATTCTCCCTTTTTCAGCCTGACATTACAAAGGTAGACTTCATCCACCGGACGCCCTAAACCGTCTGGTGAAAACACCGCGGGCGCGAAGCATGGTAGGCCTGCGCCGGGAGAGCATACCATAGGTAAGAAAGGGAGCCCGGACGGTTGAAGAGCCAGGGGCCCCTCCTCTATGGAAGCGTACAGAGACGAGTCCTTTGATCCAACTCTTTTCTACACAAAGAAATTAACTTCTTCATCAAGTACCGGAATGCGTCATGATTGGTATGGACTATGACCTAAGCACCCATAAGATATGTCTGAAATTTCTCCATCGCGAACACATAGCCAACAGCTCTTTCTTAGTTACTGTGTATTTCACTTGAGTCATCCATTGTCTTGATCACATAGCACACCAGATGAAACATTTATTCACTCTTTGACCCAAAATTGCCCCAACGCAACATCGCTCGCATCACACATAAGCTCAAAAGGCAAGCTCCAATTGGGTGCGATAATAATACGAGTGGTGGTCAACATGTTCTTGAGAATTTCAAAGGCTTGCATACATCTTTCATCGAACAGGACCTTTGCATCTTTTTCTAATAACTTGCATAAGGGATTCACTACCATCGAAAGTCTTAGATAAATCTTCGGTAGAACCCTGCATGCCCAAGAAATCTTCTAACTTCCTTGATCACATCAATTTTTTCTTTGTCCACCTCTATACCATGCCTTGAAATTATATGCCCAAGGACTATGCCCTCTTCCACCATGAAGTGGCACTTCTCCCAATTAAGAACAATATTGGTTTCTTCACAATGGTCCAACACTCAATAAAGATTTTTCAAACATTCATCAAATGAATCACCCACCATACTAAACTCGTCCATGAACACCTCCAAAATATCCTCCACCATATCAGTGAAAATGACCATCACATACCACTGAAATGTAGCCTGTGCATTACAAAACCCTAAAAGGCATCTTAGAAAAGGTAAACGTGCCATATGGATAAGTGAATGTGGTCTTCTCCAGATCTTTTGGAGCAATCAATATTTGGCTGTATCGATAATACTCATCCAAGAAATAGTAGATGGCACTCCGATCAAGTCGATCAAACATCTGATAAACAAAAGGCAATGGAAAGTGATCCTTGCGGGTCACTTTATTCAACTTGTGGTAGTCCATGGATATCCCCTACTTAGTGAAGGTCCTGGTGGTAATCGGCTTATTTTGCGAATCTGCAACCACGATCATGCCACCTTTCTTCGTCACACATTGCACTGGCAAAGTCCAAGAGCTCTCAGAGATGGGGTACACAAACCCGGCATCCAACCACTTGATCACCTCCTTTTTCTCAACTTCTTGCATTGCCTCGTTCAACCTCCTTTGATGTACCAAGGAGGGATTTTCATCATCTTCCAAAATAATCTTGTGCATACAGAATGCGGTGCTTATTCCTAGAATATCAGTTCAAGTCCATCCAATTGCCTTCTTCCATTTTTGGAGCACCGCCAATGTGGCATCAACCTGCACGTTAGTAAGGCAAGAGGAAAGAATAATTGGCAATGTTGAACTAGGGCCAAAGAACTCATACCTGAGGTGTGGAGGCAATGACTTCAAGTCCAACACCGGAGGTTCTTTGATTGAAGGTTTTGTTGGTGGAGTCTTCCTATTCTCAAGATCCAAAGAGAGTTTCCTAGGCTCATAAGAGTAAGATCCCATTCCATGCATCGCACTCCACTTGGCCTTCATCATCATTTACATCAAGATTCAACAAAAGTGACTCTGGAGGGTCCTCCAAATTAATCATTGCACTGGTATCATAAACTATTACTGCCGTGACAAGGTCCACAAAAGAGCACACCTCAGAATTGTTGGGCTGCTTCATTGACTTGCACACATGAAAGACCATTTTATCCCCCCACCTTCCCGGAAAGTGAGTTCCCCTACTTCCACATCAACTAAGGCCTTCCCAGTAGAAAGGAAAGTTCTTCCCAATATGATTGGAACTTCATAATCCACCTCACAATCCAAGATCACAAAAGCAGCTGGCAAGAGAAATTTATCCACCCAGACAAGGACATCATCAATAATACCCAATGGTCTCTTCATAGTTTATTCGCCATTTTCAATCTCATGGAAGTTGGCCTCGGTTGCCCAATACCCAAAGTCTTGAAAACTGAGTAGTGCATCAAGTTGATACTTGCCCCCAAATCACATAGAGCTTTAGCAAAGTTCGCACTCCCAATGGTGCAAGGAATGGTGAAACACCTGGATATTCTAGCTTTGGGTCCATTGAATGCACTATTGCACCAACTTGGTTGGTCATCTTGATATTTTTACAATCCATGGATCTTTACTTTTTCACCAAGTCCTTCATGAAATTAGCATAGCCTGTCATTTGTTCTAGAGCCTCCACCAAAGGCATATTAATGGATAAGTTCTTCATCATGTCAATTAATTTCTTTAACTTATTTTCCTTTTTGTGCTTCGCGAGACTTTAAGTATAAGGTGAAGGTGGCCTTGGAAAATGGAGCCTTGGCTTTAGGCACAATCGATTCTGGCATGTATATTACGTGTTCTTTAGATGGGTCACGTCATTATGAGTCTCCATCTCAACATCTTGAATATAAATCCTCACTTCTTCATTCATGTTCTCATCAGTCACATTTTCAACAACCAAAGGAATTTCATCTTCTTGGAACTCAGCTTCATCACTCACAATTTGTTTTTGCTTTGAGGTATTCAGATCGCCGCCTGATCCACTCCTTGTGGTTACCGCCATAACATTATTGTTCCCACCCTTCATGTTAACTACTGTATCACTTGGTAGATCACCCTTAGGGTGAGTATTCAAGGATTTTGAGATTTTGCCTAATTGAACCTCCACGTTTTTGATTGAATTATTGTGGGAATCCAACTAAGCATCAGAGTTCGCATTCTTTTTCATCATTTTTTCAAACATCATTTCAATTCTCCCTATTTCATTATTGGAAGAACTAGAACCTTGGGATGGTAATGGGGGTGGATTGTTCGGTTGTTGATACATTGGGGGCGTTTGAAAGCCTTGCCCCCGATTTCCCTGATTGCCATTGTTCCAACCTCCCTGATTTTGTTACCAACCCGATTGCTGTTGTTGGCATTCCAATTACCCTGGTTGTTCTGATTATTGTTCTGATTGCCCCAATTGGATTTTTGGTTGTTTATCCTCACTTACTATTCCCTTGTTGTTGTTGTTTGCCCCAATTGCCTTGGGGCCTCCATTGTTGTTGGTTGGAAGAATTGCCATAGTTGTTCACGTATTGCACCTCTTCATTCTACCGATCATAACCATCATCTTTGAATCCACCACAATCATTATCATATTGATCCTAACTCCCTTGGTTCTGTTCAACTCTTTGTCTTCTTTTGTTCACTAGCATGTTCACACCCACTATGGCATTTACTTGGCATGGATTTTGAAACTGCTTTAACTATGCATTTGCTTGCTAGTTCATTGTTGCTGACAGCTCTGCTATAGCCTGCCCATAATCATGTAGCTCTTTGTGAAAGTGAGTGATCGAGGGGTCACCCTTGGGAACATTGGCTCTACTCTGCCAAGCGGAGGACGTGTCAGCCATCTCGTCAAGAATGTCACAAGCCTCATCATATGACAGCTTCATGAAGTTACCCCCAACAAGTTGGTTCACTATGCACTGGTTTGTTGTGTTAATTCCACCGTAGAAAGTCTGTTGGATCATTGCCTCAGTCATATAATTGTTGGGACATTCCTTTACTATGGTTCTATATCGCTCCCAAATCTCATGTAATGGTTCGGTGGGCTCCTGCTTGAAAGCTAAAATCTCATCTCTCAATGCTGCCATGTGTCCCGGTGAGATAAACTTTGCAGTGAACGTATCCACCAACTCATCCCAAGTAGTGATAGAATGGTTGGGAAGTCGCTCAAGCAAATCCAATGCCTTCCCTCTAAGTGAGAAAGGGAATAGTCTCAACCAAAGTGCATCCTCGGACACATTAGTTTGCTTGCTCCACCAATGGGTATCCACAAAACTCTTAAGATGTTTTTAAGCATTCTAATTGTCAGCACCCGTGAAATCCCACACTGCTCTAGCTATGTCAACATCACATTCGTAATTTGAAAATTTCCCGCCCGGATCCGGTGTGGGACAATTGCACTTACATACTCTTGATTGGGAATCACTCAAGGAGCCACTCTTGGATGTGGCGGGGGAGGATCTGGAATATTATCATTGGCCTTGAGGCCTCTCCTTTGTCCTTGAGGCACAATAGGGACCTCATTATCAATGTTGTCATCTACCTCCTCCCCCGGCGTAAGATCTCCAATAGGTGTGTTGTTTGCTCCTATTTTATACCTGAAGTTGTGACACACACAAATTATTAACACAAAACAAAAGAAGAACAATACACAAAACTATTTAGATAGATAGCCAAAAATGTTAGCAACCGGCAACGACGCCAAAACGTAATCAGACCCAACTCTGCACCACTACAAATTAGCGAGAGCGGTCTTTTGATTGGAGATGCGTAGTTGCTCTTCATTTCTCTTCAAATCATAGTTACTCTTTTAATTACTTCAAATGTTATGCTAATAAGATGCTAAATTAAAGGTTGTCTAAATAGTTAAGAAGGCACTAAGGAAGTAACTTTCTCCTAGGTGGATACTTGACGGGTTCTCGAGTCTAAGGCAAGGTTGTCATGTTGGGGATTACGATATAACCAATGCACTAGACATCTCACTCTATACCTCTTGGTAGTTTGAGTGATTTTTCACTAATCGACTTTCTCAAGACCAATTGGATATGATAATGTGTGCAAGCAATTGAGGTTCAAGTGGGATACTACTATCTCTAGATTTAACCCTTTAATTAAGACTATCAATCTCTTGAATATGCCCCAATTCCTTGTTGAACTAATTTTCCTAGACTCAAGCTCTCTTTTTCAAGAAGAACCCAAGACAAATAGGCACCAATTAGTATTTGGAACTACTAATTCAATATGGAAAACACAAATTAGTCAAAATATCAAACTCCTTTAGAAATTCAAGCCATAAAACTCAAGACCCATCAAATACCCACACTAGGGTTGAGCCACAACCCTAGCTAATGGGTGTAGCTACTCACGATAATAGAAGGAAAATGATTAATAGATGAAGAAAACCCCATAAGATTCATTACAAGCTAATACTTGAAGATTCAGTGATAAAACTACTCTAAAATTACTCAACATGGCTAAGAAACCTTGTTCACGAGTGCAGCTCAAAGTCAGAATACAATTGATGACCTAAAAATGGAAAAAGAAACTAATTATACTAGGCCAAAGTTTTTGGACAAAAAACCCCTTGCGGGTTCTTGGCTTTAAACTCTGCTCTCTGAATGTGGCCACTGCAGGCCGCATAAAATGCACCGTGGCTGCGGTGTCTTTAATTGCGGTCCGCACAAAAAGGACCTCAGACCGCATTGGTGTCAGCCTCAAAATTCCCAACTCTCTGAACTCCAGCTTTGCAGACCGCACAATATCGAGTGCGGCCGTAGTGAGGCCAATGTTGTCCGTACAAACTGATTTATGTCGCTTACTTGAGTGTCCGAAATAAGCACCTCTCTGAACTTCCTCACTGGGGACCACACTAAATAGAGTGCGGCCGCTTGGACATGTTGCACTATGCTTGGACTTGTTCTTGGTTCTTGTGTATGTTTCACTTCCTTTTACAGCTAATTTTGACTATTTGTCACCTTGTTGACCAAACCATGCAAACAAATACAACATGTAAGCCTTTGGGACTATTTTGTACACATTTTTAATCAAAACTCAAGTAAAAAAGGAGTGTAAAATGCACCATAATCCCTAGTTATCAGACCCCATCTGTAGAAAAGAATTATATTTAAATTTATAGATAAATGGTAGATTTTGACCGAATTTGTATATATTTTGTAAAAAGCTTTAGTTACTTGTATAACTATAAAAAAAATAGATAAACCGGATAAATAAGTTTAAAGTTTTGTATACATACGAAAATTTCAAAGAAAATTAGCACCAGAAGAAGCAGATTCAATGGTTGTAAGTGGGATTTATTAAAACAAAAGGCATGCGAGAAAACAACCTCTAACAGTTCGATTTAGAGCAGTTTTTCAATATGTGCAAATAGGTCCAGCAGTGGCATTTGAACATTTGGATCAGAAGACAAAGAATAAGATATTTAGCTAGAGCCCCTAGGGACTCTCTTAATTTAGGGTGTACAAAGGAAATCGACAAACTGCACCAACCCAATAATTCGAGTCAAATCGAAAAAAAACACTACTATAATTTGGTTTGGTGTTGGAAAAAAAAGTGACCATAATTGGTTTGGTTTAGTTTGGTTTTAACTAAAGAAAGTCAAACCTAAACCAAACCAACCCGATATTATATATATATAAATTTTTTAGATATATTAATATATAAATATATTTATTGTGATATAATTTATAAATATTTTTAAAAACATTTCATACTTTTATCTTTAAGGTTGGACTTAGAACTTTTGACTGTTCCAATAAGTTTTATTGCCATTAATATTAGTAAATTAAATCATGCTAACAAAAGCTCAAACCAAAATCAAATCAATATAAATGCTAACAAAGACATTCAATTCAATGGTCAATACTACGAACGGGAATGTATTAAATATCTATTTTTTATTTTGCAATAATTTAGATAAAAATGCATAACTTATTTTTATCTTTTCTTTAATATTTAGTCATCTAATTAATACTTCCTAATTAGTCTACTTACTTTAGCAGGACTTAGTACCTTTAGAGTATGTTTATTTCTATTGTGGGGTTTTAATTAGCAATATTTATATTACATAATTTTATTCTCTTTATTTTAAATATTTTAGGATAACGCCAAGGCACATCTCATATTTTTATTATTTTTTTGAAAATACTTTATATATTTGTATCTTACTAGGATTAAAGAAATATTTTGAGCACAAATTATATGTTTTGTTTTACGAAGATTTTACCCAAAAAAAAAACAAATAACCCGAAAACCTGAAACAAATCGAGATTGAAAAAATCAAGTTTTATTGATTTGGTTTGGTCTTTAGATTTAAGAACCCGATACAATTGATTTGGTTTGGTAATCGCAAAATTTGAACCAACCCGACCTATATACACCCCTACTCTTAAGGAAGATTTAGGAGACTGCAGAATGGTTTGAAAAGTTTCTTCAAAATATTTCCTTTGATCCCAGATAAATTACTTACACATAGTCACAATGATAGTGATAAGCTAAATTCCTTACAGTTATGTCGAGGAAGAGGCAAACCCGAAAATAAATAAGATGAAGAACACCAAATTCCAACGTGGAAAACTCTTCAAATCGAAGGTAAAAATTACGGTATCACAAAGATCTAAAAAGCTCCACTATAATAATAAGGGGTTACAAAAGTTCTCCAAATTGGCTATACAAAAAGTACCAAACACGGAGCAACAATAGCAACAAGAGCAACAACTAATCAATTGAAGAAAGAAAAAAATCTATAAAAATAAAGTTATTGTTCGAGAATCAAAATCAGATGCTACGGGTCTAAAAATTTTATCTTCACCATTCAACTCTAATATCAAGATGATAAGAACAATCAGCCAAAATTTTAGCCCGATCCAATAGTTAATGAAACAGAAAATTTGATTTGAAGTTGACTGGCTGGAATAAAAATCTGCAGTAAAAACAAATATTTTTCTTCTCTCTTATCTCTTGATGAAAGCTCTGTCAAAAACTACTCTTGTGTGTTTAAGTCTTTCAAAGACTTGTATCAATGAGAATAGAATGATTCTCCAAGGTCTTCATATTTATAGATCATGAGTGGTGTTTTCTCTTAAAGCCAAAACCCACTCAAAGTAGAATAAACTCTGAATTCCGAATATGAATGGAAACCAAAAGAGAATAGGATTAGTCCATTGGGTATTTGGCTGGATAACATCGGCATATGCCCAAACTCCCCCCTCAAACCAAGGGGCCAAATATATATCTTCAAGTAGAGGAACTATTGATAGGCTTCACGCCTGGCAATTTTCTGCGAAATAGTTTATCTGCAAGCTTAACTATGAAGTTCTCAGGATGCTCCATATAAATCTTCTCATTTAAATCACCATGAAGAAAATCGATCTTGACATCCATGTGCTCAACTTCTAAATCTGGACTTGCCGCTAAGCCTATAACACACGAATAGAAAACACATTCACAACAGGGGAGAAAATTTCAGCAAAGTCAACTCCCTTCTTTTGGCCAAAACCTTTAACAACTAACCTCGCCTTGCATCTAGGTGCAGAGGTATGGTTATCTTGCATTACTCTGAATATACATTTGTTAGATAAATCTCTCTTACCTTTCGGCAATTTCACTAACTCATATGTACCATTCTTATGGAGTGACTTCATCTCATCTTCCATGACTTCTATCCATTGATCGTTGTGAGTATCTTGCATGGCTTCATCATACATATTCTCCCATATCAGTCAAAAGTACATACTCATTAGGAGGATAGCGCATGGATTTTTGCTTCTCCCTTGTAGATCTTCTAAGAGAGGTTTCAGGAACATTCGAAGTAGTTACTTGAGCATGAATTGGATGTTGATAAACCATAACTACATTAACTGGAGAATCCACAATATCTGCACCATGATGATCATTTTGATCTTGATCACTATCTCCATTAATGTCTTGGGTTCCTTCATGTACAATAGGTGCCTTAGAAATAGAAACTCGATCAATATCAACTAAGCTCTCATTACTCTAAGAACCTATCTTCTCAGTTTTGTCAATATCTTCAATAGTCTAGTCTTCAAAGAACATTGCATCACAACTTCTAGTAAATTTATTGTTAACTGGATCGTAAAAATGATATCCAAACTTATCTTGACCATAACCAATAAAGATGCATTGCTTAGTTTTGACATCCAATTTCGAACTCTCATCTTTAGGAACATGCACACAAGCTTTACACCCAAAAACTCTCAGCTGATCATAAGAAATATCTTTGGAAAACCAAACCATGTCTGGGACATCACTATCCAATACAATAGTAGGAAATAAATTGATAATATAGGCAATAATGTTAAGTGCTTCCCGCCAAATTGTATTTTGAAGTTAAGCCTCTGAAAGCAGGCATCTAACTCTTTCAACTAGAGTTATAGTCATCCTCTCTGCCAAACCATTCAATTGAGGCGTCTTGGTCGGAGTTTTTTAATGATGAATTCCCTATTCCTTGCAATAGTTACCGAAGGGGCCACAATATTCATCACCATTGTCAGTGTGAATATATTTTAATTTCTTCCACGTCTGTCTCTCAACTAAGGCCTGAAATTCCTTAAACATGCTAAGTGCTTGATATTTAGATTTCAATACACCCAAGTCTTACAAGAATGATCATCAATGAAGGTCACAAAGTAAAGTGCACCGCCTTTTGACTTTACTTTAAAAGGACCACATAAATCAGAGTGTACTAGCTCCAATATATCAGGCTTTCTTGAAGGAGCATGGCTATGAAAGGAAACCTTTTTTGTGTTTTCTAGCTAAACAATGGATGCACCTTTTCAGCTTTGCTTGTTTCACTCCAGAAATCAAACTTTTTTCAACCAAACATGTAATCCCCCTCTCGCTTATATAACTCAAACTTCTATGCCACAATTTGGATAAAGTAAAACTTTCCACCAGATTTATGGAGTCATTAAGAATAGAGACCTGTTCCACATATAAATGACCAGACTTGACTCCTTGAGCCACTACTAACAAGACATTAGTGAGATTATATTGGCCATAAAATAGGGCATTAAGGTAGCCTTCATCGTCTAATCTTCCTGCGGAGATCAAATTGACAGGAAAGTCTGCAGCATGCTTGAAATCTTGAAGAACTAACGTTGAACCATTATTAGTTTTCAAACAAACTGTACCAATACCAAACACCTTAATTGTAGGTATGACATGTGAGGTAGCTCCAGAATCTACTATCAAGCTCGTCGCATAGGATACCAAATTGATGAAGTTTTCATCGTAAGCAAAAAGAAGGTCATCTCAAACAATAGTAGCAACATTGTTCTTGTTATTTTCAGCTTTCTTTCCTTCTCTAGTGTCTTGATTCAACTTGCGTCAAAACCTTTTGATGTGTCCTTTCTTGCCACAGTGGTTGCGTATAATATTATAGTATTTGGACCTTGACTTACTTCTACTTTTACGTATATTCCTTGAGCCTCTTGTTCTATCTCTCCCCTGGTCTTCCGTAACCAAGATATATGCTTGTGAGAACGAACCCTGAGATTTTCTTCTTACTTCCTCATTCAGCACACCACTTTTGGCATATTCCATGGTCATCTTACCTCCGGGAGTTGATTTGTCAAAGAAACAAGAAGAGTTTTCTAAGAGTCTGGTAAAGTATTACGAAGCCAAAGTCCTTGTATCTCATAATCGAAATTAAATAACATTCCAGACAGTTGATCAAGGACGCCCTGAAAATCATTTATGTGATCAAGGATAGGGTTTCCTTCCTTGTATTTAAAGGTCATCAATTGCTTTAGCAGGAACAACTTGTTATTTCCAATTTTTGAAGCATAAAGAGTCTTTACCTTATCCCATAATGATCTCGCATGTGTATCGTTCATAATATGGTTGCGAACATTATCTTCAACCCATTGTCGTATATATCCACATACTTGTCGGTGCTCAAAAACCAATATTCATGAAATATACACTCGCATTTATGAGCTGAAAAAACAGGTAGATGCGTCTTCTTCAAGAACAACAAGTCTTTCATATTGCTTCTCTGAATATTATAATTGCTCCCATTTAAACATACTATCTTGCTTATATTAGCCTCCATTCTGTAACAATCCGGATAAACAACCAATGCTTTGATACCACTATTATGTCAAGAAAGAGGCAAACCCGAAAATAATGAAGATAGAGAACACCAAATTTTAAAGTGGAAAATCCTTCAAATCGAAGGTAAAAACCACGGGATCACAAAGATGCAAAAAGCTCCACTATAAAAATAAGAGGGTTACAAAAGCTCTCCAAATTGGCTACATAACAAGTGCATAATACGGAGCAACAATAGCAACAAGAGTAACAATTAATCACTTAAGAAAGAGGAGAATCCACAAAAATGAAGTTGTTGTTCGAGTCTCGAAATCAGACGTTACAGGCCTCCAAATTCGATCTCCACCATTCAAAATTAAAGACCAAGATGTTAAGAACACTCAGTCAAAATTTCAACCGATCCAACACTTAACGAATCAACAAACGTGATTTAAAGTTGGCTGGTCGAAATAAAAATCTGCACTAAAAACAAATACTTTTCTTTTCTCTTCTCTCTTGATGAAAGATCTCACAAAAACCATTTTTATGTGCTTAAGTCTTTCAAATACTTGTATCAATGAGCATAGAATAATTCTCCAAGGTTTTCCTATTTATAGATCATTGTATGGGTCAAAACTTGACTCCACGATAATTAAAGGAATTAACCCTTCCTTAAGCTTATTCGCGACTAATAAATGGTGTGGCCATTTATTAAACAATGGAATCAATGGATTACCCGGTTTGACTAGTAAAGCCACAGCATATCCGCCACTACAAAAGCATCCCCTTAATGTGGTCACAGCTACTCAGTGCCAGCTCACCCAGCTCGCAGCTATAAATATTAAGCGAAAGAACCATAGAAGGGGGGTTGCTTTCTTCTTCATCACGATTCTCGAGAAAAGAGAGAAGATCATTGTAAGGCTCTAAACCTCTCCATGGAGAGGCAGACCAAATTAAAATTATCAATAAAAGATCTTTACCCTCCCTCTATAATAAAGAACAATTGTCTCTCGCATTTTATTTATTTGGTCTTTTGGTTTATTACGATCTACTATGATTAGCCCTCCATTTATTTTAGTTGCTTTATGCATATAAAGTGTACCAGAACAATGAGTTAAAAAATTTGGCGCCGTCTGTAGGGATTTCGTAGCAGAATCGCGTAGTTCATCCTCAGACCAAAGAAGAAAGAAAACACCCAGAAGGGAAAAGAACCAGCAGAATGAGCCAAAGTAGCGCATCCGAAGAAGGGATCTCAAAAGCTCCGACAAAAGTCTGAAGCCCCGACTTCCCCCTCCCCCCTACGGGGAGAACACGTGCGAGGGACCCTCATCCTCTCGACACGAGACCCTGCCGGGAAGTGGCACGAAACCAAGATCGATAACAGAATGGCCTCTACAAACTAGTCAAGAAGGCTACGTACAAATCAGACAAGATCTCAAACGAAAAACCCCCTCCCCCCTCTCCCAAGAAAGCAGGCCGGTGAAATGGTCAAAAGTTCAACTATGGGTTGAACCTTCAACAATGATTACTTCCACAGCACAGTCTACATGCCCTTGCCCAAAAGTTCAACTATGAGTTGAACTGGGACTCAGGCTATGTGCCTTCGATAACAAAATTGCAAATGTTCAACTACGGTTGAACATCTCAAGCTACGTGCCCTCGCCCAAAAGTTCAATTATGAGTTGAACTGGGACTCAGGCTATGTGCCTTCGACGACAAAATTGCAAAGGTTCAAGTACGGTTGAACAATTTCTCAGGCTACGTGCCCTCCCGGGACTCAGGCTATGTGCCTTTGACAACAAAATTGCAAAGGTTCAACTATCGTTCAACAACATCTCAGGCTACGTGCCCTCGCCCAAAAGTTCAACTATGAGTTGAAATGGGACTCAGGCTATGTGCCTTCGACAACAAAATTGCAAAGGTTCAACTACGGTTGAACAACATCTCAGGCTATGTGCCCTCGCCCAAAAGTTCAACTATGAGTTGAACTGAGACTCAGGCTATGTGCCTTCGACAACAAAATTGCAAAGTTTCGACGATGGTTGAACAACATCTCAGGCTATGTGCCCTCGCCCAAAAATTCAACTATGAGTTGAACTGGGACTCAGGCTATGTGCCTTCGACAACAAAACTGTAAAGGTTCAACTACGGTTGAACAACATCTCAGGCTACGTGCCCTCACCCAAAAACTCAACTATGAGTTGAACTGGGACTCAGGCTATGTGACTTCGATAACAAAATTGCAAAGGTTCAACGACGGTCGAACAACATCTCAGCCCATGTGCCCTCGCCCAAAAGTTCAACTATGAGTTGAACTAAGACTCAGGCTATGTGCCTTCGACAACAAAATTGCAAAGGCTCAACCACGGTTGAACAACATCTCACGCTACGTGCCCATGCCCAAAATTCAACTATGAGTTGAACTGGGACTCAGGCTATGTGCCTTTGACAACAAAATTGCAAAGGTTCAACTACGGTTGAACAACATCTCAGGCTACGTGCCCTCGCCCTAAAATTCAACTATGAGTTGAACTGGGACTCAGGCTATGTGCCTTCGACAACAAAATTGCAAAGGTTCAACTACGGTTGAACAACATCTTAGGCTACGTGCCCTCGCCCGAAAATTCAACTATGAGTTGAACTCGAACTCAGTCTATGTTCCTTCGACAACAAAATTAAAAAGGTTCAACTATGGTTGAACAACATCTCAGGCTACGTGCTCTCACCCAATAATTTAAATATGAGTTGAACTGGGACTCAAGCTATGTGCCTTCAACGACAAAATCGAAAAGGTTGAACTATGATTGAACAACACCTCAGGCTACTTGCCCTCGCCCAAAAATTCAACTATGAGTTGAAGTGGGACTTAGGCTATGTGCCTTCGACGACAAAATTGAAAAGTTTCAACTACGGTCGAAAAACACCTCTAGCTACGTTCCCTCGCCCAAAAGTTCAACTAGGAGTTGAACTAGGTCTCAGGCCAAACACCCTCACCATTGGACGCTACAAGGCATGTTCCCCTATGAACAAAGGGACAGGCTAAGCACCATTGCCAATCAAGTAGGTACGTCTAACTCGAACTAAAATTCAGGCCGCGATAAGTTCGGCCTCGGTCGAATTACGAGGCTGCGGCCAACAATTCGACCACGCCAGAACTGGGACTAAGGCTACATGCCAACCTTGACAAATATCGGCTACAACTTACTCATACCGAGCAAAGGAAAACGATAAGCGAAAAGCGGTCAATCACGGCTAAGGCCATAGACGCTAGCAACCCACCTAGTTTTTTACTAAGGGCTAGCAAAAGTTCCGACAATAGTCGAAATCATCCAACTGACCAAAACCATCAAACTCATCATGGCCAAAGCCACCAACGTCATCACGACTAAAGTCGTAGGAAGATCAACACGCTCCTCCCTAAAAACTCTAAAGGCATAACCCCCTTGAATGAGTGCAAAAGAAAACTTGGAACCAAAGAAAAGGACATAAAATTGCATATATGTATTTACAACTTCATTTACAACGTGCCAGCCCCGCTTACATACACCCGAGACCAGCGAACAAAGAAAAAAGCCAAACGGAAACAAAAAAACAACAAACAAAACAAAACAAAATAAAGACTAACTCAATAAAATCCCTCTACTCAACACAACCCGCGACACCATCATGGACACTCGCGCCATCGTCAGTTGACTTAGCGGCATCATCGGCCCCTGGAGTGGCCGGGTCGAAGCCGCAGCCAAAACGAGCATCACGAGCCTTTAGCAGGCCCCCATATAAACAGCCTGGGGCACAACACCAGCCTCCCATAATTTTTGGTGCACGTCAAGCTGGGCCTCAACAAAAGACCAAAGATCACGAACGGGGCCATATGAGGCCGTCAAGACCCTCAAGCACTGATTTTCGGCCATCAATGCCTTAATCCGATCTGCTGCAACTTGGGCGTCCCGCTATTAAATGTTGATGCGTTCCTCCAGCCCCACCACTCTGAAAGCTGCAGCAGACCTCTCCAGCTCCCATTCCCTCTCGCAGACGCGGACCGCCGCCTCCAACGCCCCAGCCTTCATCGAAGAATCCATGGCTTGCCGCCTCGAAGCAGTGAGTTCCTCGTCCAGCCTGACCACCTGCCTAATTAGAGCCTTAGAGGCCTCCGCCAATGCCTCCTAACTCAGGCCCTCTTTCTCAGCCTGAGCGTTCCTCTCGGCCTCCACCTCTTCGTCCCAATGACGAAGTTGCTCCTTGAGAGCATTTACCCTGCTCTGAGCTTGCTGCACAAGAAGCTCCCACCTCCCCATCTCCTCAACCAACTCCCGGCTGGCGGGGTCATTCCTCAGGCGCTCGTGCATCATGCGACACCTATCCCGGTAGCGACGACACTTCTCCAGCGCCCGCAAGAAAAGTCCCGAGTAAACATTGGCCCGGCGCATAGCTCTCTACCTCCAGAAGGAAGGTCTGCAAGACAAAGCAGCGGTTAAGTTGGGAAACCAACCAAGGCATGAAAAAAAATGAAAGAAGATCCCCGTACGCACCCTAAAACCCATCACGGCCACCTCGGTCATCAATCCGACGTCCGAGACATCCCTCAGCGACCTGCTCTCCTCCACCGAGCACAAGGGCACCAATATCGATATCATATTGTCCTCCTGGAGCAGCAAGTTCTGGTTGGTAGGAATCTCGGCATAACGATACGGCCTCTCTGCATGCGTCGTCGCGTTGGTGAAGCCTTCCTAGAGCCTGCGGACGTCGTCGGACTCCAGGTCAAATTCGAAGACTAACTCCTCTCCTGCTTCCTTCCTCGACCGGTCGAGAGGTCGAGGCTTCTCCCCCGCCAGCGGGTTGGCCCTCGCTTCCCTGACCGAAGCAGCTGCTAAGGAAACCAACTTCCTGCTCACCCTCCGGTACTCACGATTGAGCCGCCGAAGTGACAGTTTCACTACGGCCTAATCCAACCGCGGCAACCCCCATTGTGTTTTTGCCCTCCAGGGCAAGCACAGCCGCCTCATTCCCCTCCGTAACCGACGGAGGAGAGTCCAAATGCACCACCTCCGCAGTAGGCATGAAGGCGACCCTTCGCCTAACCAACGGTCTCTCCTCCTCCTCCTCCTCCTCCTCCTTGTTCAAAGATGACTTCGCCCTGGGGCGAACAGCCCCCGAAGATGTCTCGGCCCGAGTTGTGGACCGTGCTGGGGAGTGGGCCACCGACGAATAACCTGAATTCTCCCTTAAGACTGGGCATGGTGTCGGGGCCATAGCCAACTGAGCAGTCGCACCTGGCCTGTGGAAAGCAAGCTGTGGAGCCCTCACATGGCGCACCGCCCCTGATCACCAAAAGAAAAGAATTAAAAGGAAATAAACTCAACACGGCCAAACAAGAACGATGAAATAACTCAAACACTCATCCGCAGTAGGCTTACTGTCATGCCTTTCCCAGAAGGACGACCATGTGCGAATCCCCGCTGTCAGAGGGAGTACGGCCTAGACCCATTCACTAATGCCAGACACAGGAGCCGGTGGTGCCCTTTCAGCTACAAACACAAGATAAGGTCAACACCCATTAGAACGAATAACAAAAGAAATAGAAGACAGGACCCGACGAGTAGAAAACTCACATGTATGGTTCCAAGTCTCTGGAAATCCCCTGGCATTCCCCGCCAAGTGCTCGGTCCTGATATAGAAGAATTCTCGTAAGAATGAGAACCGGCCGCATCGTCTAGCTCCGCACTCAAACCCCTGACCCCACGAGGGACCATTCGAATCATAGTACCATGGACCCTTTGAGGAGCGTACAGAGTCAGCACGTGCCGCAGCTCCCATCGAGCCAATTCTGCATACTTGGCAAGCATGGCAAAGAGCTTGAAGGGGGAAGGGACGAGTTGCCTAGAGCACACTTCATAATAATGATAAAAGTTCGCTACCAACGCCGGAAGAGGAAGCTTGAACCCTAATCTGAAAGGGTAAGCGTAGAAAATGCAATATCCGGGACGCTCACTGAGAACCCTTTTCTCGCTCCTGGCAAGGGAAATGTCAGCGGAGCGAGGAATACCCCATTGCTCCCTAAATGGGCAAGGCCCACCTCTCCCATTAGTGGAGCCTCATTGACCTGATCCTCCCCCTCATCGGCGGTGAAGTCGGTCGCCGGACCTCTGGGCAGAGAAAGGATATCAACTACCGACGGGACCCTATCAATCTCCGCCGATTCGGTGGCCCTCGTCACCCTGGAAGACCCCTCGAACGTCGTAAGAGTCGCCGGAGAAAACTCTGTATGGGGACCATTTTCCATTACTGATTACTGGGCAGTAAACGAATGAGATTCACCAAATAAGGAATAAAAAATGGAGATTGGGTGAAAGAAGACGAAGAACAACACGAGATGATGAAGAAAAAGAGTAAGAGAAGTTCTTTCTTCAGAAATCTTACTTATACAGATACTGAAAAGTGGGAAACTGATAACACAATTCATTATTTATACTGCAGAAGTGGCTTTCACGAATTCCAAAAGCCACCATTAACTGCACAACCAACCGTAAAACGGTTCGAATCCACGAAAATGGGTGTCATTATGACAGGTATCACGAAATGGTTTTGCAACCGTCAATTGACACTTTGTCTGTGAAGCGAATTTGACAATCCGTGTACGTGGGGAGAACATCCAGTGTGCCTCCGTACACTGAGCACAGTTACAGTGTACGTCCAGTGCACCCATAACCGCCAAAGCCGATTGCGGAATAAATTGTCCCAAGTGAAAACATCCTACGACCATATTCCTGAAAAATATATATATATATATATAAAGGGCTACGGTCATATTCTTAAAAAAAAATTTCAATGGATACAGCCATCCCACTAAAAATACCGATGGCTCAATCCCCAAATGTAAAATGGTTACGGCCATTCTCCAGGTGTGTTGATGGTTACAGTCGTCCCATAAATATAAGCGACCACGGACGCCTTCAAGGTAAAAAACGACTACGATCGTTCTCAATAAGTATAAATGGCTACGGCCATCCTTCAAGTATAAAAGTAGCTATGGCCATTCCTAAGAATAGATAGCCACGGCCTTCCTCCATATAAGTGGCTACGACCATCCTCCAAGGATAAAAGTAGCGACGGCCATTCCTAAGTATAGATAGCCACGACCTTCCTCCAAATATAAGTGGCTACGGCCATCCTTCAAGTATAAAAGGCTATGGCCGTCTCCTAAATATAAATGGCTACAGCCATCCCCCATGTATAAAAATGGCTACGGCTGTCTCCTAAATATAAATGGCTATGGCTATCCTCCAAGTATAAGAGGCCACGACCGTTTCCTAACAATGTAAATGGCTACGGCCATCTCCTAAGTATAAACGGCTACGGTTATCCACCAAGTAAAAGTGGCTACGGCCATTCCTAAGTATAACTAGCCAGGCCATCTTCAAAGCATAAATAGCTACGGTCATCCCAGGTCGTGGCCGAAACGACGTCCGATCCCCTCTTCCGAGTCTGTGGATTCACGTTCGGTGAAGTCCGCTCATCGATTTCGACCGGATCTCGACCTCAATAAGTGGAGGGACTAACTGTATGGGTCAAAACTTGACTCCACGATAATTAACAGAATTAACCCGTCCTTAAGCTTATTCGCGACTAATACATGGTATGGCCATTTATTAAACAATGGACTTTAAGGATTGCCCGATTTGACTAGTAAGGCCACGGCCTATCTGCCACTACAAAAGCGTCCCCTCAATGCGGTCGCAGCTACTCAGTGACAGCTCATCGCCGGCTCACCCAGCTCGCAACTATAAATATTAAGCGAAAGAACCCTAGAAAGGGGGATGCTTTCTTCTTCTTCATCATGATTCTCGAAAAAAGAGAGAAGATTATTGTAAGGCTCTAAACCTCTCCATGGAGTGGCAGACTAAATTGATATTATCAATAAAAGATCTTTGCCCTCCCCTCTTTAACAAAGAACAGTTATCTCTCGCATTTTATTCATTTGGTCTTTTGGTTTATTACGATCTGCTATGATTAGCCCTCCATTGATTTTAGTTGTTTTATGCTTATAAAGTGTACGAGAACTTTGAGCTAAACAATCATGAATGATGCTTTCTCTTAAAGCTAAAATCCACTCAAAATAAAAATAAATACCGAATTCAATTCTGAATAAGAATAAAAACTAAATAAATAAGATTAGGTCATTGGAGCTTTAGCATATGCTCAACACTTGCTTAGTTTAGATTCCCTTTCTGAAATATTCTAGGTTGGAGCCTACAATTAAAGTTGGCGAATCTTATAAAGCTAACCTTATCTGCAAACAAATCACATGGATTTCAGTATCAGCATTGGGCCTTAAATGTTATGGTCTTCAAATGCCACATGAAAGGTATATATTCGTACATATCTACTTATTCAACTCCACGCAGGCCTTTAACCGGAAAAGGAGTTGGTGAGAAATTCTTATTGTGAAGCTCTAAACAATATGCCAATATCCCCCACCCACACCCTCAACCGAAGACCTAAACAGTACCCCCATAATGTCACGTTTGCTAATTGGAATTTGGACATGTAAAATAAAGGGTAGTTAGTTGAATTTACAACTTAGAACTTTATATTTTACTGTTGTTATAATTAACAATGTGGGAAATTTCAACCTGAAACTTCCATTTGATGATATATTCAGTAAGTTGAACTTATAATCACTATTTTGTGGTGAAACTTAGAAGGCGTTCTAGTGGATTTGGTTTTGGTTTAGTGTTTGTAAGATTCGGTAGATTCTGATTTTTGAAAGTAAATTCTTGTAACGCGTTTTAGTGTTTGGACTTATAATTTTGAATTTTTGCCCAAAAAGAAGTTCGGACTTGGTTGTTAACATTTCCAAAATTTATGAGTTATATTTTTTATTTAACTTTTTTAATCTATCCATAAGAACTTAAAAAATGTAAATGCCTCTTATATATATCACAAAAAATCACGAAAAGAAAAAAAATCAACTTCAGATGTTTTTTTAAATTCTAAAAGGTAACAAAATCAATTCCCTAAAATGTTGGTTTTATATTGCAAATCAGCTAGGTATTTTGTTTATTTCTAGGCTTCTAGCTTCTAAAACTAAAAATTCCATCTGTTTTAGGTTATTTGTAAAATAAAAAATAATCCAAAAAGTTGTATGGATTTGACTTTCGGGGAGCTTTTAGATCCTAACAGAACTATAGTTGAAGTTAAAATTAATTTTGAACAAATTAACATTCTCTAAAAAATACTCTTCCAAATGTCACCTTCTTCCATTAAAAGCAAAAAATAATGTTAGTTGAAAATTTCACCCTGTAAACTCGCTTGCAAAGATGCTCCTAGCTTCTATTGGACAGTAATCCTTTTGCAGAAGGTCAATCTCGCATGTCATTTTATACAAGGTAATTTCCCAATAAGTGGTACAATTTAACACATGAGATAAAAGTTAAGAATAATCCATTCAAACCTACCACTTTACATTTATTCTACGCTTAACCTTATTCAAGCCCTTAACATGCGATAAGATGAGTTGAATTTGTCATCTTAGCTTTGAATATCGTTGAATAGTACTCTTTCTCTTTCTGTTCTTTTGTTTTAGTTAATGTGAACTTATTTCTTTTTTTGTCCGTTAAAAAAATAATTCATTTCTAAATTTGGTAAGAATTTAACTTAAATTTATAATTTTACCCTTAATGAGAAGCTTTTATAAGCACACAAATATTCTGAGACTTTTTTTGACTTGTATAAATTTCAAAAATCTTTATTTTTTCTTAAACTTCGTGTCCAATCAAACGGGTTCACATAAATGAAAACAGAGGGAGTATTATTTATCGACCTCAATCTCGCAGCTGTGGTAGAGTCAAAAATTTCACTTAAGAAATTCTGAATATAAAAATGTAAACACAAAAAAAAAAAAACTAATGAAATTCAACATTATTATGTTTAAAAAAAATTGACCTATATATTGGCTTTTCCATACAACTCAACCCCGTGGAAACAGCCTCTTGCAGAAATACAGGGGAAGGCTGCGTACAATAGACCCTTCTGGCAGAGCCGATATTTAAACCTTATGGGTTCCAGATTGTAATCCTTTTAAGTTACTAGGTTCTAAATTAATAAGTTGCATATATTCAATAGATTTCTCAAGACAAATACATTATTAGAATAAAAGCTATCGGGTTCAGCCACACCCATCTCCCGCACTCTACCTCAGTCCCTGCTTGTGGTCCGACTCTTTCTCAGATCCCAAGTATAACAGAAGCTTAGTGCACCGTGCTGCCATTGCATACTGCTCTCGACCCTTTAGTTATATACAAAACTACCCCTCCTTATTTGCTGGAAAATGGAAATGCTACCTCTTAATTAAGGCGGCGGCAATTGGCGTAATTTACCTGCCTAAGCTACTACCATTTCAGCGAGAAGTTTTATTTTGTGTCTCGTATAATTGACACTAGTTGTATGAGGATCATTTTTATTTCACAAAATTTTGAACCACAATCTTACACTCTTAGTCCACGGAATTCTGAATCCTTAGATAAAAAGTTACGTTATATAACTAATGTAAGTTGCATGAAACAAAAAATAAAATTTTCCTATTTCAGCTGTTCCCCGGCAACACGCCTTCTTGTATGTGAAGTAAGCATTCGGTGTACAGTTGACATATTCCTAGCTCCATCCCTTTTGCTGGCATATATTATTATATACCCATCTCCCCTCATTCAACGACTCTCATCTCAAACTCAACTTTTTGTAAAACCCCTAAATAGATATATAGCTAGCTAATGAGCAACGTTCCAAGCTCTTTGACAGATTCTTCTCTCAGCCTCTTCACTCTAGCTATTTCTTCTTCTGATCCTTGGCCTTTCTCTCTCTGATCTGATCATTTTCCTGTAACAAGAAAGCCACCACTTGTTAATTTTCTTTGGTTGGATCTTATTAATTTCCAGAGAAATGGGAAACGTAGACGAAGGCCATCATCACAATCATTCGAGATTCCATGTTCAATTACATCTGCCTTTTCACTTTCATCATCATGGGCATGAGAAGGAGGAATTGAAGGACATCCCAAGGGGATGTGTTGCAGTAATGGTAGGTCAAGGAGAGGAGCAGCAGAAGTTTGTGATACCTGTGATGCACATCAACAATCCTCTGTTCATACAGTTGTTGAAGGGAGCAGAGGAAGAATATGAATTTCATCATAATGGACCCATTAACATACCTTGTCATGTCGAGGAGTTTCGCTACGTTGAGGATATCATAGACAAGGATCACCACTTGTGGACGTGCTTTTAAGGCCTGATGTTTTTCATTTTGTATAGTATATAGTACTTAGGTGCTTGGGTTTCATCTTTTAGGTGATCCATGTTTCATATATAGTTATCTAAATTTATTTGTATGTGTTACCTACCCGTGACGATGACGAACATTGAATGACAATACAGCTGCTACTACACTTTTCTTCTTTCTGTAAGCGAATTTGAAGATTAGAACTTTTGTATTGGTTTTAGATAATTTGGTTAATATGGAAGAGTAATGATACATGTGTCTACTATTTGAGTTTATATTATTGAAAGACTTAGCGTCGAAGTAGCTGTGTTTGAATTTGATTGTCGTCTGAAAACTGTGACTTATCAATCTTAATTCAAATATTTTGAGAAAAGATCACTGACCCCAAAATCAATGTAGACGCTTTCATATGATTAAATTGTATCTGGAAAATCGATTGCACATATGTACACTCAGAATAAGTTGAAATGGAAGAAGTCATTACGACTTTAAAGATTGAATAAGATGAAGAAAGAAAAAACAAGAGTAAGGTAATCTAACCACAATGTAAGTATTTACCAACAAAGAAGACTCGGAACAAGCACTAAGCAAAAGAAAATTTCATGACCATTTAGCAATTTCCAGAAGTTCTGGTTTGAAATCAGTCACTGTTGGTTTTGGTTTGAAATCAGCCGTTTCTTTCTTACTTCCAGGTGAGTTCCAGCTTGTAAGTCATTTTAGAAAAGACTTTTATTTATGTCCAAGCACACTAGTACGTGGAATTAAAACTACCTGAAAACAAATGATATGTTAATAAAAATAATCTTTAAAAGGTTGACACCTCCTTCATTTCCCAGCATAAATAATACATTATCTTACGTATATATCTTTTCGTGTAACTTGACACGAAGAATTACTATGACTTTATAATCGATACTGTTTAACTCAAAAATTATATTCGTATTTTGTAAGCTTAAAAACAATCGAAAATATATATGGGTAAATCCTAATCAAATATAATATGTCCAAGAGATGGTTATTGCTCCGAGAGTCATTGTAGATCTTTAAATGAGTAGTAAAATAGACTTAGCTTAAGAAGGAAGCAATGGTTAGGAACTCGAGAGAGAGAAATAGAGACAGAGATAGAGATTGTATTATTCGAAAATAATCATGATCCTCTTACAATGGGAAGATTTCCTTTATATAATAGGAAACCTTCCTCGAAATAATAAAAAAAGTACACAAGTTGGTGGCTTCCACTCAGTAAAAGGGTCAGGTGCTAAACGACGTCACTTCTTCTTCACCTATTCGGGCCGCACCCTTGCTTGGATCGCCCTTATCATAGGGGACGTGACCACCTGGCGTCGGGACGTTATGAGCCAAATTTAGCCCATATCGTTAGTTCATACATTCGTTGGAGACGTACTCGATGATCGTCTTCAATGGACGGACATGAACGATTTATTTTTTACGGAAATTTGGCCACGCCCATAGGCGCCTCCTTCGCAGAGCATGAGTGTGGATAACATTTGTTAGGCCGTTGACGTGTGACCCCCCCCCCCCAAACCCTTTTTAAGGTGACGTTAAAGCTAACCGTGAGTTCTGGCGTAAATTCTTTTACGTTAGGACGAGTCATCTAGTGTCCGATCCTGAAGGATACCCAAAGACGTGGAATGCAGGATGTAAGTATCTCTGCATGTGCTTATGATTCCCTGTTTTAACTTATCAATAACTCTTGACTTACTTCCTTCCCTTATTGTAGTGGTGGCTCACTCACCATGCCCTGTTGACGATATTAGGTCGTGGGTGGCGGGGTTGATACCGTATGCGGAGAGATGCCGCACTTGGGATGAATTTCGTAGGTTGTACGGCCCGACTGGTAACTACCTTCCCTGTCTTTCTTCATTTTGCTTTGGCTTGGAGACCTTTTTACCTGATGTGCTTTCCGTTTGGTAGGCCGGGGTGCTTCTACAAGGGCAAAGAAGAAGAAAACCGATGTCGGCCCGCCTAGGGCGGAGTATGACTCCGATGGGGGAGACATACATGTAGGCGGCTCACCTAGAGGTAGCCCCCTTTCGACTCCTCATCAAGGGGCTACCTTGGTAGCTGCGTCGGAGGCGATGCCTGAGGCTGCTTCTGTAGAGATACCAGAAGTCGTAGCAACAACGGTGCCTGCAACCGTTCTCCTGCTTGTACCTGAATTCGCTTCAGCGGGGGTGGCTTCCGAAGGAGAGGAGCCGCCTGAGAAAAAGAGGCGACTAATTACTAGTAAAGGAATTGCAGTCGAGGGCGTGAGGAGACCCAGTGAGCCCCACCAAGTGCCGAGGTCAACCTTTATGGCCGAGGCCATTCGTTCCTGGGGAATGGCTCCTTAGAGAAAAGCTGCCGCCTCCCGTTTGGTTCGTGCCCCAAGAGGCGAGTCATCTTCCGCTGTTAATGAACCGATTGTGGAGATTCAAAGGACGGGCTCTGAAACCGCTCTTGGGGAAGCACCAGGAAGCTCGGCCCGAGTGGAGATAAGGGAGGGCAGGTCTACTCGCCGCATTGTAATCCATGGTGGATACAACTTATTAGAAGATAGCAAGCAGGCCACGAGGACATGACCCTGTTGTGCGCGGCTGCGGAGCATGAGTTGCTGAAAAATGTTAGCAACAGGGATCTGTCGAGGGGGTAGCCGGCTCAGCTTTGCAGGTAGCTTTCAGCTCTTTTTATTGTTTTTCCCTTCAGAGCGACTGTGGTATGTACTGACGCGTTTCATTTCTTCTTTTTCAGACCCTCATGTTCGAGGTGGAGAGGAGGTGGCGTGCGCAAACGAAGGCAGCCACCTTCGTCAAAATGGCGAAGAAGTATAAAGAGGTTCGTGCCAAGCATCAGGCGTTGGAAGACATGCTTAAGCAGGACCCCCAGTTCCGGACGTTCTGCGAGGGCCTTGAGGAATCAGAGGCTCTTTTGGAGAAGATGGCGGCTGAGCTGAAGGAGATTGATGAGCAGTTGATGGTTGCTTTGGTTAGAAATATTGAGTTGGAAACCCTCCTTCGGTCAAAAAAGGAGGACTTGGAGATCAGTCGTGGGGTGGCGGCCGAGGCTGCGGAACTACGGGCTAAAGTTACTGCCCTTACAGTTGAGCCTGATGACAGGACGATCGAAGTTGAGGACTTCAGGTGAACTGCCCCATAGGATGTCGTGCACCGTGAGGCGCACGAGATGTGGATTTATCATGGCGCCAGATTGGTCATTTTCTAGGATCCTTTGACGGCGGGTAGAGCTTCTGAGTCGGAAGTTGAAATGCAATGGCACCTGACTCGTGTTGCCCGAGAAACGGCCGGTTATAGTTCTGACTCGCCTGGTAGGGAGGGCTATAATTCTGAGGATATCAACCGTCTAGACTCCAGCTTGTGGATTTCCAAGGCTTATAAATCTGGAGACGGCAACAGACCAGGCGGGTCGCGACGAGAGGGGTGGTGATGGATCTTAGGGCTTGTATGTGTGAATATTTTTTGTGTAGATGGGGTCTTTTCTAAGGCCAGTTGTATGTATATTTTGTGGAGATAAATGGAATATGACTTCTCTTCCCTCCTTTTGTTACTATTTTTCTTTCGTTCTTCAGAGCTTTTGTTGTGCTCTTTGTTGACCGTCGGCATTGGCGGCCCGGGTCAAACTTAGATCGACAATTTTTGTCGTAATCGAATCGACGTCCTTAGCCATAACGGCGACTTCGACAGTCGTCGAGTCATTTGCTCTACGCAGTCGAATCTAGGCCGACTGTTAGCAACGATGGCCTTAGCCGCAATGTATATGGCCTTAGCCATGTATGCGACTTTGACTATCGCCGAGTTGTTTACTCACCATAGTCGAATCTAGGTCGACCGTTGGTGGAGATGGCCTTAGCCGTGATATAATCGATGGCCTTAGCCATGATAGAACTGATGGCCTTAGCCAAGTATGCGACTTCGACTGTCGTCGAGTCGTTTACTCACCGTAGTCGAATCTAGGTCGACCGTTAGCGACGATGGCCTTAGCCATAATGTAGTTGATGGCCTTAGCCATGTAGGCGACTTCGACTATCATCGAGTCGTTTAATCACCGTAGTCGAATCTGGGTCGATCGTTGGCGACGATTTCCTTAGCCATAATATAATTGATAGCCATAGCCATGATATAATTGATGGCCTTAGCCGTGTAGGCGACTTTGACTGTCATCGAGTCGTTTGCTCACCGTAGTCGAGTCTAGGTCGACCGTTGGCGGCGATGTCCTTAGCTATTCACGCATTTGAGATGGTCGTAGCCTTTCACGCATTGGAGATGGCCGTAGCCTTTCATGAATTGGAGATGGTCGTAGCCTTTCATACATGGGAGATAGCCGTAGCCTTTCATACATTGGAGATGGTCGTAGCCTTTCATATATTGGAGATGGCCATAGCCTTTCATACATTGGATATGGTCGTAACCTTTCCTACATTGGAGATGGCCGTAGCTTTTCATACATTGGAGATCAAGCTAGTACAGTCCCTTTATCATGTCGGCCTGGAGGTAGTAAGGATAGGTTGATATGATAAACTTGTTCTGCAACTATCTCCAGGTGTCCCCTCCGCCGCCTCGTTAAAACCCTCCATCCAATTGGGACAAAACTCAGGTAAAGGAAAAAGAGTACGACTCGGGAGATGCCTTTTAGAAATGGAAATACTTGAGGTGAGTAACGTTCCAGTTGTTTTTGGAGCGTTTTCTCTTCCATTTTATCCAACTGGAATGCGTCTTTGCTGGCTATTGCTGTGATTTTGTAGGGTCCTTCCCAGTTGTTGCCCAGTTTTCCTTCACTTGGGTCTTTGGATGCCAATGTGTTGGCCTTGAGAACGTAATCTCCCACCTTGGGTGGTCTTATTTTGGCCCTCTTGTTGTAGTATATTTCGACTTGTCGCTTTTGGGCCACCATTCTGATATGGGACATTTCTCTCCTTTCTCAGCTTCGTCGAGGTCTTGGAGTCTATTGGCGTCGTTTTCTGTTCCACTGGTGTGTGAATATCTTAGGCTTGGTTCGCCGACCTCGACGGGTATGACCGCATCGATTCCGTAGACCAGCGAGTACGGTGTTTCCCTGTGCTGGATTTGGGTGTGGTCAGGTGTGCCCACAATACTTCGGGTAGCAGCTCGGGCCATAGCCCTTTGGCTTCCTCGAGTTTCTTCTTCAGTATGTTTAATATTGTTTTTTGGAGGATTCTGCTTGGTCGCTGGCGGCAAGGTGATATGGCGTGGAAAGTATCCTCTTGATGCGCCATTTCTCGAAGAATTTGGTCATGTTTTGACCGATGAACTATCGTCTGTTGTCACAACTAATTTCTTTGGGGATGCCTAAGCGGCATATACTATTTTTCCATATGAAGGCGATTACCTCCTATTCGCGTATTTGTGCGTACGCACCTACTTCTACCCACTTAGAAAAATAGACAGTTAATACAAATAAAAATTGTATCTTTTCCAGTCCTGTGGGTAGGGGGCCGAATATGTCCATTCCCCATTTGATAAAAGGCCATGGGAATGTGACTGAATAGAGGGGATCTCCTAGTTGGTGTATCATGGGAGCGTATTTTTGTCATTGTTCGCATCGGCGAACGTATTCAGTCGCATTCTTCTTCATAGTGGGCCAATAGTAGCCGGCACGTATGCTGCATTGTACGAGGGCGCGGTTACCTGTATGGCACCGCAGTGACCCTCGTGTACTTTTTCGAGTATCGGCCTTGTTTGGTGCGGCCCTAGGCACTTGGTCAAGGGTCCGCCGAACGTTCTTTTGTACAGGTCGTTGTTTATTTAGCAGTACTGAGCGGCTTCCGTCTTGTAGATAAGATACAAACTGGTTGCGCCAGTCCCAAGTCAAATTTAAAGAGGATACCACTGTGTGATCAATGGCGGAGTGGAGGAGAGTGACTACGCTTTCTTTGTTGAAGTTTTTAGTGGTCGTATCCAGTTTTGCTAAACCGTCTACTTCGATATTTCATGCTCTTGGGATCTCTTGCAGGCGTCATTCGTCGAACTCAGCTATTAACATGCAGATTTCTGACTGGTATTTTTGCAGTCTATGTTCTTTGATCTGGTAAGTCCCGGTGACTTGGTTTACCACGAGTAGGGAATCGCGGTGGAGGATGAGTCGGCGGGCCCCGTATTTTATGGCCAGTTTCATGCCTGCAATAATGGCCTCATACTTGGCCTCGTTGTTAATCATATTAGGGCATAGTATGGACTGGCGAATTGTTTTGCCCATGGGGACCTCGAGGACGAGTCCCGACCCCGATACATTGGCGGCGCCATCAGTGTAGAGGACCCGTAGGTCATTATTGGCGGAGGTATGTTGTGCCTCAAGTTCTACTTTTGGCAGGATTTCTGTGCTAAAGTCGACTATAAAATCGGCCAAAACTTGCAACTTTATGGTTGTCTTGGAAGATATGAGATGTCGTGCTCGCTCAGCTCAATGGCCCATCTTGCAAGCCGGCCCGATAATTTGGTCTTGTGTAGTACGTTTCTTAATGGGAAGATCGTTATCACTTTTATGGGGAGGCATTGGAAATATGGTCGTAGCTTTCATGAAGCTACGACTAGTGCCAATGCTAATCTCTCGAGGTGTGGGTACCGAGTTTCAGCGTCCACTAAGGTTTTTCTAATGTAGTATATAGGGGATTGTGAACCATTGTTCTCGCTGACCAGGACAGCGCTGATAGCAACCTCAGACACAGCCAGATATACTAGCAGGGGTTCACCCGGACTTGCCTTGACCGGCAAGGGTGACGAAGACAAGTATACTTTCAGCATTCTCAAGGCTTCGACGTATTCCTCGCTCCATTGTAGTCCTTGATCTTTTTTTAGTGCGTTGAAAATTTTATGGAACCTATCGAATGACCGTGAGATGAACCTGGACAGGGCGGCTATACGCCCCGTCAGCTTCTGTACCTGTTTCTTGCTACTCAGCACCTTAGGTATTGCGTCTATCGCCTTGATCTGGTCTTTGTTGACCTCGATGCCTCGTTGTGATACGAGGACTCCTAAGAATTTTCCTGAAGCTACGCCGAAGGCGCATTTCTCAGGGTTTAACTTCATCCCCCAGCTCCTCAATATCTCGAAGGCCTCTTTTAGGTGGTCGATATTGTCCTTTTTCTTTGCTGATTTCACCAGCATATCGTCGGTGTAGACTTCCATGGTCTTACCGAGTTGTTCTTTGAACATTCTGGTGACCAGCCTTTGGTACGTGGCTTCTGCATTCTTGAGCCCGAAGGGCATTATCTTGTAGCAGTATGTTCCCTGGTGGGTGATGAAAGTCATTTTTTCCTGGTCCTCTTCGGCCATCATGATTTGGTTGTAACCGGATTATGCATCTAGGAAACTTAGCAGCTCATGTCCCCCGGTCGCGTCTATTAGATGGTCAATGTGGGGCATTAGGAAGGAATATTTTGGGCACGCTTTGTTCAAGTCGGTGAAGTCTACACACATTCTCCACTTTCCGTTCTTATTCTTAACGATGACAACATTGGCGACCCATTGGGGGTACTTTGATTCCCTGATGAAGCCGTTGGCCAAAATTTTGTCCACTTCCTCACTAACCTCTTTCTTGATTGGGGCGTTGAATTTCCTTCTTATTTGTCACATGGGCAGGTGTAACGGGTCGACGTTCAACTTGTGAGTGGTGATTTCTCGCAGGATCCCCGGCATATCTGAATGGAAAAATGCAAATAGGTCTGTATGATTAGATAAAAATTCACGATACTTACTTGGATTTGAGAGGCCGTGTCCGATGCAAGCCTTTTTGTAGGGTATTTGTTGTCTAGTTGGACTGGATCGAGATCTTCGATCGTAGACTTACAAGTTTCTATGACATCAGGGTCTTTAATGGCGTTCTTTGTCTGGTGGACCTTAGTCCCCGACATAGCTGATTGCTATGCGTCTGCGCTCACCCCTTTAAGTTGTTTGGTGTAGGCGCAGTCTTGAGCTATTTAATAGCACTCTTGAGCAGTGTGAGGCTTGTCTCGAATGCTGAATATTCCACACGGGGTGGGAAATTTGACCATTTAGTAAAAGCTCGAACGGACCGCTCTCATGGCGTGTATCCATGATCGTCCGATGATTACATTGTATGTCGTTTCCTGGTTCATTATGTGGAAAGTTGTTTCCAGCGTGACCCCCCCCCCCCCCCGCCAGGACGGGTAGAGATATTTCTCCAGAGGTTTGTTCTACTGCATTATTAAAACCGATTAGTGTTATGCAGCGCGGTATTATCTTATCCTCGAGTCACATTAGTATGAGGACCCTCGGGTGGATTATAAAGGCGCCACTGACGTCATCGACCATAATTCTTTTAACATACCTATTTGCGATACGTAAAGTGATAACTAAAGCATCTTAATGGGGGAAGGACAAACCATCAGCATCGGACTTATCGAAGGTGATACTATCTTCGAAGTCGTCATACTATTCGTGGGCGATAGTTCGCTTCAGCTTGTGCTTAGTGGTGAACTTGACGTGGTTGATTGCCGAGTCGTCGTTGTTTCCAATAATCATGCTGATCGTACGTGCTGGTGAGGGCGAATTTGGTGGCCCGTGGTGCTGCTCCCGTCCACGTGCAAAGTTGATTTTTCCCTTGTCACTAAGCAACTCTCTCAGGAACCATTGGTTCAACATCCTGACCACCTCTTGTCGTAGACCTATACAGTTTTCGGTTTTGTGCCCCCGTTCCTGGTGGAACTCGTACAAGGCGTTTGATTCTCTGGTGATGGGGTCCGACTTCATCTTTGCTGGACATTGAACCTTGTTGCCCAGTTTCTCAAGTGCGTACACTATCTCTGAAGGGGACACACAAAAATTAAAGACAGATAATAAAGGGGGCATACCTCTATCGTTTCGTAGTGGAGCGACATGTCGTTGTAGCGCGTCCGCGTGCCTGGGTGGAGGTGGGTGAGAGGATCTAATGAAGGGTTGGTGTCTCTCCCTATTGGGACGTGGGACTTGTTCACGTCTTCCTTTAATTCGTCGATCCATTCTGACTTCTGGATGTATTGTTGTTAGACGTTGGGTCGACCCGTTGAGGTCGTCCTCATCTGCACGCACCTCAGCGCAATAAGTGATGTGAATCTCTTCCCATGTGGTGGGCGGGTACTTCATGAGGCGACTGAGTAGTTTCTTGGCCGCCCTTGAGCCGTGTCTGCTCAACCCATTTTGGAAAGTAGCGACTGTTATGCCGTCCGACACGTTGGGTAGGATCATCCTTACCTATTAAACCTAGCTAGGAGTCCCTGAGTCATTCCCATGCGGTTTGCCGAACGGCGAAGATGACATTGACACTCGCTTCTACTTTCTTTGCTCCTGCATGGACAGTGACAAACTTGTCCACCATCTCCTCGAACATGGAAATGATTCTGCCCGGTAGATGGGAATACCAGGTCAGTGCTCCTCTTGTCAGTGTTGCGCTGAATTTCTTCAGCAGCACAGACGGTACCTATTCTTTTGATATGTCGTTATCTTTTACAATAGTGACTTAATGGATCAAGTGGTCCTCGGGGTCTGTAGTGCCTCATACACTCTCAAGTAAGGTGGCATTTTGAAACTTTTTGGAATGGAGTATGGTGCAACCTCTTCCATGTAGGGTTGTTCGACAAACCTCCCTACATCACGCTTTGGCAGTAGTTTGGGGGCACCAGGGACCTTGTCCACCCTCTCCTGATGTTCCTTCATCTATTAACTGAGTGACCAGTTTTTGTTTTCCATTTTCTCCATCTTCTTGAGAATGGCTGTGAGCGTGCCATCGTTGGCTCGAGTATCGAGGAGCACGTTGTTTGCGCGGGTGATCTCGAGTTCTCCTCTGACTGCAATAAGGTCTGTGGTCGGCCTGCATCTGACATTGTTTTGAGGTGACTTTTCAACCAAGCCGCTTAGAGTGCTTGTTAACCACTCTTCCAATAGTTTCCTAACCTCAGGGGGTGCTTCTTCCGATGTGGATGTAGAAGCGCCTTTTTCCCGCAAGATCGTTAGATCTTCGGGTGGTGGAGGTGGGATTTCTCCGCTTGAGGTGGTACTAGGGGTTGTAATCAAAACCCCATCTTCACCGGCTTTGTTGAGAGGACCAATAAGATTGGTTGCAACATCTGCTATTGTTTTCATTGTTGCGCTGTTGTTAGCCATTTTTCGTTTTTGTGTTGTAAAGAAGGGTTTTCGATGGTTCTCTAGGTGCAAACTATGGTTTTGATTCTCGAAATCTCCACAGACGGTACCAAATTGTTTAGCTTAAATAATATATTCGTATTTTGTAAGCTTATAAACAATCGAAAATATATATGGGTAAATCGTAATCAAATATAATAAGCCCAAGAGATGATTATTGCTTCGAGAGTCTTTGTAGATCTGTAAATGAGTAGTAAAATAGACTTAACTTAAGAAGGAAGCAATGGTTAGGAACTCGGGAGAGAGAAATAGAGACAGAGATAGAGATTGTATTATTTGAGAATAATCATGATCCTCTTACAATGTGAAGGTTTTCTTTATATAATAGGAAACCTTCCTCGAAATAGTAAAAAAAGTACACAAGTTGGTGGCTTCCACTCAGTAAAAGGGTCAGGTGCTAAATGACGTCACTGCTTCTTCACCAATTTGGGCCGCACTCTTACTTGGGTCGCCCTTATCATAAGAAACGTACCCACCTAACGTAAGAACATTATAAGTCAAATTTAACCTCATACAAATATGTCTAAATTAATTATATCCCGAAAAGACAAAAAAGCTACTATTCGTTCACAGAAGGTTTAATATGTACATAATAATTGCTCAAATCTTTAACAGATAAGATAAAAGTCCAGATATTCAATTCAAACCCAACCCAACCCAACCTCTTCCCTTAAATTGTGGCCAGCCGTCACCAGAGGGAGGACACTTAAACCTCCCTCAGCCATGTAGATATACATACAGAAGGAGTCTCCTCCTTATCTGCTGACGTGTCCGCTGTAAAAATAGAAATGTCCCGTGTCTTTTGACCTCCTCTTAGAGGCGGCGGCATTTGGTGGAATTTACCCTCAGTTGTACCCGCGTCTGGAACCCACCTTCTAATTTTTATGCGTTAAGAGTCGGTGAAGAGTTATTGACCTATTCCTCAAATCCACCTCTGCCAATTTGCATAAATAGCCATCTCTTTCCCGTTCAACAACGCTCTCATGCATATCAAATTCAAACCTTTCTTAATTATACCTCATAAATAAATATATTATGAGTAACGTTCCGAGATCTTTAACAGATTCTTCCCTCACCCTTTTCAATTTAGCCATCTCTTCTTCTGATCCTTGGCCTTTCTCTCTCCTCTTGATCTTCTAACATTTCCTTCAATACATTACATATTCTGCCTCACAAAAACTCAACTTTGATTGGATCTTATTAATTAATCTCAGCAGGGATGGGGAGAGGAGAAAAACGCCATCATCATCTGAATTTCCATGTTCATGTGCCGTTTCACCTTCATCTTCATCATCATCATCAAAATGGGCGCGAGAATAAGGATGAATTGATCAGGGACATACCAAGAGGTTGTGTTACGGTGTTGGTAGGTCAAGGAGAGGAGCAACAAAAGTTCGTAATACCTATAATGCACATTAATCATCCCCTATTCACCAATTTGTTGAAAGAAGCAGAGAAAGAGTATGGATTTCATCACAACGGTCCAATTAATATACCTTGTCATGTCGAGGAGTTTCGTTACGTTGAGGGTATTATAGATAAAGATGACGCCGCCCATCACCACCACCACTTGTGGACGTGTTTCAAAGCTTGATCTTTTTAATTTTTTGCCATCAATTTGTACTTCTGTTTTACTTTTCTTAATTTTTCCTTGGTTGTATATGTGCTACTTCTGTGTACTATTATGAATGACGACGATGAAAATTTATACTATAACTAGATGCCACTTGTATTTCTAATTTTCCATGAATTTGAATGGAAATTGTTGAGAAGATTAAAACTGTTCATTCCTTCTTTTGACATTAGAGACTTAAGTATCGTAACAACCTAGATCCATAATCAACAGTGTGTTATTCTAAACCAAACAAAACAAAAGATATGGGAGAGACGAGGACAGTTATTATATGAGGTCTACGGAATATTAGATGGAGAGGCAGATAATAGATCGATATGAAAATTTTAAGTTGTCCGGTAATAAAATCAATTGTTTGTTAACCATTAAAATCTAATAACAATTAAATTTGTAAACAATTTTAAAAATACATAAATTAATTTGATACAAAATGATAAATTGAGTTATATTGATGAAAAAGATATAATGAATACAAATCACACGAGGAGGAGGATTTTAGCCATTGTGAAATATTCGTCCCGATTTAGGTTCGCAATGGCTAGCACTGATAAATAAGAAAAGAGCTAATAACAGAAAATCATAGTATATTACTTTAGAATGTGTATTACCATGTGTCTAATGAATTATTAGACCCCTTTCTCCCCCACCCTTTTTTTATTTAATAGAGGAATTCTACTCTAGATACAATTCTATAAAAGACAAAAAATTCTTTTTATTTGATTGTCGGGTCCTTATCAATATGTACTGAGATCCACGCTGTGATATCTGGCCGATCGCGGATATGACGGTCTTCTGTTGGTCGTGCTTGATTGCCTGACAATGTTCTTTGAAGTTTTTCAGGTTTCGACCGATCCTGAATCTTGACTTCGATATTCTCGAGGCAAACTCTATGCCCTCAAATTCTGACTCGCTGAGACCTTTGCCTTGATTCCGGTCCGTTGTCATCATGCCTCGAACTCAATTTATCCTATCGAAAATCAGAGTATATCATGAACCAGATTTTCCCCATTGTTGTTGATATCTTCTTCCATAAGCAAAGCTCGGAAAAGGAAGAGATAAGAGTGCCTATAAAGAATTGATCAAGATCCATAATAGAGTCGGACTAATGAGTAAGGTGTTAGTAATTTTGACCATTATCCTGTGAGGATGATTTCGAGGAAACAAGTTGGGAGAAGGAATTGGTCAAGGTAATGGCCGACGACGGTCTTTTATGTATTGTGAACGGAGCTTTTATTATTGATTATATGTCAGGGTGTCAATAGTTCGGTTCGGCCGATTATTTTATAAAATTTGTACCATATTAATTTTTCGGTTAATCTATTATGTATAATCAAAATTAGACTTTTCGAAAATCATCCCAATCATGTCGGTTTCTCTTCGGTATAGGTATGGTTCAGTAAATTTTCGGTAATTTTTATAAATGTCATGTAAAAATTACTAGTAGAAGTAGAATGCAATAACATACGCATTTTTATAGGACTTAGCAAAACTCTCTGGACATTTTTACAGTTTATGTATCGGAAAAATTTGGCTCCCTACGTCCTCATGCTATCTATGCACGTCATCGGCATCAAGGCCGACTCAACTAAGGCTGATCCAGGTAAGGTCGGCCTCTGTGGAAGGCCCGAGTGACACGACTCAAAACGACGTCGTTTGAAGCTCTGACTCTTCCGTACACTGAAGCCACCAACTTCTATACTTTTCTTTGATTATTTCGAGGAAGGTCCCCTAATATAAAGGGGACCTCCCCTTTGTAAAGGCGTATGTGTATTTTGGCTAGTCAGAATATACAACTCTCTCTCTCTCTCTCTCTCTCTCTCTTTCTCTTTCTCTCTCTCTTTCTCTCTCTCTCTCTCTCTCTCTCTCTCTTGTGCAACTAAAGAAGCCACCCCAAAACGCTATAACTAAGTAGTTTAGCGTGGTTACTGCAAAGCTACAACAAAGAAGCACCCCTAGAGGTAAAGAGGTTACTAGAAGAGTGGTTGACAAACGCTCGGAGTAGTTTACCTAAGAAGACACCCCAAAACGCTAGATGCGCACCAGCAGACTATGTTGCAGCCGAAGATGAACCCGAGGTCATACGAACAAACAACGTGCCCGTCGATGCTCAAGCTCACGGCGGCACACTCACAGCCATCCTCAAAAAGATGAAGGAAATGGAAAATCAAAATAGGTCGATTTGCGACCAGATGAAGGAGCACCAAGAAAGAGTGGACAAGATCCCGGGTGCGCCTAAGCTGCTACCAAAGTAAGACGTGGGAAGGTTCGTTGAACAACCCTACACAGAAGAAGCTGCACCATACCCCATCCCAAAGACCTTCAAAATGCCCCCTACATGAAGGTATATAACGGGACCTCAGATACCGAGGACCATCTGATTCACTATGTCACTGCAGTCAAAGGTAACGATCTATCAAAGGAGCAGGTATCGTCCGTACTTCTGGAGAAGTTCGGCGAAACGTTAACGGGAGGAGCCCTAACGTGGTATTCCCAGCTACCGGCCAAAAGCATCTCCACGTTCAAGGAGATGGCAGATAAATTTGCCACCGCTCAAATAGGAGCCAAGAAAGCAGAAAAACGGGTCAACGACATCTTTGCTGTTTGGACAGACCTCAGGAGAAGGGCTCAGAGAATTCTTAGCCAGGTTCAACAGGGTCAGAATGAGCCTAGCAAACGTGTTAGAAGGCATGGCAGTCGCAGCTTTTCAGAACGGGCTCAGCAGAGACGGCTCAAGGGCAACCAAGAAACTGCTTAGCCGTCTTATGAAATATCCCCCCACCACCTGGGAAGAAATTCACAACCCTACTGCGCCGAGGTACGTGGAGATGACAACGACCTTAATGGCCCAACCCGGCTGTTAATAGTGGTGCACCCAGAAATCCGAAGAGATAGATGCAACTAGCGACGACGGGAATATGTCCCACGCCTTAACAGAGAGAGGCACCAACCATACATCATATCTTCGCATCCGCCAACACCAAGGCACACGGACGCCTTACAACGACATGTCGCCCTACTGCGTAACGACAGAGGTATGCCTAATTTACTATTTGCACATAACTTTTGTGTATCTCCTTCAGAAGTAGTGTACGCACTGGAGAAGCAGAAAATTAAATGCCCTTTGTGAGTTCCACCAGGAACGAGGGCACAGAACCGAAGACTGCTTAGGTATCCGGCAAAGGGTGGTTCGGATGTTGAACCAAGGATTCTTGAAAGAACTACTCAGCGACAAAGAAAAACTCAACTTCGCACGTGGCCGGACTCACGTCCTGCCAAGGCTGCCCTCACCAACACGCACCATCAACATGATCATTGGGGACGACAACGACTCAACAATCAAACTTGTCGAATTCACCACCACTCACAAATTAAAGCGAACCATCGCTCACGAACGGTATGACGACTTCGAAGATAGTATCACATTCGATAAGTTTGATACCGACGGTTTGTTTTTCCCCCATTATGATACATTAGTTATTACTTTACGTAAGTAGATACTGATGTTAAAAGAATTATGGTCGACGATGGCAGCAGCGCGTGTATCATTCATCCAAGAGTCCTTGCACCAATGGGACTCGAGGATAAGATAATACCACGCGGTATAACACTAACTGGTTTTTTAACAATGTAGTGAAAAGAACCTCTGGGGAGGTAATGCTACCCGTTCTGGCTGGAGGAATTATGATGGAAACCACTTTCCACGTAATGAACCAAGAAACGGCATACAACGCCATCATCAGACGTCCGTGGATACACGCCATGAGGGCAGTCCCCTCCAGTTTCTACCAAGTGATAAAATTCCCTACCCCATGGGGGGTGTTCAGCATACGAGGCGAGCCGCACACCACCCAAGAGTGTTATAAAATCGCTCAAGATTACATGCACACCAAACAACTCAAAGGATCAAGTGTGGAAGCATAGCAATCAGCCATGTCGGGGACTAAGGTCCACCCGACAGGGTGCCATCAAAGATCCCGAAAACGTTGAAGGTAACAAGGCCACGATCGAAGACCTCGACCCCGTCCAACTGAGCAACAGCGACTTAGCAAAGAAGGCTTACATAGGCCACGGCTTTTCAAATCCAAGTAAGCATTGTGAATTTATATCTAACCATGCAGACCTATTCGCTTTTTCCCTTGCAGATATGCAAGGGATTCCATGAGAAATTGCCTCCCACAAATTGAACGTCGATCCGCTACACCCGCCCGTGCGGAAGGTAAGGAGAAAATTCAATGCCGCCATTAACGAAGCAGTAAGTGAAGAAGTAGACAAGCTACAGGCAAACGATTCCATTAGGGAGTCCAAGTATCCGGAATGGGTCACCAACATTGTAATGGTCAAAACGAAAAATGGGAAGTGATGGATGTGTGTGGATTTCACTCACCCAAACAAAGCATGTCCAAAATATTCGTTCCCACTACCCCACTCCGACCAATTAATAGACGCAACGGCAGGACATGAGCTTTTAAGCTTCCTGGACGCCTACTCCTGCTACAATCAAATCATGATGGCCAAGGAAGATCAGGAGAAAACAACCTTCATCATGTTGGAAATAACGCTTTACGCTAGAGGGGGGGGTGAATAGCGTTTTAAAAATTATTAAGCGTTTTAGTGCGGAATTTAAAAACTTTGCAGAAATTAAGACAAGTGCAGTAAAATAAACTTACACAAAGATGTATCCTGGTTGGCCACAAACGTGGTTAGTCCAGTCCCCGAGAGACTCTCTCGAGATTTCCACTAAACTTGTCAAGCTTACGGGTGCTTAACAAACCGTTACAGCTGAGGACACAAGCCTCACCTAGGTGCTCGGGGATCACAATCCCAAAGACTTCAATTGCTCGGGGATACCAATCCCAAAGACTTCAATTGCTCGGGGATAACAATCCCAAAGACTTCAATTGCTCGGGGATAACAATCCCAAAGACTTCAATTGCTCGGGGATGACAATCCCAAAGACTTCAATTGCTCGGGGATGACAATCCCAAAGACTTCAATTGCTCGGGGATAACAATCCCAAAGACTTCAACCGAGGAAACACAAGTTCCTCAACAAACGAGAATCGCAATTCTCTTACAAACACAAAGACACACTCACTTTACAAAGTACTCCTCAATGAGTAGATATGAGTAGAAATAGTACGCTCAAGATCACAACAACTTAGCTCAATAGAATGGCTCTTCAAAAAGCTTTATAGATGAATGAAAATGATGATCAATGTAAGAAAGCTTTTAGCAATGAAAATACTTAAATTGTATGTGTTGTTGTTGTGAAAACACTGAGTTAAACCTGTATTTATAGGTGAAAAACTCAGTCTTACCGTTGTCTAATTGCCAATTAAGGATTGCTGAAATTACTCAGTGACAATCGATTGTCAGGACTAAACAATCGATTGTTTGCCTATCAGATCAAAAAATCAATCCCAGATTTTACGTTAACAATCGATTACTTCAAATCAATAATCGATTAATTATAACGTTAAAAAATCCTTTCCAATTTTTGGCATAAAACATCGATTATCAGGAAATCAATAATCGATTATTTTAACAACGTTCAGAAAATCTTTTCCAGATTTTACGCTAAAACATCGATTGTTAAATATCACAATCGATTACCTGAAGGTAATTTGAAAAAATATGACAACGGTCAGCTTCAACAATCGATTATCAAATAGAACAATCGATTATTAATTAATTTCAAAACTTACTGTCTCATATATAATCGATTATCAAAAGCCACAATCGATTATTAATTAATTTCAAAACTTACTGTCTCATATATAATCGATTATCACAAGCCACAATCGATTATTAATTTTACTTAAAATCACTGGGAGACATTTTTCTCATTCCAATCGATTACCATTAGTTCATAATCGATTTTTATGAGTTTTGAAAACTTTGCCTCAGTTAACAATCGATTATCGAAAGTACACAATCGATTGTTATGCAGTTTGCAAAAACCTGATGTTAACTGGCTTACTCACAATCGATTATCATTAATTCACAATCGATTGTCATGCAGTCTTGGCTTAGAGATACTCGATTATCATAAGTACATAATCGATTATCTTAGCCCAGATTTTTGAGGCATGTTTGGAAAACATTTTAACAAATGTAAATATGCATAGTTTAAAATCATTTGACACTTACTTTAAATATGCATGATTTTGGAAAAAATAATTTTAGTAGAGAAGCCATGTTATGAGCCAAGATTGAGGAATCAAGATCACAATTAATATTGACTCAATTATAACATTTCTAAACTTTGTCTTGAGCTTCTTGTAATGCATCCATTATGTGCTTGTCCTTGAGCACTGCTATATATCGCTTATTGCTTTGTTTGACATTCATCAAAACCTACAAAAGAACACACGTTTAGTATATTGCATTTGAAACGTGTTTCCAACAATTTCCCCCTTTTTGATAATGGCAAACATAGGCGGGATATATGCAATAATTATTTTGATAAACCAAGACAAGTGTCATGTTCCCCCTCAATTCATGTTCCCCCTCAATTCATGTTCCCCCTCACTTTAAGCATGAATGAAGTTGAGAGCATATAGCATAATATAGCATACTTCTTGATATCCCGTTTCTTCCCCCTTTTGCCATTAGCAAAAAAAATGTACACAAGGGAAGAATAACAAATATGAAATAAACACAAGTTTATTTATTGGAAAAAAATTATAACAGTACAAGGGTGGAACAAAACATGACTAACCAACAAAAACAATAAACCAATAACAATTTCACATTCATCATTCAACAATTTCACATAGATAAAATAGCAATTTCATCATTCATCACCCCCATCCCCTTCATCATCATTTGGAGGCGCTTGATATGGCACCATCTGAGCATAGGCATAATTCACGTGATCAAAGTAACCATGGACCTCACGTGTTAATTGAGTAATTTGGTCAGAAATGGTCCGGAGGGTAGGCTCCTGAGGAGGATGAGTACGACGGGCTTGTCGATTTTGAGGAGGAGCGGGAGCATGATCACCATCATGATGAAAGGAAGACTCCGAAATTTCCCAGATTTTGGTGCTCTTTTTGAGAGGACCATTAGCAGTATTGACCCCGGAAGCTTCAAGAAATTTCATTATCAAGAGGGCATAGGGGAGAGGTATGTCATCTCTGGTGGCATTGAACATATGGGATAGAATAAGCTTGCACCAATTTATGTTAACCCCGGTGACAATGGCGTAAAGAAATTTGGCATCCTCTTGGGAAATGGTGGTGTGATTGAGTTTACGGGGTTTGAGAACACGAGTGATGAAGTAAAGAATGAAACGATAATTCGGGTCCATACCCTTTATGGTGGGACGACGGGAAGAAGACTCATCATAGGCGACTCCGGCTTGGCGGAAGAGGTTTGTTTCATCAAGCATGTGCCCGGCATCATTTATGTATTGGTAGATGTCTTCACCATCATGCGGAATGCCGGCAATGAGGTGGAGGTTATCTTCAGAAATTAGAATGGGAATGCCGTTAACAATGGTAACAAGTTCACCCTCATCAATTTTGTGAAGGTTGGAGTAAAAAGCTTCAACCAAAGAAATGTTGTAGTAGGGGTGAGTAAGGAGTAGGAAGTTGAAAAGATGGCACTCTCTTAGCATATTCGCGGCTGGAATGAATGGTGCAATAAGAGCGTTTGTTGAAAAGCGAGGAGGGAGAATAAGGCGTTTCTCAAATTTGGTTACGAACCGGGTGAGCTCTTCATTGGATTCAAAAAATAGAACCGATCCATCTTGATATGGATGGCGAGAAGAAGAGGCACCTTGTTTGGAACGAGCACGTTTGGAGTTGCGGCTTGACATTTTTTTTTTTTTTTTTTTGAAAAGAATGTGCTAGGATTTTTCAAAGAAAACAAGAGAATTTGATGCTTGGAAGCTTGAGTGAGTATACAAGAGCATATGTGCAGCCTATATATAGAGAAGGAATGAGTCTTACATTTATTGGAAAAGATTTGAAGAGATGTGAAGTCTGAAACGGTAAAAATAAATTCACTGACCGTTCGACAATCGATTGTTTACTCACAGAGAGTTTGAATTTTGGCAAATAATCGATTGGCAGAACAAATAATCGATTGTTTGGAAGGGGGATTCTAAAATGATGAAACTTAATTCTATCAGGCAATGTAAACAGTCAACAAGATTTCATGGCAGAAAATTGAATCAACAAATAATCGATTATTGATACTGATAATCGATTGTAAGCATAAATAATCGATTATGATCGATTTTTCTTGTATCAAGATAATTCATACTTTCCTCTTACCTTTTTGGGGGGATGCCTGCAAAATAGAATTAAACATCTCCGACGATCAAGTCAATAATCTATAAATGAAATGATAACTTTGAAACTTGTGTAGTCGGGTGAAGAACGTGAACTCTTAAGAATTTTGTCCTAGGATGTTCTTAAGAGGGTTTAGGGTACTTACCTTCCCTTCGACTTTGCCAATTACCTGATTTTGAGCATCCTCCGTTCATTTTGGTCCTTTGGCTCATTCTTCAATTTGAGAAGCTTCTTTCACAATTTTGCCTTTGTCTTCCTTGTATTTTGTCTTTTTTTTAAAAAAAATTCGAAAATACTTCCGATTTAAAGAAGTCTCTAAACCGACTTTTCGTCTCTTCCTCCTTCTTTGTGCTTTAATTGAAGGAATTTTGAATTCGTCTCCCGTCAAGTGTTTGGAGCATCCACTACACTTGATTCCTTCAAGCACACCTGCAAAACAAATCAATGCTCTTTTGGTACCCATGCCATTTTGGGTCCTTGAGGGTTATGCATACTATAATGATATGTTTGAGTAGCATGTCTATGTCTAGTAAAGCATGCGGGAGCAATATGACCAATTCGTCTACAATAATGACATGTCACATTTGGATTATGCATGCGTCTAGGCTCATAGTAGCTGGAATAATGCACATTGTTTTCTCTATTTTCATTTCTCCTAATTTGAGCACCATAATCATTTCTAGGTTGAACATTTTGGGATCTTCTAGCATGATCACTGTTGTGCCTAAAATATGCATCATGTCTATGGTGACGATTGCTAGGTGGAAGGTCATGTCTAGGTCTCCTAATATTTTGTCTAGCATGCATGTTAGTTTTAGGAAAGACATTTTTGTTATTAATCCTAGGTTGAGCTCTAGGTGGTTGGGTTTTTGCATCAACCTCTTCTTCATTTATGAAGCCTATTCCATGCTTGGTTGATTTCAAGTTATCAAGCACCACATTCAAGTTTTTATGAGAGGAGTTGAATTTGTCTAGTGTGCCTTTTAATCTACCTACTTCATTCTTAAGGACTACACAAGAAGCACAATTTTTTGTAGAACTCTCGGGCTTGTCAGAACTTCTTTTCCCATAAAACTTGTTTTGTTCTAGTAGCTTCTCATTTTCCAAAACCAATTTTTCTAATTCTTTTTCTTTTAATGAAAACTGTTTTTGAAAATCTTGTTCTTTTAGAGAAGCACTTTCTCTTAAACTAGTGACGGTTTTTGTAACTTTGAGAAATTCAGCATACAATTCATCAAAGGCATTTCTCATGTCATCAAGAGTATAAAAATTTTGAGAAGAGATTTGACTTACCTCACTTTGATTTTCTTCCTGTGCCATGAGGCAGAGATTTGCCGCTTCTTCATTTTCTTCTTCACTGGATTCGTCTCCGGAATCTCCTCCCCAAGATATGTATGCTTGTTGCTTCTTGAAGGGTTTCTTCTCCTTTTTAAGATTTGGGCAGTTTGTTTTGATATGCCCTGTTTCACCACATTCATAACATTTAACTTGCTCACCTTGCTTTTTCCCTTTGCGGTCATATTCTTTTCGCATGAATTTTTGGAACTTTTTGATGATGAGTCCAAATTCGCTATCTCCATTCTCTTCAATCGGTGATTGACTTGTGCTCGCCTTTAGAGCAATCTTTTGCCTTCTTTGTTCATCAATAACAGGGTTAAGAATAGTGGATTCATAAGTCTTAAGATTACCTCTAAGAGCGTCTATGGTGATGTTCGTGATTCCAATTGACTCTTGAATCGCATCAGCCTTTGATCGCCATGCCGGTGTTAGGCTCCTAAGGATTTTTCGAACTAGTTCTTTGTCTGTGAACGTCTTCTTGAGCGCGTGGAGATCATTCACTATTGATGAGAACCGCTCAAACATCTCGTCTACCTTTTCGCCTTCATTCATATGGAACAATTCGTAAGCATGAGTTAAAAAGTCAATTTTAGCTTCTCTTACCTGGTCAGTCCCTTCGTAAGTGACCTCAAGCTTGTCCCACATTTCTTTCGCTGTTTTGCAGCAGGAGATTTTCCTGTAATCATTAGCATTAACAGCACAAAGTAATAAGTTAATAGCTTTAAAATTATTTTGGACTATTCGATTATCCTCGGCGTTGAATTCCTCTTCTGATTTTGGCACCCATACTCCTTCCACCTGTTTGACAGGAACCTCATTTCCTTTGGTGTATACCTTCCACAAGTAAGGGCTGTTTGATCTGACGAATATCTGCATCCTTTCTTTCCAATATGAATAATTTGTCCCGTTGAACAAAGGAGGTCTTGTGGGGCACTGTCCTTCATCAATACCTGCAAAAGAGTCTAGAGTAGAAGCCATGGAAAGATTCTCTCAAACGGTTAAGTCTTTCAGAGAGTATGGCTCTGATACCAATTGTTGGAAATAACGCTTTACGCTAGAGGGGGGGCTGAATAGCGTTTTAAAAATTATTAAGCGTTTTAGTGCGGAATTTAAAAACTTTGCAGAAATTAAGACAAGTGCAGTAAAATAAACTTACACAAAGATGTATCCTGGTTGGCCACAAACGTGGTTAGTCCAGTCCCCGAGAGACTCTCTCGAGATTTCCACTAAACTTGTCAAGCTTACGGGTGCTTAACAAACCATTACAGCTGAGGACACAAGCCTCACCTAGGTGCTCGGGGATCACAATCCCAAAGACTTCAATTGCTCGGGGATACCAATCCCAAAGACTTCAATTGCTCGGGGATAACAATCCCAAAGACTTCAATTGCTCGGGGATAACAATCCCAAAGACTTCAATTGCTCGGGGATAACAATCCCAAAGACTTCAATTGCTCGGGGATGACAATCCCAAAGACTTCAATTGCTCGGGGATAACAATCCCAAAGACTTCAACCGAGGAAACACAAGTTCCTCAACAAACGAGAATCGCAATTCTCTTACAAACACAAAGACACACTCACTTTACAAAGTACTCCTCAATGAGTAGATATGAGTAGAAATAGTACGCTCAAGATCACAACAACTTAGCTCAATAGAATGGCTCTTCAAAAAGCTTTATAGATGAATGAAAATGATGATCAATGTAAGAAAGCTTTTAGCAATGAAAATACTTAAATTGTATGTGTTGTTGTTGTGAAAACACTGAGTTAAACCTGTATTTATAGGTGAAAAACTCAGTCTTACCGTTGTCTAATTGCCAATTAAGGATTGCTGAAATTACTCAGTGACAATCGATTGTCAGGACTAAACAATCGATTGTTTGCCTATCAGATCAAAAAATCAATCCCAGATTTTACGTTAACAATCGATTACTTCAAATCAATAATCGATTAATTATAACGTTAAAAAATCCTTTCCAATTTTTGGCATAAAACATCGATTATCAGGAAATCAATAATCGATTATTTTAACAACGTTCAGAAAATCTTTTCCAGATTTTACGCTAAAACATCGATTGTTAAATATCACAATCGATTACCTGAAGGTAATTTGAAAAAATATGACAACGGTCAGCTTCAACAATCGATTATCAAATAGAACAATCGATTATTAATTAATTTCAAAACTTACTGTCTCATATATAATCGATTATCAAAAGCCACAATCGATTATTAATTAATTTCAAAACTTACTGTCTCATATATAATCGATTATCACAAGCCACAATCGATTATTAATTTTACTTAAAATCACTGGGAGACATTTTTCTCATTCCAATCGATTACCATTAGTTCATAATCGATTTTTATGAGTTTTGAAAACTTTGCCTCAGTTAACAATCGATTATCGAAAGTACACAATCGATTGTTATGCAGTTTGCAAAAACCTGATGTTAACTGGCTTACTCACAATCGATTATCATTAATTCACAATCGATTGTCATGCAGTCTTGGCTTAGAGATACTCGATTATCATAAGTACATAATCGATTATCTTAGCCCAGATTTTTGAGGCATGTTTGGAAAACATTTTAACAAATGTAAATATGCATAGTTTAAAATCATTTGACACTTACTTTAAATATGCATGATTTTGGAAAAAATAATTTTAGTAGAGAAGCCATGTTATGAGCCAAGATTGAGGAATCAAGATCACAATTAATATTGACTCAATTATAACATTTCTAAACTTTGTCTTGAGCTTCTTGTAATGCATCCATTATGTGCTTGTCCTTGAGCACTGCTATATATCGCTTATTGCTTTGTTTGACATTCATCAAAACCTACAAAAGAACACACGTTTAGTATATTGCATTTGAAACGTGTTTCCAACACATCACTCACCAGGGAACATACTACTACAAGGTAATGCCCTTCGGGCTCAAGAATGCGGGGGCCACATACCAAAGAGTGGTGACTACGATGTTTAAAGAACAACTCGGCAAAATGATGGAGGTATATATTGATGAAATGCTAGTGAAGTCATCAAATAAAGAGGACCACCTCGATCACTTGAAAGAAGCCTTTAAAATATTAAGAAGATACGGTATGAAACTGAATCCAGAAAAATGCACCTTCGGCGTACCCTCGGGAAAGTTCCTGGGTTTCTAGTGTTACAAAGGGGCATCGAAGTCAACCCACACCGGATCAAGGCTATAGAAGACATCCCAAAGATACTATGCAGCAAAAAAAAAGTGCAAAAGCTGACAGGTCGAATAGTCACCCTCTCCAGGTTCATCTCGCGCTCCTCCGACATGTGCCATAAATTCTTCGGTGTATTGAAAAAAAGAACAGGGACTACAATGGAACGAAGAATGTGTCGAGGCCCTGAGGAATTTGAAGGAATATCTATCATCGCCACCCCCACTAGTCAAAGCAAACCCAGGCAAACTTTTGTTGGTGTACTTGGCCGTATCAGAAGTTGCAGTCACCGCCGTTCTAGTACGTGAAAATAAAGATATGCAATCCCCTAATTATTACATTAGCAAAACATTAGTGGATGCTGAAACCCGGTACCCGCACCATAAGAGGCTGGCGTTTGAACTCGTAGTAGCCTCACAAAAGCTATGACCCTATTTCCTGTGCCACCCCATAAGGGTAGTAACGACCTTCCCATTAAGAAGCGTCTTACAAAAGCCCGAACTCTCAAGCCCGCTCGCCATATGGGTCATTGAGCTCAGTGAGCATGATATCACATACCTTTCAAGGACCGACATCAAGTCGCAAGTCCTATCTGACTTTATTGCCGACTTCAGTGCGGAAGTCCTGCCACAGGCGGAACTCGAGGTAAAACGAGCATCCCCCAAAAACTACCTACAGGTCCTTTACACGCATGGCGCCACCAATGCATCGGGATCGGGATTGGGACTCATCATTAAGGTCCCCACAGGCGAAACAATTTGACAGTCTATACGATGCCTGGAAATAACTAACAACGAGGCCGAGTATGAGGCCATTATTGCACATATGAAACTAGCCATCAAGTATGGGGCTCGCCAAATCCTCCTCTATTGCGACTCCCAACTTTTAGTAAACTAGGTCATTGGGACTTATCAAATCAATGAGCAATGACTACAAAAGACCAAACAGAAATCCACAAGCTAATGTCTACGTTCGACGAATGCCACTTCGAACAAATTCCCAGTGCACGGAACATTGAAGCGGACGGCCTGGCAAAGTTGGCCGCAGCTACCAAAAACATCAACAAAGAAAGTGTGGTCACACTCCTCCACTCGGCCAATGATCATACCGAGGTACTTTCTTTAAACTTAACTTGGGATTGGCGCAACCAGTTCATATCCTATTTACAGGACGATACATTACCCCCCGAAAAAAAAGAAGCAAATAAACTTTGCGTACTGGCCGCCCGGTACTTCATAATTGACAACGACCTCTAAAAAAGGACGTTCGGTGGGCCCCTGGCCAAATTCTTAGGGCCACACCAAACGATGTTGGTACTCGAAGTAGTAAACGAAGGCCATTGAGGCGCCCACACTGGCAACCGCGCCCTTGTGCGATGCATTATACGTGCCGGCTACTACTGGCCCACCATGAAGAAAGAGGCAGCCGAATATATCCGCTGATGCGAACAATGCTAGAAGTACGCCCCAATGATACACCATCCAAGAGATCCCCTCCATTCTATCACTTCCCTCTGGCTCTTCATCAAATGGGGAATGGATACAGTCGGACCCCTACCCGCAGGACGAGGAAAGGTATGATTTTTACTTGTTTTAACTGGCTATTTCTCCAAGTGGGTGGAAGCAGGTGCGTACGCGCAAATACGCGAACAAGAAGTCAAAAAAACATTATATGCCGCTTCGGCATCCCCAAATAAATCAGTTGCGACAACGGATGACAGTTCATCGGTCAAAAAACGATCGAGTTCATCGAGAAATGGCACATCAAAAGGATATTATCCACGCCGTACCACGCCACCGCCAATGGCCAAGCAGAGTCCTCCAATAAAACAATTCTAAACATACTGAAAAAGAAGCTTATAGACGCCAAAGGGCTATGGCCTGAACTACTACCTGAAGTGTTATGGGCAAACAGAACTACACCCAAGTCCACCACCGGGGAAACCCCGTACTCACTAGTTTATGGAACCGATGCGGTCATACCTGTCGAAGTAGGCGAACCTATTCTAAGGTATTCGCACACCAGTGGAACAGAAAATGACACTGGACTTCAAGATCTTGATGAAGGCGAAGAAAGAAGGGAAATGGCCCACATAAGGATGATAGACCAAAATCAACAAGTCGAAAGCTATTACAACAAAAGGACAAAAATAAGGCCACTCAAAGTATGAGACTACGTCCTCAAAGCTAAGACGTTGGCCTCCAAAGACCCAAGTGAAGAAAACTGGGCACAAACTGGGAAAGGTCCTACAAGATCACGGCGGCAGCCGGGAAAGGGGCATTCCAGCTAGAGACAATGGAAGGAAAAACACTCCAGAACAACTGGAACGTCTCTCACCTCAAGCATTTCCCTCAAGCATTTCCACTTCTAAAAGGAGTCCCCAAAGTAGTACTCTTTTTCCCTTACCTGATTTTTGTCCCAATTGGGTTTTCTCGGGAAGGTTTTTAACGAGGCGGCAAAGATAACACCTGGAGATGTTTGCAGTACAATTGTATCATATCAGCCTCTCCATTTACTATCCAAGCCAGACATAATACAGGGACTGGATTAGTGACATTTCCAAATGTATAGAAAAGCTACTGCTGTCTCCAAATGTATGAAAAGGCTACGACCATATTGAATATATGAAAAGGCTACGGCCATCTCCAAATGAATAGAAAGGCTACAGCCATCTCCAATTGAATAGAAAGGCTACGGCCATCTCCAAATTTATAAAAAGGCTACGGCCATCAACAAATGTATGAAAAGGCTGCGACCATCTATAAATGTATGAAAAAGCTACGGCCATATCCAAATGTATGAAAAGGCTACGACCATCTCCAAATGTATGAACAGGCTATGGCCATCTCTAAATGTACGAAAAGGCTACAGCCATCTTGAATATATGAAAAGGCTACGGCCATACCCAAATGAATGAAAAGGCTACGACCATCCCAAAATGAATGAAAACGCCATCGTTTTTACACGGTTAAGGCCGTAAAAACTCTTACATGGCTAAGGCCATCGTTTTTAAACGGCTAAGCCCATAAAACTTTTACATGGCTAAGGCCATCATTTTTACACAGTTAAGGCCGTAAAATTTTACATAGCTAAGGACATCATTTTTACATGGCTAAGGCCATCATTTTTTTACATGGCTAAGGCCATCGTTTTTACATGGCTGAGGGCATCGTTTTTACACGGATAAGGCCGTAAAAACTTTTACATGGCTAAGGACATCATTTTTTTTTACATGACTAAGGCCATCGTTTTTACTTGGCTAAGGTCATTATTTTACATGGCTAAGGCCGTAAAAAATTATACATGGCTAAGGCCATCGCTTTTACATGGTTAAGGCCGTAAAAACTCTTACATGGCTAAGACCATCATATTTACACGGCTAAGCCGTAAAAACTTTTACATGGCTAAGGCCATCATTTTTACAAGGTCAAGACCGAAATATTTAACATGGCGAAGGCCATTGTTTTTACATAGCTAAGGCCATCATTTTTTTTACATGGCTAAGGCCATAAAAACTTTTACATGGCTAAGGCCATCGTTTTTACATGGCTAAGGCCATCATTTTTTTTACATGGCTAAGCCAATCGTTTTTACATGGCTAAGGCCATCATTTTTTTTACATGGCTAAGGCAATTGTTTTTACATGGCTAAGGCCATCATTTTTACACGGCTAAGACCGTACAAATTTTACATGGCTAAGGCCATCGTTTTTACACGGTTAAGGCTGTAAAATTTCACATGGCTACGGCCGTCGTCGAACACGGATTAAGGTCGTCAAACTTTACATGGCTAAAAGCCATCGTTCTATACGGCTAAGTCCACCTTTTCACGTGATTAAGGCTGTCAAATTTTACGTGGCCAATGCCATCATTTCTGCATGACCAAGGCCGCCGAATGCTACACGCCCAAAGTGGTCGCCACACCGAATGACCCACTTAGCTTCAACTACGGCAAAAAACACAAAGGTAATAATCAAAAATACAACAAGGTTCCGGAAAATAGAAAAGGATTAACTATGAAAAAAGTCATATGTCTTTATCTCCAAAAGGGTCAGCACCCATGATACAAAAATAAGTATTTACAAACATATTTGTTTACAAAAATCCTAAAGGCCTCCGCCACTTTGCTCGTCTAGCCTCGCCTGGTCTTCATGTGGCCTGTCTTCATTCCCAAGAGGGTAAATCTTGTAAATCCAAGAGCTGGATTCAAAACGGTTAACATATGCAGAGTTACCCCCCTCCCGGGCCGGTGATTCGTGACTATAGCCGGCCGCTTCACGGGAAACTCTAACCAACTGGCGTTGACTTTCAACCTTAACCTGAAAGGCTCGCCCGGACGCCAAAAATATTCAAGTATGACCAGCCAAGCCTCCGCATACACCCACATCTCATGTGCCTCACGAGACGCATCAGCCTGTACAAGAGCCCGCCTGAGCACCTCAACCTCGGCCTTCTTAGAATCAAGTTCCGCCATTAAGGCCGCAACTCGAGTACGCAATTCCGCCTCTTCTACCACTACGCGACCAAGCTGTAACTTTTCATCCTTAGATTGGATAAGGTTCTCCATCTCCGCAGCTCGAGCAACAGTGGCCATGAGTTGCTCATCAACCTTCTCCATCTCGGCCATCCTTTTCTTCAACTGCGCCTCAGACTGCACGAGGCCCTAACGGAACACCCTAAAGTTAGGGTCCTGTCTATACATGTCGGCCAAGGTTTGGTGCGCCTCACGTGTCCTATTGTACTTCTGCACCAACCTATTGTATTTGGCCACCTTCTTCTTCAGGTGTCGACCCCTCTCCGCCTCCAAGACAAGAGTCTGAAAAAAGCCAAAAGGTAAGTGCAAGGAAAATCACCCTCCACAAATACATTTTGACATACCTGCAAGGCCGCGCTCGCCACTCTTCGGGACAAGTCCCTATCACTAGTCTCCGCCAAGGCCTCGCTCTCAGCACCCGTACATAAAAGTGTCATGCTTGCGGCCGCCGCTTCGTATATTTCCAATAAGTTGTAATGACTGGGAATCACTATACGACGGGTAGACTGGCCGGCTATCATCTGCACTTGGTCTAGGGACCTTCCTTCTTCGGCCCGTCCTCAATAACGATTTCCAGGATCGCCACATCCACACACTCACCCACTCTCTCCACGGTCGCCCACGACCCGCCGTCCCGAGCACGTGCTGGGCGGGGACTAACAATGGCCCCCCTTCGAGGAGCAGACCTCGCCGAGCGAATGGCTTCATCCATAAAGACCGTCCAAGACTCAAGACGGGGTGACCTAACCTTCTCTATCTGTGTGACAACCGCCTTGCTAGCATGAATCTGCCGTTTCTTCATCTCTAACGACTCTTCTTCTACAGGGCCCCCCTCCGTGGGATGCAAGTTTGGCTCAGATGGTTCCACTTTGGTAGTAGGCGTCCCTATGGGGGCAACTTCGGGGACTGTCCTAGGCACCGCCATCGGTACCTCCTCGGGCACCATTTCAAGCACGGCCCAGGCACCGCCTCAGACATTGCTTTGGGAGCCGCCGCTGGAGCAACCTCTTGCCTTGAATGGGAAGAAACACTACCCCTATGCGTGCTTACAAGGAGTATATCCTCCTCATCAGAATCGGATATTGCCCTGGAAGGGTCGGCCACAGTTTTCTTCTTCTTCTTGCCTTCTTAGAAGCACCCCGACCTACCAAAACAGGTATGAGTTGTGCAAGGAAAATTAAGGGGAGCCTCCAAGCCAAAACGGAAGGGAAAAACAAAGCAAGGCCGTTATATGTCAGGCCATAGAGCCTGAGGAATTCTAGCCAAGTACAGCACTCCTCTACAAAAGGTATCAATGCTCTCACCCACGACCTAATGTCATCAATCATTCGAGGAGTATGAGCTGTCACTACATAAAGGTAAAAATAAATCTACGGTAATTAAGCCGACGAGATAAGATTGTCGTAAAAACTGCATACATGAATGCTTACATTGTTAGAAACTACGCTTAACGCTAGAGGGGGGTGAATAGCGTTTTAATGAAATTTAGCGTTTTCTTGCGGAATTTAAATTTTACAGGAAGTAAATAAGTGCAATAAAAATAACTTACACAAGGATATATCCTGGTTGGCCACAACAGTGGTTAGTCCAGTCCCCGAGAGACTCTCTCGAGATTTTCTACTAACTTGTTAAGCTTACGGGTGCTTAACAAACCTTTACAGTTGCTCGGAGATACAACCTCAAAGACTTCACTTGCTCGGGGATACAATCCCAAAGACTTCACTTGCTCGGGGATACAATCCCAAAGACTTCAACAGAGGAAGCACAAGTTCCTCAACACAAGAGAATCAAAATTCTCTTACAAGTATTTGAAATACTTGAACACTCACTTAACAAAGGTACTCCTTGATGAGTAGATATGAGTAAAATAATACGCTCAAGCTCACAACAACTTTGAACAATAATATGGCTCTCAAAATCTTTATGAAATGAGTAGAAAATGATGAACAATTGAATGAAAGCTTAAAGCAATGTAATGATCAGTTAGTGTATGCTGTTGTGTTTAAAACACTGAGTTGAAGCTGTATTTATAGGTGCAAAGCTTGGTCTTACCGTTGTCTAATTGCCAATTAAGAATTGCTGAATTTACTCAGTGACAATCGATTGTCAAGACCGAACAATCGATTATCTGCCAGTCAGATCAAAAATCAATCCCAGATTTTACGCTTAATAATCGATTACTTACAATCCATAATGGATTACTGGCAAAATTCAAATTCAGATAATCGATTATACCAAATCCATAATCGATTACTTCAGCAACGTTCCAAAAATCATTTACAGATTTTAATCAAAAACATCGATTATAGCAAATCAATAATCGATTACCTCATTAATGTTTTAAAAATTATTTCCGGATTTTGAGCAAAACATCGATTACAGAAAACCAATAATCGATTACTTTGAGGTATTTGAAAATCATTTGACAACGGTCAGCTTCAACAATCGATTGTCCCTTGCAACAATCGATTACTTGTCATTTTCTGAAAATCTCAAATCACACTGTTTCAAGCCAAAGTTTTTGCGACTAAGTATAAACTTTGACAATCGATTGTTGGACATAGGCAATCGATTGTTAAACCCAGTTAACTCAACATAATCGATTACTATTAGTTACTAATCGATTACTTAAGTAATTTTAAAATCACTGGGAGACATCAACTCAACATAATCGATTACCATTAGTTCATAATCGATTATTCTGAGTATTGGAAAACTTTACCTCATCAATAATCGATTGTCATTAGTTCACAATCGATTATCTTGCAGATTTGAAAAAACCTGATGTTAACTGTCTTATTCACAATCGATTATCATTAGTTCATAATCGATTGTCATGCAGTCTTGGCTTATAAACAATCGATTATCATAAGTACATAATCGATTATTATTAGCCCAGATTTCTGAGGTATGTTTAGAAAACATTTTGTCTAATGTAAATATGCATCATTTGAAATCATTTGATACAGAAATAAGTATGCATGATTTTGGAAAATAGTTTTATGAGAGAAGCCATGTTATGGAGTCAAGTTATAGGATCAAGATCACATTTAAGAATAACTCAATAATAACAATTAAAAAACAATGTCTTGAGCTTCAATCTCAACATTTGTGCTCTTGTACTTGAACTCCGTCATATATCAATTTGTGCTTTGTTTGTCATTCATCAAAACCTACAAAAGAATACACGTTTAGTATATCGCATTGAGAACGTGTTTCCAACAATTTCCCCCTTTTTGATAATGGCAAACATTAAGCGGGATATGCAATTTTGACAAATAATATTGACGATTCAAGACAAGTAACAAGTATGCATATTTGTTCTTGTTCCCCCTCAATTTAAGAATTCCCCCTCAATTTAAGCTTATAAGCAATTAAGCAAACCGGCATGGCGATCCAAAGCCGATGCTATCCAAGAATCAATTGGAGTCTCAAACGTCACCATCGACGCACTTAGAGGTGGTGCATACCCGTTATCCCATTATCTTCCCCCTTTTGCCATTAGCAAAAAAATAAGGAAGGATGCACAAAGACGAAATAAAACAAAGTTTATTTATTGAAAATTAGAAAGGTGACATTCGATTATTGATACGGGATAATCGATTGTATGTCCGATGATTTGCGGTTTGCCCAAATAAAATTTTCTTTTTCTGTAGGGCGATACCTGCAAAAAGAAGTTAGACGCCTCCGACGCTCAAGTTAGAAATGTGTAGGAGAAGAAATGCAATGCATGACTTAGATCAATGTGGAGTCAAGGATCCCGAGTTCATTGCGAATTCGGAAGAAGGACTCTTTATCCAAAGGCTTTGTAAAGATGTCTGCCAATTGGCTTTTTGTTTCAACACATTCAATTTCGACATCGCCTTTGAGAACGTGATCTCTAATAAAATGATGTCTAACTTCAATGTGTTTTGTTCGCGAATGAAGAACGGGGTTCTTCGTCAAGCATATGGCACTAGTGTTATCACATCTAAGAGGAATGTGATCAAGTCTTAGGCCATAGTCCAAGAGTTGTTGTTTCATCCATAGGATTTGAGCGCAACAATTCCCCACGGCTACATATTCAGCCTCGGTTGTGGACAACGCAACACTTACTTGTTTCTTGCTAAACCAAGAAACGAGAGAGCTACCGAGCAAATGGCAAGTGCCACTAGTGCTCTTGCGGTCCAATTTGCATCCAGCAAAATCAGAATCGGAATAGCCAATGAGTTGGCATGAAGAGCCTTTGGGGTACCATAGACCCACATTTGAGGTACCAACAAGATACCGTAAAATTCGTTTTACCGCCGAAAGGTGAGACTCCTTCGGACATGATTGATAACGAGCGCATAAGCACACGCTAAACATGATGTCCGGACGACTAGCAGTAAGATAAAGTAGAGAGCCAATCATACCTCGATACTTTTTGGTGTCGACTTCCTTACCTTTTTCATCTTTGTCTAGATGATCGGATGTGCTCATGGGAGTTGCCATTTCTTTTGCATTGTTCATATCAAAGCGTTTAAGCAATTCTTTGCAATATTTGGCTTGGCAAATGAATGTACCTTCCTTCATTTGTTTTACTTGTAGTCCCAAAAGGAAGGTTAATTCGCCCATCATAGACATCTCAAATTCGCTAGTCATTAGATTGGAAAATTCCTTGCATAAAGCATTGTTAGTGGCACCAAATATAATGTCATCTACATATATTTGAAATAATAAAATATCATTGTTTTTGTGTTTGACAAAGAGAGTTGTGTCAACTTTTCCCCTAATGAAATCATTTTTCAAAAGAAATTTACTCAACCTATCATACCAAGCTCGGGGAGCTTGTTTTAAACCATAGAGAGCCTTTTTGAGTTTGAAAACATGATCGGAATATTTAAAGTTTTCAAAACCAGGGGGTTGTTTGACATAAACTTCTTCTTCAATAAAACCATTTAAAAACGCACTTTTCACATCCATTTGATATAAGACAAAATTCATAGAGGAAGCGAAAGCAAGCAATAAGCGAATAGCTTCTAATCTAGCTACTGGAGCATAAGTCTCCTCATAATCAATACCTTCTTCTTGATTGTAGCCTTGAGCCACAAGCCTAGCTTTGTTTCTAGTGATTATACCATTTTCATCTAGTTTGTTGCGAAAAACCCATTTCGTACCAACTATGGTATGATCTTTGGGTCTTGGCACCAAATCCCAAACGTCATTTCGTTCGAATTGGTTAAGCTCCTCTTGCATTGCCAAGGTCCAAAATTCATCCCCAATTGCTTCAGAGATGGTTTTGGGTTCAATTTGAGAAACAAAAGCAGTAAGTTCTAAGGTGTTTTTAAGGGAGTTTCGAGTACTTACCTTTCCTCCAACATCGCCGATTACTTGATCAAGAGGGTGATCTTTGATCGTCCTCCATTCCTTTTGTTCTTTTGTTTCACTTTCCAATTGTGGAGCTTCTTCCGTTGATTGTTCTATAATTTCATCATTGTTTTCCTTTGGCGGTTCTTCATGTATTTTGTTTTTCAAATTACTCAAGATATCTGCAAGATCAAAACCACAATCCTTTCTCGCCAAGCGAGCATTATCTTCGGAAAACACAACATGTGGGGATTCCTCCACAATTTGGGTTCTTTTGTTAAAGACCATATATGCTTTACTACGTGAGGAATAACCAATGAAAATAGCTTCATCCGATTTTGCATCAAATTTACCTAATTGGTCTTTGCCGTTATTATGAACAAAACATTTACAACCAAAAACACGTAAGTGGGAAATATTGGGTTTTCTACCCTTATACAGTTCATATGGGGTTTTCAAGAGTATCGGCCGAATTGCTACTCTATTTAAAACATAGCAAGCGGTACTCACGGCGTCCGCCCAAAAGTGTTTGGGAATCTTAGCTTCGTCGAGCATGGTTCTTGCCATCTCTTCGAGACACCTATTTTTCCTTTCCACCACCCCATTTTGTTGTGGTGTACGTGGAGCGGAAAAGGTATGCTCGATTCCGAGTTCGTCACAAAAATCCGCAAAGAGATTGTGATCAAACTCTCCCCCATGATCACTTCTAATTGAAGTGACGGTAGATTCCTTTTCGTTTTGAACACGTTTAAGAAAATACTTGAAATTTTGAAAAGCATCGCTTTTATTTGCAAGAAATAGCGTCCATGTAAATCTAGAAAAGTCGTCAACAATTACAAAAGCATATTTATTTCTACCTAGACTTTCAATACGAGAAGGTCCAAGTAAATCCATATGAAGTAATTGTAAAGGTCTAGAAGTTGAAACAATATTTTTGGATTTAAAAGACGCTTTGGTTTGCTTCCCTTTTTGACAAGAATCACACATAGAATCATTTTCAAACTTTAAATTGGGAAGACCAACTACTAAGTTTTGAGAAAGCAATTTATTTAAAAGATGCATGTTCATGTGTGCTAATCTACGATGCCACAACCAAGTATTATCCTCTTTGCTCATTAAGCAATCAACATATTCGGGAGAGGAGTTTGCAAGATCAACCATATAGATATTATCAATTCTAAAACCACGAAGTATGATCTTGAAGTCACTACGTCTAAACACAAGACATTCATCCGAATCAAATAGAGCAAGATTTCCCTTGTCACATAATTGGCTTATGCTCAAGAGATTATGCTTCAACCCTTTCACAAGCAATATATGTTTAATAGAGGAGTTTTCGTCCTTACCAACCGATCCGATGCCGATTATTTTTCCTTTATTGTTGTCGCCGAAAATGACGTTTCCTCCTTCTTTGTGCTCTAGTTGAAGGAATTTGGATTCATCTCCCGTCATATGTTTGGAGCATCCACTATCAAGGTACCATAGTACACTTGATCCCTTCAAGCACACCTACAAAACAATTTAATATTCTTTAGGTACCCATGCCATCTTGGGTCCTTGGGGGTTAGACAAATAATGATTATAGTCATACGAGAAGTCTCTATGCTTTGCGAAACACATCGGTGCAATGTGACCTATACGATTGCAGTAATGACATGTTGCGTTTGGATTGTGCCTGTGTCTAGGTGGAGCAAAATACGTTCTGGGTGATCTATAGTCATTCCTAGATGTGTTGAAATTTCTAGAATCATTTCTAGGTTGTCTAGGGTGATTTATCCTAGATTCGTTAACAATCATCCTAGAATTCTTTCTAGGTGATCTAAAGTGGTTAATTCTAGACTCATTGTACCAATTTCTAGAATTGTATCTAGGTGTTCTAGAATTATTAACCCTAGACTTGTTTTCATACATCCTAGCGTAGTGTCTAGGTGGTCTAAAGGAATTTGTCCTAGACTCGTTTACAGCCCTAGAGTTATTTCTAGGTGGAGCAGTAGGATTTCTATTGTAATTTCTGTTTTTATGCCATTGATTATTCTTAGACGTTTCATTTTCTTCAATAACCTTAGGGACGTCTACACTATGTGATTCTAAGGTTTTCCTAAGTTCTGCGTTTTCTAACTTCAAAGAGTCGCAGGAAGTACAAGTAGAGCATTTATCAATATAAGAAGCTTCATGCATAGTCTTAATGACTTGTCTAAGCTCTACACTATCATTTTGAAAAAATTGATTTTCTTTTACAAGATTCTCGTTATCACGAGACAGATTTTCAAAATCCTTTTGTTTTAAAGAGAATTGATTTTCGAAATCTTTTTCTTTCAATAAAAAACGTTCTTCAAAATCCTTTTCTTTTAAAGAGAGATTTTTCTGGAAATCTATTTCTTGCTGGGAAAGTGATTTCTTCAAATCTCTAATCATTTTAACAGCATTTTCATATTTACCAAACATATCTTCATAGGCATTTTGAAGTTCTTCAAACGAGAGAGAGTTAGAAGTGCTTACCTCTTTTTCTTTGTCGTCGGCCATCAGGCACCTGATATTTGATTCATCATTTGAGCATTTTTCCACTTGAGATGTTCTTTCATGAATTTCTTCAAGCTTATCCCACATTTCCTTAGCAGTTTTGTAGTGGGAGATTTTTCGCCAGATTTCCTGGTTCAAGGATTTATACAACATATTTATCGCATTAGTGTTGTATTCACTTACCTTGGCTTTCCCAACTTTTGTCGTCATTTGATTTCCATGCTTGATGATTTGCCATAGATAGAGGTCGTTTGCTATCGTAAAAACTCTCATTCGATCTTTCCAAACTGAGTAGTTGTTTTCACCCAATTTTGGAGGCGACGTGTTGCATTCACCTTCACCTATTCCTGCAAAAAAGTCACGAGTAGAAGCCATAGATGGTTCTCTCAAACTGTTAAGTTTTTCAGAGAGTTGGGCTCTGATACCAATTGTTAGAAACTACGCTTAACGCTAGAGGGGGGGTGAATAGCGTTTTAATGAAATTTAGCGTTTTCTTGCGGAATTTAAATTTTACAGGAAGTAAATAAGTGCAATAAAAATAACTTACACAAGGATATATCCTGGTTGGCCACAACAGTGGTTAGTCCAGTCCCCGAGAGACTCTCTCGAGATTTTCTACTAACTTGTTAAGCTTACGGGTGCTTAACAAACATTTACAGTTGCTCGGAGATACAATCTCAAAGACTTCACTTGCTCGGAGGTTCCTCACCTCAAAGACTTCACTTGCTCGGGGATACAATCCCAAAAACTTCACTTGCTCGGGGATACAATCCCAAAGACTTCACTTGCTCGGGGATACAATCCCAAAGACTTCAACAGAGGAAGCACAAGTTCCTCAACACAAGAGAATCAAAATTCTCTTACAAGTATTTGAAATACTTGAACACTCACTTAACAAAGGTACTCCTTGATGAGTAGATATGAGTAAAATAATACGCTCAAGATCACAACAACTTTGAACAATAATATGGCTCTCAAAATCTTTATGAAATGAGTAGAAAATGATGAACAATTGAATGAAAGCTTAAAGGAATGTAATGATCAGTTAGTGTATGTTGTTGTGTTTAAAACACTGAGTTGAAGCTGTATTTATAGGTGCAAAGCTTGGTCTTACCGTTGTCTAATTGACAATTAAGAATTGCTGAATTTACTCAGTGACAATCGATTGTCAAGACCGAACAATCGATTATCTGCCAGTCAGATCAAAAATCAATCCCAGATTTTACGCTTAATAATCGATTACTTACAATCCATAATGGATTACTGGCAAAATTCAAATTCAGATAATCGATTATACCAAATCCATAATCGATTACTTCAGCAACGTTCCAAAAATCATTTACAGATTTTAATCAAAAACATCGATTATAGCAAATCAATAATCGATTACCTCATTAACGTTTTAAAAATTATTTCCGGATTTTGAGCAAAACATCGATTACAGAAAACCAATAATCGATTACTTTGAGGTATTTGAAAATCATTTGACAACGGTCAGCTTCAACAATCGATTGTCCCTTGCAACAATCGATTACTTGTCATTTTCTGAAAATCTCAAATCACACTGTTTCAAGCCAAAGTTTTTGCGACTAAGTATAAACTTTGACAATCGATTGTTGGACATAGGCAATCGATTGTTAAACCCAGTTAACTCAACATAATCGATTACTATTAGTTACTAATCGATTACTTAAGTAATTTTAAAATCACTGGGAGACATCAACTCAACATAATCGATTACCATTAGTTCATAATCGATTATTCTGAGTATTGGAAAACTTTACCTCATCAATAATCGATTGTCATTAGTTCACAATCGATTATCTTGCAGATTTGAAAAAACCTGATGTTAACTGTCTTATTCACAATCGATTATCATTAGTTCATAATCGATTGTCATGCAGTCTTGGCTTATAAACAATCGATTATCATAAGTACATAATCGATTATTATTAGCCCAGATTTCTGAGGTATGTTTTGAAAACATTTTGTCTAATGTAAATATGCATCATTTGAAATCATTTGATACAGAAATAAGTATGCATGATTTTGGAAAATAGTTTTATGAGAGAAGCCATGTTATGGAGTCAAGTTATAGGATCAAGATCACATTTAAGAATAACTCAATAATAACAATTAAAAAACAATGTCTTGAGCTTCAATCTCAACATTTGTGCTCTTGTACTTGAACTCCGTCATATATCAATTTGTGCTTTGTTTGTCATTCATCAAAACCTACAAAAGAATACACGTTTAGTATATCGCATTGAGAACGTGTTTCCAACATACATGCTGTGTTCCATGCCTCTGGGAACCCTTCTGGGTTAGACACCAGATGTTCAGTACGTATGTAGAAAAGTTTCTTCCAAAATTTACGACTGGCCTTATCGTAGGATTGCACCACAAAACTTTTCTTGCCCCGACGTACCAACTGAAGCATGCTACCTCTCATGAAGATCACGCTAAACATATACAAGAGGTGGTGAACAGAGACCTCCTTCTCAGCCTTAGCTACATAGGTGGTAAGAATCCTACACACCTTTAGTGCATACTGGGTAAGTTGGGCCGGACACGTCCCATACAAACGACAAAGCTCCTCTGCCAAAGGATTGAGCGGTAGGCTATATCCATCCGAAAAGCATACTCATAAAATGTGTAATATCCAGGCCTGTGCACATTGGCGTAGTCCGTCCTGGCAGGGGCCATCTCAATGCAATCACGAATCTTGTACGACGTTCAAAGAGCAACCAAATGAGATGACGTCAGCTCGCTAAGTTCCCAGGGAGGAAGTTTACATTTATTATTGAAATCCTTCCGCGTAACCATGTTCTGTGGAAGTATGTTGGTCGTCGATAGAGGAACGAGGGCCTCCTCGGTTTCCCCTTCCCCACCATCTGAGGAAGATGAAACCCTAGAAGGGGCATCGCCCTTGGTCTTTTTGCTATCGGGGCAACGTTTTTCCATGGTGAAGGTTATGAAAGAAAGGTTCTTCAAGGGTACAGGGTTTAATTCCCAGGAGCAGAAATTTTAAGAAGATCAACGAGTACCAGAAAAAGACGAGGATAAAATTGAGGAAATACTCTCTGAAAAGGTTCGAAAGTTGAATTGGATTCAACCTCTCCTCTATTTGTAAGGAAAGGCACACAAAAATCGAAAAGGCATGATTCGAAAACTGGCGCGGGAAACCAAAACGTCACATCACGTCTTGAACCGCCTCGAGAGAAAAAGTAATGATCACGCACATGATCGATAATGTCATCCTAAAAAGAAGCCCTAAAAGGAGGTCATATACCAACGGCATAATGCCTTCACGTACTTTCACGCCTTTTTAGATAGTACCTACGGATACGACAAAATTTCGAGGAAGGTCAAACACATATGTCCGTTCGTTGAAGACGCTTCTCGACTACGTCCCCAACAAACGGAGGGACTATCTGTATCGGGCAAATTGGCTCCCTACATCCTCATGCTATCTATGCACGTCCATGGTATCAAGTCCAACTCAACTAAGGCCGATCCAAGTAAGGTCGACCTCAGTGGACGGCCCTAGTGACACGACTCAAGACGACGTCGTTTGAAGCTCTGACTCTTTGTACACTGAAGCCACTAACTTCTGAACTTTTCTTTGATTATTTCAAGGAAGGTCCCCTAATATATAAAAGGGACCTTCCCTTTGTAAAGGCTTATGTGTATTTTGGCTACTCAGAGTATACAACTCATTCTCTCTCTCTCTCTCTCTCTCTCTCTCTCTCTCTCTCTCTCTCTCTCTCTCTCTCTCTCTCTCTCTCTCTCTCTCTCTCTCTCTCTCTCTCTCTCTCTCTCTCTCTCTCTCTCTCTCTCTCTCTCTCTCTCTCTCTCTCTCTCTCTCTCTCTCTCTCTTGTGCAAATATTACTACTTATTCCATTATTCTCACATCTTAAGATATCTACATCTCATCATTATCACCGATCTTACTTCGATAATACTCTCTAATTCATATTACGTTTGATTCCGATTTACCCTTTTATATTTTTGATTGTTCTTGAGCTTAATAAGTATTCGCATAACTTTTTAGCCAAACAGTTTAAAATGTGATAAATTAAAAAAATATAAAAATGGAAGAGTATAGATCCGTCAACTATTCCATATCAGCATAAGAAAAACTAAGCAAATACAAAAAAAATATAAATCACACGAGTAGGAAGATATTAACCAAGCTGAGTCTCAAGAATAATGTCTATAGAAGATTAATTATTCAAAAATATAGATATAAATAATATATATACAAAAGGAAACACATTTAATACATTGTAGTTCACTACTCATAATCGCTACAATACCTTGTGTTTTGCTAGTGATTATGCTGGAAATAATTTAGTTTCAATAGGAGTAGCATAATAGGTTTGGGAATTAGAATTTATAAGTTTAATTACTTGTTGGCTTGTAACTATTTCATAATTCCAATGCCCCAGAAAAATTTAATGTTATATTATTTTTAAACATAATATATTGCCATATTTTTCACATTGTAAATTTATTCGGTATGGTTCGGTATTTTACCCTAATTATCGGTTCGGTTTTAGATTTATATAAAAACCTATAGTTTTAATAAAAGAACCTAAAAATTGGTGCGGTGCGGTATGGTTCAGTCGGTTTAGTTGTTTTTAAATATTCATTGACACCCCTAATTATATGTATCAATCCTTATTAGTATAGTGTACCAGGAGAGATAGGATTAGGAATAACAATATCCGGGAGAGATAGGATGTTGAGTTGGATGTGTGGGTGTACAAGGAGAGATAGGATTAGGAATAATGATATCCAGGACAGAGTGGAATGGCCTCCGTGGAGGACAAGATGCGAGAGTCGAGGCTGAGATGGTTTGGACATGTTAAGAGAAGAAGCATTGATGCTTCAGTAAAGAGGAGTGATAGGTTGGCCATCGAGAGTTTGAAAAGAGGTCGAGGTAGGCCTAAGAAGTATTGGGAAGAGGTAATTAGGCAGGGCATGACTTCAGCTCACTGAGGATATGACCCTTGATAGGAGAATGTGGAGGTCGGGGATTAAGGTAGAAGGTTAGTTTGTAGTTAATAGTTGTTCACCGATAGTCTTAGTAGTATGCATGTCCCTTAATATTCTTAGATTTTTATTATGTTATGTGGTTTTATTCGCCTAAGATATTGTATTCCCTGTTGTTATTATTTGGTGCCACTTCTCCTCTATATTTCCCTGTTTTTTTTTCTTTTATCTTCCCTCATTCTTCCTTCCTTGCTTTCCTCTTGTTCTTCTTGCAGGTCTATTGGAAATAATCTCTTTATCTGAATTAGGTAGGGGTAAGGTTTACGTGCAGACTACCCTTCTCAGACTCTACTTATTGGGATCAAACTGAATTTTTTTTTGTTGATCCTCATTAGTCTAGTGAGTATTTAGACGAGACTCAAAACTACAGTTACAAAATTTCAGCTCAAAATTATTCACTTATTCTTTTGAAGGAGACAAAAAAATTCCTCCTTGATATCTATCATCAACTACAATTTTGGGCGGGTGCATCGTTTCTAGATCTTTATTTCGCTAATTACATGATCAAATTTTACTTTGTAATAATCCCCAGTTCACATGAACAGCAAGCTTTGCCATTTTACTTTGGTCCTTCTTTTCCGGTGAGAATTGAAGGTTGGAAAACGTCAAGCTTTTACTAAATGGAAATTTCATTTGGAGATTGGTTGCGCCATGGCTCGATTACTAGCCTTCATGTATATATATATATATATATATATATATATATATATATATATATATATATATATATATATATATATATATATATATATATATATATATATATATACTAGAAGAGGTAAAGTCCGTGTTGCGCACGGGCCCAATATTACAACAACAACAACAACAACTACACAGTATAGTCCCACAAAGTGGGGTATGGGGAGGGTAATATGTAGACGGGCCTTATCCCTACACGAAAGGGCAGAGAGGCTGTTTCCAGTCGACCCTCGGCTCAGTGAAGGAAAGGAAAAACAAAAACAAAAACAAAAGAGCATTAGTAACTCTAGCAGAAATAGCGTAAATAATTATCTAAACATAAGAACCATAAAATAAAATAGCATGCAATAATACCACACAGTAACTACCATGAATAATTACCATAAGGAAGACACAATCCAATACACAAAATTATTCTTGAGTTGTTCAATATTTTTAAATAATTTTTTCAAGTGTTTAACGAAAATTCTATAAAAATTTTAGGTATTTTACTGCTTAAGTGTGTATTTTGGCTGATGAATATTACGGGCTCTCCACTTAATTAAGTTTGTATATTTTAGGGCACCTAGAGTTTTACCATGTATTGTTTGTGACTCCAATGAATCAAAAAATATTTCTTGTCGATATAGTTTACTCTTTGTCAGACTGTCACAATATAATAGCTATTCAATATCATTTTATGCTATTATACTACTATATGGTTGTGTGGAGTGAAGAGAGTGCTATATTAAAAAATGCTCAAAGGAAATTTTTTTGCAATATATCGACATAAATATTTTAATCTGGTGTTTTTTTTCCCGAAAACAAGTAAATCGATCAAATTGAAACAAATGGTTCAATATTTTTTTATCTTATTTGTATTATTTTATACGATACTCTTTGTCTTAATCTTTCCTAGAAAGAACGATATATTTTTACTATTCTTTGATCGTTTTTATAATAGAAAAGATGGTTGAATCTTTCTACTATTTTTGTATTGTTATATTTGACACTCTTTCACTTTTACTTTTCTAGGGGGAAAAAAACTTTATATGTAGGAGCTCGTTAATTAAAAAAATCAATTTTCTCTTAATGATGTTAACTAACCATAGAAATATCACGACGCTCTACGTTCATTCAAATATAATTATATAAATCCTCTCAGTAATTCAAAAATATTTCCAAAGTGAAGAAACTTAATTTTTTAAACATTCTTTTCTATTGAAACGAATGTACGAAGAGAAGTGGAGCTCATTTGATCATGATAGTATTCATGCAGTGAAAATGGGGCCGACAGTTTGGGCCTTGAAATAGCCTCAAAAGTTTACTTTATTTACTAAATTAAGTGATGGCAATTGATGTAATAATATGCAAAAATAAGGGCAAATATGTTATAAGATATTTACTAAACTGTGTGATGGCAATTGATGTAATAAAATGCAAAAACAAGGACAAATATAATATCAGTGAAGCTGGCATGTCAACGAAATCCTGTCAGCTTCACCTGTTCCTTAGAGACTTCTTATATACGAGAATACTGGAAAGTGTCCGACAAAAATGAAAAAATGGGCCCAAAAAGGTTTTTGAAATAAATTAAATTCGTTAAATTGTACGGGCACCCTATTTCGTCACTTTAATTTAACATGTATTCACTTTTTTATTTTTTTTAACTAGTATTAAAAGTTTAGACAACTCAGGCCTTTTTCTCTCCCTCCTCCTTTTTCTTCCGTGAAAATTAAGGTGATATGAATTCATATAGTATTTGTGAGCATATTTCAATGTATATTTTGGGGTTTTTAAAATGGTGAGCTATTGTGGTAGTTTATGCTTTAGCACTACCACGGAGGGTTTCTTATTCTTCTCCTTTTCCTCCTTAATTACACAATGAGTTTATTAGATTTATTTTTATTTTGATAAATTGATAATTGGAGTTTGTTCTTGATGATATTTGGAGGTTATGTCTCAAATGTAAGCTCATTTGGAGTAGATTTAATTGTTAAATCATATATTGGATTGTTGAAATTCGAACAAATATATTTTTTCTGGGCAATTTGCACTTTAGACCTACTGGGGTCTGTCTTAAGTGCATGAAAATATTGACAATTCAAACATATTTAGCCTTAAGTGCATCTTAAATGTAATTTTTCTTACTTCAAACCAATTTGACCTTAAGTGCGTAAAAACGTTTCTTACACTTCAGACATATTCAGCCTTAAGTACATTATACCTAAACTAAATTTTTTTAAAATTTCATACTCGATAAATCTGAGAATGATCCTAAAATAGGTAGACTTGCAATTTTTTGTGCAAAGTGAATGTAAGTACAATTGTAACCCCAAACTGGGAACAGAAACAAATGCCCCGATTAAATTCATAATTTCATGACTTTGTGGCATCCACCTAAACTAATTGTTGGCAATACCGTGGAGACAACTTAATTACTAGTCAATATCATCTGACGTCTCATAATATATCTTTCTTACTTTCAATTAATTAAAAAAGTAAAGAAGCATTTAAGTGGTCCAAAATTTATTGGGTTTTATCTGAAGAAGCCTGAAAAGACATACGTTTCCCGGCCCAGAATATAAAACCAAAGTATACGGGAATATAATACGAGGTTTAAGAGTTGGGAACAAATCCAAGGAAGATATTAGAGAGGTAAGCTCCAATTAAGTGGGCCATGTTTTGTTAGCTTTCATATTCGAAGATTATTCTGAAACTTTAAAACATAAACATAAACGAAGAGGAAGAATTAATTCAAGCTACTGATTTTACAGTGTGTCTTTGAGAAACTTAATTCCCTTTTAGTACTTGAATTTTTAGGATTATGTCCTTCTAGGATAAAATGGATTAACCTCACTGGTGTAATGGTAGTTCAAATATTAGTGAACGGAAAATTACACTTACTTTTATTTGAAATGCAGAAAGGAAAAGGAGAGTCCAAAATTTTCGTAGAAAAATCTTAAAGAATGGCCAAATATTTACAGCCAATAGGTTGAGTAATTACTCGAAAAAGTGCAACTCAAAAGTTGCATCCTTCCTAGAGGCTGTTTACGAAAAGGCCTCACAGTGACTGATCTGAAAAGCTACAAGAAATAAAATGAGGGAAAAGTTAAATTGTCGTTATGAAAACGGTCGTAAAATATTAATAATATATTAATATTAACAAATATATTTATTTATTTATCTAAAAAAGTTAATCAATTGATCAGATTATTGGACCAAATTCAAATTTAAAGCCGAGCAGAGCAACAAAGCAAGACTTTTCCTTCTTTAAAAGCTAGAAGATTTAAGAAAAAAAAATCATTTTTCCCTCCATTCCTCATGAACATGGCACTAAGCCAAAAAAAAACCCCAACATTGTTAAAGCCTATGAGGGAACAGAATGCAGATGTTAAAAGGGAGAACGAATCTGAATCTATGAGAAGAAGAGAGAGTATCGCAGATAGAGAGAAGAAGAACTACTCTGTAGATTAAAGAAAGTGGAGCAATTAATTCTTACTGGTGTACAACTTAGCTATATATACTACATCTATTATGCCTCAACTAACTAATTTAATTAACTAAACTATTGTTACTATCATTGTACAAATATCAATTGCCTATGTACAACATACACTGCTATGACTAATTTCTATACCCCCCCCCCCCCACCCTCAAGTTGGGTGGTGAGAAGATGTTTACCATCCCCAGCTTGCCAACCATTTCACTGTGCAATTGTTTCCCTAGTGCCTTAGTCAGGATGTCTGCTATTTGATTCCTGCTTGAAACATGTGATGTCTTGATCAACCCTTGCTGTAATTTTTCTCTAATAAAGTGGCCATCGATTTCTATATGCTTTATGCGCTCATGATACATTGGATTAGATGCAATTTGTAGTGCTGCTTTGTTGTCACAATGAAGCTCCATAGGTAAATCAACTTTCACTAATTCCTCTAATAATCCATGTATCCATACCAATTCAACTACAGTTGTGGTCATGCTTCTATACTCAGCTTCTGCTGAACTCCTTGATACAATACTCTGCTTCTTAGATTTCCATGAGACAATGGAATCTCCCAGTTTTATGCAACAGCCTGTGACTAACTTCCTGGTCATTGAGCATGATGCCCAATTTGCATCACAAAATGCAGCTACTTTTTCACTCTTTTATTTGCTCATCAACAGTCCAAGTCCTGGTGAACCTTTAACATACCTCACTACCCTTAAAGTTGCCTCATAGTGTGATCTTTTAGAGTATTCATGAACTCACTTAGAACCTGAACAACAAAAGATATGTCAGGTCTAGTGATTGCCAGGTATAATGGTCTCCCAATTAATCTCTGATATACTCTCCTGTCTTCCATATCCTCATCATTTGTTTATGCTTCACAATGTTTATCATATTCTACACTGGTGAGTTTTATGTTCTGATCCAGAGGTGAATCAGTAGGCTTTGCTCCTCCCAATCCATATTCCGATACAAGCTCCAATGCATATTTACTTTGGTTCATAGGAATACCCTTGCTTGACCTTGCAAACTCAATTCCTAGAAAAAATCTCAACTCTCCTAGGTCTTTCATTTTGAAGTTGTCATTCAAAATGGATTTAGCCTCTTGAATTAGCTCCTGGTCACTCCCTGTAATTAGTAGGTCATCAAAATAAACAAGTATGATGACTATGTCATTATTGTGCCTTATAGTATACAGAGAATAGTCCAGCTTACTTTTTGTGAAACCAGAGTGCATAAGAGCTGATGTGAGATTCAAATTCCATTTTCGACTAGCCTGTTTAAGACCATAGAGGGATTTGATAAGTCTTCACACTCTCATCTCCCCCTAAGGCAAAGACATGTAAACTTCTTCAGAAAGGTCCCCTTGGAGGAAGGCATTGTAGACATCCATCTGCAATAAGGGCCAGTTATATTGAGCTGCAAGAGCCACTACACTTCTGACACTAACCATTTTAACCACATGGGAAAAGGTCTCATGATAATCAAGGCCCTCTTGTTGAGTAAACCCCTTAGCCACAAGTCTAGACTTAAATCTTTCCACAGGGCCTTCAGCTTTATATTTTGCCTTGAAGACCCACCTACACCCAATGAGAGATTTTCCTGAAGGTAACTCCGCCAATTCCCATGTGTTGTTGTCAATGAGAGCCTGAAGTTCAAGATTCATAGCATGTACCTAGTTACTCTCACTAACAGCCTGTTCAAAAGAATGGGGCTCAACAACTGAGGAGAAGGCAATAAGACATGCCCTATAGGAGGGAGATAAGGCAGAGTAATAGAGGGAGGCAGATAAAGGATAAGGTGTATGAGAGGATTTAGTGCCAGGGATATAATCTGTATGCCAAATAGGAGGCTTAAGGGTTTTGAGAGATCTTCTAAGGCCAGTAGCTGAGGCAGGAGAAGGATGAGGCAACTAACATGGAGAAGGAGAAAAAGAAGCAATAGGAGTGGAAGAGAGAAGAGGAGAAGTAGGATTAGGATTAGGAGGTATGACAGGAGTAGAAGGTGAAGTAGGTGAGGTAATAGGAGATAAGGATGAAAGAATGTCTGGATTTAACATGGGAGTGGCAGGAAAACATCATATGTAGGTGGTGTGGCAGATGTAGAAGGAAGTAGATGAGTTGTATCAGAATTTGGATAACATAAGAAAGTGGATTTAGGATGTTTGAAAGGAAACACATTTTCCTTAAAACATACATCCCTACTGACTAGGAAAGTGCCAGTGGATATATTATATAGCTTATAACCCTTTTGAGTTTCTGAGTATCCCATGAATATGGCAGGAATGGCTCTAGAAGCAAATTTGTCAAAAAGATGGGGAGTAGTTGTATAACATAAGCAACCAAACACTTTGAGATGTGCAAGTGATGGTGAATACCCATGAAATAGCCAAAGGGTGATTTTCCTGAAAGCACTAAAGATGGTAGCCTATTAATGATGTAAGCTGCTGTGAGAATACATTCCCCCCAAAATTTTAAAGTTTCATGAGCTTGAAATCTAAGAGCTCTAGCCATCTCAAGTAAATGTCTATGTTTTTGTTCAGCCACCCCATTTTGTTGTGGAGTATATGCACAAGAGCTTTGATGAATAATTCCAAGATAAGTAAATAGTGTGGAAACTTGTGAGTTAAAAAATTCAAGGCCATTGTCAGTTCTGATGACTTTAATAGTGGCGGAAAATTGTGTGTTAGCTAGGTAAGAAAAGATTTGATTAAAGAAAGCATCACTCATCATTCTCATCAAATAAATCCATATCATTCTAGAGTAATCATCCACAATAGTAAGGAAATATCTATATCCATTGTAAGTGCATTGTCTATATGGACCCCATACATCCATATGCACAATATTGAAAGGAGATACAGTTTTCTTGACACTAGTAGAAAAGGAATGTCTAGTTTGACTGGCTTAAGGACACACAGTACAAGACATAGAGTCATTATTTAACAATTGATGCTTTAAGGAAGATATTCTTTGTATGACTGTTATTGGTGCATGACCAAGTCTTTGATGCCATATATTGCAATGACTGGAATCCAATGAAGGAGATGAGTCTGAATCTGAAGTTGGAATGACTGGAGTATGATTTGGAATTGAAACAGGTGTACTGATTGCTGAAAGAGAAGACTGCTCAGGTCCTTTGACTGGTAGTGGCTTCTTGGTGGGTTGAAGTATGTAGAGACCATATTTATCCTGCCATATTAGTCATTGCCTCTGCAATAGTTGATTCCTGGTTGATCAGCTTCAAGATTTGTTGGTATTGATCTGCAGTGAACAATGGCAAGGCACTATGAATTGGTACATTATTAGCTTCTGGTTCTTCTACAAAGTTAGTATTATTTGCTGATGCTCCCCTGTAATTCCCTGAACCTTGTGGCTTATCAAAGCCCTTTCTTCTGTTGAACTTATGACCTGGAGGATATCCAACCAACTTGTAACATTGTTCCTTCAGGTGCCCCTTCAAATGACAGTAATCACAGTACATTCCACTATTCTTCTTGAACTTATTCTTCTGAGTGAAGGCAAAGTCTGTTGGATCATTCATATTCATATGTTGAAATCCCGGTCTTAGTTGAGAAATCATACTGGATTATGCTCTTTGACTCTCATCTTCCATAATCATGTTGTAGGCTTGATTAAGTGTGGGCATTGGTACTGTCAACAACACTTGACTCCTCTCTTGTGCATAAGTCTCATTTAGTCCCATTAGGAACTGTCCTAGTTTGTGTTGCTCCATATGTTCTGCATAGGAGTGGAAAACAGGCGAATCGGGTCGAATATGATTCGGGTCGAAAACGTGTAATGAAAAAATAGATCAATTATCCGATCCGACCCATATTTAGTATGGGTTAACCGGCGGATAATATGGGTAACTCAATTATTCATGACTTCTTGTATATGATCACTTTTGTGAGAATTCTTAGTCTCCCTAACTTGAGGAACTCCCAATTTGAGGGTTTACAAATGTAAAAGTTAGACTCATTGATTATCCATTGGTTACTCATTGGTTATCCATTTTCTAAATGGATAATATGGTTCTTATCCATATTTGACCCGTTTTTCAATAGTTTATTATCCAACCTATTTTCTAGTGGATAATATGGGTCGTTAATTGTTTTCTTTGAACCATTTTGCCACCTCTAGTTCTGTATATCTCTTTTGCTTCTCACAATCACAAGGAAGAGGCACCATTGACTAGTACTCATCCCAAGAATTTTTCAGCTTTGAAAAATACTCTGAAATTGAGGTAGTCCATTGGCTTATGGTGCAAATTTCACGTAGCAATTGATACACCCTAGTCAGATTTTTTTAATCAAAACGTTCCTTTAGGTCTATCCATAAACTGTGTGCATTCGTTGAGTGCATTAAACCATTCGCAAGTTCTCTCAACACAGAATTGGTAATCCAGGATAGCACAAATGCATCACATCTTTCTCATTCATGCTCTAAATCACATTTGCAATGCTCTTTGAGACACTTACCATCTATAAACCCTAATTTATTTTTGCCAGTAGTGTGACTCTCATTGAATTACTCCATGCAATATAGTTTTCAATCCCAGTTAACTGTTGCGGAATTAAGACACTACCTGGTGTGTCTGATGGATGTAGATAGAGAGGATGACGAGGGTGAATGTCGGTGAATTTCTCCGAATCACTTTTCTCCAAAGCTGTGGTTCCTTGCGTCATTTTGAATTGAATTTCTCAGCAATAGAAACGCTTGAGATGATGAACCTTGTATATCAGGGAGAACAACTTCAATTGTGAACAATTGAATCGATTGCACAAAGATTGGGAAAAAAGCTAGGGTTTGCTCCGAAATTTCTTCTCTTAAATCTTCGATCTTCAACAAAATTGAAGTAAAGTAGTACTATCTCTCCTTTGTTTCTTAGATTCTCGACTCAGAAAACGCCATGGATTCATAGCTCTGATACAGTGTTAAAATGAAGAACGAATTTGAATCTATAAGAAGAAGAGAGAGTATCGCAGATAGAGAGAAGAAGAACTACTATGTATTATTGAAGAAAGTGGAGCAGTTAGTTCTTACAGGTGTACAACTTAGCTATATATACTACAACTATTATGCCTCAACTAACTAATTTAATTAACTAAACTATTGCTATTGTCACTATACAAACATCAATTGCCTATGTACAACATACACTACTATGACTAATTTTTACAGTAGAGAGCAGCTAAAATTCATTTATCATCGGCTCTTGTAATTTTGCTCTGTCCGAAAGCAAAAGGAAGGGAACTACATGTGAGAAAACCCAAGATTTTGAGAACTTTGGCTTCTGCTTTTGCAGTTCGTATTGTTTGCTTGTTGCACTAAATGGAAACCTGCATGGCTTTGTTGGTTCAATCCAACTAGCTTCTAAATTTGTTTCCAATTATAAAATAATATACTAACACAACATAACCCTTTTTTTAGAAAACGTAGATTTCTATCTAAGAGATTCTAGGATTCGAGATTTATAAATAAATCATAAAGAAAATTGTATGGGTCAAAACCTGACTCATAATAATTAATGAGATTAATTCGCTCTTAAGCATATTCGGATTAATTAATGGCCCAACCATCAGTCACATTCAAGGTGCTCGAAGGTCACTCAGCCCAATCAACGAGGCTACAGCCTACTCGTTATCGACGGGCGTCCCCTCAACACGGCCGCGCATGCCTAACGCCAACTGGCAAAATTCACAGCTATAAATACTACGAGGAGGAACCCTAAAAAAGGGGGGATGTTTTCTTCTTATTCTTCTCCTCCACCTCAAAAGGAGGAGAGTATCATTGTAAGGCTCTGAGCCTCTCCATGGAGAGGCAGACCAAATCTATGTCATCAATAAAAAATCTCTATCCTCCTCCCCTTATTAAATAACAATTGTCTTTTTCTTTTTTACAATTGTCTCTTATATTTTATTCATTTGGTCTTTTGGTTTATTACGATCTGCTATGATTGGCCCTCCATTTATTTTGATTGATTTATGCTTATAAAGTGTATGAGAACTTTGTGCTAAACAAAGATATTAAATAGGAAGCTCCATAAGAGAGGGCAGATTCAGTTCAATAGCTACGGGTTCCCGTGAACCCAGTAGCTTTTGTCTAGAATCTGTATATTGAAAAAATTATCAAATGTTTACGAATATTTAACTTAGAACCCAGTCCGTTCATCCAATTAGTAGTGTATTAACTCGAGATTTTTATAAGAATCCATAAACATGAAATTCTAGATCCGTCTATGTCCATAAATGGACCTCTCCTAGAAAAAGCTGGATACAAAGAGAACTCATAATCGTTAGTTATTGCTCCGTCCTTGTTCATATATATATATATATATATATATATATATATATATATATATATATATATATATATATATATATATATATATATATATATATATATATATATATATATATATATATATATAGCCAAGTACCGTGTTTACTGGTCCTATATGCATTTTTCTCGTTTACTGTCCGAAATCTATATGAGGCCTATCTATTTTTTTTTTTTTAGCTTAACTGACAATTTGTATTGATATCAAAAAAATATACAATGAATCCTAATGTAGTAGTATGGACTTCTACTACTCATTCCTATCCTTCTAGTTACAATTGGTTCCTAACTATTCATATTATATACATAGCAATTCTAGTAGCTAATTCTCAACCAACTAAGGAAATGTATTAAGATTTTGCAAGTTACCCTTCCACTTCTTTCGATTCCTATTCCTTGTATATAATAGCAGTGTTACTTCCTTGCAACATTGATCTTCATCAAAGGTCTTATTCTCAAATCTGATCTGTTCCTCCATAGTAATGCAACAGTGGTCACAAATGCAGTTGCAGTGACCTCTTTCTTCCAGCTTTTACTCTTAGCATTGTTACAGATCCATTTCAGTTCAGTCTCCCAGCATACTGTAGTTCTAGCATGTCCCAACCATAGACAAATTCTCCTCCAAACACTACTGGTAATGACACATTCAAAGAACAAATGTTTAAACTCTTCCTCATGTCTTTTGCAGAATGCACACAGAGATGGAATTTGAATGCCCATGATCTGCAGTCTCTCAATGGTAGGTAACTTCTGATGAGCAGCTAACCAGATAGTAAATCTATGTCTTGGTAGTGCAGATGATACAAGCATTACATTCCTCCATAGAAACTTAGGAAATATAGGCAGAAGTGCAGTATAGAGTCTATGAATTAGGAACTTTTCCAACTTACAAACAAATTGAAGTCTGTTGAATAAACTGCCTTGCAACTGAGCATTTTCCAACATCAAAGTCCTGCTAGCCAATATCTTCTTAATTACCCAAGATGAGTTTGATGGCAGAGCCACAGACTCAATGGATCTATGCTTGATGTAATAGGTATGCACCCACTTCACCCAAAGGCAGTCCTTCTTCCTTGTCAAATCCCATAGCAATTTAGCTACGGCTGCTTTATTCCACACTTCCATTCTCACAATGTTAAGGCCACCAGAGGAAATAGGTTGACATACCTTATCCCAAGCTACAAGTGCTCTTCTGGATAAGGATGCTTTGCCTGTCCATAGATAAGATCTGCAAACTGCCTCTATAACCTTCAATACTTTCTTAGGGATTACAAACACATGTGCCCAATAAGTCTGCATACCAAAGATCACAGCCTTAATCAGTTGAGTTCTGCCAGCATATGACAAAAGCTTTGCAGACGAACAAGTAATTCTAGTTGTGATCTTTTCAATGAGAGGCAAATAATGCTGAATGGATAGCTTCTTGGAATCCAGAGGAACTCCAAGATATCTAAAAGGAAGTTGTCCTTCAGTAAAGCCAAGAGCAGCAATAATCATCTCTCTAGTATCCTGAGGAATTCCTGCTAAATATATAGCACTCTTGCCAACATTTGCCTAAGTCCAGAAGCATTTGAGAATTTGAGGAAAGTGCTGTGCAAGATTTGAATAGACATCATATCAGCTCTACAGAACATTAACAAATCATCAGCAAAACAGACATGAGAAATATTAAGCTTCCTGCATCTAGGGTGGAAGTTGAAATTTCCATCCTTATGCAGTTGTTGCAGAAGTCTATTCAAATACTCCATGGCTAGAACAAATAGATAAGGAGACATAGGATCTCCTTGCCTAATACCCCTCTTAGCATTGAATGGTTTAGTAAGACCACCATTCATTACTAGAGAGTATGAGGCAGTAGAAACACAAGCCATAATCCAATCAGTAAATTTAGCAGGAAATCCCAAAGTAATGAGAATCTGCTTCAGAAATCCCCACTCCAAAGTATCATAAGCCTTCCTTAGATCCACTTTAAGAACACATCTAGGTGAAACTCCTTTCCTAGAGTATCCTTTAAAGATTTCATGACTGAGAAGGATGTTATCCATAATACTCCTGCCTTCTATAAAAGCAGATTGTGCAGGTCCAACCAAGTCTCCAATTACTCTCTTCATTCTACTGGTTATAACTTTGGATATGATCTTATATAATGTAGTACAACAAGCAATTGGCCTGTAATCCTTCACTGTAGTAGGAGCTTTGACCTTAGGAACAAGAGCTATTGCAGTTGTATTGATCATATGAGGAACTTTACAGGTTTCAAAAAACTCCTTAGCAGCAGAAAAAATATCCTCTTGAACTATCTTCCAGTTCTTTGTAAAGAACTCAATGGGAAATCCATCAACTCCAGGAGCTTTATCCTTGGGCATCTCATTAACTGCTGCACTGATTTCCTCCATTGTAACTGGACAAATAAGAATTCTTTGTTGTTCAAGTGTTAGACATCTGCCACTTCTCATAATATCAGTATCCACACAGGGGAGTTCAATAACAGATTCTCCCATTAGAGATTGGAAAACCTTTAGGAACTCATTTTCTACAGCAGTAGGCTCAGTTAATTTGATACCTGTGTCAGTATGAATAGAAGTAATATTGTTTTGACCTGTCCTGATCCTCCATTGTGCATGAAAGTACTTGGTATTTGCATCTCCACATTCAATCCAAGTAGCTTTGGATTTTTGTCTCATTACCTGCTCTTCAATTTTGCTCCACTTGTCAAGTTCTTCAAGTAATCCCCTTTCTTCAGTAATCAACTCCTGTGAAGGACAGTTTGCATGCATTTGGAACTGTAAAATATCAAGCCTCTCTCTTGTCTGGATTATCTGCTGCTTGTATTTGGCTAAGTAGTCATTTAACCCCTTAAGCTGCTGCTTAACTGCCTTCAATTTACTCCAAATCTGCTGCATATGAGTGCCAGGATAAACCTTCTCCCAGACTTGTTTCACAATTTCATGAAACTGCTCATGTTCCATTACATTGCTATATAGTCTGAAAGGTTTAGGGTGTAATGGCCTATATATACCAAATTTAACTAGGATAGGGGAGTGATCTGAAATCAATGGATTCATGTAGTCAGCCTCCAAGTGTCCAAACTGCTGTAACCATTGGAAATTACCAAATGCCCAGTCTATCTTGCTATACACTCTAGAACCAGCATCTTGCTTGTTTGTCCAAGTGAAGTGCCATCCAGTTGCTCTTAAAGCTGTAAGTTGTAACTCATCTATTGTACTTTTGAAATCCCTTACTTCAGCTTCAGTTACAGGAGAACCAATTCTATCATCAGAGCTTAATACACAATTAAAATCACCACTTATAAGCCATGCATCTTGCTGAGGAATAGAAATTGTTCTGAGATCCCTCCATAACTGTGCTCTAAGAACTGCAGTGTTGTAAGCATAGATAATAGTGAAGTGGAATCTTACTAGACTTCTAGTATCCTCCACTAGACAATGAATGAACTGGTCAGAAAGAGACACCCCTTGAATCTGAATATGAGGTTTCCATAAAAGCCATATCCTCCCATTAACAGCTTTTGCATAGTTGCATTGCCACATCCAGTCCTTTGCAATTTTGTCAAATATTTTCTTGGCTTATGCTCTTTTATTCTTGTTTCCAGTATACCAATTACATCAACTTTATTATCATTAAGGAATTGCTTCAATTCCTTCTGCTTTGGGGACTGGTTAAGTCCCCTAATGTTCCATGTGACTACAATCATGGATCAATATTTGGCAAACTATAAGAAGGCCCAGGATCAAATAGTTGCCCTCTTCTTCCCATTACTTCCATGATTCCTTTTCCTCTAGTACCCATACTAGTCATCTGCACACTACTGGTAGTAATCATAGTGTTTGTTTCACTCAGTTGATTTTCAGGATTCACTTGCTCATACAGCTGCACATTAGCTTGATCATCTAACTTGCTTGAAGCCTGATCAGTCTGCACTACTAACATTGGTGGATTAACAGCTTCCTCAGACTGCTTTTGGATTCCATCAGTTGCTACATTCTTCTTTACTATCCATTCCTTCTTCTTTTGCTTCCCCTGCTGCATGTGTTTAATTTCCCCTTTTCTTATGTCTTTTTGCTCCTTCACATGATTGTCTGAATTCCCAGAAGAATACCAACACTCAATTGTGTCATGACCAAACTTAAGGCAGTGATTGCAAAAAGTAGGCTTCCAGTCATATTCAACAGACTGGATTTTAGAACCATAAGGTGTATCAATTTCTAGTTCATCAGGAAGCTGATATGCAGCATCAACTTCTACAAGAATTATAGCAAATGAGATTTTGTCATAATGAGCAGTATACTTATCAGTATACAATGGTTTCCCAATCGCACTTGCCAACTTACTCAACACCTCTGTAGACCAATACCCTACAGGTAGACCTGGAAATCAAATCCAAATAGGTATAGTGCTAAGCACACTAGCCTGAAAATTGAAATCAATTTCCCAAGGCCTTAGAACCATTGGCTTGCTTCTAAAGGTATATGGACCGGATTGCATGACTGTATCTCTATCTTCAGCACTGTTGAATCTAAAAATACAATAACCTTCAGCATGCATAAGGATTTGAGGCTTAGTAACAAAATTCCAAATATGACTAACAAAGTTTTCCATATTTTGTTCACTAGGTCTATCTCCAATTACAAATCCAATCAGTGCATTCTTCTAATACTCCATTTGTGGTTGTAAATCTTCTTCACAGATCTGCACTACCTTTTTACCATCTCTCAAAGTAGGAGGAACAAATGATAAAGGCTTACCCATTTGCACATCTCTGTTGCCTCTGACTACTTCCGCCATTGTAGGTTTTGGATTCTCTGTCACAACAGCTTCAACAATATCTGGTACTGCACTCTTTGGTTCCATAACTGCTGAAAATTGCAATCTCCTTGCTGTTGTATCATTCATTTCTTCAATTCCTTGCAATCGATTCTCAACTTCTTCTGCATGCAATTGATCCTTCGATTGGTACTTCAGAGGTAGAAAATTTCCAAATGTTAGAGGTTCAAGTGTAGTTGTGATGCCATGTTCAGGTGTAACGAGCTTAGGAGGGATTGCATGGACAATCGGAGCAGCATTCCTTCTCTTCCAAGCCATTTCCGGCGACAATTTCGCCTTGCTAATGTGCGCCGGCGATAGCACTGTTCTATTGAAGCGCTAACGTGCGCCGAGAGCATCCCATCTCCTTTTGCTTTGTTACTTTTTCTTCTTGTAAATTGGATTCCTCTACAAAGTTTCTGCACAGTGATTAGTAAAAGTGATTTGGCTCCCAACGCAGTCCGAGACCTATCTATTAGTAATAGGAGTATTAGTTTTTGGCTTGAATGGGATAAAGATCTCTTGTTCCAAAAGTACTGAGTAATTCAACTTGTGGTTTGCGGAAATATTGCCTGAAAACATTTACTCTACCTCGTATAATATTGTATTCTCTTACTCAATGGCAGATATATAATGTTACCTACAAATTCGGTTGAATCCAATAACTTAGTCCAAACTCCAACTTTTTATAAGAAATCCACAAAATTTGTATGCAAATTAAATTTAGAATCCAACTACTAACACCTAATGTATCTAGAATCCATTGAATTCAAATCATAGTTCTGCCGCTAATCTTACTCACACTTCACTAGTTTTAGTTCACGATCTTAAAAAGTGGACATAGTTGGGAGAATGGAAGCACTACTTGCTAATTTATCTGTTTGGGTTTGTAAATTATAACCAACTTAATTTTGAAATCATATTTTTGAGTCATATATATTGTAACCGGTGGTTAATTAATTAAACCCTTATGTAGTATATTATACCCAGTACTTTCGAGCCATTTTCCTTGTACTTTCCAAGTGCCTTCATCGTTTTTCTTTTTTGTTTTAATTGTTTCTCCTAGTTGCTTAGAAAATTTTATCACTATTAAGATTGTTGATATTGTATGTCAATATTTCAATTCTATTAGGGAGATTTATTGTTTGCTCAAATGTTATCATATACTTTGTTAGTGTGAAACAACACACATTAATCTAAGGAAAAATCATAGCAAACTGTAATAATTCATCGGACCAAATAAAAAAAAATGAGTAACCAAAATTAGGGGAAGAAATTTTAAAAGCTTTTATTGATCATATTGAGTTGGTCTGTCTCTCCATAAAGAGGTTCAGAGCCTTACAATGGTGTTTCCCTTTCCCATAATATGAGTTTTATTGCATCTATCCTCTCTCGTGAATAGAGGCGAAGAAGAAGCCCCATTTCTAGGGTTCCCTCTCTTGGTATTTATAGCAGTGAGCTTCATGAGCTGTCAATAAGTGGCCGTGACCACGATGTGAATTCGCTCTCATGATGATGAGTGGGCCGTGTTAGACATTTGGACTTATACTACACACATATGGACAATATATGGATTAATTATATGTTATGTGCTATCTTTTGGTTTGGCCTAAATTAGTGGTCTTATGGACATTATTGTTAAGGGGGCCAATACATTGTCATATAAAGTGTAGGACTAATGTGTAGATACCCAAAAGAGTAACATTAGTTAATGATGGGCTAACTAAGGTTATATACATGTAACCAAGGTTACATTCTTGTGACCTTTGAGTTTCTTAACTCACATGTTATAATAAGGGGAGTTATGGTTCCCACAAGAATGAAAGACACATTCTCTTCTTCTTCTTCTTCTTCCCATTGAGAGAGAGCACAAACTTGGTCTTGCATATCAAGTGGAAAACCAATCCTCACATTTGTCTTGGATATCAAGTGAAAGCCAAAACTTCAAGACAAGCTTCAAGAAGGATCAAGGAGCTTCCAAAGGCAAACCTTGAACAATCTTCAAGAAGGATTAAGGAGCTTCCACTTATGGATTCAGGTACGCTTCCGCTTATGTTGTTGTTCCAAGTAATTCGATATGAAGGCTAAAGTGTTTTATTTAGATTCATTCCAACAATTGGTATCAGAGCCTCCTTCGTATTGGATCATTTGGAAGTTCATGAAATCCATGTTATAAAGCTTCATGATTAACTTAAGATAGAATTTTGATTATCAAATTCTAGTACCATAATATAGCATGCTTTCATGAATGATATGTTGATGATGAACTTTAGAATTTTGATACCTTGTTATCACTAGATGAATTGAAATATTAAAATTTGCATAATTTTTGGTTGTTGAACAACATGATTCCTTGTTTAACTTTCTTGTTGAAAGCCATATTAAGTTGTTGGACAGATTGATAGGATAATCGATTATCCTATACACATAATCGATTATCTTGATAAGTTCACCAAAATTTTGCAAAACAGAAGCATCACATAATCGATTATTTTTTTGCAATAATCGATTATTGCATTTTGTTCATCAAAAATTTATGAAACAGAACCTGAGGATAATCGATTATTTTTTTAAAACAATCGATTATCTGGAATTTCCAGAAAAATTGGAAATTCCAGAGAGCCAAGATAATCGATTATCCTAGTTTTTCAGCAAAATTTGAAATTCCAGAAGGCCCAGATAATCGATTATCAGGCTCAGATAATCGATTATCTGGCAATAAATTGCAGAAACGTTTTATTTTCTGGCAGTTTATTGAGGACATAATGTACTATTAATTAAAGAAACATTTTTCATTATTAAAAGAAATGTTTTTTAAGTTTTTAGATTTTAATTGTACATTTATAATATGTCAATTAATATTCAGTTTTTTAATTATTAATGTTTGTACATTAATATTCAGTTTTAAGATTAATTGGTTTTTGTCCATCATGCTTCAGATTTTGTTTTGTCCAAATTAAGATTAAGATTTTAATATTCAGATTTTACATGTTAATACATGTAATTTTTCAGTTAAGATTCAATATATGGCTTAAAGAACTAATTAGTTTTGCATCTAATATTATAAATTGGTCAATTGAAACATTATGTTACCAAAGTAACCTCGTTTGTGTAGATTGATTGATTTTGAAGTATAAGATGACTGTGTATGTTAGTATTCCATGCGTTTAACACCGGCCCAAAGAAAGGTTGTTATTTGGCAGGAATTCGAACATGCTTGTGGTGATAAATATGTGACAATTATTAAGTTTTCCATGTGAATATTAAGTCAGCCCAAATGAAGGCTTGATATTTGACAGGAGTTTATTGTCAATATTTGATTACTACACCAAGAGTACCACTTACAAGTTGATTTTCTGTCCAAAGACTAAAATCAATGTTGTGCTAGGTATCTTGTAATGGGATTTGCCTATTTTGAATCTGTATACTAAAGTAAAAATTCAAGTAATTGTAAGCATGTATTAAGTTGTCCTTGTTCTATTTTCAGTGAATTCTTCAGCTGCTACGATATCTGCAAAATTTAACAGCATCCCTGTGCTTAACGGCACAAACTTTAAGGAATGGAAAGAGAACATTATGATAGTTCTCGGTTGCATGGATCTAGACCTTGCACTTCGGATTGAGAAACCTGCTTCTCTTGAGGATACATCTTCTTCTGATGAAAAGAAGGAGATGGAGAAGTGGGAACGCTCAAATCGCATGAGTCTAATGATCATGAAACGTGCAATTCCAGAATCTTTTAGGGGCACTATGAATGATGAAAATAATGTCAAAGTTTTCCTTGAAAACCTTGAAAAGCGTTTTGCACAAAACGAAAAGGCGGAAAGAAGTACTCTTTTGAGTAAACTTGTTTCCATGAGGTATAAAGGCAAGGGAAACATAAGGGAGTACATTTTGGAAATGTCTCATCTTGCTTCGAAACTAAAGTCACTCAAGTTAGAATTACCTGAGGAACTGCTTGTGTACTTAGTTTTGATCTCTCTTCCTGCACACTTTGATCAGTTTAAGGTCAGTTACAACTGCCTGAAGGAGAAATGGACTCTTAATGAGCTCATTTCACATTGTGTGCAAGAGGAAGAGAGAATAAAGCAAGATAAGACAGAAAGTGCTCATTTGGCATCCTCTTCTAAAGATAATAAGAAGAGAAAAAATAAGGAAGTTGTGGTTGCAAGGCCCCAGAAGAAGCAACATAAAGAACCTAAGGTTGAAACTACAGAATCAGGTTGCTTTTTCTGTAAGGGGACTAATAACATGAAGAAAGATTGTACCAAATACCACGCTTGGCATGCAAAAAATGGTATATCTCTTTCTCTTGTTTGTTCTGAAGTTAATTTAATTTCGGTACCTAAGGATACTTGGTGGATAGATTCTGCTACTACTACTCACATAAGCATATCTATGCAGAGTTGCCTGAACTGCCGCAGACCAAATGATGGTGAAAGATACATCTATGTGGGTGACAGCAAAAGGGTTCAAGTTGTGGCTATTGGAAAATTTAGGCTGTTGTTTAAGACTAGTTTTTATTTAGATTTGAATGGGACTTTTGTTGTACCGTCTTTTAGACGGAATTTAATTTATGCTCCCAATTGGACATATCCGGTTATTCATGTTCATTTGGTGACAATAAAGTTAGTCTCTTTCAAGGTTCAAATCTTATCGGTACTGGTCTTTTATCAACATATGATAGCCTATATTTGGTTGACATAACAACCTCACATAATGAAACTTTGCATACAAGTTCAAGTGGTACCAAAAGAAAATTAAGTAATGAGAATTCTTTATCACTCTGGCACAAACGTTTGGGTCACATATCTAAACAAAGAATTCAGAAACTTGTGTCAGATGGAATTCTTGATTCTATTGATTCCTCAAATTCGGATATTTGCATTGAGTGTATCAAGGGCAAACAAACAAACAAGACGATTAGGTGCTGAGAGAGCTTCGGATGTCTTAGAATTGATACATACGGATATTTGTGGGCCATTCCCTACACCTTGTAGAAATGGTCAATACTACTTTATCACATTCATAGACGATTACTCTCATTATGGGTACCTATATCTCATTCATGAAAAGTCCCAATCTATAGACGTGTTCAAATCATATAAGGCCGAAGTTGAAAATCAACTAAGCAAAAGGATTAAAACCGTTAGATCTGACCGTGGTGGTGAATACTATGGTAGATATGATGGTTCAAGTGAACAACGTCCAGGGCCATTTGCTAAATTCCTAGATGAGTATGGGATCGTTCCTCAGTATACTATGCCAGGCAGTCCTACTATGAATGGTGTAGCAGAGAGACGAAATCGGACCCTTAAGGACATGGTAAGAAGTATGATTTGTCGTACTACTTTGCCAGACTCACTCTGGGGAGAAGCATTGAAAACCGCAGCTTATATTCTTAATAGAGTTCCAACTAAAGCTACAATCAAAACCCCATATGAACTTTGGACTGGAAATAAACCCAGTATTAAGAACTTACACATTTGGGGTTGTCCAGCTGAGGCAAGGCCTTATAGGCCGAATGAAAAGAAACTGGATGCTAAAACAGTTAGTAGCTATTTTGTTGGATACTCTGAAAGATCCAGGGGGTATAGGTTTTATGATCCCACTTCTAGAACTATTTTTGAGACGGGTAATGTTCGGTTCTTTGAGGATATTGAGTTTGGGGGTGGGGAGATAAAGTTGTTAGAGATTTTGTCTTTTAGGAAGAACATGTGTCTTTCTCTCCAGTTGTTGATCTTGGTCAGGGTGTTCTCATTCCTGACACGGATAACACAACTCTAGTTCAAGACAATCTCGAAAATCTCCCTAATCAAGTTCCTGATATTACTAATGAAAATCAAACTCAACAACCTCAAGAAATTGAAGTGCCATTAAGGAGATCCACTAGAGAGAGGAGAAATGCAATTCCGGATGATTATGTTGTATTTCTCCAAGAACAAGAAAGTGACATTGGACTTGAGGAAGATGATCCAATCAACTTCCGTCAAGTCATTAAAGGTTCTAACTCTCAAAAGTGGATTGATGCCATGAATGATGAGATGAAGTCTATGAGCGATAACGGCGTTTGGGAGCTTGTTACATATCCCGAAGGTATTAAAACAATTGCTTGTAAATGGATATTTAAAACCAAGAGGGATTCAGGGGGAAATGTCACTAAGTATAAAGCTCGCCTTGCCGCAAAGGGCTACACTCAAAAGGAAGGCATTGATTATAAAGAGACTTTCTCTCCAATTTCATCGAAAGACTCTTTTAGGACTATAATGGCACTAGTAGCACGTTTTGATCTTGAACTTCATGAGATGGATGTTAAGACAGCGTTTCTCAATGGTGACATTGAGGAAACAATTTATATGGTGCAACCTGAAAACTTTGTTTCGGGAGACTCAAAGAAAAGGGTTTGCAAATTAAAGAAATCCATCTATGGGCTCAAGCAAGCTTCCCGTCAAAGGTATTATAAGTTTCATGAAGTCATTACATCTTTTGGTTTTGAACCGAATATTGTTGATGACTGTATATACCATAAGTTCAGTGGGAGTAAATATATTTTTCTGGTTTTATATGTCGATGACATACTGCTTGCCTGTAACGATATAGCATTATTGCATGAAACTAAGAAATTTCTTTCAAGGAAATTTGAAATGAAAGATCTTGGTGATGCCTCTTTTGTATTAGGAATTCAAATACAACGAGATCGCTCCAAAGGTGTTCTCGGTCTGTCACAAAAGGGATATATCAATAAGGTTCTTAAAAGATTTGGCATGCAGGATTGTAAACCAGGCAACACCCCTGTTGCTAAGGGAGACAAGTTTAGTCTCAAACAGTGCCCAAATAATAATTTTGAAACTACGGAAATGGAAAAGACACCTTGTGATTCGGCTGTAGGTAGTCTGATGTATGCTCAGGTATGTACACGACCTGATATAACATACATTGTTGGGATGCTGGGCAGATATCTAAGCAATCCGGGAATGGACCATTGGAAGGCAGCCAAAAGGGTCATGAGGTACTTACAGAGAATAAAGGATTACATGCTTACATATCGGAGATCGGACCAGCTTGAGATCATCATGTACACCGACTCCGATTTTGCTGGATGTCAGGATAGTCTGAAGTCTACATCAGGCTATATTTACATGCTTGCTGGCGGTGCTATCTCTTGGAGAAGCATCAAGCAAACTCTTACGGCCACTTCCACTATGGAAGCGGAATTCATGGCATGTTATGAAGCATCCAATGGGGCATTATGGCTGCGAAATTTTGTTAGTGGACTGCGCATAGTAGACAGCATTAAAAAGCCACTCAGGCTATTATGCGACAACAGATCAGCAGTCCTTTATGCTAACAATAACAGTAGTTTGACGAAAGCAAAACATATGGACGTCAAATTTCGGGTTGTTAAAGAAAGAGTACAGAATGGACAATTGTGCATAGAGCACATCAGTACAAACTCCATGATTGCGGATCCGCTCACTAAGGGATTGCCACCCAAAGTATTTCATGAGCATATTGCTTGCATGGGTGTCAAATCAGTTAAGGATTATGAATTTTAGTGGGAGTTTGTATTATACAATTATGTATTGTCCATTACATTCAGTAATTCAGTTTTAAGGTTATATCTGCAGATATTCAGTTTTAAAGTTTTATGTACTCTTAAGGTTTATGATTGATCTCAATAAAGAGAACCAGTTGGAAATAGACATTCTATTTCAGACCACACTTTATGTTATTTCCATGCTACACACCTATACTTGATCCATGTCGTTGGTTATATTGATATACGTGATCTATGTTGGGTCTAGTTACGCAAGAGTAACTAAGATCTCTTAGATCCTATGTTGGTATGATTGATGGACCGGATTGTTCGTGAAAATTTTATTATGATAGCAATTCTGAGCTCATAAAGTTATAATGTAACATATAATGCTAAGGTTTGTACATATGCATGAGTATATAGTCCAAGTGGGAGATTGTTAGACATTTGGACTTATACTACACACATATGGACAATATATGGATTAATTATATGTTATGTGCTATCTTTTGGTTTGGCCTAAATTAGTGGTCTTATGGACATTATTGTTAAGGGGACCAATACCTTGTCATATAAAGTGTAGGACTAATGTGTAGATACCCAAAAGAGTAACCTTAGTTAATGATGGGCTAACTAAGGTTACATACATGTAACCAAGGTTACATTCTTGTGACCTTTGAGTTTCTTAACTCACATGTTATAATAAGGGGGGTTATGGTTCCCACAAGAATGAAAGACACATTCTCTTCTTCTTCTTCCCATTGAGAGAGAGCACAAACTTGGTCTTGCATCAAGTGGAAAACCAATCCTCACATTTGTCTTGGATATCAAGTGAAAGCCAAAACTTCAAGACAAGCTTCAAGAAGGATCAAGGAGCTTCCAAAGGCAAACCTTGAACAATCTTCAAGAAGGATTAAGGAGCTTCCACTTATGGATTCAGGTACGCTTCCGCTTATGTTGTTGTTCCAAGTAAATCGATATGAAGGCTAAAGTGTTTTATTTGGATTCATTCCAACAGGCCGTCCTCTTATGAGTCGAATCAAATAAAGGTTAAGTAATATTGACTTTAGATGATCATACGATTTATTAATCATGAATAAACCCAAAAACAAAATTAGCTTCGTTAATTGTCATGGGATCAAATTGTGAGCCACACAATTATCAAAGAAATGGTATCCTCTTAGCTTCTTGTTGCTTCCTTATCCGAACATGACGTATGGTGTACTGGTAGCGGTATCATAAACTAGTTCTAAGGTCAATATTTAAATTATTAAATTAACATATTTGGTTCAAAAAGTGCATGCATCAGGAATTGGGTCACGTAACTACACAATTCCAAAAAATTGCTTGCATTTTTTGTGACGCTAATTGCAGCAATACAATATTTGGCCATTGCGACTTTATTCTTCCCCGTGAATCTACGACTTTATCGAAGGGTCTAGGCGTCTAGCAATTCAGCCTCATTCTCAATCCATATAAGAAAGGTAGTAAAACTTAAAAGTGCCAGTCATGATAGACAAGATATACGATCCCTTTATTCTTAGTCAAATATTTTTAATACAAGCTAATAAAAAAACAGAAGCTCCTGGTAAGAAGTCTTTAATTTAATATCAATGGGCTAATGAAATTTATGTTGGGATCTACTATTAACCATGTAATTTAGATATAATATTATATTTTATTTTATATGGAATAATTATTTATTTAATTTATTCAATTCAGTAAAGTACTATTTTAAATAAATCATTTGTTACATGTGTGTATTTTTAGTTATGTAGTAGATAATTTAGCGTATGGAGTCTTAGCTCGTGCACAAAAGATTATTTTGTTGGTTCTCATAAATAATAAACTATATTCACAATCAAAGATATTGTTGGACAAAATATCTTGATGATTGTAACACAAGATTATTATATAATTTGTCTTGATTATGGGAGTAGTTTTACTCCAACCTTTTGTGCTAGTATACTCAATGTATATTGAACGGACCAAGTAGAGAAAAGATTTTTTTGTACTGAATATACAAAAAAAATTCTCTAATTCATTAAATGAGCTTATACTCCTAATCTTGATATAATTATTATGATCAATGTAATTTGTTTATTATTTTGATTTATCAAAAGGCACAACTCTATTTAGAGTTAGTATACGCCTAATAGATTGGACAATAACGATTAACATTGTGAATATTAATTAGTTGATAGAATCCATGACTAGATTTTGGGTTTGATGATACCCCTTTATGTAAGCTTATAAATTTTTATGTGAAAATTTGGCCGGTGGATTTTGTATCGGCCGCATGAAATAATTTAAGCGGAATTATAAAGGATTTAATTAGTTAATTGAATTAAATTTTTAGTGATTTAATTTAATTAATCGGTATTTGAAATTTTAACATGGGGAGTTAAAATAAGTGTTAATGAATTTTCGAAATTCATATTGAGGAGTTCAATTGTAGTTTTTTAGTGGAATAAATTATAATTAATTATAGTAAGAATTAATTCATGCTATTTTCAAATTAATACTATAATTAGTAGCCTCTTATTATTTTTGTGATCCTTGTTATACCTAGTAAAAACCTGAACAAACTTGTGTAAAAAAGTAGCTTGGGAGAAAAGTTATCCTTTTGAGTTAGAGTTGAATTCTACTTGTACAATCCAACACGTTGTTGAGCCCTATTGTGACTTCATTTCGGGTCTATTAAAGGAAGATTAGTTTCACCTAATTACTTACCTTTAGTTGTATTGTTCTTGCCCACCCTATAGCAAAATCGTCCAAGGTTTTACAAGGCAAATAGCAGAAGACTGCAGCTCTGGATTCTTGCTGCTTGGAAGGTTTGTGCAACTACTTCAAGAGGTTAGTGCTTCTAATCGCGTTTTTATTACGTTGTCTAGTTTACATGTATTTGATGCTTGGTTGTATGCTTGCTTCAGCTGCGCATGTTCTAACAATTAGTATCGTACACCGTCTTACATCTAACTAGATAATCTAATACAACATGCATAGAGTAATATTAAAACGTGTTATTTATTGATACATGTTTGGAATGATTATTCTATGTTAAAAATGTAGATGTATTTATTAGTATCTTAATTCTGTAATTTTGAAATTATGAATTCATATACCTATGTATAAAAAGTGGTGTTACACTTAAATAACAGTCTGTTTAAATTACTTTTTTTTTGCTAAATACCATTTTTTTATATAAAAACGTGAGTGTGTTATTGGATGCTATTCATTCTGTAATTATGGTTTAATATACATATGCATGAACAATGAAGTAATATCATTAGTCTGTTCAATCCATAGTCACAGTGTTATATTAATAAAAATTGATTGCTAGAATGATATTAGTTCTGTAATTTTGGATTAATATACAGAATTTTGGATTAATTCTGTCTAAATATGTTTTTATTAAATAAAAAAAATTATTTTGAGTTCTAAAATTATGTATTAACAAACATCAGTATAATATGTGATTTGAACATGTAAAAATAATTAAAACCCCTTAAAACGCCAAAATAGAAATGGCCCAACTTAAAAACGCTCATCGGCTTGGCTGATGAGGCACGTCATTTTTTGGGTATTCGGGGTCATTTAGATGGTGTTTTGGCCTTTTTTTATTTTCTGGAATTTTTTTTAATAAAAAAAATCAATAGAAATCTGTGATGCTAGGGTTCAATTCTCATTGTTTACAATCATGTTTTACAGTAATATAATGAATTTATATGTTGACATAGGTCTTCTTCCACATCGGATAAATTCATTATAGATAATTACTGTAGTTTTGCCTCTAGTTATTTCATTACTTGTATTAACTCTCCAACTGAGTTACATGTTGATTGAATGAAACTAGAGTTTATCAAAATGATATTTACCTATCTTAAATTAACATTTTACTCTCCATCTCCATCTGAGTTGGTCATGTTTAAATTTATGGGGTTAATATCTTACATCACTCATATATTTTGCATGAATAGTTAAGTTTTCCTAACGAATTTACCTGTTCAATGAGCATGGTTATATGTGTAATATGTTATTTTGAATTTAATCATTCTAAATACATATCTATGATCTATTTAATGTGAATATCTCTCAGATTAACAATGTCTTCATCTAGCCCACTTACCTCAATCTTGAACCAAAACAAGTTGGAAGGACCGAATTATGTTAACTAGAAAAGGAACCTTGTTATTGTCCTAACTGTTGAAGGTTACAAATTTGTAGTCACTGAGGAGTGCCCAGAAAAATCTGAAAATACTACTGATGATCAGGTTAAGGCCTATGACAAATGGGTTAAGGCTGATGAGATGGCGTGATGTTACATTCTTGCCTCTATGACGAATGTTTTGCAGCATCAACATCAGTCTATGGGGTCTGCTTATGATATGCTCGAAAGTCTCAAAGAGATGTTCGGTGAGAAAAATTGTGCAACTAAGAAAACAACCATCAAAGCCCTTTTGAACACCATGATGGCTGAAGGATTATCAGTCATGGGCCATGTTCTGAAGATGATGAGTCTTCTGAATGAATTGGAGGTCCTTGGAGCTGTGATTGATAAGGAGCCTAAAGTTGAGATGGTCGTGTAGACTCTGCCTGATAGTTTTCAATAGTTTCGCTTGAACTATAATATGAAAAAAATGGATTTGTCACTATCGAAATTGTTGAATGACTGCAAGCGGCAGAATTTATTATCAAACAACAAGCTCCAGTTGTAGCAATAAATATTGAGAAAGCTTCAGTTTCCAAGTTGAAAGGCAATAAGAAAAAGAAGAAGGCTCAAAAAGTTCTAACACCTAGTGGTGCGCCTGGTGTGAAAAAAGCCCAAAGACAAGTGCTATCATTATAAGCAACATGGGCATCACAAGAAGCAATGCCCTGCCTATCTGAAAAAGTTGAATAAGCAAGGTAATTAAAAATTAAATGTCGTTGAAACTTGTTCAGACGTTGTTTCTACCATGTTTTAGTGTGTAGATTTGAGAGCCACTAATTATATTTGCACCGCTTTGGAGGGGTTTCAGGAAATGCAGCGACTAAGTGAGAATGAAGTTCGCGTTTTTCAAGCCAATGGCGAGCCAGTACCAGCTTTAGCTTTAGGAAGTATTAGAGTTTCGTTTAGTTGTGATAGAGTTTTAGTTTTAAAAGATGTTCTCTATGTACCTTCTATTAGAAGGAATTTGATTTCGGTATAAAAAATAATGGATGTTGGTTATAATATTTATTTTGCTAATAACTCTACTGTTATTAAGTTTAACAAATATTTTATCTACATCGCAGCTAAAGTACATGAACTTTTTATTCTTGATATTTTTCCTCATGTGTTATGGCAACCAAAAGAACTAAATAACATTAATCTACCACATAAAATAAAACATATTTCTGAATTGGGTCAAACTTATTTGTGACACTTACGCCTAGGCCATATAAATCTAAATAGGATTTCGAGATTGGTCTCTAATGGACCTTTGAGTTCATTGAAAGTGGAGTCACTACCAATATGAGAATCCTGTTTAAAAGGCAAAATGACCAAGAGACACTTTCCCTCAAAAGGAAATAGGGCCAGTGATAAGCTAGAATTAATTCACTCTGATTTGTGTGGTCCTATGAATATACAAGCAAGAGGTGATTTTGAGTATTTTGTAAGTTTCGCAGATGATTACTCAAAATATGGATATATTTATCTGTTGCGACGTAAGTCTTAATGCTTTGAGAAATTCAAAGAATTTAATATGGAAACGGAGAAACGATTGATAAATATATCAAAACACTACGATCTGATCGTGGTGGTGAATACCTTTCTGCGGAATTCATAAAATACTTATCAGATAATGGAATTATATCTCAATTATCTACCCCAGTAACACCTAACAAAATGGTGTGGCAGAAAAAAGAAATAGGACCCTTATGGAAATGGTTAGATCAATGTTAAGTTATTCCGATTTGTCTTCTTCCTTTTGGGGATATGCTTTAGAAACAACAAACTACATTCTAAATTTGGTTCCTTCAAAGTCAGTACCTTCAACTGCAGTAGAATTGTGGACTGTGCGCAAGCCAGGTTTACGGCATATTCGGGTTTGGGGTTGTCCAACACATGTGCTGAAACGGAAAGCAGATAAATTGGAATCAACGACAGAAGTATGCATTTTTATCAGATATCCAAAAGGAACAAAAGACGGGTTGTTTTATTGTCTCAAAGAAAAGAAGGTAATTGTTGCGATAAATGCCAGATTTTTAGAAGAGGACTATCTAATGAACCATATTTCTAGAAGTAAACTAGGTTTGCAGGAATTAAACAATGGAGTAACTAAAGACTTATCTCTAGAACATATCTCGAAAGCCAGTATTGACATACCACTACATTATCGTAGTGGGAGAAATGTCAATAGGCAGCAAATAGCACAAGAACAATTGCCTGACATCTCACTACCCAAAGTAGTGGGAGTAATGTTGAGCAACCTCAATGAAGAAGTTAATATATCCCAGCACCGCAAGGTGTGGAGGATAACATTGAGGCTTCAGTTCCAGGAAATGATGATGTGATTCAACTACAAAATCAGCCTCCACATGTAATGACTAGTCATAGTGGGGGAATTATAAGAAAACCTCTCTGATTTGCACTCTTAGGAGAATATTATGATAGAATCCCTGAAGAGCCTAATACAAAACCTATTAATTACGATGAAGCACTACATGATGCAGATGTTGATAAATAGGTTGATGCTATGAAATCTGAAATAGAGTCCATGTACTCCTATAAAGTCTGGGATCTTGTAGAACCACCTACTGGAGTCAAACCCGTAGGTTGTAGATGAATCTATAAGAAAAAAAGAGGAGTGGATGGAAAAGTGCAAACTTTTAAAGCTAGGATTGTTACAAAAGGGCTTACTCAAAAAGAAGGGATCGATTATGAGGAAACTTTTTCGCCGGTATCCATGCTTAAATCCATTAGGATTCTCTTATCCATTACTGCTCATTATGATTATGAGATCTGGAAAATATATGCCAAGACAGCTTTTCTAAATGGAAGTCTTGATAAGTGTATCTATATACCACAACCAGTTTTATAAAAAGTGGCAGTGAGAACATGTTGTGTAAGTTTAAAAAAATCCATTTATGGATTGAAACAAGCTTGTAGGGCATGGAATACTTGTTTTGACGCATCGATTAAGACCTTCGATTTTGATCAATGTGAAAATGATTAGTGTGTCTATAAGAAGTGGAATGGAGATAAATTTATATTTTTTGTTTTGTACGTAGATGATATTTTGCCCATAGGAAATAATGTAAGCATATTGAATTCAGTAAAGGAATAGTTTTCCTCACGTTTCAATATGAAAGACTTAGGACAGGCAGCACATATCCTTGGGACCAAGCTTTCGCGAGATCGCAAGCAAATGATATTAGGCTTGTCCCAAGCACTTTATATTGATACAATTCTCACCGGGTTTAGCATGCAAGATTCCAAGAAAGGGTTTCTCCCCTTTAGACATGGAATCTCTCTGTCAAAAGATCAGTCCCCAAAAACGACTGATGAGATAAAAAATATGAAGGCGGTCCCTTATGCTTCTGCTGTAGGGAGTCTTATGTATGTTATGCTATGTACTAGAGCTGATATCTGCTTTGTTGTTGACATGATTAGTATATTTCAGTCTAACCCTGGTAGAGAACATCGTACTGCTGTTAAGCATATAATCAATTACTTAAAGAGGACTAGGGATTATATGTTGGTATATTACTTAGGTGATCTAGCACCCATTGGCTATATTGATTCAAATTTCCAGTCAGATAGAGACTCTAGAAAACCTACCTCAGGATATGTTTTTACCTTAGGAGGTGGAGCCATAAGTTGGAGGAGCATCAAGCAATCATATGTTGTTGATTCCACCATGGAAGCCGAATATGTGGTTGCATCTGAGGCAGCTAAAGAGACTATTTGGCTCAGGAACTTTTAGAAAGAGCTTAATGTGGTTCCTTCGGTTCAAACACCAATTATACTTTATTGTGACAATAGTGGTGCAGTTGCAAAATCGAAGGAACCAAGAAGCCATAAAAGGAGTGAGCATATTGAGCTTAAATATCACTTAATTCGGGACATAACTCAGAAAGGTGATGCAAGAGTGTTGAGTATTACGTCAGAGGACAATTAGGCAGACCCATTTACAAAGAGCTTGACACAGAATATTTTGACAAGCATGTAGAAGGAATGGGTGTTAAAGTAGTAGACGCATGATTATGAGTCTAAGTGTGAGATTATTGGGATATACTTAACCATGCGGATTAGACATAGTATTATATTTTATTCTTTATGGAACAATTATTTATTTAATTTATTCAATTCAATAAAGTGCTATTTTAAATAGATCATTTGTTACATGTGTGTCCTTTCAGTTATGTAGTAGACAATTTAGTGTATGGAGTCTTAGCTCATGCACAGAAGATTAAATTGTTGGTTCTCATAATTAATAAACTATGTTGACAATCAAAGATATTGTTAGACAAAATATCTTGATAATTGTAGCACAAGATTATTATATATTTTGTCTTGATTATGGGAGTAGTTTTACTCCAACTTCTTGTGCCAGTATACTCAGTGTATATTGAACGGACCAAGTAGAAAAAAGATATTTTTGCACTGAATATATAAAATATTTTCTCTAATTCATTAAATGAGCTTATACTCCTACTCTTGATATAATTATTATGATTAATGTAATTATTTATTATTTTGATTTATCAAAAGGTACGACTCTATTTAGAGTTGGTATATGCCTAATAGATTGGACAATAACGAATAACATTTGTGAATAATAATTGGTTGATAGAATCCATGAATCGATTTTGGATTTGATGATACCTATTTATGTAAGCTTATAAACTTTCATGTGAAAATCCGACCGGTGAATTTTATATTTGTTACATGAAATAATTTAAGCAGAATTATAAAGGATTTAATTATTTAATTGAAGTAAATTTTCAGTAATTTAATTTAATTAAATGGTATTTGAAATCTTAACATGGGGAGTTAAAATAAGTGTTAATGAATTTTCGAAATTCATATTGAGGAGTTCAATTGTAGTTTTTAATGGAATAAATTGTAATTCATTATAGTAAGAATTAATTTATGCTAATTTTAAATTAATACTATAATAGTAGCCTTTTATTATTTTTGTGGTCCCTGCTATGCCTAGTAAAAACCTAAACAGACTTGGGTAAAAAAGTAGCTTGGGAGAAAATTATCCTTTTGAGTTAGAGTAGCATTTTACTTGTAGAATCATACACGTTTTTAAGCCCTATTGTGGCTTAAATTAGGGTCTATTAAAGGAAGACTAATTTCACCTAATTACATGCCTTTAGTTGTATTGTTTTTGCCCACCACAATACCAAAATCGTCCAAGGTTTTAGAAGGCAAATAGCAGAAGACTGCAACCCTAAATTATTGCTTCTTTGAAGGTTTGTGCTACTACTTCAAGAGGTTATTGCTTCTAATCTCGTTTTTATTGTGTTGTCAAGTTTACATGTTGATGCCTCGTTGTATGCTTGCTTCCGTTGCGCATGTTCTAACAATTAGATACTAAATGGTTAAAGATATTTTTTCTTTCCTATACCATATACGAAATCTTATTACCAAAAATGTGCATAGTTTCTAATTTACTCGTCATGTCCATATTATTTTCTACAGTTATTATACCAATTATTAAATACTAATTAATAGTAGCTGAATTTTCCTAATTTATCGAGTTAAAATTGAGGAACAAATATTCTAAAACGATTTGGTGTAAATCAAGTCAGATCATATTCTTCGAGATATTCTTATTTAGGCGCGTTACAATTATTAAAGTAAATATTCTTCCAGTTATTTTTCTACTATTGATAGCCATTAAAAAGCTTGAAAACTTTGAATTCAAATTTAGGTTTTTAAAAATTATTATTTTTTTGGATTGGGTGTTGTTAAAAATTAATCGGGAATATGGTTTGGAGTTTATATCTCAATTTTGAGTGGTTTTGGGAAGATTAGACTTGGTTTTGACTGAATTTCAGATTGAAACCCAAAGAAGAAAAAGAAGAAGATATGTTGTAGAAATTATAGATTATTTGTATTCTGATTGTAGATGCTTTATTTTTTGTTTTCAAAAATAAAAAACGGCTAAAACTTCTACAAATCTTCTGAAAAAATACAATTATGTCAAAAATTATAATTATGCTACAATTGGATGAGAATTAGTATATAAAAATTCAATGTACCCACTTTGTAGATATTTTGTAGATAAATTATAGATTATTTGTATTCTAATTATAGGTGCTTTGTTTTCCATTTTCACAAATAAAAAATGACTAAAACTTCTACAAATCTTCTGCAAAAAATATAATTATATCGGAAATGCCAATTATGCTACAATTAAAATGGGAATTAGAATATTAAAATTCAATATATCCAGTTTGTAGATATCTTGTAGATAAATTGTAGATTATTGTATTATGATTGTACATGCATTATTTTCTGTTTTTACAAATCTAAAACGACTCAAACTTTTATAAAATCTTCTGCAAAAGATAGTATACAATTTATCCACAATTTCTGCAATATATCCTCTTCTTCGAGTTTCAATCTAAAATTCTGCCAAAATCAAGTCTAATTCTTCACCAAAACCCCTCAAAATTGAGATATAAACTCCAAAACATATTCCAAGTTATTTTACTACAACAATCAATCAAAACAAATAATGATTTTGAAAACCCAAATTTGAATTCAAAGCTTCAAAATTTTTTAATGGCTGTTAATGGTGGAATTGATATTCTCTTGTCTCTTTTAAGGTTTGTTCTTTTTCGTTGATAAAATTTGAAGCTGGAGGTAATATGTGTATGAACTTTGAAGATTTGACTTCAAGTTTGTTGAACTTTGTTGTTCTTCATTGATGAACTTCAACTGGAATAAAATGGGGAACCAACTTTGTTGAAGCGTTTCTTCAATTTTCTGTGAGTTTAGAGGGAGACTTTGGTTTCAGAAGATGGAAAATGGTAAAAAGAACGTGGGTATGGGTAAAACGTGGGTGAGACTGACGGGTTAGGAGAGAGAAACGTGCAGATATTTTTAATTAAGGAGTAAAAAATTTATAATTAATTATACCCTTAATTAATTATGGTATAAAATTGATAATTTGGTATACTAAGTGTAATTAAGTCAACCTTAAACACTAAGGGTAATAAGGTTTCTTATCTGGCATAGAAATATAAAAATCTCATGGTTAAAACCGAGTGATTTTATTTTGTGTCTCACACAACTTACACTAATTGTGTGATTATCTTTTTATTTCACATATTTGTGGACCCATATCTTATACATTTGGGTTCACAAATTCTGGGACCCACATAATTATAAGATAAAAAGGAGGTCTTATACAATTAGTCTCAGTTGTGTAAGAAAATAAAATTTTTCATTAAAACCCAAGAAAAGATGGGCAAAGTTGAGGGTAAAATAGTAAATGTCATTTTGATTTTATCCTTCTCGAGTTCTCGTTAAACAGAAAACATGCACGGATTTCTTTATTTACAGGAATAATTGAGAAGTGGGTGGTTACTTATCTCTTTCTCCATAAATAAAGTAAATATCTACCCGAAAGCAATGAAAAATCTCAAGAAATGTCGCTACTTTTTATCATCTTTAGCAAATAGCAACCCCATTTAAAAGTCTTCTTGCTATCTTGATAGACCTATCTCGTCATGTCAAATAGACTGCACCATTTTCTCGCAATAAGTAATACATACTGATAGTATAAATATATTGATACTATGTATCGGTGTAACATAACTCATCTACTCTAATACTAATATCAATTGCTAATTTTAAAGTTTGAATCCGCGACCTACAGGTTAAACAGAAATAATATTATTATTGCTCCAAGACTCGATGGCGAAGTAAATATATGTTGAGGAAACAAAGTAGAGGAAAAGAGACCGAAGTTGTAACTTATAATCTTGGGATTTAATTAAACTGAGAGTTCATAGATCATGATATAGGAGAAGCACGTGAATGAGGAAGCAAAGTGGGTCACCGCTCTCTTTTTATGTCAACACAAAAAGCTCCAAACCAAATCTGGCACCAGATTGGGTCGTGCCTTATTTGGCTCATTCATGCCGTAACCTGCGCCACCATTTCGCACTATTTACTAATTAGTTCGTTTAATAGAAGATGATAAATTTATAGTAATATTTAAATTATGAGTTTTTACTGAGGGTTTATCGAAAATAAGGGATAAGATCTGCATATATATTCCCTTCCAGATTTTACTATGTGAAATTTTACAGAATAGTTATTGTTATATTTGAAATTATGAGTTTCAAAATCTTTTCTTTCTTTTAGAAATGTGACATCGAGTCAAATTTTGTCACATAGATTAAGTGTTATAAAGACACCTCAATGGAAACAAATGTTGTAACTTCTAGGGGGCAGTTTCGTTAATTTATGGCAAATCTATTACCACTAATCATATCTACTTTAAAGAATTTAAAAGTAAATAAAGAGTCAACAATCAAGAGTTCATGACATAATATGATGCCTACGTGGACCCCGACTTGATGACCTGGCACTTCGTCAGACATTATCAAAGTGCCCATACGGCCATACCTTTAATTTAAACAGTTTTCAAAAGATTTTGCTATTACCAGCTCGGTTTGTAATTCTATTTTTTTCGGTTGCTAATTATTCGACTGGACCCTCGGCTTTTGTTAAAGTCTAATAATGGTGATATCGAAAATCCAATAATGCCATCACTTTATCTTTTAAAAGAATCATAATACCGTGGATGTACTTTCCGTCCTTGACAACAACGACGAAAAAATTAATGAGTAAAAACATTTTACGCATGCTACCAAAATTACGATTAATTATTTTATATGAGAAAGGGAAAAAAGTTTTACTTTCTACAACCTAGTTATATTGAAATTAATAACATTTATTTTGTAAAAGGCGGTTATATTAAGTGCGTATTTATCTACCAGCGATCAAAGGCGGATTTATGATTTGAAGGTGACGGGTGCCATAATTTCTATTAATGTAAATCTTGTAATAATTAATATAGAACTTGTTTGGAACGTTTGTTCTGTTTATTTTTTTTAGTTTATTCCGGCAATTTAATAGGCATTTTTTAGCAAATAAGAAAATTAAATCCATCTCATATCATAATTGTGAGATTTTACTGAATATATTATTGTTGTTACATGTAAATTACATCTCGGACACTAGCATTTTAAAGAAGGAATCACACCTTTATTACTAACAATACAAGTAAAATTAATATTCTTACTAGGGAACTACATCTTTTTGTATGCTAAAATAAATCTGCAAAAGTAAAATAACATATTCAATAAAGGAAATTTCACCCATAAGAATAAGAAAAAAGATCTTCAATAGATAAATTATATCCCATGAGTAAATGGAGAATTAGATAAACTACAAGATCCCAAAAATAAAATAATAAATCACATATTTTTCTAGGCAATGCTTGTGAAATATTCATCATAATTTAATATTAAAGAGATTTAGGTTGTATATAACTATCATAAAATAGAACAAATTATTATATTATAATAATAAAATTATAAAAATTAAATTTGATCTCAATCCAAAGTTCCTATCAAGACCTAAGTTTCTTGATTTTGAAAGAAAAAAATTAAAAGATTTGAGATTTAGAGAAATGCTTATTTTATGAAATTTTGGAGGTTCTTTTTTGAGTTTTCTTGCCAAAGATCACAGATAAAATAATAAAATATAAAAAAAATAAAAAATAATAAATAACAAATAGGAAATTAGGAGGTAGCAAAAAGAAAAGTGACCGGGACAAAGGAAATAAAAAGTGCAAAAAAAAAAGTCAAATAAGGTTCAAGATGAATTCGAACTTGAATTTTATCCACAAGAAAATTTTTTAAAAAAGTCTGTCACCCATGACACATTTGTCTAATTTGCAACTAGGGGTGGCATGATCAAATATTTAACCTAATTTAAAAAATTTATACATAAATATATGATAATTTTACCAACGTAACGGGTGCCATACCACCCTCACCCTAAAGGGTGGATCCGCCACTGCCAGGGATGTAGATGTACTTGAGAATAAAAAGAGAAAAAGGTTAATTGATAATTTCATTTCCCGTTTTCTTGGATTATTAGGTAAGGAAATCATTTCTGGCTAAAAAAATTGCAAATTGAATATGTTCGTATTAATTTCTTGTTATCATCAATGAAGAAACATTGAACTAAATTAATCAGCAATCTGTATCCGGCCTTTGGGATGTGTTGTGTTAAAGACTAAGTATAGCATTGTAATAATGAATTTATGGCTAGTAACTGCACGCTAGTGTCGTAGTAAATAGGAGGAAAAATCGAATTAAATTCTTATTTTTATAAATAAATAAATAAAATAAAATAAAATAATAAAAAACTAGCTCGCTAGTGTCGTCAATAAAATGATGAAATGAGCTAAATGGGTAGTCATGGCGAAAATTTTAAGTGTATAAGGTTCAGACTCTTCTAAAATAACAACTTATAGGAAGCACTTTACCTTTTAGCAGATTTTAGTTTGAGATCTAAAGAGAAAAATAAATACTAGCTAATCTCTAAATAACATCTCTAAAAATAACGATCTATCTATGCACTTGTCGCCCATATTAATTTGGTCGGCAAACTGCGAATACCAAATTAATTCATTCATTAATAAAACGAAAGAAATCTGGGTAGAAAAGATATTGTATTAGATATATTAGACATGTTTAAAACCCACATAGAGAAATTAATCAGAGAATTATAATCAGGAGGAGTATATGTATTAGGCAAATTTGGTTCCCTATGTTTTCATATTATCTATGCACGCTCTTGACGTAGAGACCGGACTAATTGAGGCCGACTCGAGTAAGGGCGGCCTTAGTAAGTGGACGGACCGAGTGACATGACTCAAGACGATGTCGTTTGAAGCTCTTACTCTCCTATACACTGAGACCACCAACCCTTGTACTTTTCTTTGATTATTTCGAGGAAGGTCCCTTAATATATAAGGGGACCTTCCCTTTGTAAAGACTCATGTGTATTTTCTTGTTGAGAATATACAACTCTCTCTCTCTCTCTCTCTCTCTCTCTCTCTCTCTCTCTCTCTCTCTCTCTCTCTCTCTCTCTCTCTCTCTCTCTCTCTTGTGAAAAGATTACTGCTTACCTTATTGTTTATCTACACTATTATCACAGATCTTAGCTATACGTTATTCTCTAGTTCATATTACGCTTGAACCCTTATTATTTTCGATTGTTCTTGAGCATAATAAGTATTTACATAACTTTTTAGCCAAACAATTTGGCACCGTCTATGGGGATTTCGTGAATCAAAGTTGCACTTTGCTTCTAGAGAACCTTCAAAAAACTACTATCTACAACCCAAAATGGCTGAAAATAACGCAAGAATGAAAGCTATCGTGGATGTTAGGGCCCATCTCATAGGCCCTCTCAATGCGGCTGCTGAAGGAGATGCTTTACACAACCCCCAGTACCCTGATAAACGTGAAAATCTCACATTTTCCTTCTGAAGATCTGGTGGTTTCACGAGAAACAAAGACTCCTACATCTACAACTAAAGAAGCACCCCCAGAAGTAAAGAGGTTACTGGAAGGTTCGTTGAAAAACCCTACACAGAAGGAACTGCACCATACCCCATCCCTAAGACCTTCAAAATACACACCCCCCCCCCCCTACTTGAAGCTATATGACGGGACCACAGATCCCGAGGACCACTTGATCCACTATGTCACAGCAGTCAAAGGTAATGATCTATCAAAGGAGCAGGTACTGTCCGTACTTCTGAAAAAGTTCGGTGAAACGCTAACAGGAGAGGCCCTAACGTGGTACTCCCAGTTACCGGCCAAAAGCATCTCCACGTTCGAGAAGATGGCAGATAAATTTGTCACCGCTCACGCAGGAGACAAGAAGGTGGAAGCACAGGTCAACGACATCTTTGGTGTCCGACAGACTCCAGGAGAAGGACTCAAGGAGTTCTTGGCTAGGCTTAACAGAGTCAGAATGAGCCTACTAATATAACGATTTTATTAACGATTCAACTAATATAAACAACGAGCAATTGATCCATGGAATAATAGAGATATAATACTTAATACTTACTAGTTAATATCATCCAAAACAGAGACATGATATCTTTACATTTTCGTATACTGTAATATATTTTCCTAGGTGTTAGTTTGCCAGTTTCCAAGCTTAATATACAAGATACTATTTATTTTCTATAATATAATAGTTGAATGAAATAAGAGGAATCCCGGGAAAAAGATGTTAAGGGACGAACCCACTCCTTCTTATTTTGTATAGTATTTTTTTCGATTTTAAATTAAAACGTATCATGACAAGTGAGATGTTTCTTTCTAATTGCTATCCTTATCCTAATCTTTTTTGCATTAACTAAAACTAAAAAGCATTAAAAACGTATGCTATAAACCTTTCATGGTAAGGAGTAAACCCTTTGAATTTTGTAGTATTTCCTTTTAATAAGCAACTAATTAACTCGGAGACATTTATTAAATTTAAAAATTGAAACTAGTAATTATAAAAATTAGGCAAACCAACCCCATTTAAAGTCTGGCCCCGTAGGCCCCTACCAACTACAAATTTGACCTACACTTAATTATTTTGTTTCCTTATCTCTAGCCCTTTTTAGCCCTTTAGCCACCGAAAGAGTATATTTAAAACAATTATTCTCCCCCAAAAAATAACTAGCAAAATTTGCATAGTAATGTACATTATACATATTTTATAAAACTAGACTAGCCAACTATAATTATTTTTGGCCGACTGGGTAAATAACTTGCTCTTATATTATTAATTCCTTATTTTAGTTTATCAGAGACGAACGAAAAGAATATACTTCTTTCGGTTTATAATAAGTTATCAGTTTCCTTTTAGCAGGTTCATTTAGAAAATATTAATTCCTATACAAAAATATTTAGTATGACTAAACTACCATTATTAAATATTGGTCACATAGTTATAGTGATGAGTGAGAAAACTTTTCAGGGATATGCACATAAGGATAAAAGAGTAAAAACAAATTGAATTTTTTTCTTGATTATTTAACTGGACACTTATTTTTAAATCAAAATAGAAAAATAAACTGGTCACTTGTTGTGAATCGGAGAAAGTAAAAAATAATGGCTCAAAAATAAAGCATTTTAAAGTACTTTGTTCTATAGTCTATTCCATTTTTAAAAATGAATAACTAGGTGTGACTTATGAATTTTGATGTGCATTAATTGGGAACTTAATTATGCTTTCCATTTATTATGTTTCCATATTCTTTTCCCCTTAGCTTTTTGCCCTTTAGCCACCTAAAGAGTGTTTAAATCTTCTTTAACCTTTAACTCATAATTACGATTTCCACTTGGATAAGGCTTTTACCCACCCACCCATTACTGTTTCAGTCCTTATTTGTGTAGAATTATATTTCTTTATCCAAAGGTGACAAACCCTATATAAATAGACCTCCCCTATATCCCTCCAATTCACTCTGATTTTCCTCACCACAATTATACTTCAGAGATAAATATACATGCGTTATTTCAGACTCTTGTTTTACTCTCTTTAAATTAGCCATCTCCTCTTCTGATCCTTGGCCTTTCTCTCTTTCACCTTTCTTGTAACCCTTCTCTCTCTCAACTGTACAATCTTTTTTTCAGATTTTTTTTATTGTTTTTGTTCGTTGAATCTTGATTAGTACAAAGATGGGTAGCGGTGATAAACATCATCATCATTATCATCATCATCTGAATTTCCATATTCACATACCTCACATTAACTTTCATCATAATCATCATGGGAAGAAAGAATTGAAAGATATACCAAAAGGGTGTTTTGCAGTTATGGTAGGTCAAGGTGAAGAACAGCATAGGTTTGTTATCCCTGTCAGTTATATCAACCATCCCCTGTTCTTGCAACTATTGAATGAAGCAGCGGAGAAATACGGATTTGATCACAAAGGTCCAATTAATATTCCTTGTCATGTTGAAGAATTTCGCCATATTCAGGGCTTGATTGGTAAAGAAACTGCACATCATAATCATCATCATCACCACCATAATCACTTGTGTTTTAAGGCCTGATATTAGTAGTAGTACCTTTTGACTCGGGATTTTCAGTGCTCAAGTTATGTAAATTTCTAGTATTGCCTCGAGTATTTTTAGGGATTTTTTGTTTTTGTTTTTTTCGTTTTACCATGCTCTTTTCCAAGATGTTCATGTACCCAAAAGTCTGGTGAAAGATTATGAACTAATTGGAATGATATTCGTAATACATATTTTTTTTCATATTTTCAGATTCACTTATGGGAATTCATTGAGTTTGTGTTGTCTTTTGTTTATGTTCTAGATTCAAATTGAATTTTACTATTAAAGGGGGATTATGGTTCTCATGCTTTGTTACTTTGCTCGCCAGGAATTTGTTCTTGCCTTGATTTTATGGCCTAAAAAGGAACACGCTTTATAGCCTTTACATATTAGGCTTTCTTTTTACATTCCTATATTTGAGGTAACAATAGAGTCTATAAAGATAAGCCACTAGAAAGTGTAAATTTTAATTTCCATTTTTGTGTGCGAGGTGCATAGCAACTAGACACATGTGCATATGTGTCTGAGTTTCTTTCTGTTTCTGCCCATGTTTTGTCCCCTGGGTGTTTAGGGATACTGAGTTTTTGATGAAATATGCTTCTCCACAAAGAGGTTTTTGGTAGGGAAGTTCACTGATTAGGATTGAGAAAGGTAGGTCCCCAATTCTATATTTTCTTTAATGTCGACCCCTTTGCGCACTAAAAATGTCAAAATATGGCTTGATTTTTCTATGGTTCAACTTTAATTTTTATTTCCTCTTTCATGTAATGTATGTTTTTGTCTGCATCTGTTTGGTTATATCTTCCAAAAATCTCGGCTTCCTTTCTATTGGGAGACAAGTTCAGTGGATAGATGCAGTATTTCAATTATTTCCTGGTACTAAGATGAATATTTTATTACTACTATAGTAATATTTAACTTTGCTTTGAAAACATGGTTCGTTTATTTCTTTGAAAACAATTTTAAATCCTCCCTTTTTTCTTTGTTAAAGGGACTTATCTTTTGGTATTGGACACTACTAAAAGAAAGCAGGATTGCGACATATAATTCCGATCGGAAGAACGCTCCTTGGAGCAATGGTAAAATTGTCATGGTATGATCTATAGGTTACGGGTTTAAGCTGTAAAAGCAATCACTAATGCTTGCATTAGAATAAACTACCTACATCACTCTTGTTGGGGGGCCGCTCTTACCCTAACCTTGCGTTAACGCGGAATATTTTATGTACCATTTTGTTATATTTTAGTACTACCATAGAGAGATTTGTGTATGAATCCAGCCAATGATTGTTTCTTTGTTGTAAGTGTGCTCCACTACTTTTATGGATTTCATAATTGATCATATTGTGAATGTGAAGACTAAATTAAAGTAGATCTCTGAAGAAGCAAGTAGGGCCATGTGCAGAAAAATTTCTTGTGCGATTAAGTTTGACAATCTTGAATAAGATGCTAGATTTTCTGTAGTTGCCACAAAGGCAAAGCTGAACTGTGAACAACTAACTTAGAATAAAGAAAGATGAATGCTCTCCCTCACACATGAGAAACTTAATACTTCTAATTGAATGTCAAAGAAGCATTTGACTTCAGAATTTTTTATTTGTATTTCTCAAAAACTTTGACTTAGAGTTACTAGCCGTGTTGTGGCTCTCCTCTTACAAGTCATATCTTTAAAATAACTCTTACGCTATCGAAGATTATAGTGGAAGGGATAGGATCCTTTCTTCTGAGCAAAAAGTTTCTGTTTTGAGTCCTAATTATCGTGCATGTGAACCTATAATTTTTTTGTCAAATTAGATATTTTATATAGTATATATTTCCTATTACTGATCTAATATTATCTTTTGCCCCTGAATTTGAGTTATTTACCCAAAAGAAGAGGGATCAATTCTCACGATATACTTTGTTTTTCTCCCTTATCAGTAGTGCATGCATGTTTTAGAAATTTTAGATTTGGCTTTAATAGATCTCAATATAAATATCGGGCACCAAATAAAATAGAGAAGAAAAAAATCGTCTACTCCAAAAGCTCGACAAGGTTTGCTTCCCAAGGTCCATCTAGACAAACTTTAACTAACAATGTAAAATATATTGTTTTATTATTTAAATTTGAGAAAAATTGAAACTTATAATACCTTTTTATTTAGCTAGTAGTGTCTGAATATTATAAATTTCAATGTTCAAAGGACATACATTAGATGACATGTTTCACGAGGTACTGTGGCAGCTTGGCTTTTGGAATTTTTTTGGTGATTTGAATTGTTGTTGAAACACGAGTTGAGCTAAATAAAAAAGTATAATAAAAGTTAATGCAAGTGGGCAATTAGATCAAACAGTTGAACCATTCATTCTTGTCGTCGTTGCAACAGGTAGAAAAAAATATCTGTATATTTTTCCAAAGGGGAATTTCCCTCATTAAATGGAAAAAGTGCCATCCTATCATATTCAGTTCCTTTACTTTGGCTTCTCCTCATTTCTTGTATGTGTCCTTTTACTTTTAACTTCCTTAAGGGTTGCCCCAGAAAAGTATATTATAATATCAATATAGGAAATAATATCTATAGGCCATATCGGTAGGGGTGGTAATTTGAGCCAAATATATTTAACATGCCCGACTAACACAGAAATTATTGGGTTGGGCTACTAAATATTTTAACTCATGGGTCAATTTGGGTTGTGCCCAAGTTAATCCATTATTTTTAGGAAATTTTTATTATCAAACCTTATTACCAAAAATGTTCATAATTTGTTATTTACCCGTGTTGTCCACACTTTTACTATAAATTATATACTAATCCAAAAATAGGTAGACTTTACTATTAAAAACGCGCTAAAATGATTGCACCAAATCTGCGTGTGATTCTATCAACAGTAAATACGAAATTTGAAACGGAAAGAGATCTCAAAGTTGAAAAAATCTTTTCTTCCATATATTTTCCACCATTTATATCCATTACAAAGCTTGAAAACTTTGAATTCAAATTTGGATTTTCAAAAATCATTATTTGTTTGGATTGAGTGATGTTATAAATAATTCGGAATATGTTTAGGAGTTTATATCTCAATTTTGAGATTTTGAGGGGTTTTTGGTGAAGATTAGACTTGGTTTTGATTAAATTTCACATTAAAACTCGTCGAAGAAGAAGAAGAAGAAGACATATTTCCAGAAATTGTAGATAAGCTGTAGATAGATTGTAGATGAATTATAGAAATGTAGATAAATTGTAGATAATTTATAGATAAATTGTAGATTGGAAAGACTAAAACTTTTACGAGTCTTCTACAATTATGTCGAAAAATACCAATTATGCTACAATTAAAATGGGAATTGGGATACTAAAATTCAATGTATTCAGTTTGTAGATATCTTGTAGATAAAATTTCAACAAATAAACTACAAATCAGTTTAACTATTGTATAAGTTGTATTGTTTTTAAGAGTATCTGCAAAATTACTACATTTATATTACAATTAAATTACAAACTTGTGTAAAAAAAATATTGACAACAAAATTTGTTCTTCATCTACAAAACTTATACATAAAAACTATAAACAAACTACAATTGCACTCATACTGTCAACTTTATTTTCTTCCACCAGAAATTTACAATTGCACAACCCAACTACTCCTTTATCACGAGAAAATCATTTCCTATGGATGGCAAAAGTAGTTTACCAAATGATGGAAACTTGATCAGAAGTTGCACGCGCAACAACCACCTTGCTATCCCAATCAATTGTAGGAGATTAATTTACTTGGGCAGACATCACGAGTGGCTTGCTCATTTTGATTCATTCTCCAATTGTGACAGCATCAACGACAAGCCCCTTCTATCAGTGTTGGTTTTTTTCATGATTTAGGAGTTGAAGACAAAGATGGAAGTGAATGCAAATCGTGGGGGATACAACTGAAGGTAATTAAGTGGAGAAAAAATTGATGGTAATTGTGCGTGAGAAGAGATTGTACGAGAATGGGGGAAAAATTGAAGGTAAATCGTGTGTGGCGAGGGGGGGAGGGAGGGAAGCGGGTAAGCGAAATAAAGTGAAAATACGGTCTTAAAATCACGCCTACAATAAATGAAGGAATAATTATACCCTTAATTTGAATTGTGGTATATAAATGGTAATTTTGTATGCTTAAATGTAATTAACACAATCCTTAAACAATGAAGGTAAATCTAGGGGGTGTGGGGGGGAGAAGAGGAGAGAGGCGGGTAAACGAAATAAAGTGAAAATACGGTCTTAAAATCACGCCTACAATAAATGAAGGAGTAATTATATCCTTAACTGAATTATGGTATATAAATGGTAATTTGGTATGCTTAAATGTAATTAACACAATCCTTAAACAACAAAGGTAATAAGGTTTGGTATATGGTATAGGTATGTAAATATCCCTTATTTTTATAGCTCATTCTGACCCATTTAACAACCCAAATACAACCCACGAAACTCACCCAAAACAAAGGATCTCAACCCAACTTATCTAGAAATTTACTTAGTTGCTTCAATTTTATTTATTTGTTTATTTTTGTATTTTTAATTTTCTGCTTTTTTATTCTTCTACACCATCCATCCACCCCCCTCCCCCACGCAAAACCCCCCAAAAAAATTTAGTTGTTTTTTGTATTTTTAATTTTCTACTTTTTTATTTTTTTGCGCCACCCCCACCCCAGCCTACTCTCCCCCTCCCCCCGCTCAAAATCCCTAAAAAATCACTTTTTTTGTACTTTCAATTTTCTGTTTTTTTTAATTGCACCACTCACCCACCCTACCCCTACCCTCCCATCACCCCAGCGCAAATCCCCTAAAAAATTTTACTTTATTTTTTTTATTTTTCTGCACAAACTCAACTTTTTTTTACTTTTTTTTTATAATTTTTATTTTTAAAGTTTTTGTTTTTTATTTTATTTTTTTTCGTTTTTCTGCACCATCCACCCGCCCCCAACCTCCCCCTACCCCAACCCATAAAATACTTGTCAACTTACATATTTAAGGAGAAATATTTTTTTATGCAAGATGAATACGGTCCAAAAACATGGGTCAAGTTGGGCAGGTTGGGTTATGACCCATTGTTTACCTCATCTTGACCCAACCCATCTTAACCCAAATATATTTTGGGCTGGGTTGGGCAATGATCCATTCATTGACCCAACCCATCTTGACCCGCTCAAATTCAGCACACCCCGCCCATTTGCCACCCCTATATATTGGACACCTTATTACGCTCTGAATTTTGGATGCAAAATAGTTCTGATTTTTTGTTTCGGTTTTGTTTTCCATTTAGCCGTGTTTGAATATAATGTCTGCATAGATTATATATCCTTTTTTAAAATATTTTCTGTTGAATAACAAAATACCAGAAAATAAGCAAGAAAATTACTTTTTTTCAAAGAAAACATTTCCTTCCATGGAAAGTATTTTCCTTCATACCAAACACACCCTTAGTTTGTGTCCGTTACATGAGTAACTTCTAGAAACAATGTTTGGTGGATTTAGTATTTTCGGAATATATCTGGATTCTATACAATATTTCAAGGACTGGTAGTATAAATCATGAGTTATTAAGACTGGATTATTGCAAAAAATTGTTATGAAATCAATACAACTTTTGTTTGAAATGCATATAAACAGAGTTCAACTCTAAAGCTACCTAGGGACAAGTGATAGCCACATTCGGAAGGCACAAACATCTTCATAGTCAGCTCCCGTCATCCGCCACAGCTGCGCTCCAGGATCCACACGCAAGGTGCAAAAGTGTAGTATGAATATAACCGACCCCATGTAATTAATAAGTATCTTCACTAACCTCGATGAAGTAGTGACGTAGCCTTTTAGTTAAAAGTACTCATTGATATAACATGTGCAGTACACTAGCAATATAACAATACTGTAATATAACAAAAAAGAATACATAAAACGAATATGTGAAGTAATAAATAAGTACTAGAAGAAGCCACAATTTAATATTTCCCAATATCCTTTCCTTAGAGCGATATCCAATAAACCATGATAGTAAATCCATAACTTTTACAGTGTGAGGAATATAGATATGTTGTGGATACTAGAACAAATCCAGAAGTTGGAAATCTATAGTAGGGATTGGAGGGAAAGGATAGGTGTACAGAATAGCTAAAAGACAAAGAGAACAGAGGAAAAATTCACAAACGAAGAGAGAGGAATCAGAGAAAAGATGAAGATGACTACATATACGAGGGTGCAGGCGAGGAAGATACTGGTCAACACGCACGTGTCAAAGCGGGAAGAAAAGGGGTAGCTCATGTCTAGGGAAAAGTAAACAGTTGACCATTATTAACTTATGTATTTATTTTTAAGTTATTGTTTAAAATATCTTTAGTCTTTAGCTATTGCTTTAATAAATTTTAACTGTTCGGCCGAAAAATACCCTTCTACGCATGTTCTTAATTTTTATACTTAACTTCAGGACTTTTATACTTGTAACTCTAAGTTCAGAACTACATGTCTTTAACTTTTAAAGTTGGAACTCTAAGTAAGGACTTCAAGGCTACATGTCCTTAACTTTAGAACTTGGAACTCAAACTTCAGGACCAAGCGTCTTTAACTTTTGAACTTGTAAGTGTAAGTTACGGACTGTTTGTCCTTAACTGTTGAACTTATAGCGGTAAGTTAAGGATATTCTGTCCTTAACTTTTGAACTTGGAAATCAAAATTAAGGACCTATTGTCCTTAAGTTTTGAACTTGTGCCTGTAAGTTAAGGGTTGTAACTTGTATGTCTTTAACTTTTGAACTTGTAACTATAAGTTAATGACTGCGTGTCCTTAACTTTAGAATTACAACTTCAAAAGTTAAGGACCAAGTTTCCTTAACTATTAAACTTAAATACATATATTTTAAATATGTTATCCTTTTCTGATAAATTCAATTTTTCTTCCGTTTTGACTAAAATTTATCAAATTTAAAAACCATAGCAGGTAAAAGTCAAAAGAGAAGGAGAATTAAAAAGGTGATCATGACTTAACACCTAATTCCCTCTCCATAGGATCTCAAGGCACAGTACGTATAGTAGTAGTAGCAGTAGACTCAGTATAAAAAAATATAGTGAATTTCTATTGCTTTTATGCAGTGTTATGAGGAGCAGGCCTTGTATTTTCCTTTGACTCGACCTTCCATTTTCCATTAACTACATATTCAAGGATTGTGTATGGGTGTTCATAATACGTAGCGGAAGATAATAACAATTCTAGGTAGATTTTTTCATGTTTAAAATTTATTTACGTGTCAAAGATCGGATCAAAGACGTACCTGGTGAAGAGAGTTTCTTTTTCAGAATTTCTACGATAGCGCGAAGACTCTATGCGTATCCAAACCGAGACCGATCCTTGCTATCAACTCTTTGATCAATGAAACCCGCGAAAAAATTGAACGAAGAATATTGTGTTGAAATTTTTCTCAAAAATCTCAACTCAAATTAGAAGAACAAGAAACACTTTTCTTGTAATTGTATTTTCTCTCTTAGCTTTGTATTGCATTCTCACTTTCACAAAGTGAGTTTTTCTTCTCAAGAATAATTATAAAAAAACCGAAAAGAATCATACAAATTTTCTTCATCACCCTTTATATAGTATCACCAACAAATTCTTTTCCTATTTGGTTGAGGTAACAATTTTCCTAAAGTAAAAGTTTGTTCCAAAAATAAATTAATTAAAATGAAATCACGTTTGTTTTGTTTCCATGAAAATGACTGTCGAAGATCTTATGGAAATTGTGTAAGGAAATTTTCGAAAATTTCCTTCACTGTCAAGGACGAAAATTTTATGGAAATTTGAGTCCAATTTTCCTTTTCCTTTTTCACATGAAATTTTCAATTCCAAATTTTTGGAATACAACGTCTATTCCAAAATTAGACATTGTATATCCAATTCTAAATTGGATTCTAATTCTTTTTTATTTTATTTAATAATATAATATTTTCCCATTGAAAATATTAATCCCATCCAAATAGGATAAAACTTCAACTAATAATGCAATTCAAAATTAGATTTATTAACAAGTCTTTATTAATATTATATTTTATATACATCTATTATATAAAATAATATTAATTATATATATCACATATATTTCAACCAAGAGATATTATTTAATTTCTATTCCAAATAGAAACTTCAATTTATTAACAATATTAATTATAATCTTTGTGCTAGCAAAGAATATAGTAATATTTTATTTGGACTAATAACTAAATTTATTTGACTAATTAAATTCTTTAATTTAATTATCAAATAATAAGTTAATTAATCCTTTAGCAAAGATCATAACACTCGTTAGTGTGCGACCCCATAGGTTCAATACTAAACCGGTAGTAAATTGATCATATCAATATACTAATCAAGGGTGGCGTCTAGCAACACTCCTTAACGACCGGATAGCATGAAGTATACAATTTACTCTCAAGAACCAGTAGAAGAATAATGTAGTAATTTTATTGGAAGATGAGTGAACCCTATCATAGATCTCACCATATCTAATAAGGTTCTGTTTCTCCTTTCAGACACACCATTGTGTTGTGGTGTTCCTGGAGGTGTCCACTGTGAGAGAGTCCCATTCTCTTTAAGATATCTCGTAAAATCTTCACTAAGATATTCTCCACCTCTATCAGACCTAAGTACTTTGATACTTTTACCAGTCTGCTTATCAATTTCACTACGGAATCTTTTGAACATTTCAAAAGTTTCAGACTTATGTTTCATAAGATATACAAATCCATATCTTGGCATATCATCAGTGAAGGTAATGAAGTAAGAATATCCACCTCTAGCTTGAATTTTTATGGGCCCACAAACATCTGTATGAATTAATCCCAATAATTCAGACGCTCTTTCTCCACTTCCATTAATTGGAGATTTGGTCATTTTTCCTTTGAGACAAGATTCACAAGTTGGATATGATTCAAAATCTTACTTGTCAAGGTACCCTTCCTTGTACAACTTGTTAATTCTTTTCTCTCTAATATGACCAAGCCTCAATGCCAAAGGTACGTTTGATTTACATGATCATCTCTTTTCCTCTTAAGACTTGAAACATGCATAATCGAATTAGCATTCACACTAGGTAAGACATAAACATCATGTTGGAGATAGCCATTCACATATAAATTATCACTATAATAAATAGAGCAAATACCATTGCCTATATTAATGCGAAAACCACGTTTGTCTAACATAGAAGCTGAAAAAATTATGTTCGAAACAAATTTAGGAACGTAATAACAATCATCCAACATAAGTACTTTGCTCGTAGGCATTATTAAAGAAATTGATCCTATAGCTACGGCCGCAACTTTTGCACCATTTCCAACTTGTAGATTAATTTCTCCTTTTTTTAGCTTTCTACTTATCTTGAACCCTTGCAATATATTGCAAATATTATAACCACTACTAATATCTAATACCCATAGTGAAGAATGAGTAGTAGCTAAAGAAACTTTGAAAGCATTTTTCATTAATGTCTCACCTTGTTTCTTGTCCTTTAGAGTTGCAAGATACTCCTTGCAGTTTTTCTTCCAATTATTTATGATAAACCATGTTGCCTTGAACATCATTCTCTGGAGGGATTATCTTTGCAGGCTTATCGATCACATCCATAAGCTTTTCATGCATGAGAACAATTCTCAAATTTCTATACCAGTCATCAAAGTTTGGTCCTACCAATTTGTTGGTCTCAAGTATTTCACACAGTGATATAACAAACATATTGAGAAATCTAAAATATAGAAAAGAAAAAGCAGTAATATAAGAACATATTTGCATATATCATAAAGACATGGACTTTTATCTAAATGATATTTCCACTAATTATTTTAAACTATTTACCCTCATTATAGTTTACGAAATCTTTATTTCTTTTAGTGGAGTAAAGGAATCCTTTAACAATATGTATGAGCCCCTTGGTAATCAAGTCGTTCCTCACTTATAAGGTAGGTACTCTTACCAATTGTATCCCCATACAATTTCCTTAAATGGCTCTATGTCAAATAGTCCCCTGGTAGTCAGGTCGATCCTATTGGCATAGTTGAGTTCAACCATCATGATAGCAAAGAACTTATTAAATTTTATACTCCCCCGGGTAGTCCAGGCGTTTAGTGTAAAATTGAATAATTCTTTCAATCCATACATCTAATGCAATAAATAATTTTAACATATTCTCGAACTATAAGTCTCCTGTTAGTCAGGCTGCTCCTTATAAACAAGAAGTAAGTTAAAATTAATTACCTTGATGGATAGATTTATAATAAAATATCTTATTATTTAAGAACTCAAATTTTTTTTAATAAGAGGGAATTGTCACAAAAACTATTTTTAATAACACGATGATCGAATCTTTTATAGCATGTGAATTTAGTTCAATTGTCTACATGCTTAGCCCTAAATTAATTTACATCACATGTAATAAATAATTCAAAATTATACAATGAGCAAGCACATGGCATAAAATAAAATTCAACATCCTCTAACATATTTATCTTATTTATCACATAAAAAGAATTCATGCTAGAATATTATTATTAATTAACATCTCATGAACTAATAACAATTAAATTAATAATGAATCATTTAACCTATTATAGATTCTCATTGTATCTAATACCAAATTTTAAATTCAAGTTTTGAACGATCTCAATAGTTATATGAATGCATATCTTATCCACAATAAAATAATATCAACATTCAAACAATTTGACTATTGCATAAGGCATATCTATTATGGTTTGAACTCTTCAAATATAATATTAAAATATTTCGTAAACAAATTTTAGACACAATAAACCACGGCTCTGATACCACTGAAGGATTGCGTATGGATGTTCATAACACGCAGTGGAAGATAATAACAATCCTAGGTAGATTTTCTCATGTTTAAAATTTATTTACGTGTCAAAGATCGGATCAAAGACGTACCTGGTGAAGAGAGTTTCTTTTTCAGAATTTCTTCGATAGCGCGAAGACTTTATGCGTATCCACACGGAGACCGATCCTTGCTATCAACTCTTTGATCAATGAAACCCGCGAACAAATTGAACGAAGAATATTGTGTTGAATTTTTTCTCAAAAATCTCAACTCAAATTAGAAGAACAAGAAACACTTTTCTTGTAATTGAATTTTCTCTCTTAGCTTTGTATTGCATTCTCATTTTCACAAAGTGAGTTTTTTCTTCTCAAGAATAATTATAAAAAAAACCGAAAAGAACCATACAAATTTTCTTCATCACCCTTTATATAGTATCACCTACAAATCCTTTTCCTATTTGGTTGAGGTAACAATTTTCCTAGGGTAAAAATTTGTTCCAAAAATAAATTAATTAAAATGAAATCACGTTTTTTTTGTTTCCATGAAAATGACTGTCGAAGATCTTATGGAAATTGTGTAAGGAAATTTTCGAAAATTTCCTTCACTGTCAAGGACGAAAATTTTATGGAAATTTGAATCCAATTTTCCTTTTCCTTTTTCACATGAAATTTTCAATTCCAAATTTTTGGAATACAATGTCTATTCCAAAATTAGACATTGTATATTCAATTCTAAATTGGATTCTAATTCTTTTTTATTTTATTTATTAATATAATATTTTCCCATTGAAAATATTAATCCCATCCAAATAGGATAAAACTTCAACTAATAATGCAATTCAAAATTAGATTTATTAACAAGTCTTTATTAATATTATATTTTATATACATCTATTATATAAAATAATATTAATTATATATATCACATATATTTCAACCAAGAGATATTATTTAATTTCTATTCCAAATAGAAACTTCAATTTATTCACAATATTAATTATAATCTTTGTGCTAGCAAAGAATATAATAATATTTCATTTGGACTAATAACTAAATTTATTTGACTAATTAAATTCTTTAATTTAATTATCAAATAATAAGTTAATTAATCCTTTAGCAAAGATCATAACACTCGTTAGTGTGCGACCCCATAGGTTCAATACTAAACCGGTAGTAAATTGATCATATCAATATACTAATCAAGGGTGGCGTCTAGCAACACTCCTTAACGACCGGATAGCATGAAGTATACAATTTACTCTCAAGAACCAGTAGAAGAATAATGTAGTAATTCCTTCTGTCCTTATAGCTCTGGATCACCCTAGGATATGGTTCAACTGTCAAATCCTAATAGGCGATCAACTATGTGTTCACGTCAAATATAATCGACCATTGAATGACCTAAGAAACTCATTTCTTCTTTCATTCAATTGCCCTGGCCAAGGTCTTAGTTTGGTCGTTTATAATTCATGACAACATGGAGCTTAAACTCATTACCAAGAGTTGGCAGATTCCGTCTTGATCAATCACTAATTCTACAAGTATTTATTCGTACCCAATATCCTTTCAACTATCGCCCTAGGGCCATAGGTGTCTGGTATCAAAGCACAATAAATAACTTGTCAATTACTATGACGATCTCAAGTCAAAGGAAACGGTTACATCACATTCTTGAAGAAAATATGCTATTGACAGTTTATGGTAATTCTAACCATTAGGAATTATCCAATGAGTCGGTTCAATGATCATATCTCTATATGCATCATCTATCTATGTGATTTAGTTAATGATATCAACTAATCTTTATCCGATAAAGACGATCACATAAATATTGATCTAACCGGATTACTAATGTCCAAATTAATAATCTTACGATCAAGAACAAATTTAGATTAAATTGTAAAAGACTTTGCTCTCATTATCATGATCTCTATCACGATGACAAATCTCAAAATTTAATCAAGGACCTTATCAAAATAATCAAACAATTGATAATAATGATAAAAGAATATCAAATGCCATATATTTTATATCAAATGACATTCACAAAAATATGTTCAAGTTATCAAATATGATGTTGGATCTAGGGCATATCTACTATATCCCTAACAATCTCCCACTTGCACTAGAGTCAATCGCTCTTGTACTTCATCCCCAAATTCCACTTATGCTTGTCAAACTCCTTTGTGCCAAGCCCTTTAGTGAATGGGTCTGCATCATTTTCTTTTCCATCAATCTTTTGAATCTCGACGTCTCCACGTTCAATGATGTCTCTTATCAAGTGATACCTTCGCAGAACGTGTTTGGACTTTTTGTGTGATCTTGGTTCTTTTGCTTGAGCAATGGCTCCAGTATTGTCACACAACAATGGAACCGCACCTTCTATTAAAGGAACCACACCAAGTTCAGTTAAGAACTTTTTCATCCATACAGCTTCCTTAGCAGCTTCACTAGCTGCTATATATTCTGCTTCAGTCACTGAATCAGCTACCGTAGCTTGTTTGGAATTTTCCAACTCACTGCACCACCATTTAACGTGAATACATAACCAGAAATAGATTTTCTATCATCCCTATTTGAAGAGAAACTTGCATCAGTATAACCTTCAAGTTTCAACTTAGAATTTCCATAGATGAGGAATTGGTCTTTAGTCCTTCTTAAGTACTTAAGAATGGTCTTCACCACCTTCCAATTCCTCACCAGGATTTGCCTGATATCGGCTAGTCACTCCAAGTGCATAAGCCACATCAGGACGTGTACATGTCATGGTATACATGATAGCTCCCACTGCACTAGCGTATGAGATCCTACTCATGCGTTCTCTCTCTTCAGGTGTTTTAGGACAATCTTCCCTACTGAGAGAAATTCCAGTGCCTATCGGTAGATAGCCTCTTTTGGAATTATCCATGTTATACTTCTTTAAGATAGTATCAATGTACAAAGACTGGGAAAGTCCAAGCAGCTTCCTAGATCTATCTCTATAGATCTTTATTCATAATATATAAGCTGCTTCTCCCAAGTCTTCCATGGAAAACTGTTCAGATAGCCAATTCTTGGTATTTTGCAATGCCGGTACGTCATTCCCTATGAGCAATATATCATCAACATACAACACTAAAAATATAAGTGCTCCCACTAACCTTTTTGTACACACAGGGTTCTTCGTCGCATCTAACAAAATTGAACTTTTCAAATTTTTTGTTAAATCGAATATTCCAACTTCGAGAAGCTTGCTTTAATCCATAAATAGATCTTTGTAGCTTACAAATTTTATTATGATCAGATGAAGATGTGAAACCTTCAGGTTGTGTCATGTACACATCCTCTTCTAGCTCACCATTAAGAAAAGCTATTTTCACATCCATTTGTCATATTTCATAATCATAGTATGCTGCTATATCAAGCAAAATCCGAATAGATTTGAGCATTTCCACGGGAGAGAAAGTCTCGTCATAGTCGACTCCTTCTTTATGACGATATCCCTTGGCAACAAGACGTGCTTTGTAGGTCTCCACCTTTCTGTCTGCTCCAATCTTTTTCTTAAAAACCATTTACAACCTATAGATTTTATATCCTTTGAAGGTTCAACTAAAGTCCATACTTTATTTTCTTTCATGGATTCCATTTCGGATTCCATGGCATTTTGTCACTTCTTATAATCAGAACTTTGTATAGCCTCTTCATAGGTCTTAGGGTCATCATCATTATGATCAACCTATTTGATAAATCACCTTGTACCAATAAATTTAATCTAGTTGGTATATGACGTTCTCGTGTAGACCTTCGAAGAGGTACTTGTACAACCTGTTCACCTTGTGTTAGATTTCGTTGTTGCTCAATTTAGTTTGGAACTGGTTCATTAACCTGTTCTTGAACTTCATTTAGTTCTTGAACTTCAACCGTTGAAGATGTCAATTTCCTTGGCAACTTCAAAACATCCAATAAAGGTTCTCAACTTGGGTCTCATGTTCTTTATATTGTGTTGATTCATTAGTTTCTTGATCTTCATCAAGTTCTATTTCTCCATTATAATTTCCTTCCAAAAGAAATTCCCTTTCCAAAAGGGTTGCTCCTCTGGCCATAAACACTTTATGGTCAGAAGGGTGATAGAAATAATATCCCATTGTTTCCTTGGGATACCCAATGAACCTACACTTACCATATCTTGAGTCAAGTTTATCACACTGTAGTCTCTTAACATAAGTTGGACAACCCCAAACTTTAATATGTTTAAGGTTAGGCTTACATCCTTTCCATATCTCATATGGTGTTGTAGAGACTGACTTGGTGGGAACTTTATTAAGTAAATATATTACTGCTTCCAAAGCATATCCCCAAAAATTTATTGGAAGATCAGTGAACCCCAACATAGATCTCACCATATCTAATAAGGTTCTGTTTCTCCTTTCAGACACACCATTGTGTTGTGGTGTTCCTAGAGGTGTCCACTGTGAGAGAGTCCCATTCTCTTTCAGATATCTCGTAAAATCTTCACTAAGATATTCTCCACCTCTATCAGACCTAAGTACTTTGATACTTTTACCAGTCTGCTAATCAACTTCACTACGAAATCTTTTGAACATTTCAAAAGATTCAGACTTGTGTTTCATAAGATATACAAATTCATATCTTGGCATATCATCAGTGAAGGTAATGAAGTAAGAATATCCACCTCTAGCTTGAATTTTCATGGGCCCACAAACATCTGTATGAATTAGTCCCAATAATTCAGAAGCTCTTTCTCCACTTCCATTAATTGGAGATTTGGTCATTTTTCCTTTGAGACAAGATTCACAAGTTGGATATGATTCAAAACCTTACTTGTCAAGGTACCCTTCCTTGTACAACTTGTTAATTCTTTTCTCTCTAATATGACCAAGCCTCAATGCCAAAGGTACGTTTGATTTACATGATCATCTCTTTTCCTCTTAAGACTTGAAACATGCATAATCGAATTAGCATTCACACTAGGTAAGACATAAACATCATGTTGGAGATAGCCATTCACATATAAATTATCACTATAATAAATAGAGCAAATACCATTGCCTATATTAATGCGAAAACCACGTTTGTCTAACATAGAAGCTGAAAAAATTATGTTCGAAACAAATTTAGGAACGTAATAACAATCATCCAACATAAGTACTTTGCCCGTAGGCATTATTAAAGAAATTGATCCTATAGCTACGGCCGCAACTTTGCACCATTTCCAACTTGTAGATTAATTTCTCCTTTTTTTAGCTTTCTACTTATCTTGAACCCTTGCAATATATTGCAAATGTTATAACCACTACTAATATCTAATACCCATAGTGAAGAATGAGTAGTAGCTAAAGAAACCTTGAAAGCATTTTTCATTAATGTCTCACCTTGTTTCTTGTCCTTTAGAGTTGCAAGATACTCCTTGCAGTTTTTCTTCCAATTATTTATGATAAACCATGTTGCCTTGAACATCATTCTCTGGAGGGATTATCTTTGCAGGCTTATCGATCACATCCATAAGCTTTTCATGCATGGGAACAATTCTCAAATTTCTATACCAGTCATCAAAGTTTGGTCCTACCAATTTGTTGGTCTCAAGTATTTCACACAGTGATATAACAAACATATTGAGAAATCTAAAATATAGAAAAGAAAAAGCAGTAATATAAGAACATATTTGCATATATCATAAAGACATGGACTTTTATCTAAATGATATTTCCACTAATTATTTTAAACTATTTACCCTCATTATAGTTTACGAAATCTTTATTTCTTTTAGTGGAGTAAAGGAATCCTTTAACAATATGTATGAGCCCCTTGGTAATCAAGTCGTTCCTCACTTATAAGGTAGGTACTCTTACCAATTGTATCCCCATACAATTTCCTTAAATGGCTCTATGTCAAATAGTCCCCTGGTAGTCAGGTCGATCCTATTGGCATAGTTGAGTTCAACCATCATGATAGCAAAGAACTTATTAAATTTTATACTCCCCCGGGTAGTCCAGGCGTTTAGTGTAAAATTGAATAATTCTTTCAATCCATACATCTAATGCAATAAATAATTTTAACATATTCTCGAACTATAAGTCTCCTGGTAGTCAGGCTGCTCCTTATAAACAAGAAGTAAGTTAAAATTAATTACCTTGATGGATAGCTTTATAATAAAATATCTTATTATTTAAGAACTCAAATTTTTTTTAATAAGAGGGAATTGTCACAAAAACTATTTTTAATAACACGATGATCGAATCTTTTATAGCATGTGAATTTAGTTCAATTGTCTACATGCTTAGCCCTAAATTAATTTACATCACATGTAATAAATAATTCAAAATTATACAATGAGCAAGCACATGGCATAAAACAAAATTCAACATCCTCTAACATATTTATCTTATTTATCACATAAAAAGAATTCATGCTAGAATATTATTATTAATTAACATCTCATGAACTAATAACAATTAAATTAATAATAGAATCATTTAACCTATTATAGATTCTCATTGTATCTAATACCAAATTTTAAATTCAAGTTTTGAACGATCTCAATAGTTATATGAATGCATATCTTATCCACAATAAAATAATATCAACATTCAAACAATTTGACTATTGCATAAGGCATATCTATTATGGTTTGAACTCTTCAAATATAATATTAAAATATTTCGTAAACAAATTTTAGACACAATAAACCACAGCTCTGATACCACTGAAGGATTGCGTATGGATGTTCATAACACGCAGTGGAAGATAATAACAATCCTAGGTAGATTTTCTCATGTTTAAAATTTATTTACGTGTCAAAGATCGGATCAAAGACGTACCTGGTGAAGAGAGTTTCTTTTTCAGAATTTCTTCAATAGCGCGAAGACTCTATGCGTATCCACACCGAGACCGATCCTTGCTATCAACTCTTTGATCAATGAAACCCGCGAACAAATTGAACGAAGAATATTGTGTTGAATTTTTTCTCAAAAATCTCAACTCAAATTAGAAGAACAAGAAACACTTTTCTTGTAATTGTATTTTCTCTCTTAGCTTTGTATTGTATTCTCATTTTCACAAAGTGAGTTTTTTCTTCTCAAGAATAATTATAAAAAAAACCGAAAAGAACCATACAAATTTTCTTCATCACTCTTTATATAGTATCACCTACAAATCCTTTTCCTATTTGGTTGAGGTAACAATTTTCCTAGGGTAAAAATTTGTTCCAAAAATAAATTAATTTAATGAAATCACGTTTTTTTTGTTTCCATGAAAATGACTGTCGAAGATCTTATGGAAATTGTGTAAGGAAATTTTCGAAAATTTCCTTCACTGTCAAGGACGAAAATTTTATGGAAATTTGAATCCAATTTTCCTTTTCCTTTTTCACATGAAATTTTCAATTCCAAATTTTTGGAATACAACGTCTATTCCAAAATTAGACATTGTATATCTAATTCAAAATTGGATTCTAATTCTTTTTTATTTTATTTAATAATATAATATTTTCCCATTGAAAATATTAATCCCATCCAAATAGGATAAAACTTCAACTAATAATGCAATTCAAAATTAGATTTATTAACAAGTCTTTATTAATATTATATTTTATATACATCTATTATATAAAATAATATTAATTATATATATCACATATATTTCAACCAAGAGATATTATTTAATTTCTATTCCAAATAGAAACTTCAATTTATTCACAATATTAATTATAATCTTTGTGCTAGCAAAGAATATAATAATATTTCATTTGGACTAATAACTAAATTTATTTGACTAATTAAATTCTTTAATTTAGTTATCAAATAATAAGTTAATTAATCCTTTAGCAAAGATCATAACACTCGTTAGTGTGCGACCCCATAGGTTCAATACTAAACCGGTAGTAAATTGATCATATCAATATACTAATCAAGGGTGGCGTCTAGCAACACTCCTTAACGACCGGATAGCATGAAGTATACAATTTACTCTCAAGAACCAGTAGAAGAATAATGTAGTAATTCCTTCTGTCCTTATAGCTCTGGATCACCCTAGGATATGGTTCAACTGTCAAATCCTAATAGGCGATCAACTATGTGTTCACGTCAAATATAATCGACCATTGAATGACCTAAGAAACTCATTTCTTCTTTCATTCAATTGCCCTGGCCAAGGTCTTAGTTTGGTCGTTTATAATTCATGACAACATGGAGCTTAAACTCATTACCAAGAGTTGACAGATTCCATCTTGATCAATCACTAATTCTACAAGTATTTATTCGTACCCAATATCCTTTCAACTATCGCCCTAGGGCCATAGGTGTCTAGTATCAAAGCACAATAAATAACTTGTCAATTACTATGACGATCTCAAGTCAAAGGAAACAGTTACATCACATTCTTTAAGAAAATATGCTATTGACAGTTTATGGTAATTCTAACCATTAGGAATTATCCAATGAGTCGGTTCAATGATCATATCTCTATATGCATCATCTATCTATGTGATTTAGTTAATGATATCAACTAATCTTTATCCGATAAAGACGATCACATAAATATTGATCTAACCGGATTACTAATGTCCAAATTAATAATCTTACTATCAAGAACAAATTTAGATTAAATTGTAAAAGACTTTGCTCTCATTATCATGATCTCTATCACGATGACAAATCTCAAAATTTAATCAAGGACCTTATCAAAATAATCAAACAATTGATAATAATGATAAAAGAATATCAAATGCCATATATTTTATATCAAATGACATTCACAAAAATATGTTCAAGTTATCAAATATGATATTGGATCTAGGACATATCTACTATATCCCTAACACATACTTTAGCGTAGATTTTCTGAGATCATAAAAAAGGAGTCACTTTTCAATGGCAAAGACAAAGTAAAATACACATGAAGAAGACGATAAAGAAAAAGAAAGAAAATGAAGGTTGGGAATGGAAGAAGAATATGCAGAGAGAGTAGCCCAGAAAGAGAATTTTAAAATGGTGTATCTACCCAAAATGTGATACTACTGTATTTCTATTTGGGAAGGAAAGGGTAATAATGTCCTTTCATATAAATTTTAATAAACTAGTCGCTATTTTTACTAAGCATTAAAAATATTGGATAAAAAGTAAATACTTCTTTAAATAGTAGCTACGTCTAATTACTGTAGGCACATGAGGCCCAAGTTTGGTTTTAAAATAGAGATTTTTACTTTCTTTATACACTATTTAAAATTTTATTACCCTCCTTGTTCAAATTTTAATTTAATTACATAGGCATAAACAATTTACCAATTATATATATTTCAGGAATTAAATGAGTATCCCTTTATATTAGGAATTGAATAAGGAATCAATTATATTCCATCCTTATTCTCCCTCCCTCCCTCTCCCCCTCCCCCCCTCTGTTCTTTTCCCAATTTTTCTTCCTATGATATTCTCTATTTCTTATCCTTTCACGTTATATATATTTTTAATGAAACTCATCAATGGATTTCAATCGTTTTACTATAAAAATTCAACTTAGCAATTTCCTTTCATATAGCATAATTGGTGTTCAAATTGAAATTGTCAATCAATAAATTTTGAAGGTGTTTTGACTCTCCACCATTGACATCCATTAAAAAGCTTTGAAGCTTTGAATTTAAATTTAAATTTTCAAAAATCATTATTTGTTTGGATTGAATGTTGTTAATATTTTGGGAATATTATTTGGGGTTTATATCTCAATTTTGAGTGTGTTTGTTAAAGATTAGATTTGATTTTGGCTGAATTTCAGATTGAAACTCGAAAAAGAAGAAGAAGAAGAAGATGACATGACATATAATATACATATGAAATTATAGTAAAGTTGTAGTATAATTGTATGTAAATTGTATTTTGTTGTAGTTATATATTTTTTTATTTGAATGTTGTATGAAAATTAAAAAATAGTTGGATAATGTATGAATCGTTGTATAAAATTTGTGTTTAAGTTATCAATACTATCTTTTTACATAAAATTGTTGATATGTATCAAAATAGTATGAAGAGAGAGTTTTTATTGGAATTTTAGAGAGGAAAAAACACACACCACATAAAAAATATATACAAATCATATACAAAATATACTAAAGACATATTGTACAAAATTTGTACGAAAATTATATTTAAGTTGTATGGTGTTGTAGATGTATTTAAACTAGGCAAATATAATGTATGAAAATTGTAAATAAGTATGTAATATATATTAGTTGTATAAAATTTATTTTTAGTATGTAATTTGTTGTGGATATATCAATTTGTATTAAAGTTGTACGAAATCTATTTTTAAATTTCTATGTTGTGCCATCAAATTGTATAATATAATTGTAAGTACGATGTATTTATTTTAATGTTGATTTAAATAAGTTTCGTTAATTTATAATAGTTTAGTGTATTGGGTAAGTTAACCAATTAAGTGGAATGCTTTACTGGCCCCGCACGATAGTTATTAACCTCGTAAAATTTTTGGATAAATTTTGATACATATCAACAATTTTGTGTAAAAAGATAGTATTGATAACTTAAATATAAATTTTATACGATGATTCATATATTACACAATTATTGTTCAACTTTCATCCTACATTCAAATAGAAAAAAATATAACTACGACAGAAATACGATTTACATACAATTACACTACAACTTTACTACAATTTTGTAAGTATATTGTATGTCATGTGTTTTTCCTGTTCGAGTTTCAATATGAAATTCAACCAAAATTAAGTTTAATTTTCACCAAACACCCTCAAAATTGAGATTTAAATTCCAAACAAAATTTCTAATTTTTTTGCAACAACACCCAATCCAAACAAATAATGATTTTTGAAAATCCAAATTCGAATTTAATACTTTATGATAGATAAGTGTTTGAATCTTCAATTCCTATACGACCTATAGGTTGCTTCAATAGGTTGATTCGCATAAGACAACTTTTAGACTTAGCTTATTGAGAGAGAAAGAAGGTGAGAGAGAGTGATGAAGAAAGAAAGAGAAAAATTGATGAGAGATGCGGCAGTGAGGAAAGAGGGGAGGAGAGAAAAGAGGAAAAGAATGTAACTAAATCCCTAATAGGCACTAATAATAGATTATATATAATTTGTAAGTAAACTTTGTTTAGAGTGGATAATATACAAAACTAGAACAATTTTAATAAACAAATTTCAAATATTATATAGGAAGAAAAAAAATCCCTTTAAAATATTTCGCAGCCATTCTTGAGGCAAGGATTATTATGGGCAAAACAGGAATCACATGAACCGGAAGCTCCTCTCGATTATCGCTTACTAATAGTAGTATATATTGTTATTATTATTATTTTTTTACATTTCATGGTCAGCGTGACAAGAATGAAATATCAAATCCTCTTTTACGTAGACTTGCGGGCACATTCCAGTTTGATGCGCATAACGATTGTAAGTAGGAAAGAATTCATAGAAGGTTGATATGAAACAGAATAAAAGAATAGAGATAAAAGTGGCGTATTCAAATCTATTATGCCCTAAATGATATATAGATCAACGATAATAAGCTCCAAAAATAACAATCAAAAGCGTTAGCGTAACAGTCTTGATTTAAATAAGAACACTACTTAATATTAGTGCTTAGAAAGACTTTCTGAGATTCCCATAATCTCATACATTACTGCTTCAAGTAGTTATACGAGAATCGACTACATATGTTAGTTTCGTAGTGGTTGCTTTAGTTGAGAGGACAAATTCAAATGTTGTTTTCCTTAGCCACCTGCACCTTACGAAAATAAAACACATACACACTTTGTGACTTGTTTGGCAGATTCAAAGAAAATCCTGACCCTCACTCTTCTTTTTTCCAGTTTAGAAGATTGTAAAATAAGCCTCTAAAGAAGGAAGTAAAATTTCACCAATACCATAATAGCTAGACTAGGTGGGTTTTTGGACATAAGAATTGTAAGTTTTCGGAAAAAAGTGAAGAAAAAAAAAAATCAAGTGAAGATATTTTAAAATTTGAGTTGTATTTGGACATAAATATAATTTTAGATTGTTTTTAAATTTTTGTGAATAATTAAAAGTGAAAATGTTAACAAATAGTAGCTATTTTGAAGTTTTTCATATTTTCGAAAATTTTCGAAATTTATTTTCAGCGAAAATCGAAAATTTCATCACTTAACACTAATTTCGAAAAAGAAGTAAAAAAAGAAAATTTCTAACAAAAGAATCTTTTTTGGGGGCCAAACGGGACCTAGGAGTATGAGATTCTTCTTTTTTATTTGGGCAAACTTACGTAAATCTCGATAAATCCATCGGGGAACGTTCCTGCTACAGCCACAAGGACAGGAGCAAGGTAAAGTCTAACATGATTTTTACCTAGTTATATTTTATTAGAAACTTATTAATTACATTTTTTTTATTCTTTAAAAATTATATTATATATTTATATTTATTATTATGTACAAAATAAAGAAGGATCCCGTAAATATAAGGATTAATTTGTAACGTATCTCTCATCCCCGTCTATCAGCTTAATTAGCCTCCTACACTCACAATTTTCTTCCCAATTTCAAATAATTTTAAAGATATTCTCTCTTTCATACAAATCAACCCCACACACTCTCTCTCATACAAATCAAACTATTATCTCTCTAAAATTGTAGCATCATATATTTTTCTGAATCAATTCCACCAACAACTATTGAAAAAATCATCGACGTTACTCTGAAATTGCAGGTAGAAAGGTTTGCCATGACATACCATTAAAAAACTTCGAAACTTTGACATATATATTCGGATTTAATGAATTTGTGATTTTTTTGGATTGGGAGTTCTTGAAAACGATTGAAAATATCCTTTCGAGTTTATCTCTCAACTTGAAGGGAGACTGGTTAAGTTTATAATTGGTTTTAGGTTGAATTTCATATTGAAACTTGAGGAGGAAGAAGTTTTGGAATTGTATTACGATTATATGATAAATGTATCATAATTGTATGTGAATTGTATTTGATACATCAATACCTAAGGCAATTCCGATACAATGCTAATACTATTAAAATACAATATTGTATCATAATTTATGTTTAGAGTTGGTTTTAGGTGGATGGTTTAAATTGAAACTTGAAAAAGATGAAGATCAAAGTTGTATCTTAACTTATAATTGTATCACAAGGTGTACCAAAAATAATACATGATACAATACTAATACAAGTATAATATGATATTGTATCAGTTTAAGTTTAGGGTCGGCTTTAAGTTATATCAGAATTGTTTTAGAATTCTTTCATTCTTTCAGGATTATATCAAATTTGTATCTTAATTATGAGCAGTTGTGAGTTTGTGACAAATTTCATAGTTTTTATCACAAATATATGATAATTATATATTAATTTGTTATTATTGCATCAGGTAGTATTTTTTATATTAATGCTACCATCTACAAGTTAGATACATTTGTGATACAAGCATGATGCAATTATGTTATATATATTGATATATCTGATACATTTCAAATACAATTATGATAAAGTTATCATACAATTGCTGAATATTTCTTCATTTTCACTGTTATTCGGTCTCCCACCAAAAGAATGATGCAATTGATGATTTAATAATATAAAGTTGCCGGCAATTGTAGGAAGAGAGAAGATGGAGATTCTGGGCGTAGATTAAGAAATTTGTTGTTAAAAAAAGGAGAGAGAAGAGGAGAGAGAGAAAAAGAAAAGGATATAATTGAATCCTTAAATTAAAGGCACTAACAATGAGGTGGGAGGAGCAATCTATACAATTTGTAAGAAAAACCTAGATACTTATTAAAAACTACTCCCTCCCGTTCACAATAAGTGTCCAATTTGCTTTTACCATCCTCATTAAGAAAATATTAAATTTTATACAAAAATACCTAGTATGACTAAGCTACCCCTAATAAAACATTTAATGTGAGGAGTAAGAGAACTTTTTAGGGATAGGTACATAAGAGTTATTTTGTAAAAATAAATTGAATTCTTTTTGAATCAAAATGAAAAAGCAAATTGGACACTTATTGTGAACCAGAGTAAGTACAAAACATAGAGAATCTTGATAAATAAGTTTCTAATAGAGTATACCGAGGTGAAAGTCCAAGTCTAACCACCAAATTTGGAGCAGATTGACTCAAACTTAATGTTGTAGCAGTGGTTTAAACCTATAATAATCAGGCTATTACTTCTATGCCTCAGCCACTTAATCATCCCTTTGAGGACTTTCCAGTAGTGAATTATTGAGGCTCAATTAAATTACTGGTATGATGATAATTAGTTGGTGAAAAATCAATCTGGTCAATGACTTGTACATAATGGACCATTTCCAGTTTTGTTTGTTGCTTTCATAACTACTTGGGACAACGTGAAAAAAGGCGTTACCTCCATCCAAACAACCTTCAACCAGTATTTGCAAATTACCACTAGCAGAATGTGGTAAGACAAAATAATAGGACGGCTACGTAGTAAATTGCAAAAGAAGGAACTTTTTAAGCCTCAGACTGACAATCAGCATGTTTCGCTCTCCTCAAGTTTTCTTCCCCAAAAAAATGAAATCTATTACAACGATACAAAACCCAAATCACTAATTCTAAACAATAAACATCGTATCCTCACAACATGAATCGAAATATCTTTGACAACAGATAGTTTAACACTTTCTGTTTCTGCACAAGAAAAAAGAAGGAAAGAATAGAAATGTCTCTTGTTCTCCTTTGGAGCAACTTGTGCGCTCCAATCAGCCATGTTATCGATGATGTCTTGTGCTTGAACCACGAATAGTCACACCATGCAAATATTTAGTATACCCAAGGAAACTCAGTTTTCTATCAGATGGTCTAATGCAATCCTTGAGAAAAGCATAAGCCGTAGGGCCCAAATTCATTTCCTGCAAACACAGATACCACCCACATCAGAATAGCAAGATGAGTCAAAATACAACGTCACTGCCACTACCCTTGGCCTACCTGTGCTAATTCCTCAACGGAAATGACACGGTTTCCTTCTTGCTCAAAATACTCAAAAGCGGCACTAGCAATTTGTTCCCAATTTTCAAGAGCCTCAAGCTGATATGTACTAATTGCAGCAGCACAGAACTCTTCAAACTCCAGAGGTTTATAGGATAATGGTTCCATCTTCAATTTAACAAACAAAACATCGGGTCAAAATTGCGGGAGCAATAAGATGTCAAGCTCACAAAAGTACAAGGCGCCAGTTCTCTGCCTTGTATCTGTAATCTAGTTAGAACCATCTTCAATTTAACAAATAAAAGCGCTTGTTCAAAATTGTGGGAGAAATAAGATGTCAAGCTCAAACATAAAAATACAATGTGCCAGTTCTCTGCCTTATATCTATAATCTACAACAACAAAACCAGTGAAATCTCACAAGTGGGGCCTTGGGGTGGGGAGGGAAGGGGGGGTAAAGAGTGCGCAGACCGTATCACTACCTAATGAAGGAAGAGAGGTTGTTTTCGAAAAACCCTAGGCTCAAGAACAGTGAAAATGAAATACTAAACATACAATAGTAACAACAAGGTAATAAGACATGGAAGCAAATGGTGCAACGTGTAACAAACAAAGATCCAAGAATACTACACTACAAGAATAGAGCCAATCCTACTGGAAATAATGACGCACCGTGTAATGGCAATGGGCTAGGAATAGGAAAATACAAGACTAGTACTAATACTACTGGAAAAAGTAGGCGAAACTCTAGACTGCATGTCAACCCACAACACTAATTCTCAACCTTCAGACCTTCCTATCGAGGGTCATGTCCTCGAGAAGTTGCAGTAGAGTCAAATACTACCTAATCACCTCATCTCGGTTCTTCTTAGTCCTCCCTCTAACCCTCATCTGACCCGCCATGGACAACCTCTCACACCTCCTAATCGGGGCATTAGAGTCTCTCCTCTTCACATGTCCAAACCATCTCAGCCTCGATTCCCACAGCTTATTTTCCACAAGAAGAAATTTCACATGCATTCAGGAAGCAACAAACTGATAGCACTTATCTTTTCATGTGGCAACTCCATAAGTCCCACATGCCAAAGGGAAACAGCACTTTCTTACTTCACTTTATTCACTTTCTGATAGTGTTTCCTTTTGCAAGAAAAAAGTAACTGAACAAAACAATAAATAGGAGGCAAAGTAGCTAAAAGTAGAAAGATCCCATTATATTTAGATTTAGAAATGCAGAAGAGGATTGCCTTCTTGGTTGGAGAGTCCCTAATTCAGGAAGGAAAAACGAAATGCTCGGAAGACATTTTCTTCTATGCTCTCTCCTAGGTTATCTTTGTCAAGTGCATCAATGATGAGCTTGTGATGAGTGTGTGCACACATACGACCGGCTCGAGATCCCAATGATTATTGATTATCACTTAAGAACTTGAGTTGATATCTAGAATGTAACTCAATGCATGTACCAATAGATAAATGATATAATTCAAAGAGAAACCAAACGCAACGAAGGATAAGATACTACGATAACATCAGGTGTCTCACCAAATTTAAGATGTCAAAAACTCTGGACTCCCTCATGGCATCAGTCATTTGTTTAGTAAGTGCCTGCACAGTCAGTTCATGATGATGTACTTAGGAATTAGATAGTAGAAGGAAGATGACGATGGGTCAAACAGAATATGCGAATAACTGTAAATTTTTAATTAAAAAAAAGATACAGTAAGACCACCAACCATCTTAAAATTATTGAGTGACACACGACCATCTTTCGGTTCCAATAAATTGAATTGAGCCCTGAGGTAGATTAACTCTTCTTCGGTCAATGCTTTTGAAAGAGCCTGCATATCAGAAAGCCAAAATAGATTGAAATGGCTTATGCTCCTACAGAAACAGACTTCAAAAGAATTCTCCAAGAAGCTTTAAAACCACCAGTACCTTCAATGCTGCACGTTTCAAGGGTGAGGCTCGAGTATAAGACTTGACTAATTTAAAGATCAATATGTCTAAAGGTATAACAGGATTTTCAGTCCTTAACCATGGATGTGCTGCAAATTCAAAAGCAAGCCATCAGATGCACAGGGTGAAAAATGTATCAGTAAAATATGTAGACGTGTGATATGCCAAGAAAAACCCAGAAACGTGCAGAGTATCTACCAGTCACAAAATCATTTAATACATTGAACAGATAACAACTTACCCAGTGCTTGAGAAGCGGTCATTCTCTTCCTATGGTCTTTATTCAAAAGCCTTTTCGCAAAATCTCTGGCCTCCGCAGACACTGAAGGCCATGGTGAGTCCTCAAAATTAGGATCAGCTCGTAACACGGATCGAAAAATGCCTGACTCTGTACGTGCCCAGAAAGGTCTACTTCCACATAATAAGATATATGTTATCACACCAATACTCCACATATCTGCTTCAATACTGTATGACCTATGAAGCACTTCAGGTGCAACATAGTATGCACTGCCAACAATATCATTAAGACGTTGATCTGCAAATGCAGAAGAATTGATTGGTTTGAATCTTAAAGGTAGACTAGAAAGAAAGAAACTGAAAAGAAGACACAGAAGAAAGCACAGCTATGATGACATTCAGAAATATTTGAAAAACGGATCAGGAGAATCAATGAAAATGAACCCATGGAGTAAATCATTTCACATTTTTATACATGAAGGAGCATTTCACATGGCTTAGCAAAGAACAATTGGTAACTTTGATATGTGATAATACTGAAAAATTACATGCATTATAACAGAAGAACTTCTCAAATCACGCATATCCACTTGTCATGACGTTGCCTAGATGCGATAGAGTAAGCAGCTGACTTCTTGTCCCGCGGTGCTGATATTTCCATTTACATAGTAAATGAGCATCTGCTGAAAAGAGAGGTATCAACTCTACCGCTTATGATTTCTAGATATCCGATATATTATACAACCAGTGGTTTGAACTATGGTTTTGGGACTCGTCTTGGGACAGGGAAAACGAAATCTCAGCTTGATTATCAAACTGCTGAAAGTCTTACATCCCCCTAAGCTATCTTTTCTTGAGCCAAAACTGTAAATAAAGGTTACATCTATGCTGAGGTCTTCTTTTGATGACGACATCAAAGCTGAGCTCTTATCTTAAAGATCTAAGTGCTTTATCTAAAACATGGAATTATGAATCGATGATGAGAACTCCACAAACAGCACAATAACCTAAGATTATACAGAAATGAGTCTTTTGCCTATTAAGATTGAGAAGTTTAAACTGGTTTACTTGATATCTCTCAAAGAAAGAACAAGTTCCGACTATGAAAATTTCTTTGCATTTAAGTAAAAATTACTTTCCTAATTATGATTAGCTCTCTACTGATTACTTTTTGCAGTGTTTTCATAATTCAGATACAGTACCAGTTTATTATATTTTACCTACAAAATGGACAAAACTGACAGGAGTACTTACTCTTGCACCTTTTAACATTTCGCCACAGCATGAAAAATGGATTTTATGAAGAAAATGGACCTTGAACCAAACTCAACCTTAAAAACTAGCTCACGAGGGAAGGATTATCGAAGACTAAATAAGGAGACCACAACCCATGTGAACATACTACCCCCCCACCCCCAAAAAAAAAACACCCAAGACTGGATAATTGGAGCGCGGGTAACATAACATGAAGACCCAACATTGAGAACACAACAACAAGGATCAATGGGCCTGGCTCAAAATGGGCCTAACTTAACCCCAAAAACTAGCTCATAAAGGTAGGACTGTCTAAGACCATATAAGAGACCACAACTCATTCTCTCAACCAATATGGGACTTAACATGATTCTTTTCAAAAAATGCGGAGCATCCTAACAAAGATATTTCAACATATGGTAGGCTGCATCTCCTCATAAACTTCAATAACAAAGTGGGATGGGGAGTAAAAAGTTAAAACCCATGGCATCTATGGTCATTAAATGATTGTGGAGCTGATAAATCGCCACCACCAACCCAAAAAAGAAAGCTTAAATTTTTTGTTTTATCTAAAACAAACGCAATCATTACCTGGTCTGATGAAGTCTGATAGACCAAAATCAATAACCTTCATTGGTGCATCCTCTTCTTTCTTCGTAAAAAGGAAGTTCTACAAAAAAATCAAGTTACACAGCCAGTTAGATCAGCAGAATAAGAGGAGAAATTCCCAGAAATGTGATTCACATTAGTGCATGTTTTATTGAGGATTGCTTTACGTCGTACCTCTGGCTTCAGATCACGGTGGACCACACCTTGAAGATGACAAAAGGCGACAACATTTAGTATTTGAACCAGTATACTTTTGGCATCCTCCTCTGTGTATCTCCCACCTCTGAAGAAGGAAAGAGAAAAGGCATTTTAAACTTAACCATTTATATAACGATTCACAGGCAAATAGCGCAGATTACCTTGATAGAATTCTGTCCAACAGTTCCCCTCCTTCGCATAACCTATAAAGAACAAAGCAGTGGAAAAAAAAATGACAACTCATTTCAGAGTTATTTAAAGCAACAAAAATAACCACATCTCACTCATAACCTATGAATCCTCAATATCCATTCCACTCCATCAGGTCTCATTTCATTCCAATACTCGATTATGTCTTTTAAAACAAATCTAACGTTCTCTAACATTTGAAATAATCCATATGTGACACCTTTTTTTTTTATAAGGTAAAGGTTATATGTTAAGACAAGAGGGGTTGCTCTGATGGTAAGCAACCCCCACTTCCAACCGAGAGGTTGTGAGTTCGAGTCTCCCCAAGAGCAAGGTGGGAAGTTCTTGGAGGGAAGGATGTCGGGGGTCTATTTGGAAACAGCCTCTCTACCCAAGGGTAGGGGTAAGGTCTGCGTACACTACCCTCCCCAGACCCACTAAGTGGGATTATACTGGGTTGTTGTTGTTGTAAAGGTTATATGTCACACTTCTTACATTGACATACAAATCTTTGACAAACTAAAAATATTTATGTCAAGCCTTATACCTAATGAAAGTGTACTGACGTGATAAAATTATCTTACGGCCATTTTTTTATAATTCATGCAGATAAACTGGAGCCTATCAAATGGTAAGACTTCGGAAATAAAGATTCTTGATAAAATAGAGAGCTATGTTATCATTATTGCACAAAATTTGTGAATAAGAAATGGTTTCTGACATTTATTGAAAGCATCTCTAGTCAAACTAGAATATGGGAAGTAAGATGAAATTAGAGCGAAGGGAATACGTAGTTACATACTCCATTACTATGTAGACATTGTTAGCATCCTCAAAAGCATCATAAAACTTGACAAGATTCTGATGTCCAGACAAGGCCTTCAATATCTTCACCTCCCTGCGAACATCTTCGATAGATATAGCTGTTGTCATCTGTCAAACATATTCATCCGGTCAATAACCCACACTTCCGAAGTCAAACTTAACACCCACTACGAACCATGCCAACAAAACAATAACAACAACCAAGTATAACCACTACGAACCATGCCATTGCTAGAAAAGATAGTGTCCACGTGACATAAAGGTAATATCACTTTAGAAAGAAGGGGGTGACAAATATTTCAGTTGCAATCTCTCAGACCATAACAAAGGTCAAAGCATCACAGGTCAAAGTGTTTAGGTTCACCAAAATTTACATTTTGCTTATGAATGTAATCTCAAAGCATCCAACTGCTTAGTCTCAATGTCTCTGCTTATGGGATTTCATAGATAGTCAATGACTAAATGGAAAATCAATATTGAAAAAAATATCGGGCGCTGATTATGTCTTAGTATGTCATCAAGTCTGGTGCACTAGTTTTAACACCAAGAAAGAGCTCAAACTCACATATGCATTATGTGCAACAAATCATCAATCACCTTGAAGAATAACTATAGCTTCTAAATTTCTATTAATTGCCTTTACACCATTACTAAGCTAGTCTTGTAGGTCGCACAGGCTTGAAACATTTCATATTTCTAGAGCTCTATTAACATGTATGTATTCACAACATCAGAGACATTCACTTTCCTCCACAACAAAGGACTCTATCATCTCATGGAGAAAGCCACCGATTCACATTGGCGGGTTTTATTACAATATAGGATTTCCACCTACATTACTTCGCCTTCGCCTAGCTATAATCTTAAACTGTGATCTGATGGATTTAATCTGAATTATATAGCTTTGAGAAAAAATAATAGCAAAATGCAAAAACACATACCACACACCTTAGCTTTTGAAATGATCTTCACAGCGACCGGTTGATTTTTAAGGTCACCTTTTTTACCTTTAGCCCAACAAGTATGTCCAAAATGCCCTCGACCTACTTCCTTTCCAAGCTCATACTTTGCCGTCAAGTTCTTTGGATAACCAAAGCTTTTATCCAGCTGTCTCTCACCTTCACCACCTTCATCTTCCGGTATCGGCCCTTCTTTCGGCTTTACTGACGTCGTTCCCTGCCGCTTAAGGATAGCCGATAATATAGGCTTCGCCGGCGACGGCGGTGGAAATGGCCACTTGAATTTCCTTCTCGGCGTTCCGACCGGAGACGGGGAGGGAGGTATTCCGGCAGGGTATGGGCTCTGAAAAGGACTGGTGGTAAATGAGTGAGCTGGCGTGTTGTTGTTAGTGTAACTCGTCCCGTTGCCGGCGGACTGGGGACGTGCCGGTGACGGTGATGGTTTGGGGCGGTTGTTTGTGGAGACGGAGGAGTTTCCGTCAACGACGGTGACGACGTGACCGTCATTATCGGCCGTAACACCCTTACTGCAACAGTGCCCCATCGGCGACAATCAAAAGTCCGATCACGACCAGTCAAAGTCCACTCATGTGACGGTCAAACCCAAAAAAAAAGTTGAAACCAAACACCGGCGACAGAGAATCAGAAACGCGTCGCAAATTGGAAGTTTGAAGACAGAAGCCAGAGTAAAAAAAAAAAAAAAAAAGAACCTCAGATTTTGTAAATTTCGGAGTATAAAAGAAGAAGAAGAAGAAGAATAAATCAAATCAAAAAATAGGGTAAGACTGTAGTTATTGATGACATTAAAGACATTTGGATCAAAAAACCTGACGTCAACACGCCTGAAAAAATTCAAAAACCTTTAGCTCCTCATTACTCCTTAACAAAACATAAACTAATTACACTCTTAACACCACAAAATCTGATTATTATGAACACAGAAAACAATCAAGATTAAAATTGCAAAAAAGAAGGACAAAAAACAGCCCGAGATGTAAACTTTGATTAAATCGCTGTTTGACACTTTCTTGTTTCTTGTATCTACTTTTTCCACAGAGTGTATCTTTCAAACGCCGTATTTTGCAAGTTAAAAGTCAGTAAAACCTGTGAAATGTGAAACATATTGTACCAACTTTTGTTTGACCAGTCTTTGGTTGGATCTTGCACATTTTAGCCAAGTTTAGGACGTTAACCTAAAAAATAAAGCATAGGTATGCACAAATAATTTTCTTGTTTATGACAATTTTGGAATATCTTGTCTTGTTTTACTTTCTCGATTCATTTTGGATTCAAATACTTCGGCAGGAATATTTTAATTATTTGTCCACTTTTTCAGTTTTTTTTTTCCCTTCAAAACAACAAATCTAATAGGGATCACCTCAATATCTTACAGGGATTTTTAAAATGACTAATGATCTTCCCAATACTCTTTTAAGTTTTGGAAATTTTGTCCAACCCCCAAAATTACCTAGCACTTAATGTTATTTATCCATTGAGTTTGGAAGGTAAGTATATCAAAGTAAATTAGACAACAAACGTAAAAGATGGTGGGATTTAGAGAATCAAAAGCATAATAAATAGTCTAACTACCAAGAAAATATCTGTCAGTCAAAGTTAATTGGTGTTTTTTTTCAATCTCTCAGTGTTAAGAACAAACTAATACTAATAATTGCCGGTGCCAAACCAAACTACAATTCTACAAATATGGCAATTACAATTATTGAGAGTAAGTGTAACTGTGCGAGTAGTTGCACATTCAACTACCAGATATTTATTGCCCATGCTAAAAAGGACAAGAGAAAAAAACACATTTGGTTTAAGATTTTGCGGCAAGGCTTCTAGCTTAGGAGTATTACATTTTGGAGGTACTCGTATACTAGATTTTCACACTAATTATTTTCGTCTAAAATTTAATATTTCCTTAATGAACATATTAAAAATAAATTAATCATTTATTGTAGACCGAAGGAAGTATATTTTGGAGGTACTAATTTACTAGATTTGAACGCCCTCAAGCTTTTCCCGGACCGTGATAAGAGATAGCATTTCTTTTTTTTAAACGAAAGAGCTGCACTTGTATGGGGTCAAATTCGACCCGCTACGTTCCTACGTCGGCATGGATGACCGTCAGGCATGCAATTGCTAAGAAAGGGGTACGTCCCAGGGATGGTGGAAAAGCGCCACCTTAGGCCCTGTCGTCCTTTGGAGGGCATGTATTCAGTTCGTATATATTTAGTATTCGAGGAGGGTCCCTTGATATATAAAAGGGAACCAAGCATTGTAATAGAGGGAGGATTATTGAACGATTATCTCTCTCTCTCTCTCTCTCTCTCTCTCTCCCTCTCTCCTCTCTCTCAAGCACACCATTTATCTTTAAATCTGTTGAGATCGGAAATGAACGAACATATCATATATCCCAAGGTCTTATTATATTCGATTACGATTTACCCTTGATTTATTTCGATTGATTTGCTCGGAAAGTATTCGATAACTTTTGAGTCCAACAATTTGGTTTCATCTGTGGGGATTTCGGCAATATAAAACATAGTTCATACCTAGGATATCAAAAAACAACGGTCACCGTTCTTCATACTCCTTAGAAACCGAACGATGGCAGAAAGAGAATCAAGGATGAAGCAATAGCAAATGTAGCAACCAACCTCGTAGGCCCTCTCAACAAGGCCGGTAGAGAAAACATCATAAGCACAACACATGGTAGTGCACCAGATGAGGAGATCTCACCCTCTTCACTTGAAGACTTAACGATTCTGCAAGAGAAAGGGGCTTCTACATCTGTAGCCAAAGAAACACCCCCGGTAGCCAATAAGCTACTGGAAGAGTGGTTGACAAACATTCTAAGCGGTTTGCTCGAAAAATTGCCCCAAGGGAACACCAGGGACTCACCGACAGCAGACGTCACTACTGCCACCGCTGAACTCTGCATTATACGAGCAAGCAACACTCATGTTGATTCCAGCGCCAGCGATGGTGCACTTGCAACCATCATCAAGAAAATGGAGGAGATGGAGAACGAAAACAAAGCGCTCCGTGATCAAATGAAGGAGCACCAGGAAAGAGTAGACAAAATTCCGGGCGCCCCTAAGCTATTGCCAAAATGCGACGTTGGACGATTCGTTGAGCAACCATAAAGTGAGGAGGTTGTCCCTCACCAATCCCAAAAACCTTCAAGATGCCACCATACTTAAGAATATATGATCGGACTACGGATCCCAAGGATCATCTGATTCATTACGTGACCGTTGTGAAGGGCAACGATTTGTCTAAGGAACAAGTACCATCCGTACTGCTGAAAAAGTTCAGAGAAATGCTGACAGGAAGGGCCTTGCCATAGTATTCTCAACTACCAGCTAGGACAATATCGACGTTCGAAGAAATGGCGGACAAATTCGCCACCGGCCACGCAGGAGCAAAAAAAGTTGAAGCTAGGGTCAACGATATCTTCGCCATCAGGCAAACAACAGGTGAGGGACTCAGGGACTTCTAGTCTAGGTTCAACAGGGCAAGAATGAGTTTTCCAAACGTATCGGAAGGCATGGCAGTCGCAGCTTTCCAAAATGGATTAAACAGAGATGGTTCAAGAGTGACCAAGAAGTTGCTAAGCCGACTCATAAAATATCCCCCCCCCCCACCACATGGAAAGAGATCCACAATGCCTACTATGCTGAAGTAAGAGCAAATGAAGACGATCTTAATGGGCCAACCCAATGGCTGACGATACAGTCAGACGCAAGAAGAGATCGATGCAACGACGAGCGACGGGAACAACCCCCATGCTACAACAAAGAAAGACATCAGCCTTACGTCAGGACCTCCAATCTGCCCCCTCCAAGGCACCCAGATGCAGTACAGTGAGATGTCGTCCCATTCCGGAATGCAAGATGTATGCCTCATTTATTATCTGCCCATAACTTTTGTGTGTCCCCTTCAGAACTAGTTTACACGCTGGAGAAGCAGGGCACAAAGGTGCAGTGGCCGCAGAATATGAAATCAGATCCTAGCACTAGGAGTTCGAATGTCATGTGCGAGTTCTATCAGGAAAGAGGACACAAGGCTAAAGATTGTATAGGTCTGCGGCAAGAAGTGGTCAGGATGCTAAACCAAGGATACCTGAAAGAGCTGCTTAGTGATAAGGGAAAGACCAATTTTGCTAGAGGACGAGATCAATCCCAAGGACTACCAAAGCCACCTTCTCCAACACGCATCATAAATATGATCGTCGGTGGTGGCGACGACTCTGCAATCAACCATGTAAAGTTCACCACCACACACAAATTGAAATGCAGAATCTCTCATGACCGGTATGACGACTTTGAAGATAGTATCACCTTCGAAAAGTCTGATACTGAAGGTTTGTCTTTTCCTCATTATGACGCTTTAGTTATAACTTTGCGTATCGTCGATACTGATGTTAAGAGAATTATAGTAGAAGATGGAAGTGGAACTTGTATTATCCATCTAAGATTCCTCATGCAAATGAGACTCGAAGATAAGATAATACTGCATTGCATAACACTAACAGGTTTAAATAATGCAGTGGAGCGGACCTTCGGGGAGATATCATTGCCAATATTAGCAGGGGGAGTTATGCTGGAAACCACATTCCATGTGATGAACCAGTAAATGTCTTACGACACCATCATAGAGCGCCCCTGGATACACGCCATGCGGGCACTCCCCTCGAGCTTCTACCAGTTGATCAAATTCCCTACCCCATGGGGGGTATTCAGCATCCGAGGAGAGCTATGTACCACTCAATAATGCTACCTAATAGCGCAAGACTGCACAAACACCAACAGCTGAAAGGAGCAAGTGCAGAAGCATAGAAATCAGCCGTGTCGGGGGATAAAGCCAACCCGACAGTGGAAGCCATCAAAGACCCAGAAATCGTAGAAGCATGCAAAGCAATGGTCGAAGACCTCGACCCGATCTAATTGGACGACGTCGATAGCTCAAAGAAAGCCTACATCGGGCACAGTCTCTACGACCCAAGTAAGTACCACCAATTCTCAACTAACCACGCAAATTTGTTTGCTTTCTCCCATTTAAATATGCCGGGAATCCGAAATACATCGCCACTCAGAAGCTAAATGTCAACCCACTATACCCGCATGTACGGAAGATGAGAAGGAAGTTCAACGCCGCAATCAACAAGGCGGTCAGTGAAGAAGTGGACAAACTATTAGCCACTGGTTCCATCAGAGAATCAAAGTACCCGCAATGGGTCGCTAATGTCGTCATGGTCAAAAAGAAAAATGGGAAATGGAGAATGTGCTTGGATTTCACTGACTTGAACAAGACATACCCAAAGGAATCATTCCCATTACCCCACATTGACCAGCTGATAGACGCCATCGCCGGTCATGAACTACTAAGTTTCTTAGACGCCTACTCCGGCTACAACCAAATCATAATGGTCGAAGAAGATCAAGAAAAGACAACTTTCATCACTTACCAAGGTACGTACTACAATAAGGTGATGCAATTCGGGCTCAAAAACGCATGAGCAACATATCATATATTGGTCACCAAAATGTTCAAGGAACAGCTCGGCAAGACCACAAAAGTTTACATTGATGGCATGCTAGTAAAGTCAAAAAAGAAAGAGGATCACATCGATCATTTGAAAGAAGTCTTTGAGATACTGAGACAGTATGGGATGAAGCTAAACCCTGAAAAGTGCGCCTTCGGTATGGCCTCGGGGAAATTCCTTGGATTTCTCGTATCACAATTAGGTATCAAAGTCAACCCAGACTAGATCAAGGCAATAGACACAATACCTGAAACTTTGAACAGCAAGAAACAGGTATAAAAATTAACGGGGCGAATAGCCTCCCTATCAATATTTATCTCACGGTCCTCCGACAGATGCCATAAGTTCTTCAACGTACTTAGAAAAGACCATGGGTTACAGTGGAAAGAAGAATGCATCGAGGCCCTGAAGAAATGGAAAGCTTACAGATATACCGGCGCGAGTGCCTGCTGGTATATCTGGCCGTGTCCGAAGGTGCTGTCAGCGCAGTCTTGGTCCGTGAAAATAAAGGTACGCAATCTCCTATTTACTATATCAGCAAAACCTTAGTGGATGCCGAAACACACTATCCATACCTCAAGAAATTGGCTTTTGCTCTGGTTGTAGCTTCACAAAAGCTCAGATCCTATTTCCAGTGCCACCCCATAAAGGTGATTACGACCTCCCACTTGAGGAGAATCCTACACAAGACCAAACTTTCAGGTAGGCTCGCTAGGTGGGCCATAGATCTTAGCGAGCACGACATATCCTACAATCCAAGAACCGCCATCAAGTCACAGGTACTTGCCGACTTTGTCAGCGACTTCATCAGAGAGATACTGCCAGAGGTGGAACTGGAAGCCATTTGCGCTTCCCCCAACACTGACCTCTGGACTCTCTACACTAACGATGCAGCTAATGCCTCGGGATCAAGACTAGGACTCATCCTCAAAGTACCCACAGGAAAAATAATTCGTCAGTCCATATGATGTCCCGAGGTGAGTAACAATGAGGCCGAGTATGAGGCTGTGATTGCAGGTATGAAGTTTTCCATTAAATATGGGGCCCAATGACTCATTCTCCACTACAACTCCCAACTCGTAGTAAACCAAGTCACAGGGACTTACAAATCAAAGAACAGAGGCTACAAAAATACCAATCTAAAATCCACAAGATGATGACCGAATTCAACGAGTGTCGCTTCGAACAAATACCTAGGGCAAAAAATGTCGAAACAGATGGCTTAGCATAACTAGCCGAGGCTACCAAGAATATCAGCAAGGAAAGTGTTGTCATGCTACTTCATTCGGCCATCGATCACGTTGAGGTACTTTTTTTAAACCTTACTTGGGACTGGCACAACCAGTTTGTATCCTATCTGCAGGACAAGACACTCCCACATGACGAGAAAGAAGCCAAAAAACTATGCATGCAAGCCGCCGATACAGCCTGATAGAGCATGATCTCTACAAAAAGACATTTGGTGGACCCTTCGCTAAGTGCCTTAGGCCGCACAAAATGAGACAAGTATTAGAAGAGGTGCACGAAGGCCATTACAGTGCTCATACAGGTAATCGCAGCCTCGTCCGCTGCCTCATCCGAGCCAGTTATTACTGGCCCACTATGAAAAAAGAGGCAGCAGAATACGTCTGTATGTGCGAACAGTGCCAAAAGCACGCCCTCATGATACATCGACTAGGATATCTTCTCCACTCAGTCACCTCGCCTTGGCCCTTCATTAAGTAGGAAATGGATATAACTGGTCCCCGACCATCAGGACAAGGAAAGGTACGGTTTCTTCTAGTTTTGACTGATTACTTTTCCAAGTGGGTAGAAGCAGGTGTGTATGCACAGATACACAATCAAGAAGTCGTCGTCTTTATATGGAAAACATCATATGCCGCTTTGGCATCCCTAAAGAGATTAGCTGCGACAACGTCCCGCAGTTCACCGGGAAAAAAAAGACAATTACGAGAAATGGCACACTAAGCGGATACTCTCTACTCCATATAATCATGTCGCCAACGGCCAAGCCGATTCCTCTAACAAGACAATATTGAACATATTGAAACAGAAACTCGAAGAAGCTAAAGGGCTCTGGCTAGAATTACTACCAGAAGTGTTGTGGGCACATCGAACAACACCCAAATCCAGCACAGGAGAAACGTCGTATTCATTGGTCTACGAAAGTTATGCAATTATACCCATTGTAATCGGGGAGCCAAGCTTGAGATATCCATACACCAGCGGGGCAGACAACGACAAGAACATACTTCAAGACCTAGATAAGACCAAAGAACGAATAGATATGGCCCACATAAGAATGATGGCCAAAGACAACAGGTTGAAAGTTATTACAACAAGAAGGCCAAAATAAGGCTACTCAAAGTGGGCGATTACGTCCTCAAAGCTAAAACATTGGTGTCAAATCCGAGTGAAGGAAAATTGGGTACCAACTAGGATGGACCATATAAAATCACAGCAGCAACGAATAAAAGAGCATTCCAGTTAGAAACAATGGAGGGAAAAACACTCCAAAACAACTTAAATGTCGCCCTCCTCAAATACTTCCACTTCTGAAAGGCGTCCCCCGAAGTCGTACTCTTTTCCCTTGTCTGAGTTTTGTCTCAGTTTGGTTTTATCATGAAGGTTTTTAACAAGGCGACGGAGGGGACGCCTAGTGGTATCTGAGAGCAAGTTTATTACATCGACTTGTCGATACGATCTCCGGGCCGATATAATAAAGGGACTACACTAGTCAAATCTCCGCAGTATGGGCAAAACTCTACATTTCACATAATTGTCTCCGTCATGTAAGCGGCTAAGACCATTATCATTGTCCCCATCACGTAAGCGGCTAAGGCCATTATCTCCATTATGTAAGCGGCTAAGGCCATTATCTCCATTATGTAAGAGGCTAAGACCGTTATCTCCATTATGGAAGCGGTTAAGACCATTATCTCCATTATGTAAGCGGCTAAGGCCATCGCCATTAAGCGTTGACTAGTTTGACCATGTCGATAACAGTCGAAGTCATATCCTATTGACTAAGGCCATCACCATTAAGCATCGACCCAGATCGACCATGATGGATAATGTTTTGATGATAGTCGAAGTGACATCCTACTGGCTAAGGCCATCGCTGTCACACCTCCTTTTTTCGCCCCCGCGAGGGCGCAAGGGATTAAGGGAGTTTTTCCAATTAAAGTACAATCGAAACAGGATTTATTATTAAGATTAAGAGTCACCACTTGGGAGATTTATGGTGTCCCAAGTCACCAATTGAGAACTCTATATTACAATCTGCGCACCAGAAATTCGGATAAGGAATTCTGTTAAACCGGGAAAAGGTGTTAGGCATTCCCGAGTTCTGTGATTCTAGCACGGTCTCTCAACTGTCATATTTAGCTTATTTATCTGATTTTATTACATGAAGAACCTATGTGCTAATTTTACTTTTTACCGCTTTTGTTTAATATTTATTTATTTGAGAAAGTGAACGTCGTTTAAAGTGTACTTTCAGATTGCACTGCCGGAGCCCGCAATCCTAGGTAAACTCTATCCAACGTTTTAGGAATTGGATTTGGGTTGCATAAAATTCCCAGCCGTATTTAGGAATGTAATTTATAAAACTCGTACCTAATAGAGTCTAGCGCGTTGTTATTTGGGGAAAAGGCCGTGAAATTCAATAAGCAGCCAATTTCGAAGTCTATTCACCTATTACGTCTTTTTAATGGAGGGCCCCGCAATTGGTAACTTATTTTAGCGAGGCACACCTTATTTTATTTTAAAGGATATCCTAAAGCGACTAATGTTTTCTATTTGTTTGTCTCTAAATGAAAAGAAAATCCTACATTATTTACATGGGGGAATTATTAATGCTATGTTTATACATAACGTGTTAATGCCGAAAATGGTCATGAACACGGGCTGATCAGTTTTGGGCCCAGGCCCAACGTGCATGGTACAAAATCAGGTCTTGGGCCATCAAGTTCTGATTTTTGAGGGCCTAACTACAGTGTACATCACATATTCAAACTTTGAAAAATAGAAAGATGAAAATGCTATCTAATTACACAATTTTCTTGCAAGTTTAGATAATCAATTTGCTGACTGAAATAATTTTAACCATCTAGTAATTATAGCCTAATGCCTAGCATATATGTGAAACAGACTACTTAAACTAGCAAACTAAAATAATCTGAATATCATTTACTACAAGCATACATAAATAATTTGCTAACTAAAGGCCATATATAGATGTTCAATTTCATTACAACTATCTACATGGTTTTAGTATAAAAAGTGAACTATTCTATATACAACTAACTGCTCAATATACTACTAAAAAATAAATTGAAAACAACTTGATTCTTCATTTCATGTTCATGCCTCAATTCTCAGCTTACAAGAAGTGCCAGTTGTGTAACTGATATTGGAAAAGCAAGGAAAGAGATGAAGAGTCAATAGTGGCAGTAGCACGTTAACACAGCAAGTTCAGCAACAAAACATTCCAGCAATAATAGCAATGAACCAGTGACAATAGTAGAAACCCAGTAGAAGATGAAGAATCAAACAAAAGGAATCTAAGAATAGATGCAATGGTACTTGAATACCAATAGAATAGCTCAGCAACACCAATTGAAAACGAGTAATATCTGACAACAAACACCAAATCAAAGCAGAGGTGGACAATAGCTTTTGATTTCAAGCACTTACGAAGAAAATAATTGAAGCTCCCTTTTTGTAAGCTTAGCCTTAAACCTCACTCTACCCCTCAAGTTCTGAAATTTTGATTATCAAAATCCAGATTTCTATTCAAAATTCCAGTCTATATTTTTTACTCTCAATGCCCTTCCTAATTGATTAAAAAGCTCTCTATTATGTCCAGACTCTGTTCTATTTATAACCCAAGACATACCTGCCCCTTTTGAAAAACTTAACCACCCGACCCCCCAAAATAACAAAAGTCTGCCTACCCCTTTTGAAAAACTTAACCACCCGACCCCCCAAAATAACAAAAGTCTGCCTACCCCTTTTGAAAAACTTACTACGTGGTGCTTTTCCCTTAATTTCCTCCATAATTCAAGGCACATATTAAGGCTTGACTAATAGGTCATTAACTTAGTCAATTTTGCCCACTTTTCATTCCTAAAATACCCTAAAAACTGCACTGCCCTGACTCTTAACAATCTGTATTTAAACCTCTCTGATTTATAACTACATTGATTATTATTTACCAAATCACTACACAGCTACCACCAATCCTTATGTCAAATTCACACAAATAACTCAAGCAGAAAACTGAGTTCAACCAACAGGTTCATTTCAATCACAAAAATCAGAATAAGCAAGGAAAAAAAATGGCGAAAATATTGGAGAACAACAATGGCCTATTATCCTGCTTCTCCAATTTTCAATCCTATTAATCGACAAAAACTACTCAAATTATTTATATAGCTTATAACACACACTTAAACGAACAAAAGAAAAACTTTGACCAAATAAAAGGTCTTGAAGAAGAGGAAGAAGTGATGAACAAAACAGGATTACAAACTAAACTTTTAAACAAATAACAATAACAAAAAAAATAGATCAAAGGAACGAAATAACTTGAAAGAAAAATTTGAAAACTGAACGAGCCCATGTTAAACTCGAATTTGAACCCTTGGAGGTTGAACGGGCTGTTTGTAGGTGTTGTTGCTCGTTCATAGACGAGCTGAAACTCGAATAGTGGGGTCGTTATTGAGCTGGAATGGAGAAGAAAGAGTAGTCATCATCCTTGTATGACGACTGGACTAATTTTGGAAGTTCAGGGAGGTCGTGGCTATAGTGATGATGGACTGTTGAAGACGACTGGCCACTGGATCGTTTGTGACGAGCTGGTCCTCGGACAGCATCGAGATTCAGCCATGGCTGCTAGACGATGTTGATGACTGGAACTCAAACATGGCTACTAGAGGTGGTTGAGGACGACGACTGGCTGGCGTGCTGGTTGCTCGACGCTGTACAGCGATGGCTGCTGCTCATCGTAGGCGAGTGAGCTCGTTTGGTGATGAGTTGGTCGTCCATGGCTGTTTGGACGGATTGAACGTGCCGAACAAGATGACGGGGAAGGGGCGTGGTCGTTGGCATCCATGGCTAGGGTTCAAGTAGGGCGGCGGTTGTGGAGGTTTTAAGGTTTGTTGTTTGTTTGGTTACGGAGAATAAGAAGACAAGCTCTTCAAATGTGTAAGACGGCTAATGAGTTAAGTGAAGGGTTTAGGTTATTTGGGATGGAAATGGACCGGGTCGGGTTGGGTTATTGGACTAGGTCGTTGTGTGCTGGGCCTAGTTGATTTTATTGAAAAATGGCCCAATCCGAGTTTGTTTTTTTCTATTTTTTGTTCTCTTTTCTTTTAATTAATAAAACTAAAATTCTAAATTAAGTTATAAACTAAATTAACCCAAAAATATTAATTAACTCCTAACAACAATCATTCTACACAATTAAACATCAATTAAAACACAATTGCACAATTTTGACATTAAATGCTAAAATACGAGAGATGCCTATTTTTGCGATTTTTTTTAAAGCAAAGCTAATTACTCTAATTGTTGAATTAAATCCTACATGCAAATGTGATATATTTTTATATTTTTTATTAATTTAAAAATGGACATGCACATACAAAAATGCAAAATAATACATGGAAAATAACACCAAACTCACAACAGTTGCAAACAATAAAAAAATTATTTTATTTGAATTTTAGGGAGTAATACATATATAAGGCAAAAATCACGTGCTCACAGCTGCCTCTCTTTGTCCGAAAGCACAAAGAGCTTTCGTACAAAGATAAAGTGAGCGGATACGAGCGATTTTTGTTCGTTGGAATACTCTGTGAAGAATTTTTTGAAAAAGGTTTAAACGAACCTTTGCTTTAAAGGTCTCCTACATATCCCTGGCTAAAAGAGAATCGGGTTAATGTAGTTCGGGAAGTCTTTGTAGCTGGGACTGCCTGGGAATTATGGTTCTGTTGTTACTATTGTTATGTGTTGTCACTACTGCCTTACTGATCTCCTTGTTACACCGTATCAATAAGAAAACAAGAAGCTAGGCTTGCCTACGGATCACAAGATCTTATCTATCTTCAACTTGTTCTTGCTGCCTTGATTTCCTGTTGGTTTGTGTTTCTTCCGGTGCTTCTTTCTTTCACAAACTTGGGGATGATGCTGGCCTTTTGCTTTTCTTAAACCAGTTTTCATCGTCTCGTTTGGTCCGCTGGGGATGTAGCTTCCTTCATTAAGCTTTTGGCGGTTCCTCTGGGGATACAACTTTCTTCATCAGATTTGTTGTGCTGGGAACAACTAAGGTTCAAAGGCCGCTTCTTTCGAGCTTTGTCTTATCTTCCTTTTGGCTCATGCGCTTGAATTTGCGCGGGGACCTCTTGTTGTATCCTTCTGCTTTCCGATGGGTTAAGGGTTTTGGGACCTGAAATGTAAAGACTAAAAAATATTCCTCTTGTTATACAGGTGGGCGCCTATTTATAAAAAATATTACTCTTGTTATACAGCTGGGCACCTATTTATCTAAATACATGAAAAATATTCCTCTTATTATACAGGTGGACGCCTATTTACTTAAACATGAAAGTATTCCTCTTGTTATACATGTGGGCGCCTATTTATCTAAAGCATGAAAAATATTCATCTTGTTATACAGGTGGGCGCCTATTTATCTAAAAACATGAAAAGTATTCCTCTTGTTATACAGGTGGGCGCCCATTTATCTAAAGCATGAAAAGTATTCCTCTTGTTATACAGGTGGGCGCCTATTTATCTAAGATTTGAAAAATATTCCTCTAGTTATACAGGCGGGCGCTTATTTGTCTAAGATATGAAAATTATTCCTCTTATTATACAGGTGGACGCCTATTTATTTAAATCATGGAAATATTCCTCTTGTTATACAGATGGGCGCCTATCTATCTAAAAACATGAAAAGTATTCCTCTTGTTATACAGGCTGGCGTCTATTTATCTAAAGCATGAAAAATATTCCTCTTGTTATATAGGTGGGCGCCTATTTATCTAAGATATGAAAAATATTCCTCTGGTTATACAGGTGGGCGCCTATTTATCTAAAGCATGAAAAATATTCCTCTTGTTATACAGGTAGGCTCCTATTTATCTAAGATATGAAAAATATTCCTCTAGTTATACAGGTGGGTGCCTATTTGTCTAAGACATGAAAATTATTCCTCTTATTTGATTGTTTCTGAATTCCATCTCTACTACAGGACGTGAGAGTTTCTTCTCATCCAGCTCCTCGGGAATAAAAGCCAAAAAATTTAATTTGAATTAAGCTAGAATAGTCAATCTTAAGTTAAGATATATATGTATTTACTGAGTAATAGGTGGGCGCCTATTTATCTAAAGCATGAAAAATATTCCTCTTGTTATACAGGTGGGCGCCTATTTATCTAAAAACATGAAAAGTATTCCTCTTGTTATACAGGTGGGCGCCTATTTATCTAAAGCATGAAAAATATTCCTCTTGTTATACAGGTGGGCGCCTATTTATCTAAGATATGAAAAATGTTCCTCTAGTTATACAGGTGGGCGCCTAAATGCTAAGACATGAAATGTATTCCCTTGTTATACAGGTGGGCGCCTAAATGCTAAGACATGAAATGTATTCCCTTGTTATACAGGTGGGCGCCTAATTGCTAAGACATGAAATTTATTCCCTTGTTATACAGGTGGGCGCCTAACTGCTAAGACATGAAATGTATTCCCTTGTTATACAGGTGGGCACCTAATTGCTAAGACATGAAAAGTATTCCCTTGTTATACAAGTGGGCGCCTAATTATCTAAAGACATGAAATGTATTTCCATGTTATACAGGTGGGCGCCTAATTGCTAAGACATGAAAAGTATGCCCTTGTTATACAGGCGGGCGCCTAAATGCTAAGACATTAAATGTATTCCCTTGTTATACAGGTGGGCGCCTAATTACTAAGATATGAAATGTATTCCCTTGTTATACAGGTGGACGCCTAATTATCTGAAGAAATGAAATGTATTCCCTTGTTATACAGGTGAGCGCCTAAATGCTAAGACATGAAAAGTATTTGAATTTTTTTCCTCGTTCCTCCGAGAAAAGTTTTTGACAACAACAGAAAATTTTCTGCCCCAATTTTGGTGACCTTCCTTGTGGCGTGTCTTCGTGCCATTATCAACCTTTATTTCGTTGTAAAAATCAAAGAAAATCTTATTAGTTTAAAACATGGTGAATGATCGTGCCACTCCTGCTGAGGGATGGTTTTTCCTTTCCCTTTTCATTGCTCTGCGCTCCCAAGACTGGTTGGGGATAACTTTACTTGCTGAGGATGATATTTCTGCTGTGGATGGTTTTTCCATTTATCCCTTCCCCGCTCTTTCTATTTCAAAATACGCTGGGGGAGCCTTTTTCAACTCCAAAACTACTCCCTTCAAAAGATTTATTTTCCCTTAATACTGCAGGGGACAAAATGTTATCATCTAGGGATAACGTTATTGAGGATAACACTGTTGGGGTTATTTTTCTGCGAATGAATTCTCCCTTTCTCATTCCCCTTTTTTGTGTTGTCCGACCACCCTGGATTTTGGTCAGTGATCCATAGGACATCTGCGGGGGATCCTCTTGGAGCTTGGTCCACAAGTTCCTCAACCGTTGCTTTCCAGCTTTTCTCTATATTTCCCTTAACTTTCTAGGCTAGTTTGTCATTTGATCTTGCAACAAATGTCTTTTTGTCTTATTGCCTTGTCTTTGTCCTGTCCTTTTAACATTTCTCTTTGTACCATTTTGGCAACTTGTAGTAAACTCTGAAAAATCTTTTTCAAAACAATTTGTTGGAAAAAGTCTTTTAGACAAAGGAATGAAAAGATAGAAAAAGAGAAAATCTTTCTGGACCAATGCTAAGGGGAAAAGAAAAAGAAGGAACTTATTTGGACTGTATGACTTGTCCCGACGATCATGTCGTGCATTCCGGATTAATTGACCCATTCTATTTGCATCAATCAATCTTTCTGATGGCCTCATTTGCTGGGGATAAACAGACGCCCAATTTTGCCATATGCGAATCCTTTCCGCTAATCTTATTGTGTCGCCTCATACTACCCTTCGAGAGGTTTTCACTAATAAGACTCTCTCCTTTCTCTCAGCTCACTTTGCCTTATGGCGCCCGTGAAGGTTTTCACCAAAAGACTCTCTCATTTTGTTTCTCTCAGCTTACGTCGCCTTATGGTGCCTGTGAAGGTTTTCACCGATAAGGCTCTCTCATTTTATTTTTTCAGCTGGGGATTAGAGTGTTACCGGTAAGATTCTCTCTATTGAGCATTCTTTTGCCTATCAATTTCTTCAGTTTACGACCCTCGTATGGTCGGGGATCAGTGCATTACCCTTGGCTTTCATCTGTATGACTTGGCACCGATCAGATAATGATAGAGAGGTCTTTTGGGACATAGGATGTGGGTTTTGTGTGGGTAATGAAAGGAAAAGGTTATCAGGATATTCAAAATAACTTGATGGGTAAGAGATTACATGTCTTGGAATCAAACTTTTTCCAAAACATAACTTATGCTCCGGTTTTCTTGCTTGGGGGATTTTGATTTTTCGTGACACATTGTGACGTTGCGACCGAGCTGTGAGGCGCCTACGTATTCTCTTGGAGGAATCAGTTCGCTCACTGATTCCTTTGTTTTTATTGTGATTTTCCTTTTTTCATTTTTTTGTGATTGTTTTCTTATTTTCTTTTCCATTAACGATTCAAAGAGAGGGGTATGAAAGAATAAGTAAGGCTCAAAAGGGGAAAAGCAAAGGTTAAAAGTGTTTGGATAGAAGAAAGAATTGCCTCCGTCATTTCATTATCCAATAAGTACCAAGTACAAAAAAACGAACAAATAACTATCATAATCAAAGAAATTACACATAATATCTCTTGACTGCATCAAAATTGATAGCCATGTCGATGCATCTTCCTTCGACATCTGTCAGACATAAAGCGCCACTAGATAACACTCTGGTCACAATATAAGGCCCTTGTTAATTTGGGGCGAACTTGCCTTTTGCTTCGACCTGATGTGGGAGGATCCGTTTCAATACTTGCTGCCCTACTTCAAATTTTATGGGGCGCACCTTGTTATTCTGTGCTCTTGCCATTCTCTTCTGATACAACTGGCCATGACATAATGCAGCCAATCTCTTTTCATCTATTAAGCTCAACTTCTTCAGTCGAGCTTTGACCCATTCATCATCATCAATCCCGGCTTCAGCGACAATCTGGAGGGACGGAATTTAGACCTTTGCTAGTATTACTGCTTCAGTTCCGTATGCCAGCAAATAAGGACTTGCATCAACTGAAGTACGAACAGTAGTGCGCTAACCCAACAATGCAAAGGGTAGCTTTTCATAACACTATCACGAACCTTCCACCATCTTCCTCAAAATCTTCTTTATGTTTTTGTTGGCTGCCTCAACTTACCATTCGCCTTAGGATGATACAGGATGGAATTACGGTGTGTAATCTTGAACTTTGACATACTTCTTTCGTCAAATTGTTGTTAATATTAGCACCTTTGTCTGTGATGATTACCTTTGGGATCCCAAATCTACAGATGATATGGGACTTGACAAAATCCACCACTGCCTTCTTTGTTACTGACTTGAAAGTCTTGGCATCTACCCATTTGGTGAAATAATCAATGGTTACTAGAATGAACCTATGACCGTCGGAAGCTGCCGGTTCAATAGGTCCAATGACATACATGCCCCATGCAATAAATGCTCAAGGTGCTGACATTGAATGCAATTTTTTGGCGGAGAATGAATCATATCTCCGTGTACCTGACAGTGATGGCATTTTCGCACGAAGCTGATACAATCACGCTCCATAGTGAGACAATAATATCCTGCTAGAAGAATCTTCTTCGCCAATACATATCCACTCATGTGTGGCCCCCAAACTCCGGCATGGACATCTGTCATTAATGTCGTGGCTTGAACGGTATATATACATCTCAGCAATCCCAAATCTGGGGTTCTTTTGTACAGCACTCCTCCATTAAGGAAAAATCCATTTGCTAATCGCCGAAGGGCTCTCTTTTGATCTCTGGTTGCCTGTTCCGGTATACCCCTATCCTGAGGTATTCCTTGACACCATAAAACCATGGCTCGCCATCCATTTATTCCTTTATCATGCTACAATTAGCATGCTACTCATGAACCTAAATATGCAGTGTGTCAACATGAACCTTATCTAGATGATGCAACATTGATGATAAGGTGTCCAACGCATCGGCAACCTCATTGTGAACTCTCGGAATGTTTCTAAATTCTACCAATCGAAATCTCTTGCTCAGATCGTGCAAGCACTACCGATATGGTATAAGCTTCAAATCCCGCGTTTCCCATTCACCTTGAATTTTATGTCCCAGGAGGTCCGAGTCCCCGAAGACCAAGACATTCTGGACATCCATGTACGCAGCTAATCGTAACCCTAAAATGCATGCCTCATATTCAGCCATATTGTTGGTACAATAGAAAAGCAGTTGCGGCGTATCAGGATAGTGGTGTCCTGTTTCTGAAATGACTACCGCTCCTATTCCAACTCCCTTTGAATTTGCGGCTCCATCAAAGAAAAGCTTCCATCCTGGTTCTTCCGTCAATTCTATCTCATCTATATGCATCACTTCTTCATCGGAGAAATACATCCTCAATGGCTCATATTCTTCATCAACAAGATTCTCAGCTGTGTGGTCAGCCAACGCTTGGGCCTTCATGGTTGTCCTCGTCACATAGACGATGTCAAATTCTATGAGTAATATCTGCCACTTCGCTAACCTCCCTGTGGGCATAGGCTTCTGGAAATATACTTCAGTGGATCCAAGCGCGAAATGAGATAAGTAGTATAGGACGACAAATAATGTTTCAAATTTTGTGCTACCCAAGTTAGGGCGCGGCATGTCTTCTTGAGTTGAGTGTATTTGACCTCATATACAATACATTTCTTACTAAGGTAATAGATGGCTTGCTCCTTTCTCCCTGTACTATCATGTTGCCCCCATATGCAACCAAACGAATTCTCCAATACTGTTCGATAGAGAATCAATGGTCTTCCCGGTTCAGGTGGAACCAACACGGGTGGATTTGACAAATATCCCTTGATTTGGTCAAATACTTCCTGACATTCTGCCGTCCACTCTACCGCAACATCTTTCTTCAGCAGCCGAAATATGGGCTCACAAGTTGCTATGAGTAGAGCGATGAACCTGCTGATATAATTTAATCTTCCCAACAAACTCGTTACCTCTATTTTGTTCTTCGGTGGTGGCAAATCCTGGATGGATTTGATCTTTGATGGGTCCAACTCAATACATCGTCGACTGACGATGAATCCTAGCAGCTTTCCTGATGGAACCCCAAAGGCACATTTGGTCAGGTTGAGCTTAATATCAAACCTTCGAAGTCTTTGGAAGAACTTCATTAGGTCTGCTACATGGTCTTCTTGACGCCTGGATTTTATGATTACATCATCCACGTACACTTCAATCTCTTTGTGTATCATGTCATGAAACACCGTAGTCATTGCTCTTATGTATGTTGCCCCGGCATTCTTCAAGCTGAATGGCATTACCCGGTAGCAGTAAGTTCCCCATGGCGTAATGAAAGCTGTCTTTTCTACATCTTCTTCATCCATCAAGATCTGATGATACCCAGCATAGCAATCCACAAAGGATCTGATCTCACGCTCGGCGTAATTGTCGATCAAAATATGGATGTTGGGTAACGGAAAGTTTTCCTAAGGGCTTGCCCTGTTCAGATTAGGGTAATTGACATACCCTGATCTTCTCATCCTTCTTCGGCAACGGTACCACATTGGCCAATCAATCAGGGATATTGAGTGATCCGAATAACTTTTTCTTACAGCTGCTTGTTCACTTCTTCTTTGATCTTTACACACATATCTGTCTCAAAATTCCTCAATTTCTGCTTGAAGGGAAGGTATGCCGGGTCAGTGGGAAATTTGTGAACCACTAGATTGGTGCTTAAACCCGGTATGTCATCATATGACCATGCGAACACATCTTTGAATTCAACAAGTGTTTTGATTAGTTCTTCCCTGATGCCCGGCTCAATGTGGATGCTTATTTTGGTTTCCCTAACATCGTCGATATCCCCTAAATTGATAGCTTCAGTGTCGTTCAAATTTGGCTTAGGTTTCTTTTCGAGCTGGCTTAACTCTCTATTTATCTCTTCAAAGGCCTCATCCTCATCGTATTCTGATTCATCATCAAAATCGTCCTCTTGTGCAATTAAATCAGATTAAGATTGATTATTTAGACTGGGTTGAAGATCCGTTGTGCATGCCATGTCATTAGAACCAGTAAAAAGATAACTATTCAGAAAGAGAAAAGAATAAAACAAAATTAAAGCAAGATAAGAAGAGAAAATTTTCATTTTATTAAAACTGTGGAATAACAGGGTTCACACTTTGCAAAAATAAAATAATATTTGGATTACACCCTGGAATAATCCAGCAAAAAAGAAAGAAAAATCAAAGCCTACTACCAGGACTTCCCCCGTGTAGGAAGAGGAGTAGCCGTCCAATTGTTGATACTAGCCCTAGGCCCCACAAACTGTATATCTGCTCTGCTGGAACCTTCTCCAGCTTCTCTCACGTTGACATCAGCGAACAGACTTTTGAAGCTCTGATTCAAATCCACGTCCATCCCAATCAATAGTCTGGGAATTTTCGGGACCGATGACCTCATGGCACTTGCTTTATCAAAGGATCTGGAAAGGCATGGAACTTGCTTGGGAAGAACCCAAACTCTTTTCTTCATTTTCTTAGCTCGTTTTACATCTGCCACAGTAGGTTTGAACCCCAGTCCAAAGGTCTCTAAATTCTTGGGCAAGGAGACAGGTTGAACAATACCTTGAAGCTCGACCCCCAGACCTTTCCCTGGCACAAATCCATTACCCACCATCTCTGAAACCATCATTACGGTTGCGGGAGCAATCCTGGGGAGTGGGAGGTCCTCTCCTTCAGCAATTTAATTCACTGAAGTCCCGTCGAAAACCTGATACACCCATGGCCCTTTGTCGTTCTCAGTTTCTATAAATGGCACAATATCATCACCCCAATGCTTGTACCGTCATCCCCGTGCACCACTATCTCCTGCCAATCCCATTCAAATTTCACCATCTAATGTAATGTAGAAGGTACTGCTTTGGCAGCATGGATCCAAGGTCGCCCAAGTAGAAGATTGTATGATACTGCTACGTCAACCACTTGGAATTCCATGGTGAATTCCACTGTACCAATGGTCAATTCCAGTATGATATCGCCCACCGTGTTGGTACCACCTCTATCAAAACCTCGGACGCAGACGTTGTTCTTGTAAATCCAATCATAATCAATTTTCAGCCTGTTCAAAGTGGCCAAAGTACAGATGTTGGCACTTGACCCATTATCAACCAATACTCAGGTGACCACCGAGTCTGCACATTTCACGGTCAAATACATGGCTTTGTTGTGTTATATACCCTCTGTTGGCAACTCATCATCAGAAATGTCACCCGGTTTACTTCGAGGATTTTGTGCACTATCTTCTCCAAGTGATTTACAGAGATTTTATCCGGAAGATGAGCCTTGTTCAGGATTTTCATCAGTGCCCGGCAATGATCGTTGGAATGAATCAACAAAGACAACAACGAAATTTGTGTTGGAGTCTTTCTTAATTGCTCCACAGAGGAGTAATCTTGTGTCTTCATTTTCTTCATAAACTCCTCAGCTTCTTCTTCTGTTATCGGCTTCTTTGCCACCGCTGAATTATACCTTCTTAACTCGATGGGATCACAGCATCTCCCCGAACGAGTTAACCCCTGAGCCTCACATATATCGTCTTCCACTTGCTTTCCTTTGAACATTACCATCACCTTCTCATACTTCCAAGGCACGGCCTTGTTGTTAATCATTAGCAGTTGGACTACATGATTGATGATGACTGGTTCCCGGCTGACCCCCTTCACAACCAATACAGGTGCAGATGATGCTCTCGATACTACCACTTTGGTTGCTTTTTGTTTCTTTGGAGTAATGGTTGGATTCTTTCCCAATATCACCATAGGTTTGACCTCAGACTTCTCTACCTATGCCGTTGCTTCCTTATCGATCAGTTTTTCTTTTGGGGTGGCCCAGATCATCATCACTGTTTGTGATAGTTTCTTTATCTCCCCTCCTTCATGCACAAGCTCAATCATGTGAGCTTCGTGGTGTGCTGGCAATGGGTTCTGGTGGATGTTAGGCGTCTCCGGCTTCTAGACCTCGATTTTGTTGGCATCAATGAAATCCTGTATGGCACGCTTCAACCTCTAACATTTTTCAGTATCATGCCCTAGCATTCCTGAGCAGTACTTGCAGCTTATTGATTGGTCCACATTTTGGAGTGGGGGATTTGGCATCCTGGGCTCGACATGACTCAACAAACCTAATTGTTTCAATTTGTCAAGGCGGTATAGGTTTCTCCCAATTCAGTAAAGGCTCTTTCTCTCTGTAGCCTTTCATTTCTAGAAGCTTGATTTCCACGGAAGCCTGCCCTTGGAGGGTTCCTGTAGGCCCATGGTGGAGGATAGGCGTTATGGGGTGGTGGGTATGTGTTCTTTGGAGGTGGATAGGTGTTTTGTGGAGCTGCATATGCGTTTTGGGGAGCCGGCTCGCGCCATTGTGAGAGAACCGGAGGCTGGGTGTATATTTGGGTTTGGTGCACGGAGAAGTGTGGTTCTGAAGGTGGATAGTAGTGTTGTGGTGGGTTATAAGGGGAATGTGGATAATTTGGACGGTGGGGTTTGGGCTGGTTGTAGTGGGGTTTGCTGGACCTGGACCAACTGCGTGCTTCCACTGTAGCAATTTCTTCTTTCTTTTTCCTCCCAGCGCACCTCCTGTGCCGCTCTAGATAACCTGAGTTGTTGCCTTAAGCGCGGAGTAATTCAGGATTTTATCGGACTTCAGTCCCTCCTCTATCATAACCCCTATCTTTACTACTTCATTGAAGGATTTTCTCACTGTCGTCACCAAGTGACCAAAGTAAGTTGGATCCAGCGTTTGTAGGAAGAAGTCCACCATTTTCCCCCTCTCTCAATGGAGGATCAACCCTGGCTGCTTGTTCTCTCCAGCGGAAATCGAATTCACAGAAGCTTTCACCGGGCTTCTTCTCAGTCCTCAATAATGTGCGGCGGTCAGGGACTATCTCGAGATTGTATTGGAAGTGACTTGCGAAAGCTTGAGCTAGATCGTCCCAGATGTACCATTTGCTGGGATCTTGTCTGGTATACCGTTCAAGTGCTGATCCACTTAAGCTTTCGCCAAAGCAAGCTATTAGTAGCTTATCTTTGCCACCTGCCTCTCTCATTTTGCTACAAAAACCACGTAAATGTGCCATAGGATCGACGTGCCCCTCGTATAAATCAAATTTGGGCATCTTGAACCCTGTTGGTAATTGGATGTCAGGGAAAGGGCAGAGATCTTTGTAGGCCACGCTGACCTGATTGCCCAACCCATCAATGTTCCTGAAGGTTTTCTCAAGGCTTTTGAACTTCCTCATTATTTTGTCTGAAAATGGTGCGATGCCAGTATGCTCTAATAAACTAACTGATATTGATTGAGAAAACAACAAACTTGTTAGCGTTAGAGTTTCAGCAAATATCGCAATTGCACGTTAAGGAATGCAATGTCTTTAGGCAGTAAACCATTTCTAATATGCTTTTGCTCATACCGCATGCATCATCCCGACTTATTTTATTTGTACCTTTAAAGTGTTTAGGGAACTTTTACTTCCTCTCTCTTTTTTTCTTTTTGTGGCGGTCGAATCTTATATGGATTGCCTACGTATCACGTCCCTGCGTGAATCAGACCAAGCGTAGTTCGTGATACGTGAAATTTTCACCTTTTGGTTCTAAAATATTTTCATTGGTTTTCAAATCTTTTTGGCACATGACTCAAAAAACATGAGTGCATAAAGATAAACCAAACATGACTTGAACAAACGTTTTAGAATACAATAAAAAAACAAGACTCAAAACACCAAAATGACTCATACAGATTCCAAAACAACAAAAAAAACAAAAAGGACTGATATCTGGGTGACGACTTTGATCTCTACCGTAGAATCCATTGGTGCTATGGTAATCAAGGCTCTTGTTCTCATGGCTGGCCCCCAACATTGCGGTATATCCTCTCCAGATCTGCAGATATATGACGAGCAACGCTCAATGAAACTTCTGCAAATTTTTTGGGTGTCATTCCCTGACAATTCTTGCATGCTCTTGATGTATAGGTGGCTACCTCGAGGATATTTCCCTCAACATATTCCTGAGCCACATGCAATTCTTGATTTTGCTGACCACGGATCTGCTAGATCCAGTGCATCACGCTCGCGGTCCAAGGCCACGTCCTTCTAGCGCCGAACTTCTAGTGACTCCTCCTTCAATTGATTGATCACCTTCTGGTAGTGGTTTCTCTCTACTTCAAATTCTGCGATCAGATTCTTCTTGCTTGATTCGCCTTCCTCTAATTTGTCCTTCAAACCCTTGATGAGTATATCTTCTTGTTGCTGAGCGGTTGCGCCTAAGTTCTTCTTTCGAATTTGAGATTTGAGTGCTAGCCTCTCTCGTGCCCACTGAGCTTTCTCTTTCTCAAATTCATCATACAGCAGATCCCTGTCTATTTTTACAATGCCGAGCTCTTCTTGCAGTGCTCCGAGATCAGTTTCATAACCTTGTTTTATTTCATCCTCAACTAACCCAACTCTGTTGCGAATTTCGGCCTCCCACTCTGCGGTGATCCTTGCAACTGTCCTTGGTCTATCTACGAGAACATCTTGATTGTAGAACCACTCAAGATAAGAAGAATTCACCTCACCCCTTTCTCGATCTATCACCATGGTGCTACGCTCGAGTATCTTAGTGCCATTCCAAACACGTTGAGCATAATTTTCGTGAATGGAATCCTCTGATGTTGCTTCCCATATAAAATTTTCCATAGCTTCTACGAGGGGCACTATTTGTGACCTAACTGACGTAGAACTCTCATAGAAACATATGGTTTCTAACCTCGAAGCCCCATCAAGATCATAAATGTATGGCTAGATGATTTGTAGATGACATACTATGTGGCGAACCAAGGATAATTCCATATGATCTGGTCGTTTGTTAAAGATTGAAGATACTCCTTCCAATCATTCACACTTTACGGAGAAGTGCGGATCTCCAACGCCTTCTTCAATATGGTATTATACTGGCAAACATGATTAGCCCAAAAAGTACGATGGTCCACTCGATAAGGACGGCGGAAAAGATGATCCATGAACCACATTGGAGCAGGAGATTGCAACCCTCAAAGAAACATTTTCCTTCCCAGCATCTAGTCAAAGTGCGGAATATATCTGCAAACACAATTGGAAGAATGGAGGAATCCTTTCTTTTCATCATGGTCGTGACTACCCCAGACAACCGAATAATGACTTCTGATCTTCTCTCGGGAAGACCATACACCCCAGAAAAGCTACAGTGAATGATTTTCATCCATGACCTCGCCATGTGTATAGGTCTTGTTTGTTAACTAACTTTTTGCCATATTTCGAGAATCCTTCTTCATGCCCATACCTGTCATATAAGAAATCTAGGCGGACCTGACCATGCGTCATATGCGCTATCTCAATGTGGCTGATCGACATTTGCTTAAGGAACTTAGGCAGTAACGTCCCTGGGAGCCAAAAGTCTCTTTGTTCGACTTTTACCTCCCAGATCCGTATATCCAGTGAATTCCTCCAAGGTAGGAGTCATTTCGAACCCATTGAGACGAAACACATTATTTTTCCAGTCCCAAAAATAAACCAAAGCTTCGAGGAGTTCCCGTTTGGGCTCAATCTCCATCATATTAAACAAGTCTTTCAAATGATCTTTGATCTTTCCTTGCTCTAACCCATCTATGTTGTTCCACCATCGTTCCAATAACCTCGGCACCTTGTCAACAATTTTAAAGGGAGAGTGTTCTTCATCTCTCAATCTCTTTTCAGGCCTCTTATTAACTGAATCCATGTTGCCCCTATATGAATAAAGTTATGAGGTCGGGTCCAAATCTTAACTTCAAAGAAATGACACCAAACATAAAACAACCCACAAAAGAATTACAAAACTCAAAAACAAGCGGACAAATTCCTTCCCTTATATGTCAATTTTAAACAAATGACTATTTTTGCAAATGTGGCCCCTTCCCAATTCACATGAATTTTGAGGTCGGGAAGATTATTTCACTGACACTTCACAAACTTGTTCATAAAAAAATAAATTGAATTGGTATCGTAAACACGGCCTTTCAGCATCTCAAGGGCAAAAATTTTAAGGCTGTGCGAGTCAACCGTCCAAAATCTAAAAATAATCGAAAGTGCGTTTATGCAAAGTCAGCCTTCTGGTGTCCCTTACGGGAACATTCAGCTATTTTTGGAAAAACGGCATCACCCAATTTATTTATGACTAAAAATTAAAATTTTTGGCATTTTGGGTTTTTTTTGCGAAAGCGGAGGCTGGACCCGATGAGGGTTGCCTACGTATCTCACACCCTGTGAGAATCAAACCAGCGTAGTTCACCAAGGAGAACAAACTAGATTTGAAAACAAGACTCTTTTCTTTTGTTTCTTTTTTCAAATAAATCAAACTAAAACGACTATATTTTTTTTTCTCAAAATTTTGGTAGAGTTCCACCACTATTTGGAAATTAATTTTCTAAAAGCATGTAATTAACACTCTACACTGCTAATTTTTTTCTTTTTCTTTTTTTTTCATAATTTTCCAGTATGTAAAGCCGGTCAGCATGCCAGTCTGAAGAAAATAAATGCATACAACAAACAAGATCCAGCAGGATGGTCTTTTCACTTCAGGTCGCTTGTCCTAGACGGACCCAACCCCTGTGTTAAGTCCCCTAAGTCAAATGCACGTGATGAAAATAAACGTCCCTGCTAGGGATCCGGCATGAAGTCTCGTCGTACTAGGTTTTACTGCCTTGGGTGTGAGGAGTATCTAGATTGGCCATAAAATGAGCGGACAACTCGAGTTGGGAAGGGGTAACGTACCGGGAGCAATGCTTTTCCGGCTTTAGCTACTGGACCCTCCCCGTTCTTAATTATGGGTGACCGATAATCCTTCACCGAGAGCCCAGGCCCACCGGCTTTATCTCAATGGGGCTCATATCCGCAATTCCCGAGGTTGTATTCAGAAGACTCAGAGGGGGTGCACAAGATAACATTTTATAGTACAGGTAAACAATATCAAAACGGTAAAAACAAATAACTAGCACAGTAAAAACAAATAATGTAACAAAATCACATAAAACCAAACATAACAATTTATCTACGCTCGAATTTCTAACCCTAAACCATTGGTTCTGGTTATCTTGTCCCCAGCAGAGTTGTCAGAGCTCTCACACCTCCTTTTTACACCCCCGCGAGGGCGCAAGGGATTTTTTCCAATTAAAGGACAATCGAAACGGGATTTATTATTAAGATTCAGAGTCGCCATTTGGGAGATTTATGGTGTCCCAAGTCATCGAATGAATGCCGAATAACTCTATATTACAGTGTGCGCACTAGAAATCCGGATAAGGAATTATGTTAACCCGGGAGAATGTGTTACGCATTCTCGAGTTCCGTGGTTCTAGCACGGTCGCTCAACTTTCATACTTAGCTTATATATCTAATTTTATTACATGAAGAACCTATGTGCTAATTTTACTTTTTACCGCTTTTATTTATTATTTATTTATTTGAGAAAGTGAACGTCGTTTTAAGTGTACTTTCAGATTGTGCCGCCGTAGCCCGCAATCCTTGGTAAATTCTATCCAACGTTTTAGGACTTGTTGGGCCGTATAAAATGCCCACCGTGTTTAGGAATGTAATTTATTAAAGTCGTGCTTAACAAAGTCTAGCACGTTGTTATTTTAGGGAAAAGGCCGTGAAATTCATTAAGCGGCCAATTTCGAAGTCTATTCACCTATTACGTCTTTTTAATGGAGGGCCCTGTAATTGGTAATTTATTTTGGCGAGGCACGCCTTATTTTATTTTAAAGAATATCCTAAAGCGACTAATGTTTTCTATTTGTTTATCTCTAAAATGAAAATAAAATCTTACTTTGTTTACATGCCGAAATTGTTAAAGCTACGTTTATACATAACTTGTTAATGCTGAAAATGGTCATACAGTTTTGGGCCCAGGACCAACGTGCATGGTACAAAATCAGGGTTTGGTCCATCAAGTTCTGATTTTTTAGGGCCTAGCTACAATGTACAGCACATATTCAAACTTTGAAAAATAGAAAGATGAAAATGCTATCTAATTACACAATTTCTTGCAAGTTTAGATAATCAATTTGTTGACTGGAATAATTAAAACCATCTAGTAATTATAGCCTAATGCCTAGCATATATGTGAAACAGACTACTTAAACTAGCAAACTTAAATAATCGGAATATCATTTACTACAAGCATACATAAATACTTTGCTAACTAAAAGCCATATATAGATGTTCAATTTCATTACAACTATCTACATAGTTTTTAATATAGTATTCTATATACAACTAACTGCTCAATATACTACTAAAAAATAAATTCAAAACAGCTTGATTCTTCATTTCATGTTCATTCCTCAATTCTTAGCTTACAAGAAGTACCTGTTGTGTACCTAATATTGGAAAAATAAGGAAAGAGATGAAGAGTCAATAGTGGCAGTAGCACGTTGACACAACAAGTTCACCAACAAAAAGTTCCAACAATAATAACAATGAACCAGTGATAATAGTAGAAACCCAGTAGCAGATGAAGAATCAAACAAAAGGAATCCAAGAATAGATGCAATGGCACTTGAATACCAATAGAAAAGCTCAGCAACACCAATTAAAAACTAGTAGTATCAGACAACAAACACCAAATCAAAGCAGAGGTGGACAATAGTTTTTGATTTCAAACACTTAAGAAGAAAATACTTAAGCTCCCTTTCGGTAAGCTTAGCCTTAAACCTCACTCTACCCCTCGAGTTCTGAAATTTTAATTGTCAAAATCCAGTTTTCTATTCAAAATTCTAGTCTATATTTATTACTCTCAATGCCCTCCCTAATTGATTAAAAAGCTCTATATTATGTCCAAACTCTGTTCTATTTATTACCCAAGACATACCTGCCCCTTTTTTTCGGTTATGGAGAAGAAGAAGACAAGCTCTTCAAATGTGTATCTCGAATGTGTAAGACGGCTAATGAATTAAATGTAGGGTTTAGGTTATTTGGGGGATGGAAATAGACCGGGTTGGGTTGGGTTATTGGACTGGGTCGTTGTGTGCTTTGGGCCTAGTTAATTTTATTGAAAAATGGGCCAATCCGAGTTTGTTTTTCCTATTTTTTGTTCTCTTTTTTAATTAATAAAACTAAATTCTAAATTAAGTTATAAACTAAATTAACCCAAAAATATTAATTTACTCCTAACAACAATTATTATGCACAATTAAACATCAATTAAAACACAATTGCACAATTTTGACATTAAATGCTAAAATGCGAGAGATACCTATTTTTGTGATTTTTATTTTTTGTAAAGCAAATTTAATTACTCCTAATTGTAGAATTAAATCCTACATGAAAAGTGACATATTTTTATATTTTTTAGTAATTTAAAATGTACATGCATATACAAAAATGCAAAATAATACATGGAAACTAACACCAAACTCAAACAGTTGCAAACAATAAAAAAAATTATTTTATTTGAATTTTGGGAGTAATATATATATATATATATATATATATATATATATATATATATATATATATATATATATATATATATATATATATATATATATATATATATATATATATATATATATATATATATATATATATATATATAAGGCAAAAATCGCATTCCCACAATCGACATTTAGCGTCGACCCAGTTCGACCATGACGGATAATATTTCGACGACAGTCGAAGTCATATCTTATTGGCTAAGGCCATCGCCATTAAGCGTCAACCCAGTTAGACCACGACAGATAACATTTCGACGACATTCGAAGTCATATCCTGCTGGCTAAGGTCATCGCCATTAAGCGTCGACCCAGTTCGACCACGACGGATAACATTTCGACGACACTCAAAGTCATATCCTATTGGCTAAGGCCATCACCATTAATCGTCGACCCAATTCGATCATGACGAATAACATTTCTACGACAGTCGAAGTCATATCCTACTGACTAAGGCCACAGCCATTAAGCGCCGACCCAGTCGACTATGACGAATAACACTTCGACGATCAAAGTTACGTCTTATCTAATTAGTAAGATCGAACTTTAACTTACCTACGATGGTAGTTAGTCCTAGGGGAATCACCCCCAATTAAGCTACCCACAAGACCGCCATCATTTCGATATTTCTAAAAGTCACGATAAATTTTCTATAAACAAACACCGCCTCCGCGAAGTTGAAGCTTCAAAAAACAAAGAATAACCAGAAAGGAATAACATCAAAAGTATAATTCATGTATTACAACAAAAGAATGTATCTATATTCAGCCCCGAGGGTCCCCATTACATCACAAAAAGGGAGAGAAACAAAACATATATCAACTTAAGGCTACTCACCACCTTGTCCGTCGCCCCTGGCTGTCTACCGCCTTGTCCATCGACCCCGGGGCAGTAAGCTTCGTTATACAAGGAATCAGAGTCTAGCCAGTTGACATCTTCTGAAGTATAGCCCTCGCACTCACGGGAATCAAAACTATACCCACAGGCTTCCCAAGCAAAACGAGCCTCAAGCCGCAGCATCTGAACCTCCTCCTCTATAGCACGACCCATAGCATGAAGATCCTTGAACACGTCCAGTTTGGCTTAAAAATAAACCCACATCTAATGCGCGTTACGACGCGCATCCCGGTCAGACGGGAGATGAAATGAAGAAAGCTGCGAAGGCCGAACTGCATCCTCGGGCCTTGGCTATACACTCTGCCTAAGAACGCCAACCTATGTCGTCTTAGCTTCGAGCTCGGCAGTCAGCTCTTCCACCCTACGTTGTAGATCGGAATTCTACGCTACCAACCCCTGACTAAGCTCCAGCTCTTCACCCATCGACTTGAAGAGTGATTCCAACTCACTATTACGGGCCACGACCCTCATCAACTCCTCGTCCGACTACTCCAGTTCCTCTACTGTACGTTCTAATTGGGCTTCCTTCTGCTTAAAACCCTCCCAAAACACCTAAAACTCAGGATAATATTGGAAAAAATCTACCGCCGCATGATGCTTGGCGTGGTACCGCTGGTACCTCTTTACCATCTTGTTGAATATGGTCGCCTTTTTCTGCTCACGGCACCTTCGCTCCATCTCCAAAACAAGGGTCTGAGAAAAAAGACAAGAACTAGTAAACATCAAAACCAACCTCACGACATGCAAAAAAAAAAAGGTTACTCGTAGAGTCATGCCGGCGACCCTTTGAGACAGCTCCGCATAGCTGACGATTTTTAACATTTCATGTTTAGGGGCGGCACACAACAAGGCAAGCTCCGACGCTGCCTGTTCGTTGTGCAGTAACAAATTGTAAGCCCTCGCAATCGCTATTTGGTGGTCGGGCCCATCCACCATCATCTCCACGTGTGTGACACCACCCACAAACTCATCCACATCTCCTTGGGCGATCTCGGAATCCCATCTCTTAGCAGCCCCACCAACTCCATCAACGATGGTTGCTGAGCCACCTACAGCGGCATGAATCGAGCTAGTACCGGTAGAGGTGCCCCTTTGATGGGCTGGCCTTCCAGAACGAATAACGTCAGCCATAAAGACGGTCTAGGCGTTTGACGAGGCACACTACTCCTTTCATCTTTAGTAGCTACCGCCTTGCCTGTCTCAAGCCTTCACCTTTTTCTCTCCACCGACTCCTCGCCCTCAGAAAACTCCACCGTAGGTTGCAGAGTCAGTATCGATGATGTCGTTTTGCTTGCAACCACCATCACATGCAAAACTTCTTGCAAATGAACTACAGAGATACCCCCTCGGACGAATGCACAAAGTATCTCTTGAGTAGCCGAGGTCACGCCCGACCTATGGAGGTAGATACTGCCGCCCTCTTCTTGGGAACGCCTCGAACTGTTGACAAAAATGATTCAGTCAATGAAACTTTTAAAACCTGCCAACTAAAGTCAAGAAACTACCTGAAGAGCCTACTGGGCCATAACGCTGAAGGAATGCAGACCATGTGCGGGGCTCTTCCGCATAAGGTAGCAAACTGGCTACCCATTACATAATGCCATTGATGAGCCGGGGTGGGTGAGCCCTCGCTGTTAACAAAATAAAACATAATCAGAACCACCGCAACCACGTATGGTAAAGAATTAAATGAATTGAAATGCTTACCTTTCGAATTCCATTTCTTTGGGAATCCGGCAGGTTTGAATACCAGGTGCTCCGTCTTAATAAATACATGCGCCAATACCCACGACTGGGTCGGTCATCGATCTTGACCACCAGTTACTTCGCACCACAGCTCTTCAAATGTAGCATGGTGCCTCTTATGTAGCCGGCGCTGAATAACTGCAAAAGATGGTGGATGGAGACCTGGCACCCAGCTAGCTCATAGTATGTACACAGTATCCGACATACCTTAAGGTATATGAAGTAAGCTGAGATGGGCACACATTGCAAAAATGGTTCCGTAACCAATTAAAAATGGATATTCATAGAATGTGCAATATCCCGATAAATGGACATTCATGTAATCAGTTCCCGCCGGAACCATTTCCATATGAGTAGATATGTCGTACAATGCAAGAAGATCGTCCAAATGATCTTGAGTTAACTCAAAATGCTCTGAAGGTTGCACGAGAAAATCCTTGTTGAAGTCATTCCGGCTTAGAAGCTGTTTTGGAAGCAAATTATCCATAGTGAGAGGGGTGAGGTCCTCTTCCCCTTCTCCCTCATCACTGCCAGACGGAGCTGGTATATCTGATGGAGTGGCATCAGTAGCCCTCAGGTTATCCCACTGGGATTTAGCCATAATTGTTTTCTAGGGAATAGTGTATGACACAATGAAAAGGAAGGTTTCCGAGAAACGGTAGAGTTCTAGTGAAAGAAGGTGTTTATCTAAAAAGCAAAAAAAGTGTTTGCAAATGCCAAAAGTTGCATCAAGTTAAACCCTTTCCCTATTTATAGAATTGGATGGCGTTAAAATCAAAGTGGCATATTTCAAATAGGCACGGGAAACCAAAATGTCAGAATGCCTTTTTGTGTTACCTCAGGAATACGCGTAGTGATGACGCATGTGCATGCTGACGTCACTTGAATAAAGGGATTGCGCATCAGTTTTTCAACAGTCTCAAATATTATCTCCACCAGTTACGTTAGCGCCTTTGAACCAGGTCAAATTCTCCCAGAATAGGGTTCATGGATCTGCCCCTTGGGGACGCACCTTAATATGACCCCAACAAGCACAGGGGCTAACTGTATGAGGTCAAATTCGACCCGCTATGTCCATACATCGGCATAGATGACTGTCAGCGTGCACTTGTTTAGAAAGGGGTACGACCCAAGGATGGTGGAACAAGCGCCACCTTAGGCCCTGTCGTCCTTTGGAGGGCATGTATTCAGTTCGTGTATATTTAGCATTTCGATGAGGGTCCCTTGATATATAAAAGGGACCCAAGCATTGTAATGGGGGGGGGGGATTATTGAACGATTCTCTTTCTCTCTCTCCCCCCCTCTCTCTCTAAAAATCACACCCTTTATATTTAAATCTGTTGAGATCGAAAACGAACAAACATATCAAATATCCCAAGGTCTTATTATATTCGTTTACTATTTTTCCTTGATTTATTTTGATTGATTTGCTCCGAAAGTATTCAATAACTTTGAGTAAAAAAACATTAGACTATTAGTCCTGGATTTATGTATTTCATTTTCTTTTTTTCCTTTTTCTTCTTTTCAGCATACAGTGAGTGGCGGATCTAGCCTTTTGGCTACAGATTCAATATCTAATAACTTTGGTACAAATTTTATATTTTAAAAAAATATATTGAATATGTATGAATTATTACCTTAGATAAGCCAGTTGCTTATATAACCAAAATTTTGAATTCATAATCTTCAAATCCTAGCTTTGTCTCTCCATACAATACATATGGTCCTGGTCGATTATGTTGTGGTACATGATTCAATAGTATAAACTCAAAGAAAGTTTTTCATTTATAACCAGCACGGCTAACTCGAGGCTTGAGAATTAATAATGAAAAAAATATGAAATTAAAATTAGCACTTTGATTCCCTTAAATTTTTATTTATTATTCAATTCCTATGTTCACCTACTTATAATTTACCTTCAATTGAATTGATTTTTGTGGTTTTGGTCCAACTGCTATGGAGATAGATGGAACCTCTACTTTTTTCTAAGTAATTATTTATCCATAAAATGGTATAGTTGAATTTATACGTGATTTATAGATAAACAAATTGATTTGATACCAAAATAATAAATAAATTAAATAAAAATACAAGACATAGCGAGACAATGAATAGCCTGATTCCGGGAGCAGAGCTTCTGAATACGGTAATAGCAATACCAATAAGCAAGAAATGAAATATTATTGAGCTTTTGAACAGTATATAGTATAAGTTTATCAGAAAATTCTTGTCCATACAATGGTTGTTGAAATCACTATTTATAGTTTTATCTAGGTAACAAGGTCCTAAGATTAGGCCTCTCTTAAATGACAATAATGGGGGCCATTAAAGAATGTGTAAAGGCAGACTATGAATATCATAATTCTCTATAATGGAATGTGTATTTAATATTGTAGAATATTATTCATTGAATTCTACCGGGTTTCAGGCACTCGTGTGCCTTCATTAGCAATATTTCCTTCGGGGGCTCTCCGGTGCCAATCAAAGTTGCTGCCCCCGGTCTTGGTTTCCACCTGTCTCACATTCTGTCTATCTCTGGTTTCACGTGTCACTCTATTATGCGGGTATTTATGTGAACCGATTTTTATCTAATAATATAGTCCTCCTGCTTTCCTGTAGCATATCCGTGTGTCATCGAAAAGTTGGTGAAGATACTTTTCTTAGCAACAAATTTCATCTCATCTGAAAAATATTTGTAACGCTTGGTTAGACACACATCTCTCTGCATTTAATATCTCGAACACGCATCACTCCACGATTTAGTAGTACTTTTGCCAGTTCTCGAGGTAATTCACGATTTTAGCCATCTAATCCTTTACTTATATGCATCAATCTTCTTCTCCTGGTGGCATATATACTTCTCTTTCTCCGGGTTCTGGGGATGCAGTAGTTTAGCTTTTTGCTTTCTTTCCTTTTTGTTTTTCACTTCATACTTTTGTACTTGTACTGCATTGCACGTTTTTTATATAAAAGTGTTTTTTATGTGTCGCGCAAATTTTTCTCTTTGCGTCGAGTTATGCAAGGATTCAATTGTGTTTTTTCCCCGATAGTATTTGGACCCCGGACATGAATTCTTCCGGAACCAATCCTTTATTATGAGGGTTCCATAAGAAAATGTCCTCTTATGTTTGTGGTGCTCTTGAAGTGGACGTATCTTGTTCATTCTCACACTAGCATTTGAAGTACTTGTTTAACCTTCAAATGATAATATTAATTTATTGTCCGGACAATAAATAATATAAAAATACAAGAACTTTATTTTATTCCTTCCATTTTCAAAAGTACAAAAGCATTTGATATGCTAAAAATAAATTACCATTATCTATTACTAATTTGTACAACTTGTTTTCACGGGGCTGACCATATAGTCCCCGATCCCGATGATACAACTTTGTTCCCGAATTTTGCAGTCCCAATTTATACGGCAATTGTCACACCTCATTTTGGCCCCGCACAGAGGTTTCCAATTAAAGGACAATCAAAACAGGATTTGTTATTAAGATTTAGAGTCGCCACTTGGGAGATTTATGGTTTCCCAAGTCACCGGTTGAATCCCGAATCGAGGAAAATAATGACTCTGTATTACAGTCCGTGAACCAGAGAATCCGGATAAGGAATTATGTTAACCCGGGAGATGGTGTTAGGCATTCCCGAGTTCCATGGTTCTAGCATGGTCGCTCAATTGTCGTATTCGGCTTAATTATCTGATTTTAAACATGTGGTAACTTATGTGCAAATTTTAATTTTTAACTGCTTTAATTATTTGTTATTTTTTTTAAAGAAAATTGCAACATCGTGAGAATGTATTTCGAACTGCGTCACATAAATGTACTCACAGTTTTTTCTACGTTCCAACTTCGTTGAGATTGGGATTTGGGTCACCTAAATGTGTACCCGTTTTTAAGAAAGTAAATTATGAAAAGCACGCCTAAAGCGACTAGCGCGTTATTATCTTTGAGGAGGGCCGTGAAATTCACTAAACAGCCCATCTCGAATTCTAAATATTTTATTTTAATTATTTTATTTGGCGATGCTCGTCTCATTTATTATTAAAGGCCAACCTAAAATAACTACGATTTTCATTATTCTTCCTAAACTTGAGATTATTGCGATGCCAACGAGTTATGGAAAGCATTATGGAGGAAATAAAATAAATTAGCTATGAAAAGTTGGGTTAGTTTATAGCATTACTAATATTTGGGTCAAAAAGTATTCAATAGTACAAGCCCAAATTTTAATATCTTTAGTATCAACCTTTGGTCCAAGTACTACCCGAGAAATAATTAACAATTGAGCATAAAATTCCTTATTAAATAAAACCCAATCATGGAAATAATGTAAGCTAAAATAAATAAGATACTGAAAATAAAGAAAGCATTTTTATCGTAGACAAAAAAGAAGGCTAAAAGAACGACGCAATCAAAATTTCAAAAGTGTTATGAAATAGAAGATTATTACACTTCTATTTAAGGTGAATGTCTTTAATGTATTTAATTAGAGAGATTTTAGAGTTCTATTAGTGGTAGCTAAATCTTCCTCTCCCCTATAAATAGAGGTGCCCCCTACCATTGTAAATCATCCCTTGACACCCCTCTCAACTCAATAAGAAGAACTCTCTCTACTCTTCTCTCTATTGCTATTGTTCTTGTTCTATTGTTCTTGTCTTTTGCTTTAGTTTATAACACGTTATCAGCACGAGACTCTACCGTCTCAAGTACCATTCTCGAAAATCCAAGGTATTTTCCCTCTTCCTAATTTAATTTTCGAGTATGTCTGACATTATGAAAAGAAAGTTCGTTGCCCTTGAAATTTCGGGCAAGAACTATATGACATGGGTGTTGGATGCTGAAATCCACCTAGATGCTATGGGTCTCGGAGACACCCTCAAAGATAAAGAAAAAGCATCCACCCAAGATTGTGCGAAGGCCTTGATTTTCTTGCGCCACCACCTTGACGAAGGTTTGAAGATTGAATATCTCACCGTCAAGGATCCACTCGTTTTGTGGAACAGCTTAAAGGAGAGATATGACAACCTGAAGTTGGTCACTCTGCCACAAGCACGATATGATTGGGCCCATCTGAGGCTACAGGACTTTAAGTCCGTTTCTGAATATAATTCTGCTATGTTCAGAATTACTTCTAAACTGAAGCTATGTGGAGATAACATCTCCGATTACGATATGCTTGAGAAAACGTTTACAACGTTTCATGCCTCCAATATGGTACTGCAGCAACAGTACCGAGAGAAAGGCTTTACGAAGTACTCTGAACTGATTTCTCTCTTACTAGTGGCTGAGCGAAATAATGATCTGCTCATGAGAAATCACGAAAATAGACCAACTGGGTCTACACCACTGCCTGAAGCAGATATGGTGCACTCGCATTATGCCAAACATAAAAGGGACCATGATCACGGTCATAAACGGGGTCAAAGCCAAGGACGTGGACAAGGAAGAAATTCCAAAGAAGTCCGTCACCCCCCAAAGAGAGATAACCACCGAAAGCAGAAACGGGGTCCAGAAGATCCTAAGGCAAATAGTTCAGAAACTATATGTTATCGTTGCGGTGGAAATGGGCACTGGTCTCGGACTTGCCGTATACCAAGACACTTGGTTGACCTTTATCAAGCATCTCGAAAGAGAAAAGGCCCTGAAACAAATTTTGTCTATGACGACAATGAGGATATCACCCACCTGGATGTGGCAGACTTCTTTGAGCAACCCGAGGGAAAGATAGACCACCTAATCGGTGATGGAACCATGATGAAAGAAGATGGAGCTGTTTGATTCTACTTGTATTAGTCAATGAATAAATTAATAGTCATTAGCATTAGCTCGTATTAGTTAATTCATGATATGATGTTAGTATTAGCCTTTTAGAATGTTTCAATATGCTCAAATACTTTTATTGTACAGTAGAGGTAATCGACTAACCTAAAAACTAGTCGATCGTCTAATATTTAGCAATAAAACGAACTTTTTTCCGCCAGGCCAGATATTCGAATATCAGAATTCCTATATTCGAATATCTGGCAAGATATTAGAATATGTGCTTAAATATTCGAATATCTAATATTTTTCGCATTAAAGTATTATTTTTTCCGCAAGGCATTATATTCGAATATTAGAATACAATATTCGAATATCCTAAATAACTGCTTCCCAAAACGCTGTTTAAACGCGAAACAAAAGAATTGAAGTTGTTTATACTTATATTTATGTATTTCTTTTGTATGTCAAACTAAGGGAAAGCAAAATGGATATCTCACAAAGCGAACTTGGACCAACGTCCAATTGTAAAAGTATTTGCCTAGTTGATTCATGTACTACACATACAATACTCAAAGAAAAGAAGAGTAATTGTGTAAGGCAAATATTACTACAATCTATGGAAGTAGTAAATTGATTGAAGGCTCCGGAAGAGCAATTGTAACTCTGCCCAAAGGCATGACGTTAATCATAGAGAATGCAATGTTCTCCTCCAAGTCTAAGAAGGACTTGTTGAGTTTTAATGATATCAATCAAAGTGTTCTCCTCCAAGTCTAAAAGGAACTTGTTGAGTTTTAAAGATATCATTCAAAATGGATATCATATTGAGACAATAGATGAGAATAATCTTGAATTCTTCATGAAAACGAGGCTGCCCATTTCGGTTTGGGTTCACGCCATTTTGAATGCAACAATGCTAGTTTGTCGGCTGCCCGCTTCGACTTGGGTTCACGCCATTTTGCATGCAACAATACTAGTTTGTCGGCTGCCCACTTCGGTTTGGGGTCACGCCATTTTGCATGAAGCAATGCTAGTTCGTCGGCTGCCCACTTCGGTTTGGGGTCACGCCATGTTGCATGCAGCAATGCTAGTTCGTCTCTGACTGACGAATTAACACAAATATTCCCCATTGCAATTGGTTTTGGGTCATGAACCCAATATATCCCATTTAAGAAGCTTTGGATGCGCAATATATGTGCCTGTAGCACCGCCATCCCGCACCAAAATGGGTTTGCAAAGGAGGTTAGGAATATATGTTGAGTTTGACGCGTCCTCTATTATTCGCTACCTCGAAACATTGACAGGAGATTTGTTCACTGCACTATTTGCAGACTGTCAATTTGATGAGACACTTTTCCCAAAATTAGGAGGAGAAGTTGGTGAAACCAAACGGGAAATTTTGTGGAAAAATGCATCATTATCTCATCTTGATCCACATACCTCTATTTGAAAGAAAGAGGCACAAAAGATTATCCATTTGCAAAGAATAGCAAATCAAATGCCTGAAGCATTTATAGATTTGAAAAGGATAAGAAAATCACATATCCTCGAAGTGAATGTGATTCACAAATACATATTCAATGTTGGAAGAATATGAACATGAAATTGGTATTGAATATACCACACTCACTCCTAGAAGGAGGCTTGAGATGATACCACCCTCACCCCTAGAAGGAGGTTTGAGATGATATATGGCATGAATGATCGTTGGTCGCGTACCTATTGTACGCCAAAGTATTTTGGAAATATGACAATAAAAGGACAACGATAATGCAAGAAACATATCTTGCATATAAGTTTGACATGACCATAATGGTATAACTTTCTCTTTAAGAAAGATATTCACCACACGGATGTTGATGAACCTGTGGTAGTACAAAGTTAATTGAGAGCTCTCGAAGAGCCAATTATTACTATGTTGGAGAAACACAATTGAGTATTGTGCTGTAGTAAGTCTCAAAGAAACTTATTCAGTTTCCAAAGTACACGCGAAAGCGATTGATTATATTGAGACTATAAATAAAGGAAGGCTTTGATTCTCCTATTACTACAACTTGTAGCGGGGTAATTTGTATATGAAAAGCTACCCGTTTTGTTCTCTAGTTTGTACTACACAAACGAAAGAATGCCACAATAAAGTGGATATCTATTGGTATAAAACCCATGTCATAATAAACCCGAAGTTTATTGATAAGTGCACATGTCATGGTGTAAATTTGAAGTTTACCAATATTGATAATTTATTCAGTTGACATTCGTGTTAGCCATCTCATTTGAAGTATGATGTGCAAATTCACATAGGTGAATATCAAAGAACTAGAAGTTCTTGTTCTCAGTAATGAACTGACCAACTAAAGAGTTCGGGTTGAAGCCCCTTGATTCTGGAAATATCAAAGGTGAATATGGGCCCATTCACCTGCCATGTATACCACATATGATGCATCTATGATATGGTTACATGCGCCATTGTTATTAACCCGCAGCCTGGCAGTGCTTGCGAGGTAAATCGCTCAGTAATCTAACTTCGAGCATAGTTTCCAGATTCTCTACTCAAGACAGTTCATCTTGATAAGTTGGTTTATATTAAAGTTGGTTTAGCAAGATAATTATTGAGTGCTTCCACTTAATAGCTAAACTGTTTCTTATGAGAACTAAGTTATATATATATCAGTTTGATATAAGTTGTATACGAGAGTATATTCTCCCCTCACAAGTGGTTCAGGGTCAGGAACCAAATAATTTCATCTTATTATTAAGGTGCTGTGTATATTGACATAATGCACAAAGATGATTTCCCAAAGTTGAGGAAACATGTTAGCTTTACTAACATGAGGGGGAGACATGATAAACACTTGAGAAAGTGTTACATGGGATGAATTTTCATTTGTATATGTATATCCCCGAATATCATGATGTGAACTAAGGGGAAATGCAATTGCAACATATTGCAAAGCATGCTATACGCATTTGCTGACTCAAAAGAAAGTAACTAAATGGAAGAGATACAATTCAAGAAGAATTGATTCCATATGAAAGACATGTAGCTTTGAACCTATAGTTCATATGCTTGAAAGTATAAAGTCAAAGGTATGTATAGTCAGTTTTCGATATTTTATTTGTTTAGCATGACATGAAACTTTGATATGCAGCTAAAGTCTATTATGTGACTTACATGACTTAACTTGAAAGATTTAAGTTGCTTGAAGCATATGCAATTCTTGGTCCTGAAGTACCACATCCTAAGTACAATTTGTGTACATATGTATCTTGCTATAACTATAAGCATGATGGCATTGAGAATGCATCTATGGAGATATTGAAGAGCTATTCCACGACATTATATGAAGATGTTCATATCCATCAAGAATGATGATTTCAAGGTGCGGAATATTTATTCAAGTCAATATTGTTGATTTATTCATCAAGCATCTACCAAAGATCGTTTTGAAGATGATGCACAAGATGGGAATGCAAATGCTCAAGGATATAAATCGATGTACTCATTAGGGGGAGTCAATGCGCGTTGCACTCTTTTTCCCTTACAAGGTTTTGTCCCACTGGGTTTTCCTTGCAAGGTTTTTAACGAGGCAACCAATAGGCGCATATTCAAACATGTGTACTCTTTTTCCTTACTTTAATTTTTCCCATTGGGTTTTGGTTTTAAGGTTTTATGAGGCACATCATTGAATAGACATTCAAGGGGGAGTGTTATGAAATAGAAGATTCTTACACTTCTATTTAAGGTGAATGTCTTTAATGTATTTAATTAGAGAGATTTTAGAGTTCTATTAGTGGTAGCTAAATCTTCCTCTCCCCTATAAATAGAGGTGCCCCCTACCATTGTAAATCATCCCTTGACACCCCTCTCAACTCAATAAGAAGAACTCTCTCTACTCTTCTCTCTATTGCTATTGTTCTTGTTCTATTGTTCTTATCTTTTGCTTTAGTTTATAACAAAAAGGCTAAAAAAAGGCAATTTTTTGTTGGCTATGAGCGGCAGCCATTTCTCCATTTTCTAACAAAAAAATCAATCATAATAATTTATTTTTCTTTGCCAAGTCTGAAACATTCGCAAACCTCAATACAAGAACCAGTTCTTTTTTTTTTTTGAAATCTTTCTGCAACTTGTTAAAAATATATCAACGCTTACAAAGTGACATCAAGCTAATGCTCATCAGTGAGGTTAGTTACTAACATTATTCAAATTGCTATTTAAACTGATGTTATTTACTCAAGTGAACATGTAATTTCAGAACTAGACATATTAAATCAATATGCTGATTTTCATTTGAACTATTTGAACCTGTTTTGTGACATATAAACTATTTGAAACTATTTTATAACTAGCTGGAAATGCATTAACTACACTATATTTCATAACTAGTAATCACCAATTAAGATTAATTACAATGGATATTCACTTGGTTGTAGAGATAAATTCAACAGTCCAATTTACACACTTATCAATCAGCTACAAGTACAAAAAACTCTACTCAATATCCAATTAAAGATGCAAGGGAATTTAAAAGGAAACTTGACAGCATTTCATTTTATCTCCAACTTCAAGTTTACATCAGTACATGATTTTAAAGTGTGTACCTGGATAATGAAAAATAGAAGGAGGAGGAGTAGTCATCAGTAGGAAACAACGCAACAATACAACATCGATGTAACAGTAGCAGACCTGACTTAAACCAACAGCAAAATCAATTTCCACCCATACTCTCAAACAACAGCCTAGAATCAATTGTAAAATCAAATAGCAATGGAAATGCAGTACCAACAACCAAAAGATGAACACGAAAATATAACTTGATAGTTAAAGCTGAAGTTCTCTTTAATTTTCCATGAAACAGTATTATGTTGAATTAACTGACTGCTTAAACTTTCTAAAAAATGCTCTCCGAAAGGGTGATTTTCGAGTCTAAAAACCAGCCAGTTTTTTTTTCTCTCTGCTTAACTCTCTAGATCTCCCCTCATAAGTGTAATGGAATACCCATATATATCAAAACAGATAACTAGTACAAAAATTCAGAAGATAATCTTTTTGACAGATTTTTCTACAAGGTCTGCTCTTAAATTCAAAAAGCAAGACTTTCTCGACCAAATCTTGTCAAAAGAGAGTATTTCAAACAAAAGTCTGCAGTTTCTTGTTCAAGGATAGACTTGTATTCAAAAACTATCCAAAAGTCTATATTCCTTACCAAACAAATGACTTTTGAGTTTTGTACTCAAAAACTCTTGAAGTAGTAAATAAACAAACAAACAAATACCATATACTCTTAAATATTTTTCACTACTTCACTTATATCAGTGCAAAACTGTTTTATTGTTTCAACAAGTGCAAAAATAGAAAATTTAACATTTCAAACTTCAAAAACTAATGCTAAAATAAATAATAATAAACAAAAACAAAAATATGAAAATTAAAAATAAAAATAAGCCATAAAAAGATAATAGCATTTTACCATTTTACAATTCAAATGGCCGAAAAATGGTGGTATGCCAAGAAGGATGTTAGGGGAGGTCACCGGATTTTTGGCCGAATTTTGGTTATCGGATTTTTGAGGTAGCATTGACATCTAGCTGGGTATTGAGGAGCTATATCCGTTGATGTGTGTATTGTAGGGTGGTAGTAGCCGGAACTTCAATAACTTGGGCGAAAAGGTGACGGAAAAGTTTCTTAGATCTAAGATTCAAGGAGTCTGAGAGTTTTTTGAAGGATTTGGTTTGGAGATATGGAAAGAGGAGGTGGCGAAGATTACATGGTAAAATTTTGGGACGGATAGAAGGCCGACTGCCGCCGATGGATGATTTCCGGCGGCGGCGATGGGGCGGCGCCACGGCTTGGGGGGAGAGAGAAGAGGGAGTGATGAAAGGGAAAGAAGAGAGAGGAAATAATGTGGAAATGGGGCAAATTTTTGGGAATTTTAGGCTTTAAATACCTAGGATGAAGATGAAACTAGGACCGTTGGATTAAATTAAGATGGGTGAATGAGATTGAATCTTGTCACTTAACCAAACGACGTAGTGTCAAGACAAAACTACGTCGTTTTATGCTCTTCTTGGCAGCCCCTTTTAGACCGAATTTCGGTTCTTTGGGCTCAAAATTGGGGCCAATTTTGGCACAATTTTAATTAAGTTACACACTGGTCCAACTCCTACCCCATTTATCAAACCACTACTCAATTCTTAAAACCAATACATGCACAAAATTAGAACAAATAACCACACACACACACACACATATATATATATATATGGGGCAAAAATTAGGCATTTACAGCAGTCATGTTTTCATATCCTCATATCATTCCCTCTCCCCGCTCCCTACTGTTCGAATGCGAAAAATGCAAATTTGAGCACTATAAGTCTTGCTCCTTTGAAGATTCTACTAGTGAATGGTTGGATATTCTTTAGCCCGATAGAAAGCTTCACTTTTATTTAGGAACTTTGCTATAGAATCGAGGATTATCTAGCCACCCCAATTAATTCTAATCATGAACAGTCGATATCAAGCTTTATTTCCCTGTAGGTTCTTTTCTATCGAGTAAAAGACTATCCAACTGTCACGTAATGGCTTATTGCTTGCATGCCTTATCATTTAAAGATGTTATTTGTGTTGACGGTGCTTTCTCCATAGTATGTTTTTGTTGTTGTCTCGTTAAAAACCTTGCCAGAAAAATTCAATTGGGACAAAAATTGAACGAAGGGAAAAAAGTTGAGCACATACTTTCAGTGTAGGCGGTGCTCATCAACAATAGTATCTTTTGAGGTGTGCTACATTTCAGTTGCTCGGGAATTTTACTGTCTTGATTTTCCAATTTATATGATCCTTTCCCGATGACAGCTGAAATCCGGTAGGGGCCTCCCACATCGGACCCAACTTTCGTGCGTTAAGGTCTCAAGTATTTTGAGTCACTTTCCTTAAAAACCCTAGTCTCCCATTTTGAAATAACAGAAATTGGCTCTTAGATTGTAATATCTTTTCATTCTTTGTTTTTTGGGTCACCATCCTTATTTGCGCCAATTCCATTGTTCGTTGAGCAGCTCCAATTTGACAAATAATGCTTCGTTGTTTGCTTCTTCGCCCGCCCGGAAGAATCTCATGGTAGGTTCTCCTAATTTTACCGGGATCAGAGCTTCTGCTCCATATACGAGAGAGAAAGGTATCTCTCTCACGCTTGATTTGGTCGTTGTTCTGTATGCCCATAGCATTCTCGGTAGCTCTTCGGGCTATTTGCCTTTGGCCGCTTCTATTGTTTTTTTAGATTTAAAATAATCACTTTGTTTGTCTAGTCCAATTGGCTGTTTGCACTCGGGTAGTATGGCATTATGTGATTCTTTTGATTTTCAAATCTTCAAGGAATTTTGTGACCTTTGCGCCTATAAATTAAGACTAGTTATTGCAGGCTATCTTTTTTGGTATCCCAAACCTGAAAATTTTGGTCTCCCACATGAAATCGACTATTTTGTGCTCGCCGGCTTTCTGGTAAGTACCTGCTTTAACCTACTTATAAAAGTAGTCAGTTAAAATTAAAAGAAATCTCACCTTACTAGGAGCCAGTGGCAGCGGACTGACTTTGTCCATCCCCTATTTCATGAATAGCCAGGGCGACAAAACCGAGTGCAGTAGCTATGCTGGTTGATGCACCAACAGTGCATGGCTGTGACACCTATCGCATTTCTGACCATCAGTTCTAGCGTCTTGTTTCATATGGGGCCTGTATTATCCTGCCCTATTTAGCTTTAATATCAAGGAATCCGCACCCGAGTAATTTCCATAGATTCCTTAGTGAACTTCTCCTTATTACATAATTAGCCTCGGAGACTCCTAAACATAGGGCCAATGGGCCTTGAAAACATTTTCTATATAATTGACCTCCCCAAAAGCTACATTGGGTTGCTTTAGTGTGCATCGCCCGGAATGCGTTGGAATCTTCAAGTAGGTTTCCATGCTCGAGATAGTGTGGATAGCGAGTTTCTACTCCTATTAAGATTTTACTAACATACTAAATAGAAGATTGCGTACCTTCGTCTTCACATACTAAAACGACACTTATCGCAACCTTTGAGACTGCTATGAAAATCAACAACTATTTTCCTTCCTCCGATTTTGATAATAATGGAGGGATTGATAAAAACTTTTTCAAATCTTTTAGAGCCTGTTCTCATTCCGGAGTCCATTGGAAGTTATTCTTCTTTTCCAGAAGTGAAAATAAGTGATGATATTTTTCCAAAGACCGGAAAATGAATATGCTTAAATATGTTAGTCTTCCCGTTAACCGTTGAACCTCTTTCACATTTGATAGCTGGTTGGGGATGTCCTCGATGGCTTTAGTTTTATTTTAATTGACTTTGATCACCCTTTGCGATAACAGGAACCCAAAGAATTTACTAGAGCTGACTCTAAATGCATATTTTTCAGGGTTAAGCTTCATGTTGTGCTTCATGAGGATGTCAAAGGTTTCTTGCAGGTGCTTAATATGATCACCTGCGTGCACAGACTTAACTAGCATATCATGTATGTAAACTTTCATGATTTTTCCTATTTGTTTTTCAAACATTTTATTCACAAGCCTTTAATAAGTAGCTCCGGCGTTCTTAAGCCGGAAAGGTATCACATTATAGCAATATGTGCCGAAGTTCATTATGAACGAAGTTTTTTTTTATCCTCCGGGTTCATTTTGTTTTTGTTGTACCCGTAAGTATCGAGGAAACTTACTAATTCGTGCCCAACAATCACATCAATAATTTGATCCATGTTTGTCAATGAAAATGAGTCTTTTTGGCACACCTAATTTAGATCCTTATAGTCTACGCACATGCAAAATTTATTATTCTTTTTTGGAACTACTACTACATTAGCTAGCCGGTCAGGATACTTTACCTCCCGGGTTGAACCAACATCAAGTAATCGAGTTACCGATTCTTTGACGAATTTGTTTCTGACCTCGGCAATAGGACGTTTCTTCTGCATTACCGGGTGGATGTTAGGATCCAAGCTTAACTTATGTATGAACACCTTTGGCAGAATACCTTTCATATCCGCATGCGATCACGCAAATGTAACGTTAAATTTAAGAATTTTTATAAATATTTATCAGAGCTCGGTCCCTAAGTGGAACTTCCTCTCCTAGAATTTCTCAAACAATTGGGTTTTCAAAAACTATTATTTATTTGGATTAGGTGTTGTTGCAAATAATTGAAAATATGGTTTGGAGTTTATATCTCAATTTTAAGGGTTTTTCTGTTAATATTAGACTTGATTTTGGCTAAATTTTAGATTGAAACTTGAAGAAGAAAACGAATAAGAAGAAGAAGAAGAAAAAGAAGAAGAAGAAGAAGAAGAAGAAGAAGACGACGACGACGCGAGATACATTATATTTACGAAATTGTAGAAAAATTCTAGAAAAATTGTATTCTACTGTTTATATATATTTTTTTTATTTAACTAACAATATTGTATAAAAATTATATTTAAGTATATGATATTGCAGTTGTATATAACTAAGTAGAAATAATGTATGAAAATTTGATTACTGTTTAGCTATGGTTCACGTTTGTAACAAAACCAGCTTAATGACGTTTCTTTCATTTAAGCAAAAAAACTGATTGAACTTGAAACACCAAAGCCCCTAACCACCTGAATCGAAAAAACCGACCGAACAAGAAATTTCGATTTATTTGGTTTCGGTTTTTTGGTATATTCGGGCAGTTTGCGGTTTATAGTTTTAAAAAGTTCGGCGTTTGATTCGGTGATCGGTTTTAATGATTCGGTTTTTGATTTAAAACCGATTTTGTTTAGCCTAAGCCGAATAAAACCTGGCTCTTTGTTGTAATTTGATCTACTCTTTGCAGGGAAGGGGTAAAGATTGTATTCTACTATCCTTTTAAGGTCAAGTGAAAATCCAAGAAACTACATTTCTTCATTGCTTGGAGGCCGGCACAGGATTAATGGGGCCCTTACAAGTGCTAAGTTTAGATACTGTTCCTCTAAGAAATTTGACTGAAATTTTCTCTTTTTGTAACTTTGTGAAGTTCCTCAGATTATATGGAACAATGTACTCTTTGATTGAACAGAAGAAGTTGATAATGTTAGGTTCATGCATTACACTGTCAAACGTGCCTCACGTGCCTATGTTGTGCCCCCGCTCCTCCCTCCCCCTGAGCAGATCAGATTACTGTAGAGAGTTTTGAGAGAATTAATTTTCTCATATTGCTCACAAGTATATATAGAGTACAGAGAGGTATCAAATCCTACCAACTATAGGACTATACAATAATGAAAGAAATCAAATCCTACCAACTATAAGACTGTCAAATACTGAAAGAATATTCTACTAATAATAAAAAGATACACACAATATATTCTAATACGCCCCCTCAAGATGGAGGGCCGGAGGACACGCCAATCTTGGACATCAGTAGAAGAAGTCGAGGACGATATAAGTGCTTGGTGAGAGCATCAGCAAGCTGATCAGCAGAGGATACGTGAGCAACACGAAGAGACCTATTCTGAACCAATTGACGAACAAAGTGATAATCAATGGAGATGTGTTTCATGCGCGAATGAAACACAGGGTTGGCACAGAGGTAAGTGGCGCCAATGTTGTCGCTGTAAATGACAGGAGCAGCCGGAAGAGGGACATGAAGCAACGGACTTCAGCGGCAGCAGAAGCAATGGCACGATATTCAGCCTCAGTAAAAGATCGTGCAACGGAACGCTGCTTTTTGGAGCTCCAAGAAATAGGATTAGGCCCCAGAAAGACAACATAGGCACCAGTTGAGGAGCGGTCATCACAGTTTCCATCCCAATCAGCATCAGAGAAACAATGCAGAGGTATAGCAGATGAAGGATGCAGCCAGACTCCGAGGTCACGCGTCCCATTCAGATACCGGAAGAGGCGCTTAACTGTACCCCAATGAGTGATAGTAGGAGCGTGCATGAACTGTGAGAGTTTATTCACAGCAAAGGAGAGATCAGGACGAGTGAAGGAGAGATACTGGAGGCCCCCAAGGGCCTGGCGATAGACGGATGCGTCGGCAGGAGCCGAGCCATCGGCCAGATGAAGGCGGATTGACGCCGCTGTTGGCGTCTGAACAGGGTTGGATTCCAGCATATTATGGCGAGTCAAAAGATCAACAATATATTTACGCTGAGAAAGAAAACACCCCTTGGAGCTACGCAGAACTTCAACCAAGAAAGTAGCTTAGATCACCCATGTCTTTAAGAGAAAATTGAGTCCCAAGAGAGTCAATCACACGGTTCAAGAAAGCAGAATCATTACCAGTCAATATGAGATCATCAACATATACCAAAAAATAGGCCGTAATACCAGAATGCTGAAAGACGAAGAGCGAAGTGTCAGAGGTAGTGTTGACGAAACCCATGGTCAGAAGGCATTGGCGGAGCGCACTGTACCATGCCCAGAGTGCCTGTTTGAGACCATAAATAGCTTTCTGTAACTTACAGGCATAAGATGGATAGGCTTTGTCAACAAAACCTGGTGGTTGTGCCATATAAACATCCTCTGTAAGCCTCCCGTGGAGAAAGGCATTGTTCACATCCATTTGACGAAGATGCCAGCCCTTGGATACAGCTAGACTGAGAACCAAACGCATAGTTGCCGGCTTAATAACCGGACTGAAAGTCTCCTGGAAGTCTACACCTGGACGCTGATGAAAGCCCTTCGCAACAAGCCGGGTTTTGAACTTATCCACAGTACCGTCAGGCTTTCGTTTGATACGATAAACCCACTTGCAAGCCACAATATTCTGTGAAGAATCAGGTGGAACAAGATCCCAGGTGCCATTCCGTATTAGAGCATCAAACTCTGACGACATAGCAGCGCGCCAGCGCTCATCAGACATAGCACTAGACAAAGTGTGAGGTTCAGTAACAGCTGGAGAGGTGACAACAGACATACCAAACTTCTTGTTGGGCATAAAGATGTTATTTTTGCTGCGAGTTTGCATATGATGACCACCCTGAGAGGATGTAGGTGACGGCATAATGGGTGTAGCGGCGGCAGGGGCCGCTGGCGGTGCCGGAAGGGGCGTTGGTGGTGCGGGCAGTGGCGCCGGCAGTGCGTCCGGTGAATGATTGCTAGTGGGAGCGGCGGCAGGTACTGGTGGAGGCAGCGGAAAGACTTCTAGAGAGACCGGAATGGGTACAGGGGGAGACTCGGGGTTAGACAATTTGGAGAACGGGAAGACATCTTCATGGAAGGTGACATGACGCGAGACGAAGATTTTAGACGTTGAGGGTCAAAGCATAGATAGGCGCTTTGAGTAGTAGAGTAGCCGAAGAGGACACATGCACGAGATCTGGGTTCCATTTTGTGTGAGGTGTAGGGCCAAAGCCAAGGGAAGCATTGACAGCCGAAGACACGTAGTTTGGCAAGGTTGGGGCGCTTATGGAAGAGAGACTCAAAGGAGGAGAGCATCGAGAGATTTGTCTTGGGAAGACGATTAATGAGATAGACCCCTGTGGCAAAGGCATAAGGCCAGTACATGAGAGGGACAGAGGCATAATGAAGGAGGGTGAGACCAGTATCGACAATATGACGATGACGGCGTTCAGCGTAGCCGTTGTGTTGAGGTGTATGAGGAGGTGAAGTGAGATGTGAGATGCCATGGGAGGCAAGAAAAGAGTGTAAAACTAGGAATTCACCCCCATTATCAGTATACAGAGTAATAATTTTAGTAGAGAAGTAGTTTTTGACAATGGACTTAAAAGTGGGGAAGGTTTGTAAGACATCAGATTTACGGCGTAAAGGGAAGAACCAAACGTACTTAGAAAAATGATCAACAAAAATGACATAATATTTAAATCCTTCATTAGAAATAATTGGAGAGGTCCATACATCAGAAAAATAATCTCCAGCGCAGTAGAAGATAAACTTGACTCAGAGAAAGGTAACTTATGACACTTATGAAGCTTGCAAGAGGCACAAGCAAAATCAGACACACTACTGGACGTTATACTGCTAGAAGATACTAAATGACGTAGGATTTTGGCTGACGGATGACCAAACCGAGAATGCCACAATGACGCAGGGAGCTTTTGTGCCGTGAGGGCAGACGATAGACGGGAAGCCGCCGGCCAGTAGTAGGCATCGTTCCTACGTGGGCCGCTGACGAGTGTTGCCCACGTGCGACGATCCTTCACCTGAAAATCAGTATCAGAAAAAACAACATTGACATTATTGTGACGACATAATTGAGCAACAGAAATCAAATTTTTACGAATATGTGGAACACAGAGGGCCCCAGGCAATAAAAGAGATGAATAACTGAAAAGTTGGCCAGTATGTGTAATTTTTAAACCTTCACCGTTACCAATAACTACATCATCGAAACCAGTGTAGGGACTGTGAAGAGACAGTTGGCAAGATCATTGGTTATGTGATGAGTGGCACCAGAGTCCAGGATCCAATCAGATGGAGAGTGATGGGATGTGCGAGCAGCCGGATAAGATGATGCAGCGTATGCTGGTCGAGGCTGTGGTCCACCGTAAGGGGGCTGATTTGCGCCGGAAATAGGATAGGACGGACAACGGCGCGCGGAGTGGCCAAATTCACTGCAGAGCTGTCACTTCCCATTGTACCCGCGAGATTGGCCATTGTTGGAGTAACCACCGCGGCCGGAGGATAGACCACGGCTACCACGGCCGCACTCGCGGCCACCGAAACAGTTACGGCCAGACTGCTGTCCCGAGATGAAGGCAGCCGACGGAGCCAAATCAGATGCAGCGGAGGTGGCTGGCGCACGGGCAGTAATCTGAGCCTCCATGCTTAACAGCTTGTCATGTAATTCAGCAAAAGAGATTGGAGATTCACGGGCTTGGATAGCATGAGAGAGCTCCATATACGGATCGTCAAGACCATTTAGAACCTTGATGACAAGATCCTCAGAATCAACAGTAACACCCAGGAGAGATAATTCATCCACAATCACGCGAATACCGTGCATAAAATAGTAACAGATTTAGAACCTTTTACCAGATTATGGAGCTGCAATTTGAGAGCCATGATATGACCACGAGAAGCAGTGTCGTATGTACGCGTGAGGATGTCCCAGGCCTCTTTAGAGGTTACCGCAGTGCCAATAAAGGAGATGATCGTCGGTGTGATCGACGAGATGATGGCACTGAGAATAAGATTTTCCTGGCGAATCCAGTAAGGATATGCTGGATTGGGGGAAGTTTCTTCCTTGTCGACGATAGTGGCTGGTGGGCACGGCTTTGAGCCGTCCAAGAAGCCGAGGAGGTCGTAACCCGTAAGAAGGGTTTGGAATTGGAATTTCCACGCCAGCTAATTAGTGAAATCCAATTTAAGTGGGATCTGAGCCGATGCATTAATGGCAATCGGCTGGAGAAGATCGTTGGATGTCGTAGTAGCCATGAAGCGCGAGGCAGATGAGGCGCTGATTGATGTCGAGAGAGAGAGGGCTGCCGGTTAGTGCAGCGGTGGCGCGGAAAGACGTCGGAGAGATGCGGTGGACTGAGAAGATCGGCGGCGGCGGGCTGTCGATTAGTGCATCGACGGCGGCTGTGCGGGGAAGAATTAGGGTTTCTTTGGCGATAAGCCACTGGCGTATGATACCATGTAGAGAGTTTTCGGAGAATTAATTTTCTCGTATTGTTCACAAGTATATATAGAGTACAGAGAGGTATCAAATCCTACCAACTATAGGACTGTACAATAATAAAAGAAATCAAATCCTACCAACTATAGGAGTGTACAATAATGAAAGAATATTCTACTAATAATAAAACAATACACACAATATATTCTAATAATTACAAAATATGGAGGCTGCAGCCTAAGCCCAAAGGCCATAAAAATAGAGCAAAATCAAGAAAATTTGTAGAGATCTGTTGACTTGGAGTTTTTTGTTACCCTTTTTGGCTATTCTCTCAAACATTATTTTATTTTCGTTATTTCGTAATAGTTTGTCATAACTTGAAATCGAAAAATCGAACCGAACATGAAAAAAAAAATCGAACCAAACATGAAGAAATTGAACCGAATCGAAGTTAACCAAATGTTTACAAAACCGAACCGATGAATGCGTACATAATTCACGATCAGAGACCGTCTTTCGATAAATTAATAAGTGTACGTGTGTGTAAATTATGTACCAATTTCACCATTCCGTAATTAATTACTATCTATTTGTTATAAATAGAATCCTATTTAAGGTGAATGTCTATATTTAGAGAGATTCTAGAGTTTTACTTTGAGGCTAAGTCTTTTCTATGCCTATAAATAGAGGGGTCTTACCCCATTGTAAATCATCCCTAAGTATCAATAAGAATACTCCTCTCTCTACTTTTCTCTCCATTGTTCTTGTTCTTATATTATTTCATAACACGTTATCAGCACGAGACTCTACCGTCTCAAGAAGCACTTTGAGAAGATTAAGGAGTAATTCGCCCACACGAATTTTGCTGATTCCGGGCATTATCCGGGTCACGCTTCAAGATATAAGTATCGATTTTATGTTCGATTAAATCTATAATTATGTGTTGTCTATATTACATACAGGTGATCCTAGCTATTTACTTCCGCTATTCCTTTGTTACAATTGAATTGATGACTGGTTTAATTTAGTTGTATAGTGTAACGTTTCTGTCCAATTATGCAAACAATGGGTTTTTGGATTTTTAAAGTTTGCTGATAGTTTGGAGGTCCAATGGCAATCTTGAATTTCTATACGGAAAATATGTCGCGTTCTCCGGCATCAAATTGGCTGCGGGAGTCGACCAAAGTTGCCGGAATTTGTTGCCACGGGATGGAAACTCAAGAGGTATATTTGATATCACAACATTGATTGGTATACCTTAAAGGTAAGTAATTTACTTTTCCCTTTCAAATTCTTGAAATTCTACGATTTGATTTCATATACAAACATAGACAACAAAGTTTGATTATAACTCAAATGGAGTTTGTAAGAAATTATAAACACGTGAAGTGGTAAAATTTCTATGTCCTGCCATGATTAAATTCATGTATGATTGTGGGCAAAGAATTGAAAATCCGTCCAATTGAATTTGCTCCATTCCCTTTAGAGAATGTGGTAGCAGTATGTGATAAGTCTGAAAGAAGACAAAGTTATTACCGTGAAGGTATCAATGGATGTGGACGTGGCAATAGACGAAATTATAATCGTCATTATTGTGGTAATGAGAACAATAAGGATTCTCAAAATAATCCTTCACTCTGTGAAAGTAATATCTGTCATATATTTGACATGAGATTTTATATACCACATACAGATTATTATGGTCCATTCATGGTGTGAATGTGACAACATCTGATTTATGAATACATATTCATTATTGGAAGAATATAAACATGCTATTGGTATTGAATATACCACACTCACCTCTAGAAGGAGGTTTGAGATGATATAAGAAAATAATGTCATTATTGTGGCATTAATGGTCATTGGTCATGTACCTATTGTACGCCAAAATATTTTGATAATGTGAATAATACACGTTCAGATAATTATGTTCGATCTCCTGAAGGAAGAGAACTTTTGATAATATTAATCCATTCCCTGAAGTGAATGTGATAATTGTAATAAAGCCCGTAAGTATGAACGCGCTCTTGATGTAATTTGTTTTATGTCTAACATTATGAAAGGAAAGTTCGTTGCCCTTGAAATTCCGGGCAAGAACTATATGACATGGGTGTTGGATGCTGAAATCCATTTGGATGCAATGGGTCTTGGAGATGCCATTAAAGACAGAAATAATGCATCCACCCGAAACTGTGCTAAGGCCTTGATTTTCTTGCGCCATCACCTTGATGAAGGTTTGAAACTGTGCTAACGCCTTGATTTACTTGCGCCATCACCTTGATGAAGGTTTGAAAATTGAATATATCACAGTCAAAGATCCACCTATCTTGTGGAATGGCTTAAAGGAGAGTTATGACAACCTAAAGTTGGTCACTCTGCCACAAGCACGATATGATGAGAATCCAAAAGCAAATAGTTCATAAACTATATGTTATCGTTGCGGTGGAAAAGGGCACTGGGCGAAAATTTTCCGTGTACCAAGACATTTGGTTGAGCCTTGTCAAGCATCTCTAAAGAGTAAATGCCCTGAAACAAATTTTGTCTCTGACGACAATTTTGACATCACCCACTTGGATGTGGCAGACTTCTTTGAGCACCCTGAGGGGAAAATTGACCACCTAAATTGTGATGGATCTGTGATGAAGGAAGATGGAATTGATTTTATTTCACTTATTTGTAATTGTTAGTGAATAATCTAATAGTCATTAATATCAGCTCGTATTAGTTAGTTTATGATAAAATGTTAGTATTAGTTCTTTAGAATGTTTCAATATGCTTAAATTTCGAAGAAATTTTTATTTTCCAGCAAAGTTAGTCGATTAACTAATAAGTTAGTCGACTATCTAATATTTCGCAATAAAACTGGATTTTTCCGCAAGCTAAGATAGTCGACTATCTGATTTAGATAGTCGACTATCCTGATGACTGTTTACTAAGACAGTCGACTATCTGATTTAGATAGTCGACTATCCTGATGACTGTTTACTGAGATAGTCGACTATCAACTTAGTTAGTCGACTATCTAATATTTCGCATTAAAAACTGGTCCGCAAGGCATGATAGTCGACTATCTGATTTAGTTAGTCGAATAACCTCAGCAGATTTTGAAAATATTATTTAAATATGAAGCAAACAGATTTGTATATTCTCATGTTCATATATTTTCTTTTGTATGTCAAACCATGGGAACTAAATTGATTGAAGGTTCCTGAAGAGCAACTATAACTCTGCCTAAAGGAACAATAATTTAGAGAATGCAATGTTCTCCTCCAAGTCTAAAAGGAACTTGTTGAGTTTTAAAGATATCAGTCAAAATGGATATCATGTTGAGACAATAGATGAGAAGAATCTTGAATACCTCATTTACTCATGAAAACGAGGCTGCCCACTTCGGTTTGGGGTCACGCCATTTTGCATGCAGCAATGCTAGTTCGTCGGCTGCCCACTTCGGTTTGGGGTAACGCCATTTTGCATACAGCAATGCTAGTTCGTCTAAGACCGACGAATTATCACAAATATTCCCCGTTGCAATTAGTTTTGGGTCATGAACCTAATATATCCCATTTAAGAATCTTTGGATGCGCAGCATATGTGCCTGTAGCACCGCCATACCGCACCAAAATGGGTCTGCAAAGAAGGTTAGGAATATATGTTGAGTTTGAATCGCCCTCCATTATTCGCTACCTCGAAACATTGACAGGGGACTTGTTCACTGCACGATTTGCAGACTGTCAATTTGATGAGACACTTTTCCCAAAATTAGGGGGAGAAGTTGGTGAAACCAAACGGGAAATTTTGTGGAAAAATGCATCATTATCTCATCTTGATCCACATACCTCTATTTGTGAAAGAGGCGCAAAAGATTATCCATTTGCAAAGAATAACAAATCAAATGCCTGACGCATTTACGGACTTGATGTCCCTGTTGGACAATCATCTAGTGTCATATCCAATGGGTCGAATGCACGCCTGAAGCGTGGCAGGCCATTAGGATCCAATGATTACTATGTTGGAGAAACACAATTGACTACTAATAAGGTATTGTGTTGTAGTAAGTCTCAAAGAAACTTATTCAGTTTCCAAAAGTATATGCGAAAGCGATTGATTATATTGAGACTATAAATAAAGGAAAGATCTGATATCTTCCATTACTACAACTTGTAGCGGGATAATTTGTATTTGAAAAGCTACCCGCTCCATTCTCCAGTTTGTACTACGCAAACAAAACAATGCCACAATAAAGTGGATGTTTATTGATATAAAAACTCATATCATAATAAACCTGAAGTTTATTGAGAATTACACATGTCATGGTGTAAACATGAACTTATCAATATTGATAATTTATTCAGTTGGCATTCGGGTTAGCCATCTCATTTTAAGTATGATGTGCAATAATAGAGAATTCACATGGGTGAATATTAAAGAACTAGAAAGTTCTTTACGAATTCTCTTGTATTACTTGTTCTCATTAATGAACTGACCAACTAAAGAGTTCGGGTTGAATCCCATAAATTCTGGAAATATCAAAGGTGAATATGGGCACATTCACCTGCCATGTATACCACATATGATGCATCTATGATATGGTTACATGCACGATTGTTATTAACCTGCAGCCTGGCCGGTGCTTGCGAGGTAAATTGCTCAGTAATCTAACTTCGAGCATAATTTCCAGATTTTCTATTCAAGATAGTTCATCTTGATAGTTGGTTTATATCATAGTTGGTTTAGCAAGATAATTATTGAGTGCCTCCACTTAATAGCTAAACTGTTTCTTATGAGAACAAAGTTATATATATCAGTTTGATATACGTTGTATACGAGAGTATATTATATTCTCCCCTCACAAATGGTTCAGGGTCAGGAACCAAATAATCTCATCTTATTATTATTAATGTGCTGTGTATATTGACATGATAATGCACAAAGATGATTTCCCAGAGTTGAGGAAACAAGTTAGCTTTTCTAACATGAGGGGGAGACATGATAAACACTTGAGAAAAGGTTACATGAGATGAATTATCATTTGTATATATAGATCCTCGAATATCATGATATGAACCTGAAGTTCATAAAAGGGATAATTCAATTGCAACATATTGCAAAGCATGCTATACGCATTTGCTGACCCAAAGAATGTAACTATATTCTCACTGCAAATGCTCATATTAAGTCCTAGAAGGACAAAGTCTTGGATACGCTTGAAGTGTATAGACAAATCGGTGTCAAAAGGAACTTCTTAATAAAGAAGATGAGCAAATGATCAAAGTGATCATAATAAGGAGGCAAGTGATCCAGAAGATCACATGACATAACACTTCATAAAATCTCATGAGATATTCAGGTACCTGAATGTATGAATGAAGAGATCTCCATGTTATGTCTTTATGAAAATTTACTGGAACCGATATAAAATGTTCGCCGACGACATCTATGATAGCGCTAAATATCGATGAGGACCTTATGTTTGTCGAATACAAACAAAATATTGGCCAAATGGAAGAGATACAATTCAAGTAGAATTGATTCCATATGAAAGACATGTAGATTTGGACATGTAGTTCAAATACTTGAAAGTATAAAGTCAAAGCATGATGGCATCGAGAATACATATATGGAGATATTGAAGTGTTATTCCACGACATTATATGAAGATGTTCATATCTATCAAGAATGATAATTTCAAGGTGCGGTTTTATTCAATCAATATGGCTGATTTATTTATCAAATCTCTATCAAAGATCGTTTTGAAGATGATGCACAAGATTGGAATGCAAATGCTAAAGGATGTGAGTTGATGCTCTATTCAGGGGGAGTTAATGCGCGTTGCACTCTTTTTCCCTTACAAGGTTTTGTCCCACTGGGTTTTCCTTGCCAAGGTTTTTAACGAGGCAACCAATAGGCGCATATTCAAACATGTGTACTCTTTTTCCTTTTCTTTATTTTTTTCCCATTGGGTTTTGTTTTTGTTAAGGTTTTAACGAGGCACATTACTGATTAGACATTCAAGGGGGAGTGTTATAAATAGAATCCTATTTAAGGTGAATGTCTATATTTAGAGAGATTCTAGAGTTTTACTTTGAGGCTAAGTCATTTCTATGCCTATAAATAGAGGGGTCTTACCCCATTGTAAATCATCCCTAAGTATCAATAAGAATACTCCTCTCTCTACTTTTCTCTCTATTGTTCTTGTTCTTATATTATTTCATAACACTATTTATGTTTTCTCTTTTTCTTTCAACATGGAGTATAAGATAAATGGGTAATGACCTATGGGGTATCTACTAATATGATATAGCTTAAAATATTTGAATGTCATAAGATTTGTTACCTAGTACGACAATAATTCAGCAGGAAATTGTCCTATAATAGTTGTATCTCGTTTAGTCATTACTAACATCATGTAACAAACAATACGTGGAACAAGTATCCCGATATTACAATAATAGACAAATATTACAAATTCACAATACTCAAACAGTAATTACGAAACAAGTATTTTAAGGAGGCTTAACTTCATTTTCTCCATTTGATGCGTAATTATGATCGACTCATTAATGTTTAAAATCACCCTAAAAGAATAATTAGGAAGAAGAAAAAAAGTGCAAACATATAACAATTTGGTTAGAACCCCTTCTCCATATTATTGGATCACTTTCTTAATTCCAAATTGTTGGCAAATGATTAATATTCACGTGTTTATATATTTATTATTGAGGAATTATCTTAAATATTAGTGTTGGCTGCTAAATTGTTTACGTATTCGTACTTTTACTATATTATGATAATTATTGCTTGTAATTATTTCTAGAGATTTTAAAATCAATATTTCACGTTTCAATATAACATTAACACAAATTTATGTTAATTTATCTATTTCATAAACATAAAGTTGTATTTCACAATGACGTTTTTAGGTTTATAAAATAATAAAAAATATTTTAGGACAAAACTCGCTTTTTGTGTTTGATGTGACTACTCTTATCGTCCCAATTTATGTGAAAGTATTTGATTAGACATTAAGGTTAAAAATAAAAAAAATAATTTGTTTATAAATCATAATATATAACTGAAAAAGAGAGTGTCACATGTAATGAATCTAAAGTGTAATGGAATACCCCTATATATCAAAACAGACAACTATTAATAAAATTCAAAAGATAATCTTTTTGACATATTTTTCTACAAAGTTGCTCTTAAATTCAAGAAGCAAGACTTTCTCGACCAAATCTTGTCAAAAGAGAGTATTTCAAACAAAAATATGCAGTTTCTTGTTCAAGGATAGACTTTTATTCAAAAATTATCCAAAAGTCTATATTCCTTACCAAACAAATGACTTTTGAGTTTTGTACTCAAAAAGTCTTGAAGTAGTAAATAAACAAACAAACAAATACCATATACTTTTAAGTATTTTTCACTACTTCACTTATATCAGTGCAAAACTGTTTTATTATTTCAACAAGTGCAAAAACAGAAAATTTTACATTTCAAACTTCAAAAACTAATGCTAAAATAATTAATAATAAACAAAAATAAAAATATGAAAATTAAAAATAAAAATCAGCCATAAAAGATAATAGCATTTTACCATTTTACAATTCAAATGGCCGAAAAATGGTGGTATGCCAAGAAGGATGTTCGGGGAGGTCGCCGGATTTTTGGCCGAATTTTGGTCATCAGATTTTTTAGGTAGAATTGACATCTAGCTAGGTCTTGAGGAGCTTTATCCGTTGATTTGTGTATTGTAGGGTGGTAGTAGCCGGAACTTCAATAACTTGGGCGAAAAGGTGACGGAAAAGTTTCTTAGATCTAAGATTCAAGGAGTCTAAGAGTTTTTTGAAGGATTTGGTTTGGAGATATGGAAAGAGGAGGTGGTGGACATTACATGGTAAAATTTTCGGGCGGATTGAAGGTCGGCTGCCGCCGGTGGATGATTTCCAGCGGCGGCGATGGGGCGTCGCCGACGGCTTGGGGGGAGAGAGAAGAGGGAGTGATGAAAAGGAAAGAAGAGAGAGGAAATAATGTGAAAATGGGGAAACTTTTTGGGAATTTTAGGCTTTAAGTACATAGAATGAAGATGAAACTAGGACCGTTGGATTAAATTAATATTGGTGAATGAGATTGAATCTTGTCACTTAACCAAATGACGTAGTTTCAAGACAAAACTACGTCGTTTTATGCTCTTCTTGGCAGCCCCTTTTGGACCGGATTCCGGTTCTTTGGGCTCAAAATTGGGGCCAATTTTGGCACAATTTTAATTAAGCTACATAATGGTCCAACTCCTATCCCATTTATTAAACCACTAGTCAATTCTTAAAACCAATACATACACAAAATGAGAACAAATAACCACACATACACATACATACAAACATACATACACACACACATACATATATATATATATGTATGTATTGTTGGAAACACGTTTTCAAGGCTTTATACTAAAACGTGTGTTCTTATGTGTAGGTTTTGATGAATGACAAACGAAGCTCAAATTGATATATGACGAAGTTCAAGTACAAGCGCATAATTGATGCATAACGAGATTCAAGCACAAGACAAAGTTTTATAGTTTAAATGAGTCGTTCTTAATTGTGATCTTGATCCGACAACTTGACTCATGACATGGCTTCTCTCATAAAACTATTTTTACAAAATCATGCATATTTAATTTAATGCTAAATGATTTTAAATCATGCATATTTACTTTAGTCAAAATGATATTTAAACATGCCTCTAAAATCTGGACTAAGATAATCGATTATGTACTTATGATAATCGATTATGTTAAGCCAAGACTGCATGACAATCGATTGTGAACTAATGACAATCGATTGTGTTAAGGCAGTGAGCATCAGGTTTTTCAAACCTGCATGACAATCGATTGTGAACCTTATGACAATCGATTGTGATGAGGCAGTGTACATCAAAGTTTTTCAAAACTCAAAATAATCGATTGTGAAGCTAATGACAATCGATTGTGAAAAGACAGTATCCATCAGATTTTTCAAAGTCACAAAATAATCGATTGTGAACATATGACAATCGATTGTGTTGAGGCAGTATCTTCCAGACTTTTTCAAAGTTATTAAATAATCGATTGTGAGTATATAACAATCGATTGTCACGAGGCAGTGTCTAAAATATTTTCAAAGTCTGATAAATAATCGATTGTTAACATTGCACAATCGATTGTGAAGCTGACCGTTGTCGTAAAGTTTTCAAATACCGTCAGGTAATCGAATGTTGATTTTGTACAATCGATTGTTGAAATTAAAATCTGGAAAAGATTTTTTGAACGTTGCTGAATAATCGATTATTGATTTTGTATAATCGATTGTTTTGCGTAAAATCTGAAAATGATTTTTTGAACGTTACCAATAATCGATTGTTGATCTTGGACAATCGATTGTTAAGCGTAAAATCTGGGATTGATTTCTGGAACGATTGGCAAACAATCGATTGTGACTTCTTGACAATCGATCACAGTAAAATCAGCAACTCTTAATTGGCAATTAGGCAACGGTAATGCCAAGTTTTTCAACTATAAATACAGCTTCATTTCAGTGTTTTAAACACAAAAACATACAACAACTGATCATACAATTGCTATAAGCTTGCATTCTCTATTGCTTATCATTTTATATTCATTACATAAATTTTGAGAGCCATATTATTGTTCAAAGTTGTTGTGATCTTGAGCTTACTTCTTTCCCTCATATCTACTCATTAAGGAGTGTTTTGTTTGAGTGTTTAGTGTTTTGTACACTTGTAAGAGAATTGTGATTCTCTTGTTGTAAGGAACTTGTGTTTCCTTGGTCGAAGTCTTGGAGTGTTGTATCTCCGAGCAAGATTGTTGAGGCTTGTGTCCTCAGATTGTAAAGGTTGGTTAGGCACCCGTAAGCTTAACAGTGAAGTCTTGGAGTGTTGTATCTCCGAGCAAAGGTGTTAAGGCTTGTGTCCTTAAGTTGTAAAGGTTTGTTGAGCACCCGTAAGCTTGACAAGTTAGTGGAAAATCTCGAGAGAGTCTCTCGGGGACTGGACTAGCCACTTGTTGTGGTGAACCAGAATACATTGGTGCGTTCTTTCCCTTTTGTTTACTTAACGCACTTATTTATTTCCTGCAAATTTCAAATTCCGCAAGTTTACGCTAAATTTTAATATAACGCTATTCACCCCCCCTCTAGCGTTAAGCGTATTATCTAACAATTGGTATCAGAGCCCAACTCTCTGGAGACTTAACAGTTTGAGAGAACCATCCATGGCTTCTACTCGTGACTCTTTTGCAGGAATAGGTGAAGGTGATTTTAACATGTTGCCCCCAATATTTGATGGAAATAATTACTTATATTGGAAAGATCGGATGAGAATTTTCATCACAGCCAACAACTTTTATCTATGGCAAATCATCAAGCATGGTGATCAAATGACAACAAAAGTTGGGAAAGCCAAGGTAAGTGAATACAACACTAATGCAATAAATATGTTGTATAGCGCCTTGAATCAGGAAGACTATCAGAAAATTTCCCACTACAAACCCGCCAAAGAGATGTGGGATAAGCTGGAGGAAATGTATGAAAGCATGCCTCAAAAAGCGGACAGCTCATATGATGAATCAACTGGCCAATGTCTCATGGCAAACGAAGAAGAGGTAAGTACGTCCAACTCTCACTCGCTTGAAGAAATGCAAAATGCTTATAATAAATTACATAGTGAGTTTGTTGATGCTTCCAAGACTATTAAAGATTTGCAGAAAACTCTGTCGTTGCAAGAAAAAGATTTCAAAAACAACTCTCTCTAAAAGAAAAAGATTTTGAAAAACTGGTTTTAGAAAATGAGAAGTTGAAAGAGGAAAACAAGTTTTTCGGAAAAAGAAGCGCCGATAAGCCCGAAAGCTCTATTAGAAAGTGTACTTCTTGCTTGCATCTCAAAAATGAAGTAGAAAGGCTTAAAGGCACATTAGATAAGTTTAATTCTTCGCACAAAAATTTGAATGATGTTCTTGATAATTTGAAGTCAACCAAGCATGGCATAGGGTTTACGAATGAGCCTAAAGAAAAGGTTGAAGCTAAACCCCAACAACCTAAGGCTCAACCTAGGACAAATAATAAAAATGCTTATCCAAGAAAGAGCAATCCTAGAACCAATATGCATGCTAGACTAAATGTTGAACATTTTAGAAGACCTAGCAATGACTTACCACCTAGAAATAACTACCCTATAAATGATGCATATTATAGGCCAAATACTAGAAGGAATTTTGAACCCTTTAGAGCACCTAGAAATGATTTCCAACGTAGAAATAATTATTCTAGAAATGCTGCTCATAGTAGGAGAAATGATGTTCATAAAGCGCGCAATAGTCATAATGCTGAAAATAAAGTAAACCACTTTCGTCCGTCAAGTTACTATGAACCTAGAAGGATGCATAACCCCAACGTGACTTGTCATTATTGTAGACGTATTGGTCATATTGCTCCTGCATGTGTTACACGACATAGACATATCACTCAATCGCATCATTATGATATGCCTAACCCCCAAGGACCCAAAATGGCATGGGTACCAAAAGATCATTAATCTGTTTTGCAGGTGTGCTTGAAAGGCTACAGTATTGTAGTAGATGCACCGAGCACGACACATCATTGCATCAAGAGGAAATTTCGGTTAGTTATCCTTTTTTGACAAAAACCGAATTGTTGATATGTGCTAGCAACCAATATTAACTTATTTGTTGTTAATTTGGTTCCCTTATTGTTGAATTTTTAAGCTTAATTGTAATAGTTGATGTGCGTTAACAATTGAGATATCCTTGTCAACAATCAATATCAATTAGCTTTGTTGATTCATATGTTGAAAACGTGTTGTTAAATGACAATTGGTGTCAATTAGTTTACTTGTTAGTTATCTGCTTTTAAAAGATCAAAACTGTTGATATGTATTAACAGTTAGCTTGATAAAATCATTTCATTCATGATTTGATAATTGCTATCTGTGATTTAAATAACTATTAGTATACTGTGTGGTGTGTATAATCTATTAGCATATTCTTCAAAAAGTTTTCACTCACGTTTTTGATGAATGCTACCCTCAGCTTTGAAAAATAATTGAGATGTCTCATGTTTCTAACAATTGACAAAAATCATTCTGTTAAAAATCGTCTCTTGATGAACACATCCTTTGGTCTGGATAATGGTTGGTATATTCTTCAAAATTCGATGATGGTTGATCTGTTAACAGTCAACACTCGTTTGTAATATGCTTTACTAAAAATAACAATTTGTATCACTGTTAATAAAATAACTTTTGGTACACTTGTTATGTCATCCAACAAATGGGTTTATCATTGTTTTATAACAATTGGTATATCTATGTCTTGTTGGTATGTCTTGATAAATTTCTGATTAAGGGGAAATAGATTGCATGAAGTTTACTATCTTTTTGATGACAGAATTTCAAAACAACTCTCTATATTGGCAATGTTATTTTCTTTAAACTCTCATGCCACTAATATCTTGCATTCCAAATCTTGTGGAAAATGATATCTTAGAAAATATTTGTATTACTTTGGAGCAACTAATAAGTGTCATGCAAGGAATCTGTAAATGGCATTTGAGATATCATTGATGACAAGCTTAATTTCTTCTTGGAGCTGCAAATTAAGCAAATGAAAGAGGGAACTTTCATTTGTCCATCTAAATGTCGCAAGGAGTTGCCAAATCAATTCGAAAAGAGCAACACCAAACCAATGGTCACTTCAATGAATTTAGATGACCATCTTGACAGAAATGTGAAAGGTAAGACGAGCAATACCAAGAACTACACAGGTATGATCGGTCCTCACTTTACCTTATTGCTAGTAGACTTGATAAAATATTTAGCGTTTAATGTTGTGATAAATATAAATCATGTCCAAATGAAGTATTGAATGCGGGTAAATGTTGATCTAAATGCATACATTTTAGGTTGCATTTATATTTTAATTACTGACTTGAGCGTCGGAGGCGTTTAATTCTATTTTGCAGGTATCACCCTAAAGGTAGGGGGAATTATTACGTTTTGGCACAAAACAATCGATTGTTCCAAGCAAATAATCGATTATCCTACTGTGTAGAAAATCGATTAGCAGTATCACTAATCGATTGTTTATGGTTTATGTTTATTATGCAGTTTTGTTAAATAATTGATTCTTTAACTGCAAAATCGATTTCCGTCTCAGCCATTCAGCAATGCTTTTCCAAAACAATCGATTGTTTCAAAATATAATCGATTATTCTCAAAATCAGAAAATTTCTGTGCTCACTGTAACATAACAATCGATTACCATATTTTGACAATCGATTATTTCATGTCAGTAATTCAAATTTTTTTTACCGTTTGGTTCTGCAATCGATTTGTGTCAGTTCCGAGATTCAGTCAAATCTTAATGACAATCGATTATCTCATTCCAACAATCGATTGTCTAACGGTCAGTAAGATTTATTTTTACCGTTTCTGACTGTTTCAGCTTTCAATTTTCTGCAGATTTCTTCCATTAATGAAATGCCTTTCTCCCCTCTATAAATAGGCTCCATATATGTTCATTTTTAGCTCTCAAACTATCAAAATTCTTTCAAGTCTCTTGCAAATTCCAGCAATACTCAGTGAAAATGTCGGGCCGTCACTCCAAACGTTCCCGTTCTGCTAGGCATGGTGCATCCTCCTCTGCTGCTCCAAACAATCCTTATCAAGATGGTTCCGTTCTATATTTTAATTCTGATATCGAGCTTACTCGTTTTTTAACAAAATTTGAAAAGCGCGACATTTTTCCTCCCCGCTTTTCAACCAACAAGTATCTTGAATCTTATGGCCCTGCTGCAAATATGCTCAAAAATTGTCAACTTCTTGACTTCTTACTTCTTACCCATCCTTACATCAATACTACATTGATTCAAGCATTTTACTCCAACCTTCATGAGGATGATGACGGTGAGCTAGTGACAAATATAAATGGTGTTCAAATTCTTCTTTCCGATGAAAACCTTCATACCATTGCCCGTCCTCATCATAATGGTGAAGACATTTTTCGGTACATCGGAGAGGCCGGAGCCCTTTTTGATGAAACAGTCCTCCTACATCAAACCGGACTTACTTCTTATGATCCAAATCTTTCTTCCCATCGTCCTACAATTACGGGAGTGGATCCCAATTATCGGTTGATTTTCTATTTCATCACCCGAGTCCTCAAGCCTCGTAAGCATAACCATACTACCATTTCCCAAGAGGACACCAAGCTCATGCATGCCATAATAACCGGAGCTAACATCAATTGGTGTCGGTTCGTCAAGATTCACATGCGTGACGCTATCGGAGATGATAGGCCTCTTCCTTATGCTCTCCGCATCATGAATTTTCTTGAAGCCTCCGGATTCATCACTTCCAACGGTCCTCTCAAAAAGAGTACCAAGAAGTGGGAAATTTCAGAATCCTCCTTTCATCATGACGGTGATCATGCATCGCCTGCTCCTCCTCCAAACCGTCGAACTCGTCCGCCTCAAGAGCCCACTCTCCAATCTATTTCAGACCAAATTGCTTCCTTGACCACCTCTGTTGGTCAATTGACTCATGAGATCCATGGATATTTTGACCATGTTCATTATCCATATGCGGGTCTTGTTCCCTTCGAAGCAGTGCCGGATGATGAGGCGGGAAATGATGATGAATGATTTCTTTTGGTTCTATTGTGATATGTTTCATTGTCCCCTCCTTATGTAATTGTTCTCTCTTTCCAATAAATAAACAAGTTTTATTTACATCTTTGGCATCTTCTTATTTTATTTTTGCTAATGGCAAAAGGGGGAAGATAACGGGTATGGGTATGCACTCTCAATATTTATAAGCTTAAATTGAGGGGGAATTCATAAATTGAGGGGGAACAAATTGCATACTTGTTGATGCATATATATACTTGTCTTGAATCGTCATTATAAATTGTTTAAGTTGCATATCTCGCTTAAAGTTTGCCATTGTCAAAAAGGAGGAAATTGTTGGAAACACGTTCTCAAGGCTTTATACTAAAACGTGTGTTCTTATGTGTAGGTTTTGATGAATGACAAACGAAGCGCAAATTGATATATGACGAAGTTCAAGTACAAGCGCATAATTGATGCATAACGAGATTCAAGCACAAGACAAAGTTTTATAGTTTAAATGAGTCGTTCTTAATTGTGATCTTGATCCAACAACTTGACTCATGACATGGCTTCTCTCGTAAAACTATTTTTACAAAATCATGCATATTTAATTTAATGCTAAATGATTTTAAATCATGCATATTTACTTTAGTCAAAATGATTTTTAAACATGCCTCTAAAATCTGGACTAAGATAATCGATTATGTACTTATGATAATCGATTATGTTAAGCCAAGACTGCATGACAATCGATTGTGAACTAATGACAATCGATTGTGTTAAGGCAGTGAGCATCAGGTTTTTCAAACCTGCATGACAATGGATTGTGAACCTTATGACAATCGATTGTGATGAGGCAGTGTACATCAAAGTTTTTCAAAACTCAAAATAATCGATTGTGAAGCTAATGACAATCGATTGTGAAAAGACAGTGTCCATCAGATTTTTCAAAGTCACAAAATAATCGATTGTGAACATATGACAATCGATTGTGTTGAGGCAGTGTCTTCCAGACTTTTTCAAAGTTATTAAATAATCGATTGTGAGTATATAACAATCGATTATCACGAGGCAGTGTCTAAAATGATTTTCAAAGTCTGATAAATAATCGATTGTTAACATTGCACAATCGATTGTGAAGCTGACCGTTGTCGGAAAGTTTTCAAATATCGTCAGGTAATCGATTGTTGATTTTGTACAATCGATTGTTGAAATTAAAATCTGGAAAAGATTTTTTGAACGTTGCTGAATAATCGATTATTGATTTTGTATAATCGATTGTTTTGCGTAAAATCTGAAAATGATTTTTTGAACGTTACCAATAATCGATTGTTGATCTTGGACAATCGATTGTTAAGCGTAAAATCTGGGATTGATTTCTGGAAAGATTGGCAAACAATCGATTGTGACTTCTTGACAATCGATTGTCACACAGTAAAATCAGCAACTCTTAATTGGCAATTAGGCAACGGTAATGCCAAGTTTTTCAACTATAAATACAGCTTCATTTCAGTGTTTTAAACACAACAACATACAACAACTGATCATACAATTGCTATAAGCTTGCATTCTCTATTGCTTATCATTTTATATTCATTACATAAATTTTGAGAGCCATATTATTGTTCAAAGTTGTTGTGATCTTGAGCTTACTTCTCTCATATCTACTCATTAAGGAGTGTTTTGTTTGGGTGTTTAGTGTTTTGTACACTTGTAAGAGAATTGTGATTCTCTTGTTGTAAGGAACTTGTGTTTCCTTGGCCGAAGTCTTGGAGTGTTGTATCTCCGAGCAAGATTGTTGAGGCTTGTGTCCTCAGATTGTAAAGGTTGGTTAGGCACCCGTAAGCTTAACAGTGAAGTCTTGGAGTGTTGTATCTCCGAGCAAAGGTGTTAAGGCTTGTGTCCTTAAGTTGTAAAGGTTTGTTGAGCACCCGTAAGCTTGACAAGTAAGTGGAAAATCTCGAGAGAGTCTCTCGGGGACTGGACTAGCCACTTGTTATGGTGAACCAGAATACATCGGTGCATTCTTTCCTTTTTGTTTACTTAACGCACTTATTTATTTCCTGCAAATTTCAAATTCCGCAAGTTTACGCTAAATTTTATTATAACGCTATTCACCCCCCCTCTAGCGTTAAGCGTATTATCTAACATATGTGTGTGTGTGTGTATATATATATATATATATATATATATATATATATATATATATATATATATATATATATATATATATATATATATATATATATATATATATATATAAGAAAAATATGGGGCAAAAATTAGGCATTTATAGCAGTCATGTTTTCATATCCTCATATCATTCCCTCTCTCCCGCTCCCTAGTGTTCGAATGCGAAAAATGCGAATTTGAGCACTATAAGTCTTGCTCCTTTGAAAATTCTACTATTGAATGGTTGGATATTCTTTAGCCCGATAGAAAGCTTCACTTTTTGTTAGGAACTTTGCTATAGAATCGAGGATTATCTAGCCACCCCAGTTAATTCTACTCATGAACAGTCGATATCTAGCTTTATTTCCCAGTAGGTTCTTTTCTATTGAGTAAAAGACTATCAAACTGTCACATAATGGCTTATTGATTGCATGCCTTATCATTTAAATATGTTATTTGTGTTGAGGGTGCTTTCTCCATAGTATGTTTTTGTTGCTGTCTCGTTAATTGTTAGAAAAATCCAATTTGGACAAAAACTGAACGAAGGGAAAAAAGTTGAGCACATATTTTCAGTGTAGGCGGTGCTCATCAAAAATAGTATTTTTTGAGGTGTGCTACATTTCAGTTGCTCGGGAATTTTATTGTCTTGATTTTTCAATTTATATGATCCTTTCCCGATGACAGCTGAAACCCGGTAGGGGCATCCCACATCGGACCCAGCTTTCGTGCGTTACGCTCTCGGGTATTTTGAGTCACTTTCCTTAAAAATCAAGTCTCCATTTTGAAATAACAAAAAGTGGCTCTTAGATTGTAATATCTTTCCATTCTTTGTTTTTTGGGTCACCATCCTTATTTGCGCCAATTCCATTATTCGTTGAGCAGCTCCAATCTGACAAATAATGTTTCGTTGTTTGCTTCTTCGCCCGCCCGAAAGTATCTCATGGTAGGTTCTCCTAATTTTACCGGGATTAGAGCTTCTGCTCCATATACGAGAAAGAAAGGTATCTCCCTCACGCTTGATTTGGTCGTAGTTCCGTATGCTCATAGCATTCTCGGTAGCTCTTCGGGCTATTTGCCTTTGGCCGTTTCTATTGTTTTTTAGATTTAAAATAATCACTTTGTTTGTCTATTCCAATTGGCTGCTTGCACTCGGGTGGTATGGCATTATGTGATTCTTTTGATTTTCAAATCTTCAAGGAATTTTGTGACCTTTGCGCCTATAAATTATGACTAGTTATTGCAGGCTATCTTTTTTAGTATCCCAGAACCTGAAAATTTTGTTCTCCCACATGAAATCGACTATTTGGCGCTCGACGACTTTCTGGTAAGTACCTGCTTTAACCTACTTATAAAAGTAGTCAGTTAAAATTAAAAGAAAACTCACCTTACCAGGAGCCAGCGGCAGCGGACTGACTTTGTCCATCCCCTATTTCATGAATAGCCAAGGCGACAAAACCGAGTGCAGTAGCTATGCTGGTTGATGCACCAACAGTGCATGGCTTTGACACTTATCGCATTTCTGACCATCAGTTCTAGCGTCTTGTTTCATATGGGGCCAGTATTATCCTGCCCTAGTTAGCTTTAATACCAAGGAATCCGCACCCAAGTAATTTTCATAGATTCCTTAGGAACTTCTCCTTATTACGTAATTAGCCTTGGAGACTCCTAAACATAGGGCCAATGGGCCTTGAAAATATTTTCTATATAATTGACCTCCCCAAAAGCTATATTGGGCTGCTTTAGTGCGCATCGCCCGAAATGCCTTGGGATCTTCAAGTAGTTTTCCATGCTCGAGATAGTGTGGATAGCGACTTTATACTCCTATTAAAATTTTACTAACATACTAAATAGAAGATTGCGTACCTTCGTCTTCACATACTAAAACGACACTTATCGCAACCTTTGAGACTGCTATGTAAATCAACAACTATTTTCCTTCCTCCGATTTTGATAATAATGGAGGGATTGATAAAAACTTTTTCAAATCTTTTAGAGCATGTTCTCATTCCGGAGTCCAAGTTATTCTTCTTTTTCAGAAGTGAAAATAAGTGATGGCATTTTTCCAAAGACCGAAAAATGGATCTGCTTAAATATATTAGTCTTCCTGTTTACCGTTGAACCTCTTTCACATTTGATAGCTGGTTGGGGATGTCCTCGATGGCTTTAGTTTTATTTGAATTGACTTTGATCACCCTCTGCGATAACAGGAACCCAAAGAATTTACTAGAGCTGACTCTAAATGCATATTTTTCAGGGTTAAGCTTCATGTTGTGCTTCATCAGGATGTCAGAGGTTTCTTGCAGGTACTTAATATGATCACCCGCGTTCAAAGACTTAACTAGCATATCATGTATGTAAACTTTCATGATTTTTCCTATTTGTTTTTCAAACATTTTATTCACAAGTCTTTAATAAGTAGCTCCGGCGTTCTTAAGCCGGAAATGTATCACATTATAGCAATATATGCCGAAGTTCATTATGAACGATTTTTTTTTATCCTCCGGGTTCATTTTGTTTTTGTTGTACCCGGAATAAGTATCGAGGAAACTTACTAACTCGTGCCCAACAATTGCATCAATAATTTGATCCATGTTTGTCAATGAAAATGAGTTTTTTGGCACACCTAATTTAGATCCTTATAGTCGCACATGCAAAATTTATTATTCTTTTTTGGAACTACTACTACATTAGCTAGCCGGTCAGGATACTTTACCTCCCGGGTTGAACCAACATCAAGTAATCGAGTTACCAATTCTTTGACGAATTTGTTTCTGACCTCGGCAATAGGACATTACTTCTGCATTATCGGATGGATGTAGCCTGTAGGATCCAAGCTTAACTTATGTATGACCACCTTTGGCAGAATACCTTTCATATCCGCATGCGACCATGCAAAATAAGTAACATTAAATTTAAGAATTTGTATAAATATTTATCAGAGCTCGGTCCCTAAGTGGAACTTCCTCTCCAAGAATTTCTCAAACAATTGGGTTTTCAAAAACTATTATTTATTTGGATTGGGTTTTGTTGCAAATAATTGGAAATATGGTTTGGAGTTTATATCTCAATTTTGAGGGTGTTTCTGTTAATATTAGACTTGATTTTGGCTAAATTTTAGATTGAAACTTGAAGAAGAAGAAGAAGAAGAAGAAGAAAAAGAAGAAGACGTGAGATACATTATATTTACGAAATAGTAGAAAAATTATATTCTATTGTTTTTTTTATTTAACTATACAATATTGTATAAAAATTATATTTAAGTATATGATGTTGTAGTTGTATATAACTAAGTAGAAATAATGTATGAAAATTTGATTACTGTTTAGCTATGGTTCACGTTTGTAACAAAACCAGCTTAATGACGTTTCTTTCATTTAAACAAAAAATTGATTGAACTTGAAACACCAAAGCCCCCTAACCACCCGAATCGAAAAAATCGACCGAACCAGAAATTTTGATTTATTCGGTTTTGGTTTTTCAGTATATTCGGTCGGTTTGCGGTTTATAGTTTTAAAAAGTTCGGCGTTTGATTCGGTGATCGGTTTTAATGATTCGGTTTTCGATTTAAAAACCGATTTTGTTTAGCCTAAGCCGAATAAAACCTGGCTCTTTGTTGTAATTTGATCTACTCTTTGCAGGGAAGGGGTAAAGATTGTATTCTACTATCCTTTGTAAGGTCAAGTGAAAATCCAAGAAACTACATTTCTTCATTGCTTGGAGGCTGGCACAGGATTAATGTGGCCCTTACAAGTGCTAAGTTTAGATACTGTTCCTCTGAGAAATTTGACTGAAATTTTCTCTTTTTGTAACTTTGTGAAGTTCCTCAGATTATATGGAATAATGTACTTCTCTTTGATTGAACAGAAGAAGCTGATGATGTTAGGTTCATGCATTACACTGTCAAACGTGCCTCACGTGCCTATGTTGTGCCCCCGCTCCTCCCTCCCCCCTGAGCAGATCAGATTACAAAATATGGAGGCTGCAGCCTAAGCCCAAAGGCCATAAAAATAGAGCAAAATCAAGAAAATTTGTAGAGATCTGTTGGACTTGGAGTTTTTGGTTACCTCTTTTTGGCTATTCTCTCAACAAGTATTTTATTTTCGTTATTTCGTAATAGTTTGTCATGGCTTGAAACTGAAAAATCGAATCGAACATGAAAAAATCGAATCGAATCGAACATGAAGAAATCGAATCGAACCGAAGTTATTATGATTCGGTTTTGGTTACTGAAATCACAAACCAAAAACCGAATAATCCGAACCAAATTTTTATAAAACCAAACCGATAAATGCGTACATAATTCACGATCAGAGACCGTCTTTCCATAAATTAATAAGTGTACGTGTGTGTAAATTATGTACCAATTTCACCATTCCATAATTAATTACTATCTATTTATGTTTTCTCTTTTTCTTTCAACATGGAGTATAAGATAAATGGGTAATGACCTATGGGGTATCTACTAATATGATATAGCTTAAAATATTTGAATGTCATAAGATTTGTTACCTAGTACGACAATAATTCAGCAGGAAATTGTCCTATAATAGTTGTATCTCGTTTAGTCATTACTAACATCATGTAACAAACAATACGTGGAACAAGTATCCCGATATTACAATAATAGACAAATATTACAAATTCACAATACTCAAACGGCAATTACGAAACAAGTATTTTAAGGAGGCTTGACTTCATTTTCTTCATTTGATGCGCAATTATGATCGACTCATTAATGTTTAAAATCACCCTAAAAGAATAATTAGGAAGAAGAAAAAAAGTGCAAACATATAACATTTGGTTAGAACCCCTTCTCCATATTATTGGATCACTTTCTTAATTCCAAATTGTTGGCAAATGATTAATATTCACGTGTTTATATATTTATTATTGAGGATTATCTTAAATATTAGTGTTGGCTGCTAAATTGTTTACGTATTCGTACTTTTACTATATTATGATAATTATTGCTTGTAATTATTTCTAGAGATTTTAAAATCAATATTTCACGTTTCAATATAACATTAACACAAATTTATGTTAATTTATCTATTTCATAAACATAAAGTTGTATTTCACAGTGACGTTTTTAGGTTTATAAAATAATAAAAAATATTTTAGGACAAAACTCGCTTTTTGTGTTTGATGTGACTACTCTTATCGTCCCAATTTATGTGAAAGTATTTGATTAGACATTAAGGTTAAAAATAAAAAAAAATTAAAATTTGTTTATAAATCATATTATATAACTGAAAAAGAGAGTGTCACATGTAATGAAATTAGGGGTAGACATAAAATCCGAAAAATTATATTTCAAACTGGATTAATTTTGTATTTCGATATCGGTTTTTTGGGTATACTTCGCTACAATTGTAGCATTTTGGTATGGTAGTTGGTATTGAGTTTTTTATATTTCGACATACCGACATATTTAAGTCCAAGTCTAGCTCTATTTCTATTTTTAAGCCCAATAAGCCTAAGCCCAACATCCCAAGCCTTCTAATCCCTAATCCCTTAGCGCGCCTAGCAGCCTCTTTAGACTTATAGCCTATTTGGCCAAGCTTATTTTTTGCCAAAAGTATTTTTTGCCAAAAGCACTTTTTGCCGAAAATTGAGGTGTTTGGCCAAGCTTCTGGAAGAAAAAAGAAGTGTTTTTGAGAAGAAACAGAAGCAGTTTTGGAGAAGAAGAAAAAAATAGCTTTTCTCCAAAAGCACTTTTTTGAGAAGCACTTTTGAGAAAAATACAATTAGAAGTACTTTTTTAAAGCTTGGCCAAATACTAATTGTTGCTCAAAAGTACTTTTCAAACTAATATGCCAAACACAAACTGCTTCTCATCAAAAGTACTTTTGAGAAAAGCGCTTTTGAAAAAAAACACTTCTCAAAATAAGCGGATTTTATAGCTTGGCCAAACGGGCTATTAGAGACAGACTTATGGCGGTAGCTTCTTCAAGAGTAAAAGAATTGGGCATGAGGCATGAGTGCACCAGAACATTATCAAATATAAGACATACACCACTAAATATATATTTCGACGATTACATTTTCAACGTAACACTATCAAATCAATTGCCATTTGAGAAATTCAAGATATATTCATGATATTGAATCAAATAGTGATAAAAAATTTAATGACTCAATTAAAAATATATTATTTTAACATGAAATAAATTCTTACACTTACAAAATAAAACTACCAATCAAACTAGAATGCAAATACCTGTACTAAAAGTGCAAACGATTAACATTTACTATAAAAAATTTGAAACTTTATATAAAAGTGTGTGTGCATATATATGTGTGTGTGTGTGATAATAAATTTAAAATAGCTACTTCTATATTTTTGGGTTGGTTCGGTTTTTTTAATTAAACAAAAACCAAACTAAATTTGATTAGTTTTTAAATTTCAAAATTAAAACTAAACCAAACCAAAAAGTATCGATTTTTTTGATCTGTTTGATTTGGTTTTCGGTTTGGATTGGGTTTTCGAATTTTTATGAACACCCTTAGCAATAGGCATAGCATAATCTTAAGAGATTTGAAAGACTTTGGTATTATATCGAAATCGTACCTAATCAAATAAAGAAATACTAAATCTTACGAAACTACTTTGATATGGCATTTGGTATGCACAATTGATATATCGAATACTGAAGTTCACTCACTTACGCATACTCCTAAATGAAATAGAAGAAATACTACTACATTTACTAATACGCAATTGTCGAACAATCTCCAACTTTCAAAAACCTTTTTTTCTTTTGAACTTTATGCCCAAATATAACTTATAGTTTTTCAAATTCTTTTCAACTTGAACTAAAATTTTTCTTCTTCTTAAAACTCAAGTCAAATATTGTCAAATGCCTATGGTTGTTTATACCAAAATTTTACACTAACTAGTCAACTTAATCGCGCTACGCACGATTAAAAAATACATCAAATTTATGACTAGTTCTTTTTCTAATATTCGATCCAAGTCAAAATAGATTATATCTTAAATATAATTCATCTTATTATTTGTATTTAATTTTATATTTTTCTTTAATTTTGCATCACATGAAAAAATTGAAGCACACAATGAGTATGAAAATTGTAAGTAAAGTTTTTAACCCTAATCTTATGAGAATATTCAAACTAAAGCCAGCGATGATTTTGAAAATTGTAAGTAACAGCACAATAAATCATTTGTCAAATATTATAGTTAGTATGGTTCCATACAACTCTAGAGTCACTACTTTCAAGCTGATATAAATATTTTTTCAATTAGAGAACATAAAATATAAAAATCACATAATATTATTACTTGAAAAAGTTTTTCAATATTATCATATACGACTCGTGGCCTTAGAGGGTATCACGTCACATTAACTATGACCAACTTTATATAATATATAAATATAGATATAGAATAGTAAACGAAAAATAAGAAAGTACTACTTTCAAAATATTGAACACAAATATTCACTACAACCTTTTGTTCTCTATGTATTTTAATAAAAAAAAACAATATTTATGATATTATAATAGTTTCAAGAATAGCAAATATTGAAAATCCAACAAAATTTTTTATTTATTCTTATTTTAAGATTTTTATTTCGTGCTATACTTCATTCTTATTTAGAGAAATATATCATCTTTGCCTGCTAGCTAGTTGGCAGTTAAAACCTTGAATTTGGTATTCTCAACACTTTTAATTTTTTATGTACTTTCATAATACTTGTCTATTTTTCTAAAATCATACTAATTCAAATTTACTAAAAAATCATCACAAGATATGTATATTTTAAGAATTTGAAGTCTCAAGCATATTAATACTTTTATTATCCTCGGTGAATTTACATAATAACAATAGCTATGATACTTTATCTGAATATAGATGGTGCTATATAAATCTAACGAAATCTTATTCATAAATAATATCCTGAATTAAGAAATTTAATGCCACATATATATAACAGTAATACACATCAACATTTCATACAACTGAATGCAAGAAAAAATATAGTAAATTAAAGTACATGACACCATTCTTCTGAAACTTAAAGCATATTCTAGTTACTAAACATTAAAATAGATTATTGTACCATGGTAACTAAGAAAAGAAAGCAACAAATACTTCATCTGAAATGAAATACATATGAGAAAGGATGTAACACAAGCAAATTGCTGAAGTCTTCAACGTCTAAAACATAGCAGCCGGCATTGCTACGGAGAAGTGATTATATTGTTGCATTCTTTAGGGAGACAGTAGAATTGGTCGAAGATGAATATGGCCTCCAGAACCAAATTGTCAAGCATAACATCATTTGAGAACGATATAGAATTTATATGATGATATATTTTCATATTTACAGGAGAAATTATAAAATGCACAATACATTCTCGGTAATAAACAAAAGTATTCTCCCACTTGACCACAGCAAGAGAAATCCGTTGACCCAATCATATATACCTCCCCATGCAAACCGTAGATTGAAAATAACAATTTAACAATGTAACACATATGTGTAATCTAAATAGCATACATATATGCAAGTTGAAACAAAAAAAGGGTCTCATATATATACACAAATATAGATACTGAGCACAACTTTACGAGAAGAAATCTAAAAAATATAGTAGATCCCTATAGATTTGAGATTGCTTTGCCGGTACCACACTCTTTGAAATAGTCCCTGCAATAATATTCTTAAAATCCTCAAATCAGACATGCATATAAGTTTCAACCATTTATCACAAACAAATATTATGTAACACAAAATATTAATTTGTTTTTAAAGAAGGCAAAACCCATTCCAGGATATGCCCAAATATTGCTCTCAAAAGAAACGTTGCAAGGTGAGACAAATATAAGCTTTGAAGGATAGTAAAAGTAGCAAAGCAAAATACTTAATATTAAGGTAAGAATACCTTGAATTAGTGAAGAGGATGGTAAAAATTTAGCACATAATGATCCTTGATTTCATACTCAAAATCCGAATTGAAAGTCTACCTCCAAATTTGGCTTGTCTTATATTTGATGAAGGGATCATTATTTTATCTTGGGCTTCCAAAAAACAATTGGACTCTCCAATAAACGACCCAAGAAACGTTTCAAACAATGGTTGCTTCTTGTTTAATAAAGTTTTTCTTTATTTATTGAATTGAAGGTGAAGGAAAAAGATAAGATATCAAAAAATGAGATAAAAGATAAATGTAATTGCTGGACATAGAGATATGCCACGTCATAAATAGATAGATACAGATATAGATATTTGAAAAAGCCTGATTGCCCAGGTAAAGGACAAAATAATGTGTCTCCCCCTCACTGCTCAATAGCACATGTAGTTCAGTCGTGAACGATTTGCTCTTTTACTTTTCGGTTAAGGGTCAAATATATCCTTGTACTATTAAAAATATGCCATATTTATCATCCGTTTGAATTTTTTATCAAATATGTCCTCACCGTTATAGAATAGGGCCATATATATCCCTCAGCTATTAAAACACCCTTCCATATTTTTTAGTGGCACGTGACATCTTATGATTGGACCAGACGACCCGCCCCATTCCTTTAATTAAACCCACCCCGACCCATAATTATGACCCAGCGTTATTTCCTTCGTTATTGTGCCTACTAAGATGGCCTTTCCTTCGTTATTGTGCCTATTGATTTCCCCTCCAAGTTTTTCAAGAAAATGTTCGGGCTTTCTAATGAAAGGCGATTTTTTGGGGTGGAGTTTGATACTTTGTTGAACAAAAATGTGGGGGATAAAAGTGCCAATTATGTGGGTGTGAATGTGGGCAGTCTTGTTTCTGAAAAATCAATCAACGTTTCGTTCATCAACTTGGTGTTGAATAGTGGCAAAAAGCTGCATTCTTGGGTTGATTACGAATACACTTCGAAAAGATTAGAGGTAAGACTGAGTGAATTTGGTAGTCCTAGGCCGTACGATCCCTTGTTAGTGTATCAGGTCGATTTGGCGAGTATGTGGAAAGGCGAAGAAGTATTGGTGGTATTAAGTTCTTCTACTGGAATTATGAGGAAAGGCCAATTATTAAATTATGAGGAAAGGCCATCACCATTGTGGGGTGAGATAGAGAATGAGAAGTCAGTGGAAAACGAATTAGAGTTGAGAAACTTAAAGGGTATTCTCTGGAAGACAAATTCGGAACTCAGAGAAGACTTTGATGGGTCGGTTAGTTGCACAAAGGAGCATTCTTTAGTGATTTTAGCATCGCCAATAAGGCCAAGATTGGGATCAAAGTGGGAACTAAGTGAAATACTAAGTGAAATATAACGCTGGGTCATAATTTAACAATTGGGTCGGGGCGGGTTTAATTAAAGGAATAGGGCGGGTCGTCTGGTCCAATCATAAGATGCTATGTGCCACTAAAAAATATAGAAGAGTGTTTTAACGGCCGAGCGATATATATGGCCATAATGTATAAGGTGGGGACATATTTGATAAAAAATTTAAACGAATAATAAATATAACCTATTTTTATTTACTTTTCAATCCTCTTCAAAACCCTCTTCCTTCCCAAAAACCCCCTCTCACTACAGAACGAATCGCTGCTCGAGGTACAAACATTTTATTCTCATTTTGCTCAGTCACTCCCTCCATTCCCCATTCCTATCATCCAATCCATTCACTCATTCAAACTTTCTTTGACCTTCATTTTACTCTTTCTTACTCTAGGGTTTCTTTTTCACCTCCATTTTCTTCATCTTTTTTTCCTTTCTTCGTCGCTCGATTTCATCTTTTTTTCGCGTTAGGGTTTCCAGTTGGGCGGGAGGAGTTTGGAGCACCGATTCGTGAATGGAGGCCTCGGCAGCGGCTGATGTCGCCGCCGCACGCGGCGTTTCTCTTCCTGTCTCCTCCTCGTCGGCTCAGGCTTCTCGCAAAGAGTGGCGTGCTGTCTCCGAGCAATCGCTTCGAAATTCCAGTAGCGAGGTACTTTTCGCTGATGCAAAATCCTTCTTCTCACATTGCCTTCTGTTTCTGATCTAGGCCTTACGTTTCCCTTTTCATTTTGCACCATTTTTAATGTATCAAATGTAGGAAACGGACCGTTCTAGATTAGGTCAATCTGACGAGAGAATGATATACGAGGTAACAGTTTTAAATAAACATAAGACAATTCCGATAAACTTAAATAAAAACGAGAAGAAGTATCACATTAGTATTTTAGGGTTTGTAACGTGTAAATGAAGGTGATTTGATTTTTTGTCAAAGGTGCAGCAAAGGAGAGAGCCGATTGACGTGGACTTCTGTTCAATTACTATTGATGGAAGTTCGGGCAATGATATTCTTCAGAGACTACATACTGTGGTAAAAGAAAAAGAAGAGTTGCAGCAACTTGAGATTGAACTACGAGCTCAGCTCATTGCAAGATCAGAGATTATGGAAATACAGAATAGTTTTGATGCTCAGATGAAAGAGCACGCCAATACCAATGCTAAGTTTCAGGTACTAGAGTTTTTTTTTTACAAATGTTTTGACTACTGCTTAGGGCATTAGTTTGATTGACTGATTAAGTCGTTGGTTTATTGCTTCTTAAGGAGCAAATACATGAAAGGGATCAGAAGATTTATGAGTTGGAGAGGAGGATGGAAGAGAAAGAAAGGGAACTGCATGCAATCAGACTGGACAATGAAGCGGTTGCTTGATTCTTCTAACTCTTACTTATGTATCTTATTCTTGTTTCTTTATGAGAGTAAGTGGATATTCTATTAAGTCTAATCCTTTTCATTGACTGGAGCAGGCATGGGCAAAAGAGGATCTCTTTCGAGAACAAAGTAAAGAACTACAAACTTACAGGTTGCTTTAGGCTTTTGTCTCAAGTCCCACTGTCATTTGTCGTTAATAATATCTTCTTTGTTGATTGACTAAACCACGTTCTCCTATAAGTGTTTTTGTGCAAACGTGGATCACCTTCTATATTAGTTGGATTGCGGTTGTCTTACATCTTTAGTGGTATTGTCTTCCGTAGATTTTTCTTGTTCTGTAACTGAAGTTTAGAAATGAACTTTACATCTCCTCTTAAAATTGGCATGAAACTATACTTTTGATCTTAAAGTCTAAGCAAGACTTGTCAATTTTTAGGAGAGAGAGGGATAGCACTGAAGCTGAAAGAGCTCAGCATATTAAACAAATTCATGAACTCCAAGAGCATTTTCAAGAGAAGGAGCGCCAGTTCATGGAATTGCAGGAACAGGTACAATTATTTCTATTAGATTGATGGATGAAGAAGATTATTTTCTTCTTTTCTTTCTTATTCTTCACTTTTTAAAGTTGTAAAGTGAGGCTTATGTTTATCTTTTGATGTTACTAATATAGTTTCATCTTTGTGCCTCATTGGTTCAAGTCTGGTGTAGTTGCATGATGGCTTAATTGTGATTGAGTGTGATCAAACGCGGACAAGAAAAGTAATATTAACTTGAAGTTCACACAATAGATTGTGAAATATGACTTAACTTCAACTAAACTAGCTGAGGACTTCAGGAAAGTTTGGGTGGTGAGAAATACAGTTCCATAGACATTAGTGATGGCTTAATTGTGATTGAGTGTGATCAAACGTGGTTCGGACAAGAGAATTAATATTAAGCAGTTCACACAAGTAATTGTAAAATATGACTCAACTTCAACTAAACTACCTGAGGACTTCAGGAAAGTTTGGGCGGTGAGAGATACAGTTCCATAGACATTAATGTTCTTTTAGCTGAACTAGCTAAAATTCTACCAGAAAGGGACATTCAAAATGAGGAATTCAAGGTAGTTAATACTACCAGATATTGATCTTGAGCTCTAGGGAATTCTACCAATTCATGAGGCGTACTTAATGCATCTTGAGAAATTTTAATTAAGAACCGCTCCTAAATCGATGTTTGCTGTTAGAAAAGTTAAAGAAAGACAATCCTACTTGATAGAATGATTTTCCTGGGAAAACGGGCATCTTGAAACTCTTGTTAATTTATAATAATCAACAATAAGCATAAAGTTCAGTCCACTCTTTAAATCTCATCTTATTTGTTTTCCTTAAGTATGCTCTCTTGTAGCACATGTGCTACCAGTTTCCACTTTATAATAATTCTCAAATGACACAGGTACATAATTGCAGCTTCTGTAATTTGTGCTAGGGTTGGGGGAATTGGCAACCTTCACCTCTATATTACTTGAATGTACAGTCCACCTGCCAGTGTAGTCTATGAGTAGAATTTTGTTAATGTTTTGCAAATATCTTTGTATCTAATTTGTGAAATATACCCAATAAGTGCTGGCACAGTGATATTCTTTTTTTATTTTTTTTATATAATATTGGGGGTGGAGGCTACGCCTTTTGTAGTGTAAGAAGACCATGGTTATGCTGTCATTTTTGGCCTCTTTAAGTGGTATGCTTTCTTGGTGGTGTTTCATTTTCTGACTAATGGTTAACACGGTTAATTTTCCAGAATAGGATAGCTCAGGAAACAATCCTTTTCAAAGATGAACAAATCGGGGAGGCCCAGGCTTGGATTACTCGTGTTCAAGAAGTCGATGCCTTGCAGCAAGCTGAATTACGGGAGCGCGCAGAGCAATATAACCAGCTTTGGCTTGGCTGTCAAAGACAGGTGCTTCATTAATGATTCATCAACTTCAGTTGATTCACTTGCTCTTACTAGGAATACCCTTGGTTATAATAATTCTCAAATCAACTTAAGTGCATAATTTTTGTTGCAGTTTACTTGTATTGACAAAATTTCTTTTTCTGTTAGTTTGGTGAGATGGAGCGCATGCATATGCACATGCAGCAGCTCCAACTTGAATTGGCTGAGGCAAGAGGTGGAACTTACTCTGATAGTTCACAAGTCTCCAAACTGAATTCAAAAGATGCTAGTCATCTTGGGCAGAGCAATGCCAGCCCACTTAATGCTAGTGGAAGCAGTACACCTGGTGAAAATACGATAGGCCTTCAAAAGGGAAATGTTGAAAATGGTCCATCTTTTACTTCAACCGGGAATGTGGCAACTCAGGTTCAAATCACTGTTCTGTTCACATTTTTCTTTTGACCAAAGCTGCATGTTCTAGGACTGTGTCGGTTTTATCAATGTTACAGGCACTGTAAATAGAATATATGATAACCGTTTAACTATTTGCTGTAGAAGTACTGTGCAAGTGCCTCATTTATATCTTTTCTTTGTCATTCACGACTTGACAAGACTCAAGGTGGTTTCTATTTCTGATGAAGTTAGCTGGAAATAATGGTGTGAAAGTGGAAAATGGGCACTTATTGCATCTTCGGTATTGTATTTGAATTAATACCGAGTATGGTCAAATATTATGCTGTAGTTATCATGAGCTATAGCCACTTTTGGTCTATGGTACTTAATTCAATCATTTTTTGATAGATGAGCACATTGGATTTATATCTTCTGTATAAATTCTTTTAACTGGGATCTATATAACATTCCACCCAAGACTGCCAAAGAACTAGAAAATTTAACCTTATGAGCTGAATTTCAAAGTCCTCATTGCCCTTCATACTTTTTGTTTCATTTGTAAGTTTGTTTGGTTGCTTTTTGATAGTTGAACCATGAATTATGCCTAGCATGTAGGTACCCTAGCTTCTAAATCGGTCAACAGATACTCATGAGAGGTGTAATCTTGGCATCAAGGCTTACATCTTTAGCTTCAGAAAAGAGACCAGCTTCATTATCATTGTTTTATGCGATTTTGATAAACCTTTTTCCCTATAATCTTGCCAAGAGATTGTTTTTAAACAAAACTATGTAGCCATGTTTGCATTTTATCCGGAGCTACTGCTGTCTATGAATAGTAAGACACTAAATGACAAGACTAAGCTAAACCCATTGACACGCCCTCTTAAGGAAAAGAAAAAAGAGAAAAAGATACATCGTTCTAAGTCTGTTTTGATTCTCTTTGCTTCTGTGCTCACAACAACTAATGATCTCTTTTCCGGGGTTCCACCAGCCGGATCAAGTCCATGGTATGGTAGTTGCTCCTACGTCCTTGCTTGGGATGACACCCTACCTCCCACCAGGACAGATTACCGCTCTGCATCCATACGTAATGCATCAACAGGGGATTCCTCCTCCTTTACCATCGCATGTTCCTCAATCTCATGTTGGGCATTTTCACTCCGTTCCGGCAGTGTCATCTCTTCAGCATTGGCCAAAGCAACAGGTAATTAGAGAATTTTGTTCTAGTTCTCACTGTTACTTTTGCTTAAGTTGGGAAGATAAATTGCTGTTTCTCTGGTCTTCAAGGCTGTAACAGAGGGTTCACAGATCTCTAGTCACAATCAGTACTCGTTGCAACCTCAATCAACCTTGCCCGGATCAGATTCTCAGTATGATCACGAAGCAACTGCCAATGGGCAAACTCTTCATTCTGATTACGGAGATGGCAATATGAACCAAGGAAGTGAAACTCAGGATCCAGTGGTTCCGGCTTCGAGTGAAGAGGAACAGGTCTATTGCCTGCAGTTACCTGAAATTTTCTTGTGTTTTGAATGCATAGTTTCTTGACCTACAATAATTTTGTAGGAACTTCAGTCTGTGGATAAGAATTACCTCTCCAGCATCCAGACTCAACAGGCTCTGCATCAGATTTCTTCACAATTCAATGGTGCTTTAACATTGGATTCTCATGAACATGACAATGAGACAGAGGTACTTCTAACATTCTCTAAAGGAGCAGCATCCCAATTACCTTTTGGGGCTACTTGTGTTTGTGTTGTTTAGGTTTGGCGGAAGGGTGGGGAGTATATTTGATGTGAATAAGCAGAATCATTCATTTTGCATTCTCTGTCAATGCTGCAGGTGAAGAATGTCAACTCTTCAGCTAATTACATGTTAGAGTCTCAAGGTTTAAGAATGGGGGAATTTAATCCAAATGTCGATAAATCATCAGCCGAAATTCCATATGCTGCAAATAATTCAACTGAATCAGTGACGGATACCATGTCGGGCGCTGTATTAACTGAAACATATGTTGCTGGGGGACAGAAGAATGCATACACTGTTGTTAGACCAGGAGAGGTTAATCTCCTGGATGAAAAAGCATTGCTGGCTTGCATAGTCCGCACTATTCCACCTGGTTCTGGCGGTAGAATCAGGATTAGTTCTACGGTTAGTTACACTTAAATAGTGTGATAGTTTTTTTTGACTTCTGTCACTTCCTAATTCCTTATAGTTTCTAGTGTTTCTTTTTGTATCTATTTATGATTCCAGTTCCTAATGCATTGTGTGATGTGCAGCTTCCTAATAGACTTGGTAAAATGCTTGCCCCATTGCACTGGCATGACTACAAAAAGAAGTATGGGAAACTTGATGAATTTGTTGCAAACCATCCTGAAGTATGTATAACACTGTTCTGTGTAGTGAATCTCTAATGAGCTTGTGTTTTATCAGCAACTAATTTGATCTATCTACTTTTAGTTATTTGTAATTGATGGAGACTTCATTCAACTTCGAGAAGGTGCTCAAGAAATTATAGCAGCCACAGCGGCTGCTGCTAAAGTGGCTGCTGCAGCTGCAGCACCATCGTCATACTCCTCTCTTTTGCCTCCTATTGCTGTCACCCCTATGCCACAAAATCACCGCTTGAAGAGGGTACCATCAGTTGAACCAGCATCTGAGAAGGCGATTTTCAAAGACTATGCTGTCATCAGACCAGCAAATCCTAATGATAACCTTCAAAGTCAGATTTCTAATGGTGCATCTTTCAACGTTACTGGAGGCATCTCAAATGTTAAAATTTTGACAAAGCCTAGAGACGAGATGGAGCTAAACGCATCTGAATCAAGGGCTGCCTCATCTGTACGATTGACCAGCGGGAATGGAACTACTGCTGACAAAAATGACATGGGTAGCTCACAAAACAAGGTTTCATCTCATGGGAGGTCTGGTGTAAATTTAGTCAGTAAACAGGGCAGGTATTTATTATCATAAAGTTTAAACTTCGAAGAGCTATCGTTTTGTTTCCAGTGCCACCATTAACAGTATCTCATCCCAAGTTTTGTTTATTTAATTTTTTGTTTTCAGGAATGTTGGGATTTCATCAGGCTCTAGAAGATAGTAAGTGCTCATACTAATTTTGGACTATGTTTTACTTATTTTCTTTTTAAATCTATGAGCTGCCTGTAGTTTTATTGCAAGTTTATATTGCTGCTGACCTACCTCTATCCTCCTCGAGTACTTCACCTTCCTCTTAGACTGAAAAGGAAAAACTAAAGGATTGAGCCATCTAAAGGGTGTGTGCGCGTGGAGAGAGGGAGAGAGCTATTATGTTCAAGGAATAAAAAAAGGGTACAGAGGTTGAGTGACAAAGTTCCTTCTGTATCAGCAGATATTTGGTTATGAATTTCGTCCTATTCCATTTAGATTTGTTTGCACATTTGAGTTAGAATCGACACTGAGCGCATAAAGGTTTAATAAAGCAAGCAAAATGTGCAAACTTCAAAATGTTCTGCTGTCAGGGTTACTTTTGAGTGAAGTTTCCTACTATATACCATGTGAATTGTGTTTCCAGTTAATGTTTTGCCACTGAAAGTGTTGGTGTTCAAACGGAAAATATCTCTCTCTCTCTCTCTCTCTCTCTCTCTCTCTCGTTACAGTTATTCCACGATAATTTTTTTTCATCTATTTTCTTATTTTATTTTAAATCCTTTCTGGAATAGTAGGATGAAGGGAAGTGCATGTTTGTGGTTGTTGAAAGTGCTTCATGTGCTTGCTTCATCAGTTGATTTTGGTGAATAACTCATTGTCTTTGGGTATGGCAGAATATTGGATGCTGATGAGTATGGCTGGACAGATATTGGATGCTGATGGGTGTGCTGGGACAGATATTGGATGCTGATGGGTGTGGCAGGACAGATACTAGATGCTGATGGGTATGGCTGATCATTTAAATTTGAAAATATTCAAAGGGATAATTTTATTGAGTTTCAAATTGGAATACACTGTAATGTTTCCTTTCACATCTAAGTGGTAACAGTTGTTCATCTTAGTATACATCCTCGGTTTTGCTGGAAATTTTGCTGCTTCTTGGCCATTGATCATATGTTAGGGGAAGGTATACTTCAATTGCGCACAATATCGTTAATGTCTGAAATGCATCTTGTGGAACTTTAATGATGAGAAAAATGTGATGATCTGCTTAATTGCGTGACACAGCTAGGGATTTCAGAACCGGGTGGGTTAGGCCATATCTGGGTGGATCAAAACAGGAAAACAGGTCGAATATAAAAGGATTGTGCCAATACCCATTCAAATGTATGCTTGGGTCAAGATGAACGGACCATTTTGGGTTAACAATGTGGATGATAACCCAATCTTCCAACTCAAACTCATTTTTGTTTGATTTTTTTTATTAAATAATTTGTTCAAGTACCAAATCAAACTAATAAAAGCTTTATACTTTATCTATCATCACTCTAGCAAACAAACCAAATTCAAAGAAATTTATTTCTGTTCTTCAATAAGTCTGGGTAAGTTTGGTGATAAATCATTCATTGTTATATTTCACACCCCTTAACGAAGTTCTTGGGAACTCGTCTCCAATTCACTTATCTGGATAACCTTAAAAATCTTATGGAAAATGTAACGTGTTTTCACTTCTCCGAGCAGAAGGGATATCAGTCCCTCTACTTCCCAGTCCTCTTTTACCGGCAACTTCACGCTGTGGTATCAAAGTAATTGTGGTTGGGTCAATTTTCAGAGTAAAGTTTTCAGAAAGCCTTTTTTTGAATAATTTGTGCAAAACAAAACACTAGGATATCCGTTCAAAAAAAGTATCTCAAGGTGCGTTGCATACAGCCATACACAAATCTTTTTATGAGAAGTCCTTTTGAAGAAACTTTAACCAAACAAGTTTGTGGACTGATGATAAATGAAAGGTGCCTTTATTGCACCATTCTCCCTGTACTTTTATGTTTTAAGTAATACTAGTACTTCCTCTTTCGGACCCAAAAAAAAACCCATATCTGCAGGCACTTTGAAATGTAAATTCCTTATAACCTTCTTAATCTTTAATAGCCGAGAAATAATACTCTCTTCACCTTTTGAATGAGAATGATAGCCCCATTACCTTTCGGGTTAACAACAAAAATTGATTTGTTCTTCGTATGATCTGGTTTTTGAATTGTGCGCTGTATTTTAGTGTTGGAAACATGTTTTCAGTGCTAAAACAACGAATGCTTGAAGTTAACGCAATTTCCAGTGCGAACGGATGGAAGAATAGGGCAAATCAATGCCTTAGTTCTGGGTTGCATAAAAGCAAACTTTAGCAAAACGAAATAATAATTAAAAAATAGTATTACAGAAGTATATTCGTACACTGGAATATTAATGCTGCAATCGATGTCCACAAGAATTGATCTGTTGTTAGTAGTGAGCAGCGCCTTCTTAAATTAGAGTTGCTTTGTAGACTAGAAATCATATATGTTGAATTTCACATAATTAGCTACGGCTGTAATGAAGCTAAATTTGCTTGTTCATACAACAAATAACCACATTTCCAAGCTTTCCCACCTCTTCGGCCCCGCTCCATATTCATCATCTCTTGTTGTAGTTCATATCACATTTGATTGTATTACCATCGCTAGGAGTGTCAATTTGAGCTCAAACCCATCTAACGCGCCCAATTAGCCCATAGATTAATGAGTTAGGCTACAAACATTTTAGCTCATGCGTCAATTTGGTTGAGCCCAAGTTAACCAATTATTTTTTATATCCCATTTTGATCCATTTAACAGCCCAAATCAACCCATGAAACTCGCCCAAAACAAAGAATCTCAACCCAACTTATATAGAAGTTTACTTATTTGTCCCAATTTTATTTATTTTTTTGTAATTTTAATTTTCTATTCTTTTGTTTTTCTACACCATCCACCCACCTACCCTACCCCATGCGAAAACCCCAGAAAAATTTTAACTTTTTATTTTTGCCATATTTGATGTATGTTGGATCAAGGTACATTTCAGCTCCCTACATTTTAGAGGCTATTTTAGTAACTAAATTTACTTCATGTATTCCCAATACTGCACTATATGAAATTGATGCAAGTGAAATGCAATTTTGGAAAACCAAAAAGATCAGGTCTGGGGAAAATTGTTTGGGGCAATGATTGTTAAGAGGTTTTGAGGGATTCCGATGCAATGTTTGAATGTTCAACTAAGACCAATAACATCTATGTTGTGCTCCGCCGGCATTAGTCTCGCCTGCACAAAGTTCTGCCACACTTTAGCAGCGTTGTTGAAGTCTGAGCGGACCATAGAGAGGTGAATGTTGTCTTGCTTCAGATCAAGCGTTGGAGTCTCCTTGGGTGCATACGCTCCTCGTCTGTAACTCCAGCCTTGCCCATGAGCAAGTTCAAAGTGTTATAAATATACCTGTTGAAGTTCTCCTCTCGCTCCATCCGAGCATTTGGACGATGCCTCCACCACAGATGTGATTTCCATAAGCCTTGACGGTACATCCACCACCTGTTAGATATATGGACTTATATCTACATACATATGAACAATATATGGATTAATTGTATGTTATGTGCTATCTTTTGGTTTGGCCTAAATTAGTGGTCTTATGGACATTATTGTTAAGGGGCCAATACATTGTCATATAAAGTGTAGGACTAATGTGTAGATACCCAAAAGAGTAACCTTAGTTAATGATGGGCTAACTAAGGTTACATACATGTAACCAAGATTACATTCTTGTGACCTTTGAGTTTCATAACTCACATGTTATAATAAGGGGGTTATGGTTCCCACAAGAATGCAAGACATTCTCTTCTTCTTCCTCCCATTGAGAGAGAGAGCATAAAACTTGTTCTTGCATATCAAGTGGAAAGCATACCTCTTGGGAAACTTTGGACAATCTTCAAGAAGGATCAAGGAGCTTTGAAAGCCAAACCTTTGGACAATCTTCAAGAAGGACTAAGGGCTTCCACTTATGGTTCAGGTACGCTTCCGCTTATGTTGTTGTTATTCCAAGTAATTTGATATGAAGGCTAAAAGTGTTATATTCGGATTTATAATCCAAAAATTGGTATCAAAGCCTCCTTCATATTGGATCATTTGGAAGTTCATGAAATCCATGTTATAAAACTTCATGTTTAAATTAAGATAGAATTTTGATTATGAAATTCTAGTACCATGATATAGCATGTTTTCATGAATGATATGTTGATGATGAACTTAAGTATTTTGATACCTTGTTATCACTAGATGAATTGAAATGTTGAAATTTGCATAATTTTTGGTTGTTGAACAACATGATTCCATGTTTAAGTTTCTTGTTGAAAGCCATATTAAGTTGTTGGACAGATTGATAAGATAATCGATTATCCTATACAGATAATCGATTATCTTGATAAGTTCACCAAAATTTTGCAAAACAGTAGCATAGAATAATCGATTATTTTTCTGAAATAATCGATTATTGCATTTTGTTCATCAAAAATTTTGCAAAACAGAGGCAGAGGATAATCGATTATTCTCCTGGAATAATCGATTATCAGGAATTTCCAACAAAAATTGGAAATTCCAGAGAGCCCAGATAATCGATTATCCTATTTATCCTAGATTTTCTGCCAAAATTTGAAATTCCAGAAGGCCTAGATAATCGATTATCAGGCTCAGATAATCGATTATCTGGCAATAAATTGCAGAAACGTTTTATTTTCTGGCAGTTTAATGAGGACATAATGTACAATTAATTAAAGAAACGTTTTTAAGTTTTCAGATTTTAATTGTACATTAATAATATGTCAATTAATATTCAGTTTTTTAATTATTAATGTTTCATACATTAATATTCAGTTTTTAAGATTAATTGGTTTTTGTCCATCATGCTTCAGATTTTGTTTTGTCCAATTAAGATTAAGTTTTTTAATATTCAGATTTTACATGTCAAAACATGTAACTTTTCAGTTAAAATTCAATATATGGCTTAAAGAACTAATTAGTTTTGCATTTAATACTTTAAATTAGTCAATTGAAACATTATGTTACCAAAGTAACCTCTTTTGTGTAGATTGATTGATTTTGAAGTATAAGATAACTGTGTATGTTAGTCTTCCATGCGTTTAACACCGGCCCAAAGGAAGGTTGTTATTTGGCAAGAATTCGAACATACTTGTGGTGATAAATATGTGACAATTATTAAGTTTTCCATGTGAATATTAAGTCGGCCCAAAGGAAGGCTTGATATTTGACAGGAGTTTATTGTCAATGTTTGATTACTACACCAAGAGTACCACTTACAAGTTGATTTTCTGTCCAAAGACTAAAATCAATATTGTGCTAGGTATCTTGTAATGGGATTTGCCAATTTTGAATCTGTAAACTAAAGTTAAAATTCAAGTAATTGTAAGCATGTATTAAGTTATCCTTGTTCTATTTTCAGTGAATTCTTCAGCTGCTACCATATCTGCAAACATTAACAGCATTCCTGTGCTTAACAGCACAAACTTTAAGGAATGGAAAGAGAACATTATGATAGTTCTCGGTTGTATGGATCTAGACCTTGCACTTCGGATTGAGAAACCTCCTTCTCTTGAGGATACATCTTCTTCTGATGAAAATAAGGAGATGGAGAAGTGGGAACGCTCAAATCGCATGAGTCTAATGATCATGAAACGTGCAATTCCAGAATCTTTCAGGGGCACTATGAATGGTGAAAATAATGCCAAAGTTTTCCTTGAAAACCTTGAAAAGCGTTTTGCACAAAACGAAAAGGCGGAAACAAGTACTCTTTTGAGTAAACTTGTTTCCATGAGGTATAAAGGCAAGGGAAACATAAGGGAGTACATTTTGGAAATGTCTCATCTTGCTTCAAAACTTAAGTCACTCAAGTTGGAATTACCTGAGGAACTGCTTGTGCACTTAGTTTTGATCTCTCTTCCTACACACTTTAATCAGTTTAAGGTCAGTTACAACTGCCTGAAAGAGAAATGGACTCTTAATGAGCTCATTTCACATTGTGTGCAAGAGGAAGAGAGAATAAAGCAAGATAAGACAGAAAGTGCTCATTTGGCATCCTCTTCTAAAGACAATAAGAAGAGGAAAAATAAGGAAGTTGCGGTTGCAAGGCCCCAGAAAAAACAACATAAGGAAACTAAGGTTGAAACTACAGAATCAGGTTGTTTTTTCTGTAAGGGGACTAATCACATGAAGAAAGATTGTACCAAATACCATGCTTGGCGTGCGAAAAAGGGTATATCTCTTTCTCTTGTTTGTTCTGAAGTTAATTTAATTTCGGTACCTAAGGATACTTGGTGGGTAGATTCTGCTGCTACTACTCACATAAGTATATCTATGCAGGGTTGCCTGAACTGCCGAAAACCAAATGGTGGTGAAAGATACATCTATGTGGGTGACGGCAAGAAGGTTAAAGTTGAGGCTATTGGAAAATTTAGGCTGTTGTTTAAGACTGGTTTTTATTTAGATTTAAATGAGACTTTTGTTGTACCGTCTTTTAGACGGAATTTAATTTTTGTTCCCAAATTGGACATATCCGGTTATTCATGTTCATTTGGTGACAATAAAGTTAGTCTCTTTCAAGGTTTAAATCTTATCGGTACTGGTCTTTTATCAACATATGATAGCCTATATTTGGTTGACATAATAACCTCACATAATGAAACTTTGCATACAAGTTCAAGTGGTACCAAAAGAAAATTAACTAATGAGAATTCTTTATCACTCTGGCACAAACGTTTGGGTCACATATCTAAACAAAGAATTCAGAAACTTGTGTCAGATGGAATTCTTGATTCTTTTGATTCCTCAAATTCGGATATTTGTATTGAGTGTATCAAGGGTAAACAAACAAACAAGACGAGATTAGGTGCTAAGAGTGCTTCGGATGTCTTAGAATTGATATATAAGGATATTTGTGGGCCATTCCCTACACCTTGTAGAAATGGTCAACAATACTTTATCACATTCATAGACGACTACTCTCGTTATGGGTACCTATATCTCATTCATGAAAAGTCCCAATCTATAGACGTGTTCAAATCATATAAGGCCGAAGTTGAAATTCAACTAAGCAAAAGGATTAAAACCGTTAGATCTGACCGTGGTGGTGAATACTATGGCAGATATGATGGTTCAGGTGAACAACGTACATGGCCATTTGCTAAATTTCTAGATGAGTGTGGGATCGTTCCTCATAATACTATGCCAGGCAGTCCTACTATGAATGGTGTAGCTGAGAGACGAAATCGGACCCTTAAGGACATGGTAAGAAGTATGATATGTCGTACTACTTTGCCAGACTCACTCTGGGGAGAAGCATTAAAAACCGCAACTTATATTCTTAATAGGGTTCCAACTAAAGCTACAATCAAAACCCCATATGAACTTTGGACTGGAAATAAACCCAGTATTAAGCACTTACACATTTGGGGTTGTCCAGCTGAGGCAAAGCCTTATAGGCCAAATGAAAAGAAACTGGATGCTAAAACGGTTAGTAGCTATTTTGTCGGATACTCTGAAAGATCCAGGGGGTATAAGTTTTATGATACCACTTCTAAAACTATTTTTGAGACGGGTAATGCTCGGTTCTTTGAGGATATTGAGTTTGGGGGTGGGGAGATAAAGTTGTTAGAGATTTTGTCTTTGAGGAAGAACATGTGTCTTTCTCTCCAGTTGTTGATCTTAGTCAGGGTGTTCTCATTCCTGACACGGATCACACAACTCCAGTTCAAGACAATCTCGAAAATCTCCCTAATCAAGTTCCTGATATTACTAATGAAAATCAAACTCAACAACCTCAAGAAACTGAAGTGCCATTAAGAAGATCGACTAGAGAGAGGAGAAATGCAATTCCGGATGATTATGTTGTATTTCTCCAAGAACAAGAAAGTGACATTGGACTTGAGGAAGATGATCCAATCAACTTCCGTCAAGTCATTAAAGGTTCTAACTCTCAAAGTGGATTGATGCCATGAATGATGAGATGAAGTCTATGAGCGATTACGGCGTTTGGGAGCTTGTTACATTGCCCGAAGGTATTAAACCAATTGGTTGTAAATGGATATTTAAAACCAAGAGGGATTCAGGGGGCAATGTCATTAAGTATAAAGCTCGCCTTGTCGCAAAGGGCTACACTCAAAAGGAAGGCATCGATTATAAAGAGACTTTCTCTCCAGTTTCATCGAAAGACTCTTTCAGGACTATAATGGCACTAGTAGCACATTTTGATCTTGAACTTCATCAGATGGATGTTAAGACAGCGTTTCTCAATGGTGACATTGAGGAAACAATTTATATGGTGCAACCTGAAAACTTTGTTTCGGGAGACTCAAAGAAAAGGGTTTGCAAATTAAAGAAATCCATCTATGGGCTCAAGCAAGCTTCCCGTCAATGGTATATAAGTTTCATGAAGTCATTACATCTTTTGGTTTTGAACCGAATATTGCTGATGACTGTATATACCATAAGTTCAGTGGGAGTAAATATATTTTTCTGGTTTTATATGTCGATGACATACTGCTTGCCTGTAACGATATAGCATTATTGCATGAAACTAAGAAATTTCTTTCAAAGAAATTTGAAATGAAAGATCTTGGTGATGCCTCTTTTGTATTAGGAATTCAGATACAACGAGATCGCTCCAAAGGTGTTCTCGGTCTGTCACAAAAGGGCTATATCGATAAGGTTCTTAAAAGATTTGGCATGCAGGATTGTAAACCAGGCAACACCCCTGTTGCTAAGGGAGACAAGTTTAGTCTTAAACAGTGCCCAAATACTAATTTTGAAACTACGGAAATGGAGAAGACACCTTATGCTTCGGCTGTAGGTAGTTTGATGTATGCTCAGGTATGCATACGACCTGATATAGCATACATTGTTAGGGTGCTGGGCAGATATCTAAGCAATCCGGGTATGGACCATTGGAAGGCAGCCAAAAGGGTCATGCGGTACTTACAGAGAACTAAGGATTACATGCTTACATATCGGAGATCGGACCAGCTTGAGATCATCGGGTACCCCGACTCCGATTTTGCTGGATGTCAGAATAGTCTGAAGTCTACATCAGGCTATATTTACATGCTTGCTGGTGGTGCTATCTCTTGGAGAAGCATCAAGCAAACTCTTACGGCCACTTCCACCATGGAAGCGGAATTTATGGCATGTTATGAGGCATCCAATGAAGGATTATGGCTGCGGAATTTTGTTAGTGGACTGCGCATAGTAGACAGCAATAAAAAGCCACTCAGGCTATTATGCGACAACAGATCAGCAGTCCTTTATGCTAACAATAACAGTAGTTTGACGAAAGCAAAACATATGGACGTCAAATTTCGGGTTGTTAATGAAAGAGTACATAATGGACAATTATGCATAGAGCACATAAGTACAAACTCCATGATTGCGGATCCGCTTACTAAGGGATTGCCACCCAAAGTATTTCATGAGCATATTGCTTGCATGGGTATCAAATCAGTTAAGGATTATGAATTTTAGTGGGAGTTTGTATTATACAATTATGTATTGTCCATTATATTCGGTAATTCAGTTTTAAGGTTATATTTGCAGATATTCAGTCTTAAAGTTTTATGTACTCTTAAAGTTTATGATTGATCTCAATAAAGAGAACCAGTTGGAAATAGACATTCTATTTCAGACCACACTTTATGTTATTTCCATGCTACACACCTATACTTGATCCATGTCGTTGGTTATATTGATATACGTGATCTATGTTGGGTCTAGTTACGCAAGAGTAACTAAGATCTATTAGATCCTATGTTGGTATGATTGATGGACCGGATTGTTCATGACAATTTTATTATGATAGCAATACTGAGCTCATAAGGTTATAATGTAACATATAATGCTAAGGTTTGTACATATGTATGAGTATATCGCCCAAGTGGGAGATTGTTAGATATATGGACTTATATCTACATACATATGAACAATATATGGATTAATTGTACATTATGTGCTATCTTTTGGTTTGGCCTAAATTAGTGGTCTTATGGACATTATTGTTAAGGGGGCCAATACATTGTCATATAAAGTGTAGGACTAATGTGTAGATACCCAAAGGAGTAACCTTAGTTAATGATGGGCTAACTAAGGTTACATACATGTAACCAAGGTTACATTCTTGTGACCTTTGAGTTTCATAACTCACATGTTATAATAAGGGGGGTTATGGTTCCCACAAGAATGCAAGACATTCTCTTCTTCTTCCTCCCATTGAGAGAGAGAGCATAAAACTTGTTCTTGCATATCAAGTGGAAAGTCATACCTCTTGGGAAACTTTGGACAATCTTCAAGAAGGATCAAGGAGCTTTGAAAGCCAAACCTTTGGACAATCTTCTACAAGGACTAAGGGCTTCCACTTATGGATTCAGGTACGCTTCCGCTTATGTTGTTGTTATTCCAAGTAATTCGATATGAAGGCTAAAAGTGTTATATTCAGATTTATAATCCAACACCACCTCATCATGTCCGGGTACTCTGGCACTCCGCGAAGCATCATATACTGAGCAAGTAAATTGCCAAAGAAGAACCGCCGAATCTGTCACCCAAACCTCGTGCGGGTCATCTCATTGAGCGTATCTTTTGGGTCGGGAACCCCTTAGTTAGCAGCCATGTTTTGGATCTTAATCACTGCAGATCCGTGATTTAGAAACCGACAAGTACAATTTAATTATAGCGCACAGAAGTAGTAATGCAATCTTCATTCATGAGGTGTCTTATTCTTTTAATTTATGATTTGAGTAAATATTCACTCGTTATGTAATTATTAGTATTTTTATCTACGATCAACCAACATGGTAACGTGTTACGTGTTTGTGACGATCCGACCTGACGTCTCATGAGTTATCGCTTCATTTCCTTCATTTTTAGCTTTTTATGCTTTATTATCGGTAGTTGGGCCCTTGACATAATCATCTTGAACGAGATAGACCCCTCTGAAATGTAGTCCCGAGTGTGTTTTTCCCTTTTTTTATTCTTTGTGTTTTTCCCTAATGATAGAAACTTTGGTCCTTTTTTTGTATTTTCAATTTTTTTATTTTTCTACACCACCCACCCATCCTATCCCCTACCCTACCCCCCTACCCCCGAATGCAAACCCCCTAAATTTTTTTTTTTACTTTTTCTTATTTTCAATTTTTGTGGTTTTTAATTTTTCTGCACTTACCCCGCAAAACCCTCAATTTTTTTTTACTTTTTTTTTATAATTTTAATTTTCTGTTTTCTATTTTATATTTTTACATTTTTCTGTACCACCCCACCCATAAAATATTTATTAACTTACATATTTTAAAGTAAAATTTTTTTTTATGCAAGATAGAGCATGGTTTTAAAATATGGGTCAAGTTAGACGGATTGGGTTATGACCCGTTGTTTAGCCCATCTTGGCTCAGTCCATCTTAACCCAATACACTTGGGCTGGGTTGGATACGGACCCATTTATTAACATAATCCATCTTGACTCATCCAAATTCAGCCCTACCCGTACCATCGCTAGAGGTTTTAGGATAAGTACGTAGCTAAAGTCATGCTTTATCTATTGAATAAGAAAAACAATGCAGCAATAGTTTTTTTTTGGGTTAATAAAATTATAAACCTCACTAGAAAATGTTGTTCAAGGACCCTTTCAATAAGTAGAGAGAATATTCTTTTCCAACCAAATAAAGGTTAAGAGGGGTCATGTAGAATTTAGTCCCACTTTGAATTCAAAAAAATTTAAAAAAGGAAACTAAAAGGAAAAGAATAGATATGAGGAAAAGATGAGGGAAATTGGAGTCATCTTCCCATGGTATTTGTTTCCCAGGCGGGTTATTCATTTAAAATGGGGTGGGTCTTTTCGTCCAATTCGCATTCCACGTGGATTTTTAAGGCTGGGTTGGAGAATTTAACAGATGAGGTACGAAGTATAACGGTAGGGTTGATGCACAATTGTCCCACAAACTGTAAGAAGATAATTTATTCGTCCGAAACTTCAAAAGATAAAATAAATTTAATCAACATTATAGTTTTGACAACAAAAATACATGTCCCCTTAAATCACTGTATCTCTTTCACAATTATGCTATCAAATTAATTTTGAAAACTTGCTTGAGTTTTAGCCAACGCCAAGGCAAGTTGTAGTAGCTATTGGCTCAGAAACCTTAGCTGGTTTCTTTTGAAATGTAAAAAGATAGTCACTAGGCATGAAGCAAAGAGAAAATTAGAAAAATGAATTCAGGTGTCAAAAGATCCATGCAATCATATTAAAGTGAAGCTTTCTTATATGACAATAGTTCAAGACTTGAAAAACTATAACAAAGCTTTGCCGCGATTGCCTCTGATGACATAATTTTAGGTGTTCCTCAGTTTAAAACATCCTTACAAAACATACCTACAAACATAAAATAGGGTGCATAATCATTTGAAGAAACAAGATATTAAAAGGCTATTCTCTCTCACTGTTAACATGTCTTGCAGCTGATTTTCCAAGCCCATCACTAGGATTACCTTCTAAGTTCCCCTGCTTATTTCCTCGTGCATCCAGAGTTCCTGAGCTGTTTAATCCAGGTTGCATAAGTTGATGCATTGCATTGTTGGCAGTAGGTCCAAAGCCATATTGGCCTTGGAACTGTTGCTGCTGCTGCTGAAAGTGGAGCATTTGCTGTTGCTGCTCCTGGGATGGAAGGGCGTTGAGTTGGAAAGGCAGTTTGGAAATAGGGACGCCTGGTTGCTGTTGCAGAGCAGCCTGTGTTTGCTGCATCTGGCTTCCGGGTTGGGTAGTAGATGGAGCCTGCAGCTACTTATATATTAGGGAATGACAAGTAAATTCATGAGAAGACGCTGAATCAAACCTCTAATCCACCTGTGAGGTTGCTGCTGATTGTTGTGGTTGGGCATCAGCAATAGCAGCTAAATACATCAAATTCTTCTGAAGCAGGGCTTGATACCTATGACAAAATAATTACTTTTAATAGTGCAAAACAATACTTTGACATGAGATTTCACGATGCAAAGCGAACACAATCCATAAGATAGAAAGTGAATGTGCAATTGTATTCCTCTTGGCAACAGTACACATTTTTCCTGATCCAACTTTAAGGAAAGGCTAAGAGCCTGCTCACCTTCTAAACAAGCAAAATCAACTTTTAATAGTGCCAAAAGAATACATTAACATGAGATTTGGTGATGCAAAGCAAACAGAGTCCTTATGATAGAAAGTGAATATGCAATTAGCCAATCATATTTCTGTGGTCAATACTGCACATTTTTCCTGATACAACTTCAAGGAAGAGCTAAGCCCTCGCCTTCTGAACAAGCCAAATCAACTTCTAAAACATGTCTCACGAAAAAGGCGCATGATTGAACAAGAATACAATTTACATTTTCTGACACATTAAACTAAACAAAAAGTAGAGAATGATTGCAATTCCAATGGCATGTCTTAATCACTAAATTGTCTCTTCTCATTTCTTTTATATATCACGGTTGTGTCTTGACCAGCTTGCATGGACCTTGACAGGCTCGACTAATTCTACTGGGTACTTGCTACCTCCCACCAACACAGATACAAGTAACTATGTCTACCAAAGGCTTGGGCAAATGTATAGAAGTCATCAAGTGTTCTTTGGCTTAGTTGGAATTTGAACCTGATACCTCATAAGCTACTCCCATTACAGATAAAATCATTTTGGAATTATGAATATCTTTTCACTAGAATATGTCCTCAGATAGGATGAATAATCCAGTAAGCTGAGTGGTTTAACAAAACTTGGACAACATTAATTAATTTCTTCATGCAGCAACATCCTGCAGAATACATCAACTATAGCCCCTATATTTCCCCTAATCCTATGCTTTTTGTACTGTAGGTATCGGTTCACACACTGCTGTTTCTTCTATAATAAACTTAAGTTTCAAGTCTGGATGCCTGAGCAATTTACCTCGAGCAACTTTTCATAATTTTACTCCGAAAGTAACTAACCTAGGTCAAGAGTACTTTTCCCATTACCAATTTTCTGATTGTGAAAGTAAATTTTTGTTAGAAAAGCTTACGGCGAGTGCAAGACTAATATACACAGCTAGCAAACTACATGCTACATATACCTGAACCATTCACCCTATCTATTCTATAACATCATATAGAACTATCTCCTAGCATACCGAGCTATGTGGATGTTATACGTCCAAAAATCAAATGAAGTACCATACTTGAACTATTAAGAGAGATTATCTAGCAAATAGTGCGCGCCAAACATCCTTGATCATCAAACTACAAAGTATTACCCTTATATTCTCCGTCCGAACAGCCATTTTTTGAAGGGAAAAAACACCTTGCTTTAAATAGAGGCAACAACGTGTTACAATAAGGAAAAAAGAAATGCCACCTTGAAACGGTAGACACACAAAACTGATAATGCATTACAAAATGCACATAAATCTCAACTCTAAAAAAGAGTAGTAGTATTAAATTTTTTTAACTTACTGGGCACATTCTGAGAGTTTTCCAAGATTCTGGTTTTCCAGTATGGCAAGAATCAAATTTTTGTTCTCATCTAAGAACTGTGGTCAAGAAAAAAAAACAAAGTAACAGAGAGAATATTTTACAGCCCAAAATTAAAAATATAAAAAGGAGAAGGGCAAAAAAGATGTACCTTTTGAATCTGCTCAGTGGTGATAGCATTGAGAGGTAGCGGAGGAGCAGAGTTCAAGACTGGGGGTTGTAGTTGCTGCTGCTGTTGCATTTTTTGCCTTTGGAAAAGAATCTGAAGGTTGTAGAAATGTGTTTCAAGAAACCCTAAGATAAAAGCTTAAATGAGAAGAAGAGGGCTATGACGACAAAGTAAAAGGAGAATTTGATTAAAAGAAAAATGGAAGAGAGCAATTTGATTTTTGAATACCGAAATAAATAAATTATTTACGGAATAAGAACCCCAATTATTAAGGACAAATTTGCAAGACCAAGGCGGCAGTTACGGCCGAAAACGCCAAATTGTAAATTTGGTACAACCAAGGAATCGTATTTGCATGTTGTACCCCGTGACCCGAAATAAATAATAAAGATAATTGCCAATAACTTATTTGAATTATTGTTTCATAGTATTATAGTGTACGATATTTTTTGTTCTTTTAAAAATTATATAATAATTAAATTATACGCGGTTTTAAGGATATGTGATATAACTTGATACAAATTAAGAAGACAGATTAATATTGAAAATAACGATAAGAAAATAAATACAAACCACACAGATTGAACAACCTTAGCCTCTGAGTTTGATCACCCTCGAGCCAAAAAACGAATCAACTAATATTAGAAATGAACAACAAGATTGTGAGCACGTGATTTTTTGCCTCACATGAATTAATCCCACAAAATCAAAACAAAAATAGTTTGTTTTATTGTGCGCAATTTTGTGGATTTTGTGGTATTTTTCTTTTATTGTTTGCATTTGTCTCTGCACGCTTATTTTTATTTAATAAAGAAAAAACACAAAAAAAATATGGCATTTTTTTGGTAATTAAGGATTATATTAATCACCAAAGAGATTTCAATACAAAACCATAGTTCGGCCACTACACAGCTGACTATCACATCTAGACTATATATCAACTATCTCTATACCTATCCCTCTATTTACAGTAGATATTGCTGAAGCTGTTGCCTAATTTTGGGGGTACCTCCAACATTACAAGTGTATGCAATGTCCCTAATTAGGTTGTCACTGCTACGGAAAACATTCTCAAAGATCCTCGCATTTCTCTCCAACCACAGAGCGTAGAATAATTCTGTTGCAACCATTTTGAATATGTTAGTCCGACTTGATTTCCCTTTAGCTTTACCAACAATCCATTGTATAAACTGTTCCCAGTTCGGCATACTGGAGTAAACCTCTCTGATCCAAGACAATGTCTGATCCCATAGTGGTGTAGCAAATGAACAACTATGGAAAAGATGGTCTCTGGTTCCTGGAGCTTGCTGGCACAGAACACATATGTTATCCACATTCATACCCCAATAAAGTAGCCTATCCTTGGTTGGTAGCCTACCACGAAGCACCAACCACAAATTGAAGACAGCCTTGGGCCTAGCATAGTTTTGAGCAGTTAGGTTCTTCCAGGGAACTCTCAGGAGTTGGCCAATCTGAAGCAGATAAAGTTGCCTAATGGAGCATACTGACATGTGCAGACTTTGGTGTTGTTGTAGCAGTCCACTTGCTGCAATTATCTTTCGGACCATCCAACTAGCTTGCTTGGGTATATGAATGTTCTCCAGTTGGTGCTGCTTTATATAAACAATGTGAATCCATCTGACCCACAGGGTGTCTTTCTTGTGAGCCAGATCCCAGCATAGTTTAGCAATAGCTGCCTTATTCCACAACAAGAGGTTTGTGAGGTTCAGCCCACCAGCTGATTTCGGCAAACACATTTTGTCTCAGGCAATGTAGGCCTTCTTAGAGATACCACTGATCCAGACCATATAAAACTTCTGCAGACTGCTTCAATAAGCTTTAGAATCTTTGTAGGGATGAGGAAGAGTTGTGCCCAGTAAGCTTGTATACCAAAGACCACTGATTGTACCAATTGCAGTCTCCCAGCATATGACAACTTTCTAGCAGTCCGTGAGGTGATCCTAGCAGTGATCCTATCTACCAGAGGCTGCCACTGAATCAAAGCCATCTTTTTGGTGGATAAAGGAATGCCCAAATATTTCGAACTAACAAATTATTCTTTATTGAAAGTTAAAACAGGATTAATTCAAGCAACCATGCAGAAGTAGGTGCAACCCAAAAGAGAAATGGAATACGCAAGCGTTGAAACAGCTTTGCAGCAGGGAATTGACCAAAATGAAGTTTCTACCCAAATTCTTTCATGCATTTTGCTAAATAAAAGGAAGAAAATAAGAATAAAAGTAAAGAAGAAGAATGAAATAAGGAAAAAAAATTAAAATCCCAAAAGAAATAATCATGGTAGCATAGGGTTCCGTTCCCTAGATATTCCGAAATAACCCGAGGATCTCCCTAGCATAATCCAAGGAGCTTTTTCTTTTCAAATCCCAGCATAACCCGAGGATCTCCCTGGCATAACTCAAGGACCTTTTTTCTATCCAAATTCCGGCATAACCCGAGGATTTTCCTGGCATAACCCAAGGAGTTTTTTCTTTCCAAATCTTGACATAAACCATGGATCTCCCTTGCATAACCCAAGGAGATTTTTATTTTCAAATCCCAGCATAACCCGAGGATCTCCCCGGCATAACCCAAGGACCTTTTTCTTTCCAAATCCCGGCATAACCCGTGGATCTCCCTAGCATAACCCAAGGATATTTTTCTTTCCAAATCTCGGCATAACCCGAGGATCTCCCTGGCATAACTCAAAGGGATTTTTTTTCCAAATAGCGGCATAACCCGAGGATCTCCCTGGCATAACCCAATGAGCTTTTTTTTCTTTCCAAATCCTGGCATAACCCATGGATATCCCTGGCATAATCCAAGGAGCTTTTTCTTTCCAAATTCCGCCATAACCCGTGGATCTCCCTGTCATAACCCAATGAGCATTTTTCTTTTCAAGCCCCGACATAACCCGTGGATCTCCCTAGCATAACCCAAGGAGTTTTTTATTTCCAAATTACGGTATAACCCGTGGATCTCCCTGGAATAACCCAAGGAGCCTTTTCTTTCCAAGTCCCGGCATAACCTATGGACCTCCCTGGTATAACTCAATGAGCTTTTTCTTTCTAAATCCTGGCATAACATGTATCCCTAGCATAACTCAAGGAGCCTTTATCTTTCAAAATTCTAGTATAACCCGTGAACCTCCCTGACATAACCCAAGATGCTTTTTCTTTCCAAGTCCCAGCATAACCCGTGGATCTCTTTGGCATAACCCAAGGAGCTTTATCTTTCCAAATCCTGGCATAACCCGTGGACCTCCCTGGCATAACCCAAGGAGCTTCTTCTTTCCAAATACCAGCATAACTCGTGGATCTCCTTGGCATAACCCAAGGAGACTTTTTCTTTCCAAATCCCATTATAACCCGTGTATATCCCTGGCATCACCCAAGGAGATTTTTATTTCCAAATTCCGGCATAACCGTGGATCTCGCTGGCATAACCCAAAGAGCTTTTTCCTTTCAAATCCCGGCATAACCCAAGGAGCTTTTTATTTCCAATTCCGGCATAACCCGTGGATCTCCATGGCATAACCCATGGAGCTTTTTCTTTTCCAAATTCCGGCATAAACGAAAGAGCTTTTTCTTTCCAAATCCCTCGCATAACCCATGGAGCTTTTTTTCCGTCCCGGCATAACCTCAGGATACTATTTCTTTTCCGGCATAACCCGGTCATTTCTTAGCTTAACTTGGATTCATTCACAAGGATACAAAATACTAATCTGAACGCTTAGATATATGTCACAACTAACTCATAAAATCTTTCTAGTAAAAACTGGGGCAGAAAATTTTGTTCGTTTGTTTTGGTATCTTAAGCAGGTTGACCTCAATACATAAGGTACGAGATGACCGATGGAATGAGTCTCAATCCAGAATAAAGGAAAGAAGAAAAGAACATAAACAAATAAACTCAAATGTGAAGCAAACAAGGGTGCGGATTGCTCACAAATCTGGTTGAAGTCACAAGCTCCACTGATCCCGTTTTGACCCAATACGACGGAAAGAAACAACACCTACAACTTGCAAGTATCAAGATTCAGATCGTAGTCCACAGCGAAATCAGCGAAGACTCGAGATCAAGTTTCCAGTGAATTATAGATAAGAAATTGTAACTCATTGTTGATAGGCATAGCTAGCTTAGCTTCGTTTTTCCTTTTGGTGTAATAAGAAGGTCAGTAAGTAGTAGCAGCAGCAGTAACAGTGAAACCACACCTTCATGGTAGTATCATCTATCGAAATTTCCCGGACTACATTGCATGATTCTTTTTTAGCCAAGGATATGTAGTAAACCTTTGAAGCAGAGGTTCGGTCAAATCTTTCACAAATACTTAACACGGAGTACTCAAATAGCCAAAAAATCGCTCATGTCCGCTCACTTTGTGTATGCACGAAAACTCTTCGTGTTTACGGGCAAAAAGGGGCAGCTGTGAGCACGTGATTTTTGCCTCACATGAATTACTCCCACAAAATCAAAACAAAAATGGTTTGTTTTATTGTGTGCAATTTTCTGGTATTTTTCTTTTATTGTTTGCATTTGTTTGTGCATGTTTATTTTTATTTAATTAAGAAAAAATACAAAAAAAAAAAATATGTCATTCGCATTTAGGATTTGATTTTTACATTTTTCTTAATTAATTAAGTAAATTGTTTTACAAAAATGATGGAAAAATTACAAAAACTAAAAAAAATAAATAACGTACTTTACATTTTTAGTGTTTAATGTCAAAATTGTGTGATTTCTTTTAATTTGGTATTTAGTTATGTGTGATAATTATTATTAACCATCAATTAGTATTTTTAAGTTAATTTGGATATTATTAACTTAATTTAGGATTATAGTTTTATTTTAAAAGAAAGAAAACAAAAGGAAAAGAATTAAATAAAAGAGAAGGGAATAATAATTGGGCCAAAGCCCAATTTAATTCAAGAAGCCCAATATAAATACACCTAAACCTACCACAAACCAGCCCAGACCGGTAACCTGACCCAGTCCATATCTACACCTACCAAACGACGTCATTTCTCGCCCAAAAGATCTAAGCCGTTGATATTCTTTGATCAAATGGTCAAGAATCTTCCCTATTGCCCAAACACGACCTGTTCCCAAAACCGGTCCGCCCAGTTGCTAATCTAAACGACCCCGTTTTATGCCCATTTGATCACAACCGTTGGATTTCTATCATCCAACGGTTCACGATTAAATATTATTTTTAATATACCAAAATCACTTCAACCCCCCCCCCCCTCCACTTCATTGTCACATCATCATCTCCAAACCCCTAACCCTAGAGACGTCGCCTCCGTCGGCGACAACCTCCAATCAACCCAAAAGTTACACTGTAAACTCCTATCACCCTCCCCATTCAAATATCCAACAAACTACCTGTAGGACCCAAATGCTCTTTGTCAAGACGCCCAAGTTCGCTGTCAAGACAGGGACAGTGAAGAGATAGAATAGAAGAACGAAAAATAGAAGAACGGTAATATGCAGAGATAGAATGAAAATAGAAAAGATAAACTGAAGAGAAAATTGGACCAATGAATAAAGTGTTTTATTCAAATATGATCTCTTGAGGAAAGAAAGATAAACTCAACTTCTAATCTCTTCTCTACTTCTGCAGAAAGGAAAAACTATCCTATTTAAAAGCAACTACAATAACTAGTAGCTAAAAACAAGGAACCACTAACTATGAACGTTAATGCATTAATCTCACGCATTAAACACATTCTCTATTCCCACGTAACTCCATCAGTTACGCTCCAAAAGACTCGGTCTTGCTGCTGCTGTCAACTGCCCTCCAGTGTTTTGACACCCAAACACCTGGATTAACACCAACACTACCCTCGAATATCACTCATATTCTTCGAATCTTGAATGGAAATGATGACTCCTAGCGTCGATAGAATTTCTCCGGTGGCGGCGCTGCATCCAACCCCTCCAAAATTAATACCCTGAAGTCACCTCACTCCCCTATTCACTAATCCATGAGTCGTTACCTTCGAATTAAACCATAATCGTCAAATAATGAGTCTAAGTTTTTAACCTAATAGCTACAGAGTCAAGATTCATCAGTATTTTAATTTAATTTTGATTTTTATTTGTGTGTTCTTAATAAGAACACCCATGTAAAATCAAAATTTGGTTTAAAGAAGTGAAGATTCGAAGGTTTTCAATTGCTACTGACCGGTGAGTTTCTGTTTGTTTATATTTTAGTGTTATTTTTTATTGTTCATCTTCCTCGTCTCTTTTTCTTTTTCTGATCAATTTCAAATTGAAGTTCGATCAGTTCCTCTGGTATAAGTTTTTTTCATTCACTATTGTTTAGGTTGGTTTTGAGGATTTGTTTTGTGTAATTAGGATAACAGTTCGTTTCAAGACTAGGAATTATATCTCGTTCAATTATTTGGTCAGAATAGTTGAGATTAATTCAATAGTTTGGTTTAACTCTTTAACTTATAAGAATTGATTAGTATTAATTCAAATGGTCACCTAATTTAAGAAGCTTCTTGTGAATGGTAGGGTAAAACTGGCACTACTGAAGTAAGATATAAGCATTAAGTTAGTAGACAATTAAGAATTGAAAAGTAGAATTAAAAGTGGTGAATGTACTGAGTTGTAAGCCTTATATAGCTACATAATTCATACACAAAGGTGCAGTTTTTATTGGTACTCTGAAATACGGCGAAAATAGTTCTGAAAAATACTAAAAAATAAAAAGATTTTCGATTCCAAAAGAAACAACTAAATTTTTTCTAAAAAATATTGTTTTGTTAAAATTGCACCTCAAAGTGTTCTGTACATCATTGTTGTTCCATTTGGGTTTGAGATAATTTGAAGTTGAATTGTTAAAACCGATTTGGATTCTGCTGGGATTCGAGTGTGTTGTGAGGACTAATTGGTTGAAACTGTTGTCCTGTTCCTACTAATTCCTGCTACTGTTTCCTTATTTCTTTTCTCCCTTTTGCGTTCTCCAGATACATTTTCTGGATCTTCCCTGATGTAGCGTCCAATACTGGATATAAGATAAAGTTGTATCTGTGTTCTTTTGTGAATATGAACATTACTTCGTCGTAATTCAATTAGTCGTTGTAACTAATATGGACTGTGGAAATGTATTTTCATTAGACAATTATGTTATCGCATATTTGATGCTTATTAACGTCATGTTAATTAGACTGTTGGAATCATTCTTTGGCATATATTAGTATTCTGTTCGATAAAGTTTTCATATAGTTTAGTTCATTTTAAAATTTGACATCATGTTAGTATAGGTTTTGCATTAGTGTTATGTTTAGATTCCTATTTGATAAATACTATCAATGTATATTATACATGTTTGAATATGTTTGTGAAAATAAACTCTAGGGTAAATACGTATATCTTGGGATATATACACTCCAGGTGTAAGTATGAAAGTGAAATTTAAAATCAGCCTATAAGATTGAAGCTTAACTGTTCCAAAATGTCCTAATTACCATGAAAATTGGACTGTGAAAGGTTTTACATGTTTTCAATAATTTTTAATTCGTTTAATTTCTGTATGTACTGAATTGACAAATTGATTTACTTCAACTCTTAAAAAATACTCATCTATTACCATAGTGTAGAATTCAGAAAAGATACAAAAAATTCAAGGTCAATTCATCACACTTGGGGCTATATTAAAGTTGTCCAGACGCTGCATATGTAACCCTGTCAGAGGCCCAAATATAAGAGTTATCTTCACAGTTGAAACTTTGATATTGGGCCTAGTTATATTAATAATAGGCCAAGTCAAAAATAAATAATGAGGCTACATTATTTTTTAGAGACAATCTTTAGTAGAGAACAATATTCTCTTTAGGATATCCTTTAAAACTAAAATGAGATGCACCGCGTCGAATAAAATTAAAAATTGTGTGGCCTCTTTAAATGTTCACATTAAATATTTAAACCTTGGGACGTTCCATTTGGCGAATTTCATGGCCTCCCGCAAAGTTAATAATACGCTAGTTGCTTTAGGCCTAACATTCAATAATATTACCTTCTTAAACTCGGGTGCACATTTATGTGGCCTAAATCCAAGCCTCAACAGCGTTAGAATATGTCAAAAATTACGAGTGCATTTATGTGACGTGGTTCGAGATGTATTTTAACAATGTTACAAATTTCTTAAAAAATTAATTCAAAGCAGTAAGTAATTTAAATTGTAATTTAAATTAAAACATGTATTAATATCAGATATTTAGCCATTTGTAATAGTTTAAGCGACCGTGCTAGAACCATGGGATCCGAGGGTGCCTAACACCTTTCCTCGGGTCAACAAAATTCCTTACTTAGGATTATTGGTTCGCATACTTCACAAGGAAAGTCGAAATCTTCCTCGATTTGGGATTCAAATAAACCGGTGACTTGGGACACCAAAAGCCAAACATATCCCAAGTGGCGACTCTAATAAATAAAATCTCATTTTGAATAATTTATTGGAAAAAACTCTCTTATATACTATCCTCCGGGGTGGTGTGTAAAAAGGAGGTGTGACAAAGATGACAAAAACTAAAAATAATCAGCATATTACTTTCTTTGTCCGTGTTACAACGTGTCCTACAAATGATCAAAATTCCTCTTATATAGTAGGGGTGTTCTACTTTTGGTACAATTCTATACAAGTTGAAAAATCCCATGATGCTAATTAATCAACATCTTCTTGATACGTGCCGAGATTTTCGCCATGATCTTTGACCGATTACGGATATTCGACTTTTCGTTATTTGGCTCGGCAAGTTTCCGTTGATTTTGTTCAGCCTCTGACTTGCTCGGTCTTTGGATCATGAGCTCGGCGATCTAATTTTGCGCCTTGGTTCGATATAACCCGGGCTCGAACTTTGACCTGCCATATTCCAGCCTCGATTGATCACTCAATGGACGAATTCGATTTTGACCGTATAAAGATAATCCCTCATTTTTTAACATAGTCAAAAATATGGAATAATTTTTAGTTTTTTCACGAGATATTATGACATATAAAGTTTATTGTGTTAAAAATTTAATAGGGTTCAAAGTTTCTCGGTGCACGGTTGGAGCTCGATTCAAATAAAGAATGGTGCTAGGCCATTTATTAGTGAACAGTGATAAACAAAACAATGACCAAAGAGTACATTGAATGCTAATTTTAAAACATTACTTTGGACGGGCATTTTGGAATATATATATATATATATATATATATATATATATATATATATATATATATATATATATATATATATATATATATATATATATATATATATATATATATATATATATATATATATATATATATATATTAAAGCAAAGAAGTTTACATTCTCAATTAGCCAAGTATCAAGTTATTAATAAGCCAAGTGACAACATATTAAAAAGACACATGACAATTTAATTCAACCCAAATTTATCGCTTTTATAGAAGTAGAACATTTCCATTACTTAATATTTTCAACTAAATAAATTATAAAATACTAAAAATTACAGAAACTTGTCACATTTTCAATGGCAGCCTATTAACAATACTCTTGGCAACATAATTCAACCAAAATTTATCACCTCTTTTCTATAAAAGTAGAAAATTTTCATTACTTAATATTTTTCAACTAAATAAATTATAAAACACTAAAAATTAGAGAAACTTGCCACATTTTCAATATCAGCCTATTAAGAATACACTTGGCAACCTAATTCAACCAAAATCTATCACCTCTTTTCTATAAAAGTAGAAAATTTCCATTACTTAATATTTTTCAACTAAATAAATTATAAGACACTAAAAATTAGAGAAACTTGCCACATTTTCAACAAAAGTATCGTCTTGATAGTTCTGCCACTCATAGGTTCATAAGCTTCACTGTTTACTTAGAAAATTAAATAAAACTGAAGTTTCAATATTCTCTAAAAAACCCTCAAAGAAACTCCAAACTCATAATTGTATGTTGCTTTTTCATACGTGACAAGTAGAAAAGGATTGAAGATTTTAATCTATGATGATGGTAGCCAAATAACGAATGAAGCTAGAAATGTGGTATATAAAGTAGTTTTATGTAATTTAGTTTGGTGGAATCATGAGGTATTTTCAATTTGCTTTTCCAATAAGTATAAGGAGAGATGACTATAAGTTTTAACTGAGCTGTCACTATTGTTTTGGCAGGGGCGAGAGGAAATCTGATTCAACAAGATAGTAGAGGATATCAAGGTATCTTCATAACTACAATTTTGAGTTACTACATTTCCTTCTGTTGGGGGTTGAGAAGTATTGGCTCTATGTATAGTCTTTCAATAGTTTCTCCCGGAAAAATTACCGTGAAGCACAATGTATGTTAACTTCTGTTAGCGATTAGTATAACCAAAATACTTGATCATGTAAATCTCTTAAAGCTATGTTATTCCACATTGCTAGAAAGACTTCTTTTACTTTTTCCATCATATAAAGATGCCCAAATACTTCCCTTATTATCTTCTTAGTGGAATATTATGTCAGGATTATCTGTTGTTTGTTGTGACTATTATAGGCTTTGATTGAAAAATAGATATATTGATATATTTTTTAATCTTTTACTGGATATGAATGATAATCTAGTTGTTGTCTGTAGGTTATGATTGAAGGTTTTTCATCGTTAAGATATAAGTTTTTCATGACGAGGACAGTATGTTTGGATTAATTGATACTACTATTAGCTATACAAGTCTTAAATTGTGACTGTTGTTGCATTATGTTCAATTTTTTGTTTTGTTTTTTGGAAACATATGTAAGTGAAGTTATTGTCTATGTGCCTATCTTATGTTATTCGTTCATTTAGTTATAGTAGAAACTGTAACATTGGCAGAGTTACCCGGTAATTATGCTGGTGAAAGGTAGTCGGTTCCTGATACAATAGTCGAGGTACGCACAAGCTAGCCCCGACAACATCATCATAAAAAAGAAAAGAGAAAAGAAAGAGAGAACAAAATAAATAAAGGAAATCCAGGCATTTTTTTCGCAACCTGCCAGGGAGTGATTAGGGCGATCCTCCAGATGTTGTGCACTGATAGACATATGGAGGTCTAAGTTTCAATTTTTTGCCATCTTGATTGGTTATGGTTCCACTGAATGCTGCTGATTCGTGGAACTTAATGTAGGATATGGTTTGTGTATGGAATTTAAAGAATTTGTCCGGAGCTAAAAAATGAATTAGCACAATGGTCTCAATGCCCTTTCGGATAGGGGAATTCCATTCTTGAGGCGCTTGATGAAGAAGCCATGGAAACAAGTAACTTGGAACAGATGATAAATATTTTTAAAGTAGGACTGATGTGTACTGGAGAATCACCATTTGGCAGGCTGTCAATGAAGGAGGTCTGCAACATTCTTCGAAGCTACAACGAACCTCAATTATTGAGGGAGTGTAATGTTTAGTCGTAAGTAAGACATAGTTGTATTTCTAAATACAATAGAATGTGAAAGCCATGTTGGCGATGATGCCTTTCAGAGACTAATTAGTCCTATGCTTTTTCAACATTTAACTTCTTTAATACTCACAAAATTGTTAATTGACCTGTCAAAACAGATCAATAATCCTCATCTGTTCCAATTTATGTAACACTTCAGAATGCAGTTAATTTAAATTAGACCCAGTATCTAAATTGAAAGAATTTGTCTTATTATATACCTTTTGGACATACTATTAATCTTGATGCTTGCTCAGTAAAGTAGGAAGTGTGATATCAGGCATGAATGTAGTTGGAGGAGTCTTCCTTTATAAGATTTAAGTTTAACCTACTCGAACTTAGTAGTTATTAGATGTAAGATTTTATGTATAACTTGCATTTCCATGTTACAGGGGTGACTTTAATAATTTAGTTGCATGTGTGCGCACACATATACTGAACTTTTGTTTGAGTGGAAATATTGATATTTTGCCCGATTGTTTTGATATGTTACTTTTTTAAGTTTAATGACTTAATTATATGCTCAAAGACTCAGGCGTTCTTTTACACCCTAATTGAAGCAGCCATTATGCAGATTCAGTAGTAACTATGACGCTTTTCTTTCAAGGAAATGTACTAAACTGTTATAAATAGGGAGATTTTACACTTCTATTTAACGTGAATGTCTTTAATTTTCTAGAGTCCTATTATTGGTAGCTAAATCATCCCATTCCCTATAAATAAAGGGGTCTTCTACCATTGTAATACATCCCTAACAATTTCTAAGTATCAATAAGAATACTTCTCTCTCTCTATTCTCTCTATTGCTCTTGTTCTTGCATTATTGTTCTTGTCTTTATATTATTTCATAACACGTTATCAGCACGAGACTCTACCGTCTCAAGAACCATTCTCGAAAAATCTAAGGTATTTCCCTCTTCCTAATTTAATTTTCGATTATGTCTGACATTACGAAAAGAAAGTTCGTTGCCCTTGAAATTTCGGGCAAGAACTATATGACATGGGTGTTGGATGCTGAAATCCACTTAGATGCTATGGGTCTCGGAGACACCATTAAAGATAGAAAAAAAGCATCCACCCAAGACTGTGCGAAGGCCTTGATTTTCTTGCGTCATCACCTTGATGAAGGTTTGAAGATTGAATATCTCACCGTCAAGGATCCACTCATCTTGTGGAACGGCTTAAAGGAGAGATATGACAACCTGAAGTTGGTCACTCTGCCACAAGCACGATATGATTGGGCTCATCTGAGGCTCCAGGACTTTAAGTCCGTTTCTGAATATAATTCTGCAATGTTCAGAATTACTTCTAAATTGAAGCTATGCGGGGATAAAATCTCCGATTATGATATGCTTGAGAAAACGTTTACAACGTTTCATGCCTCCAATATGGTAATGCAACAACAGTACAGAGAGAAAGGCTTTACAAAGTACTCTGAACTGATTTCTCTTCTACTAGTGGCTGAGCGAAATAATGACCTGCTCATGAGAAATCACGAAAATCGACCCACTGGTCTACACCACTGTCTGAAGCAGATAAGGTGCACTCTCATTATGCCAAACATGAAAAGGGCCATGGTCATGGTCGTAAACGGGGTCATAGCCAGGGACGTAGACAAGGAAGAAATTCCAATGAAGTCCGTCAACCCCCAAGGAGAGATAACCGCCGAAAGCAGAAATGGGATCATGAAGATCCTAAGGCAAATGGTTCAGAAACTATATGTTATCGTTGCGGTGGGAAAGGGCACTGGTCAAAGACTTGCTGTATACCAAGACACTTGGTTGACCTTTATCAAGTATCTCGAAAGAGTAAAGGCCCTGAAACAAATTTTGTCTATGACGACAACTTGGACATCACCCACCTGGATGTGGCAGACTTCTTTGAGCAACCCGAGGGGAAAATAGACCACCTAATCGGTGATGGGTCCGTGATGAAAGAAGATGGAGTTATTTGATTTTGTTCTACTTATTTGTATTAGTTAGTGAATAAACTAATAGTCATTAGTATTAGCTCGTATTAGTTAGTTCATGATGCAATGTTAGCAGTAGTTCTTTAGAATGTTTTCAATATGCTCAAATATCAATAATATTTTTATTTTCCAGTAGGGGTAATCGACTAGCCTGAAAAACTAGTCGATTATCTAATATTTTCGCATTAAAGCTGAAAAACAATTGATCGACAATCGATTGTCTATGTCTAACAATCGATTGTCGTTAGACAGTGTAATCTGGAATTTTTCAAAAATCATCCACAATCGATTGTCTATGTCTAACAATCGATTGTCGTTAGACAGTGTAATCTGGAATTTTTCAAAAATCATCCACAATCGATTGTCTATGTCTAACAATCGATTGTCGTTAGGCAGTGTAATCTGGAATTTTTCAAAAATCATCCACAATCGATTGTCTATGTCTAACAATCGATTGTCGTTAGACAGTGTGATCCGGAATTTTTCAAAATTAATCAACAATCGATTGTCAATGTTAAACAATCGATTGTGTGTGAAAAATGCTTAAACTGAAAATTTTCATGCTGCATAGTAATTGATTATGGATAACATATCTAATTTTGTTAGTCAACTGTTAGCAGCAGATTTTGAAAATATTGTTTAAATGTGAAACAAAAAGTTGTTTATTCTCATGTTCGTATATTTTCTTTTGTATGCCAAACCATGGGAAGTAAATTGATTGAAGGCTCCGAAAGAGCAACTGTAACTCTGCCCAAAGGCACGACGTTTATCTTAGAGAATGCAATATTCTCCTCCAAGTCTAAGAAGAACTTGTTGAGTTTTAATGATATCAATCAAAATGTTCTCCTCCAAGTCTTAAAGGAACTTGTTGAGTTTTAAAGATATCATTCAAAATGGATATCAGATTGAGACAATACATGAGTATAATCTTGAATACCTCATTTACTCATGAAAACGAGGCTGCCCACTTCGGTTTGGGGTCACGCCATTTTGCATGCAGCAATGCTAGTTCGTCGGCTGCCCACTTCGGTTTGGGGTCACGCCATTTTGCATACAGCAATGCTAGTTCGTCTCTGACTGACGAATTGACACAAATATTCCCCGTTGCAATTGGTTTTGGGTCATGAACCTAATATATCCCATTTAAGAATCTTTGGATGCGCAGTATATGTGCCTAAAGCACCGCCATCCCGCACCAAAATGGGTCCGCAAAGAAGGTTAGGAATATATGTTGAGTTTGAATCGCCCTCCATTATTCGCTACCTCGAAATATTGACAAGAGATTTGCACGATTTGCAGACTGTCAATTTGATGAGACACTTTTCCCAAAATTAGGGGGAGAAGTTGGTGAAACCAAACGGGAAATTTTGTGGAAAAATGCATCATTATCTCATCTTGATCCATATACCTCTATTTGTGAAAGAGATGTACAAAAGATTATCCATTTGCAAAGAATAGCAAATCAAATGCCTGACGCATTTACGGACTTGAAAAGGATAACGAAATCCCACATCCCCCCGAAAAATGTTCCAATCCGTATTGATGTCCCTGTTGGACAATCATCTAGTGTCATATCTAATGAGTCAAATGCACGCATGAAGCGTGGCAGACCATTAGGTTCCAAAAATCGAAATCCTAGAAAGAGGAAAGCAAATGATCAAAATGACACTACGAAAGAATCTCATGAGGAAATTCATGATTTAACAAATTCTGAGATTCATGAAGAATCCATTGAGCCCGAGGCTCTGGAAAATACGGAACTATCCATAAATCCAATCAATATTGAGGCAAATATTAATCGAGTGGATATAGTGGTGGATAATGTCTTTGCTTATAATGTCGCATCTAGCATTATGCAAGAATGTGAGGATCTCGAACCTCAATCTGTTGAAGAATGTCAAAAAAGACATGATTGGCCAAAGTGGCAAGAAGCAATTCAATCAGAATTGAATTCGCTGGCAAAACGTGAAGTTTTTGGCCCTATAGTTGAAACACCTAATGGTGTCAAGCCTGTTGGCTATATATATGGCATGAATGATCGTTGGTCACGTACCTATTGTACGCCAAAGTATTTTGGAAATATGACTATTAAAGGACAACGATAATGCAAGAAACATATCTTGCATATAAGTTTGACATGACCATAATGGTATAACTTTCTCTTTAAGAAAGATATTCACCACATGGATGTTGATGAATCTGTGGTAGTACAAAATTAATTGAGAGCTCTAGAAGAGCCAATTATTACTATGTTGGAGAAACACAATTGAGTATTGTGCTGTGGTAAGTCTCAAAGAAACTTATTCAGTTTCCAAAGTACACGCGAAAGCGATTGATTATATTGATACTATAAATAAAGGAAGGATTTGATATCTCCTATTACTACAACTTGTAGCGGGGTAATTTGTATATGAAAAGCTACCCGCTTTGTTCTCCAGTTTGTACTACACAAACGAAAGAATGCCACAATAAAGTGGATATCTATTGGTATAAAACCCATGTCATAATAAACCTGAAGTTTATTGATAAGTGCACATGTCATGGTGTAAATTTGAAGTTTACCAATATTGATAATTTATTCAGTTGGCATTCGTGTTAGCCATCTCATTTTAAGTATGATGTGCAAATTCACATAGGTGAATATTAAAGAACTAGAAAGTTCTTTACGAATTCTCTTGTATCACTTGTTCTCATTAATGAACTGACCAACTAAAGAGTTCGGGTTGAAGCCCATAAATTCTGGAAATATCAAAGGTGAATATGGGCCCATTCACCTGCCATGTATACCACATATGATGCATTTATGAAATGGTTACATGCGCAATTGTTATTAACCCGCAGCCTGGCCGGTGCTTGCGAGGTAAATTGCTCAGTAATCTAACTTCGAGCATAATTTCCAGATTCTCTACTCAAGATAGTTCATCTTGATAAGTTGGTTTATATCAAATTTGGTTTAGCAAGATAATTATTGAGTGCTTCCACTTAATAGCTAAACTGTTTCTTATGAGAACAAAGTTATATATATCAGTTTGATATACGTTGTATACGAGAGTATATTATATTCTCCCCTCACAAGTGGTTCAGGGTCAGGAACCAAATAATTTCATCTTATTATTAATGTGCTGTGTATATTGACATGATAATGCACAAAGATGATTTCTCAAAGTTGAGGAAACAAGTTAGCTTTTCTAACATGAGGGGGAGACATGATAAACACTTGAGAAAAGGTTACATGAGATGAATTATCATTTGTGTAGATCCTCGAATATCATGATATGAACTTGAAGTTCATAAAAGGATAATTCAATTGCAACATATTGCAAAGCATGCTATACGCATTTGCTGACCCAAAGAATGTAACTATATTCTCACTACAAATGCTCATATTAAGTCCCTGAAGGACAAAGTCTTGGATACGCTTGAAGCGTATAGACAAATACTTGATTCCATGTGAAAGACATGTAGATTTGGACATGTAGTTCAAATACTTGAGAGTATAAAAGTCAAAGGTATGTATAATCAGTTTTCGATATCTTATTTGTTTAGCATGACATGAAAACTTGATATGCATCTAAAGTCTATTATGTGACTTACATGACTTAACTTGAAATATTTAAGTTGCTTGAAGCATATGCAATTCTTGGTCCTGAAGTACCACATCCTAAGTACAATTTGTGTACATATGTATCTTGCTATAACTATAAGCATGATGGCATTGAGAATACATCTATAAAGATATTGAAGAGTCATTCCACGATATTATATGAAGATGTTCATATCTATCAAGAATGATGATTTCAAGGTGCGGAATATTTATTCAAGTCAATATGGTTGATTTATTTATCAGACATCTACCAAAGATTGTTTTGAAGATGGTGCACAAGATTGGAATGCAAATGCTCAAGGATATAAATTGATGTTCTTATCAGGGGGAGTTAATGCGCGTTGCACTCTTTTTCCCTTACAAGGTTTTGTCCCAACTGGGTTTTCCTTGCGAGGTTTTTAACGAGGCAACCAATAGGCGCATATTCAAACATGTGTACTCTTTTTCCTTACTTTAATTTTTCCCATTGGGTTTTGTTTTAAGGTTTTAACGAGGCACATCATTGAATAGACATTCAAGGGGGAGTGTTATAAATAGAGAGATTTTACACTTCTATTTAAGGTGAATGTCTTTAATTAGAGAGATTCTAGAGTCCTATTATTGGTAGCTAAATCATCCCACTCCCTATAAATAAAGGGGTCTTCTACCATTGTAATACATCCCTAACAATTTCTAAGTATCAATAAGAATACTTCTCTCTCTCTATTCTCTCTATTGCTCTTGTTCTTGCATTATTGTTCTTGTCTTTATATTATTTCATAACATAAACATAGTTGTTGATAACAATTCAGCCATTTAAAGAATAATTTTAAATTTATAGATAAAGTTCTTAAATTTGAATATAAAAAAAAAAGAAATTTATCTTTTTTCTGGGTCAAGTTATCATACTTAATTCGATTAAGTCTTATCCAAAGAGTTATTTATTGTCTCAACATTTGATTGTTTTACCATAACTATGAGTTATTATTTTGCTTCCTGACTATTTTTAGGATCCAATGACACCGACAAGAATGATATCAAAAAAGAAAAATAGAAGAAATTGCAAAATAAATCATGTAGTTAATATCCAATGTTTATCTATATTTACTGAGAAAATATAAATTTTAAAATTATTTACATAAATCAAAATAACTTAAATATTTGACATGATTAATGTTCGCGTATTCGCGTGGGTATTAATACTAATTATGACTTTATATATATCATGTAATCCTAGTAGTTTTATGTGAGACATCCTCGAAGCCTTTAATTACAGCACTTCAAGTTACATTGCATTTTTCCACAACCTAAGGTACTAGTAGTTATTTTCAACCGTTAAGAAACCAAGGTTAATTTTACTCACTACTGGCGCGTTTGGTAGGAAGGAAATGTTTTTCAGGAAAAAATTTTCTTGGATAACGAGTAATTTTATCATTTTTTATTTAGTTGATGAGTGAAAAAAAGTTTTCGAAAAATATTTTTAGTGTTTGGTAAGAGTGTAGAAAATTTTTGCTTGAAAAATAATTTCTATGCTACTCTCCTCACCTCCCACTTCCTTCAAATCTCTATGTTTTATGTGCTCTCCCCAACCCCCAACCCAAATACCCAATATTTTCAGGATTTTATTTTTTTCAAGAATTTAATTATTCTTTTAAAAATTCATACAAATCCAAAGGAACTATTTACTTTTTCTTATTAAAAAACAATGTTTAAATTTGTGCTCCAAAGCAAATACGCTTTTTACAACATGAAAAGAAAGTACTCAGTTTATTGAAATAAAAAATATTACTTTTACTACATCATTTTGTTAAAATAAAGAAAATATTTTTCTTACATCAGGAAAAGAAAGTACTTTTTTGTTGAAATGAAAGAAAATACTTTCTTTGGATCATGAAAAAAAAAATACTATTGCTGAAATGAAAAAAAAAAGTACTTTTATCAACAACATGAAAAGAAAATATTAATAATTTGATTTTTATTTAGGATGGAGGAGGAAGGGTTTGGGTAAGGGTGAGGGGTGGCTGGGGTTGGGGTGGGTGTGGTGGGATGGGGAATAGAGTGGGGAAGATTGATAAAGAGTATTGAAAAATATTTTTCCTTCTTTTGATATGGAAAATATTTTTCCTCTAATTGGACGAAAACGAGTTCATGAGGAAAATATTTTCCAAAATATTTATGCCAACCAAATATGGACAAAATTTTTTAAAAAAAATTGGAAATTGTATTCCTTTGTACCAAACACACCATAAATGTAATGCACTATACCGGTGAATTCATAAAATTATTTTTTTATCATATTAAAATAATTAAATATTACTTACTATTACAATAAAGTTAAAAATTATTTTTGTCACATAAAGTAATTAAAATTTAACACTGAAGTCACAAAATCTTACTTACTATCAAGTTAAATTGTTATAATCAACTATTGTTACAGTAAATAAAACTTAGTGCTCTCAGCATTACCCCACAAGGCCACAAGCAAATTGGAAACAAACTGAAAAGAGCTTCACAAAATTATATCAATCCAATCTATTTTTTGCTCAGAAATGATTTTCTGAAGTAGTAATTGCTCTGCATATCTTTTATAATTTGAATTGCTGTTGTTTCCCATGCTCCGATCCATCAATCAACAGGTACAATGCTTTTCCCAATTTCAGCTCTCCAAAATTTAACAAAGAATTTGAAGCTGATTCAAGTGAAAAACAACGGAATATTGATGATAGGCTATAATTGCATATTTTAGTCGCTTATTTACACTCAAATTTACTGTACTTTGATTGAGTTTGCGCTTTAATCGCTAGTGTCATGCACTAACTGTGTGTTTTATGCCTTGTAGGAGTGATTCCGAGCTATATAGATGTTATGGAATGAATTCAAGTGATTTGGAGCTTTGAAATCTGAATAAAATCTCAAGGAATTAAGTCGGGATCGCGTTTGGGGGGTCAACGGATGATAGTTAGAGCGAACGAAGCATCCAGTGGGCAGGTTGTGACTGTCTAGTAAAATAGACATTACTTTTTCGCTCAGAACTCCAATTTGGCTCCATAATATATGGTTGGAAAGTTACTTCAAAGGGCTACAACTTATATGTTTTACTGTTCCAACTTCGGAACTGAACAGGGTGAAAAATTCGCACTAGCGTGCCCGCTTTAGTTTTAGCGCGCCCGGGACAGAAAGTTGCCCAGATGCGCGCCCAGGTGCGCGACTGCGCTAGTTTGACCCGGCAAAGTGTCCCTTTTCACATTGGAGAAGGTAAAATTATTTGGGCCCAACCCTACTTGGTATATATACACAGTAGAACATTTTTAGAGTAATTTTTGACCTAGGAATAGCACAGAGCCGCCGTGGAGGCCGGGTTTCATCTTTTCTTCCATCAAACTTAGTAAGTTTATGTTTCTTTGTATGATTTGTCGTTTTGCTACCATGTCTATGTGGAGCTAAACTTCACGTTCTAGGGTTGTGGTTATTTCATGACTATTGTTATTCGGATATCGATTTTGATTTCTTAGTTTATCATATTGGTTTATTTATTCAATCTTGCACTTAATTATTTGATTGCTTGATCACCAATTGAATACTATCTACGAGTCGTGAATTGAACTCGAAAGTGGGAATTCTAGATTTCATATAGGATTGAGTAGAGCAAGTTCTTGGACCTGGGCATCGAGGAACGGATTCGCGGTTAGGATAGACATATACCTAATTGCCTTGCTTACAGGAATTATAAATGTGTTCTTGTTGATTCTAACTCCATAGACATAGGCGTTAGGTTAGCTTGAATAGGCGAGTAAGAACTCGACAAATTCTTATGAGCAACCTTAACCCTGTCAACCAATAAACTAGATAAATTAGTTAGTCAATTCAATAGAAGAATACAATAGGAATGTTAGATAGCCCATAACCCTAGATCGTTTTCATTACATTGATAACATAAAAATTTGTTCTTTCTTTGTTCAGAATTTATTATTTGTTTTCTTTTTATTTTAATTAGTTTAGAATAAAATATTTTTAGGTTTAATTCTTGTTTAGATAATTATGATAGTCTAATTTAGTTGATAGTTAATCACAAGTACTCGTGGGATCGACATCTGACTTTTAGTCACTTTATTATTTGAGGACCGCGTATACTTGCATGTGCATTTGGCTGCAACAAATAGATGGCGTATTATGACTGTGACTAAAGTCTGATGTTGCTGATATCTCTTGCGTGCTCTTGGTTCGTAGCTTCGCGATCAAATAATGCTCTTCATCTCTCTATTTTATTGCTCAAGAATATATTTCTCATATCTTCCTTTTCTCTTCATATCATTGCTTTATTCTTTCACTAGTTAGCTCGGGGCATAACCAGTATTTTCACTAAAACTAGTCAAAATATAAAGAATTAAACAGACAAAGAAGCCTAGGATTCAACATATAGTATAAAAAGGAAGTGCAGTGCCCACATTCACGCAGGATCCAGGAAAGGCCGCACGCCAAGAGGTGTGATGTACAGAGGCCGGATCCGGGATTTAAATCGTATATGTTCAACTTTTAAGGTTTTTAGCATTGAACCCATTTATATTTTAAAAGTTATGTGTTCATTTCCACTATTTTTGCAATTTTAATAAATTTTTACATGTAAATTTTTACACCGCGTCAGAAGTTATGGGTTCAGTTGAACCCGTTACTTGTTCACTACATCCGCCTCTGTGATGAATGTAGTCTACCGATATATCCTAATGCAAGCATCAATCGCTAATTTCACGGCTCGAACGTGTGACCTATACAGAGATAATGTAACAATGTAGCATAGTGTAATTTCTTAGTCAGCAAGTTAAACAGTAAAAAGATCTTTTGAAATCTCCAGTTCTGGAACTCATCTGGTAGACTTGGTAATTAGAGACTCTGATATATTTTGGGCTTCTATTGAGTACCCAGAATGGGGGCAATGGACTTCAATACACCGATCAGGAGAGGTTTTGTTGGTTCCGTATCTTGCCATATGCTTTATTTGTCATCTCTGCGTCAACTAGATATTGATCCAACATTGATCATATGCAAAAGCTGGTATACATTATATTGTCCTTTAAGTTTGTTCCCTTATCATGTATAATTGTATTGATTGACAAAAAGAGGCAAACAGATGTAGTATGGAACTTATCAATATTTGTCTAGTCACCTGACTTTTAGGTCCTTTATTTCATTTAATATTATGTAAAATCAAATAAAAAAGAATGTGTTACGTTGAAATATTCTTGCAGACAGATATACATTATCATGATTGATTGGAACAGTTCTTGTGAAGAAAATATGAAAAAATTGTATAACCCGAGCTTTTTCTAAAAGTTACCATTGTTTAGTGTTAATCAAACAGATTGCCAAGCTCTGTTATGTATCTAATTCTTTATGATGTGATTGGACATTCCGTCCTCCTCATGGTAATGTTTTGCTTTCATTGAAAATATTGTCATGTTGCTCCGTGCCTTAAGACAAGAGGGGTTGCTCTAATGGTAAGCAATCCCCACTTCCAATCGAGAGGTTGTTAGTTCGAGTCTCCTCAAGAGCAAGGTGAGAAGTTCTTGGAGGGAAGGATGCCGGGGGTCTATTTGGAAACAGCCTCTCTACCCAAGGGTAGGGGTAAGGTCTGCGTACACACTACCCTCCCCAGACCCCACTAAGTGGAATTATACTGAATTTTTTTTATTGTTGTTGCTTCGTGCCTTAATCCATAGACCATTTATATTAATGAACTATTCTTCAATTTAACTGGTTGTAAGTATTCGAATACCCAACAAGACAATGTATTGGTTCATTGAGCTGTTAATTTAATCAAGTTAGCTGTAGGTAACATAGCCAGTAATGTAGTAGTTCTCTAAATTCAAAGTAGACAAACTCCTGAGTCCTGGTTCATGCTTTATTAGACTGAGGAAGCAGACAAGTCTAACCTTGTTTTAAATTGTTAAAGCTAGTTAATGATTAAAGCTAGCTAATGATTAAAGCTAGCTAAGTTGGTGTGAATGAGAAATGGAGGGAAGAAGACAATAGAAGGAAAATGAAGTTTCAAAGCAAAGTTCCTTTGAAAAGGAGCTTTGTACCACATTGGTGGTAGAAAGGGAAAGTTATGTGCTTATATTAGAAAGCACTTCTTATAGCTCTTAAAGGGTTAAGAAGAGGGACTCCCCTCGCGCCGTCGTCGTCGCTCGGCTCGGATTTTGATTTGATTGATAATCTTTTTGGACCAAATTTATTTAAAATTCAATCTTCATTTTCTGAAATTATTTTTAATTCCCGCGGGAAAAATATTAATTTGTTAACTGTAAACTTCCCAACGTTCTTATTTTTCAGAAAAAGGCATGGCCTTTCCCGAACAGGCACCAAGCCTTTCCGAACAGTCACAATTCGAGGCTATATAAACTGAGGCAATGCCTCATTTTCGAGTACTGGAAAAAAAAAAATATTCGTGCATTAAAAATTCTGCATTCTTTTCTGCAAACTGAAACATATCGAGTCATAGTGATTTCGTTCCCGAATTTGAGTTCGTCGAAGTCGTAGGCGTTTGAGGTACCGCCACTCCTACGACAGGTATATCCGTTATATCCTGGAAGGAAATAATCCACAACCTCGGGTACAGTGAGGGGGTTAAATTCCTTAAGGACACACAGTGAATTCTGTGGTCTCGGATTTCTTCATTTCTGTGATTTTTTTTTTAACGTTACATACGTTCTGTTTTTTTTTTGTGTCTCTTCTTCTTACTGGTTTCCAGTTTCTCGTTGCTTTGAACACGGACAATCGATAACAAGCTTAAGGAATTTATATTATTATTTCCGTGTTCATCTGCTGTTGATTAAAACGTTACAGAACGATACAACAGTATAGAAAAAAAAAAATCTTACATAAAACAGTGACTACATACAGTTTTTCCTAACATAAAATTGTGACTGTCCAGAAAATAAAAGAAACTTGTAATTTTGTTGTTTGCATGTAACGAACTTGTATGTTGTTTGGAGACTAAATCTTCGGATTTTCTACTCCGGTTGAGATTAAAGTTTTCAGAACTTTCTACTCATTTGGGTTCTTGATTTGAAGATATAAAAACTTCATCAAGTATACTACATACAGTTTATTACATTCTATTTGAAGTTTGTTTTAATTATGTTTGTGTAAATTTGATTCGGTTTGAAGAAATAAAATCTTCACCGATTATTAAAGTGTTCTGTTATTTCCTACGACAGAAATGGGAGACCAAACTCCAAACTTGAATGCTACTGTTACTGCCACACCAGCCCCCGTGGTTGGTTCTACGAGCAATGCTGCGTCCTCCAGTCGTACTGCACCAGCACCGGCTCCGGCAGAGAAGCCCGGAAAATTCACCGGGATTGATTTCAAACGATGGCAACAAAAGATGTTCTTCTATCTAACTACTTTAAGCCTTCAAAAGTTTATTAAGGAGGATATTCCGGTTCCGCCGGAATCAACACCTGAAAATGAACGATTTGTTGTAATTGAGGCGTGGAAGCACTCCGATTTTTTGTGCAAGAATTACATTCTTAGCGGACTGGAGGATGATCTTTACAACGTCTATAGTAATGTGGGAACATCAAAAGAACTATGGGATGCGTTGGAAAAGAAATATAAAACAGAAGATGCTGGCTTAAAGAAGTTTATCGCTGCCAAGTTTTTGGACTACAAAATGGTAGATGGCAAGTCTGTTGTCACTCAAGTTCAAGAGTTGCAGGTTATCATCCATGATCTCCTCGCTGAAGGTATAAATTTAATTAATGCCTTTGTCAAAAGTATTCAGTGCCCCGTCACTTACATGTTGTTTGTTGTAGGTTTGGTGATTAGTGGGGCGTTTCAAGTTGCGGCAGTGATAGAGAAGTTGCCTCCTTCATGGAAGGACTTCAAAAATTACTTGAAACATAAGCGAAAGGAGATGACATTGGAAGATCTCATCGTCCGGTTGAGAATCGAGGAAGATAACAAGGCAGCGGAGTAAAAGGCAAATGGGAGATCAACCATAGGGGGAGCACATATAGTTGAAACTGCCCCAACTAATATGAAAAAGAGGAAAAAGGCACCGGGACCAAGGAACTATCCCAACAAGAAGAAATTCAAGGGAAACTGCCATAATTGTGGAAAAATCGGACACAAAGCTGCAGACTGTCGTGCTCCGAAAAAGGAAAAGAAGAAGGGTCAGGCTAATATGGTTGAAACAAACGAGGAGGTTGATGACTTGTGCGCTATGTTGTCCGAGTGCAACCTAGTGGGAAGTCCGAAAGAGTGGTGGATTGACTCTGGCGCCACTCGCCACATTTGTGCTGTTAGAGAAGCCTTTGCTTCATATGCTCCCGCCGGGCCCGACGAAACAATATATATGGGAAATTCTGCAACGGCCAAGATTGAAGGTTATGGAAAGATACTGCTGAAGATGACCTCTGGCAAGGTGGTGACTCTCAACAACGTCTGTCATGTTCCTGAAATTAGGAAAAATCTTGTATCTACCGGACTTCTAGTGAAGAACGGTTTTAAATGTGTTTATGTTTCTGACAAGGTTGTAATAAGTAAGAACGAAATGTACATAGGAAAAGGCTACCTCACAGAGGGCCTTTTCAAACTGAATGTAATGGTTGTTGCTAATAATAATAAAGTTTCTGCTTCGTCTTACTTGCTTGAGTCAAATGATTTATGGCATTCACGTTTAGGACATGTCAATTATAGAACATTGCGAAAAATGATTAGTTTGGAAGTATTGCCTATGTTTGAATGCAATCAATCAAAATGTCAAATCTGTGTTGAATCTAAGTATGCTAAACATCCTTATAAGTCAGTTGAAAGGAATTCAAGTCCTTTAGACTTAATCCATACAGATATTTGTGACATGAAGTCAATTCCATCTCGCGGTGGAAAGAAGTATTTCATAACTTTTATTGACGATAGTACGCGGTATTGCTACGTTTATTTACTTAATAGTAAAGATGAAGCAATTGAAGCGTTCAGGCAATACAAAACTGAAGTTGAGACTCAACTTAACAAAAAGATTAAAATGATAAGGAGTGATAGGGGCGGTGAATATGAATCTCCTTTTGAACAAATATGTTTGGAATATGGCATTATTCATCAAACAACTGCTCCTTACTCGCCACAATCAAACGGAATTGCGGAAAGAAAAAATAGAACACTGAAAGAAATGATGAATGCCCTGTTAATAAGTTCTGGTCTACCCCAGAACTTGTGGGGGGAAGCCATTCTAACAGCTAGCCGAATACTCAATCGAGTGCCCCATAGCAAAACAAAATCTATTCCATACGAAAAGTGGAAAGGAAGGAAGCCCAATTTGGAATACTTCAAAGTGTGGGGGTGTTTGGCCAAGGTGCAAGTTCCTAAACCCAAAAGGGTAAAAATAGGACCTAAAACCGTTGATTGTGTTTTCATAGGATATGCCACAAATAGTAAGGCATATAGATTTCTGGTTCACAAATAAGAAAATCCCGACATTCAGGTGAATACGGTAATTGAATCAGATAATGCTGACTTCTTTGAAACCATATATCCGTATAAAAAGGAATGTGCGTCGTCTAGCAAAGAATCTAAACGACCTCGGGAAGAAATAAAGGAAAACATTCCTGATGAGGAAAATCCAAGACGTAGCAAACGTCAAAGGACGATTTCTTCCTTTGGACCAGAATTTTTAACATTTTTGTTGGAAAATGAGCCTCGAACGTTCAACGAAGCTACGTCTTCATCGGAAGCTCAATTTTGGAAAGAGGCAATCAATAGTGAGATAGAATCCATATTGAACAACCATACTTGGGAATTGGTTGATCTTCCTCCAGGGAATAAACCTTTAGGTTCCAAATGGATTTTCAAGCGGAAAATGAAAGCTGATGGCGCTATTGAAAAATATAAGGCAAGACTAGTTGTTAAAGGGTTTAGACAACGAGAAGGTCTTGATTACTTTGATACATACTCGCCGGTAACGAGGATTACATCTATTCGAGTGTTAGTAGCATTAGCCGCCGTGTACGGTCTTGAAATCCATCAAATGGATGTGAAAACAGCCTTCTTAAATGGAGAGTTGGAGGAAGAAATTTACATGGAACAACCCGAAGGGTTTGTAGTTCCAGGGAAAGAGAAGAAGGTATGTAGACTTGTTAAGTCTCTTTATGGACTAAAACAAGCACCAAAACAGTGGCATGCAAAATTTGACCATACGATGCTGTCAAATGGATTCAAGATAAATGAATGTGATAAATGTGTCTACATTAAGAACACTCCGAACCACGTCGTCATTGTTTGTTTATACGTGGATGATATGTTAATAATGAGTAACAACATTGCTAACATAAATGCTACTAAGCGCATGCTTGCTAGTAAGTTTGATATGAAAGACTTAGGAGTTGCCGATTTAATTCTGGGAATTAAAATCCATAAGACTCCTCAAGGTCTAGCATTGTCTCAATCTCATTATATTGAAAAAGTACTTGAAAAGTTCAAGTATTTGGACTTTAAAGTTGCAAAGACGCCAATTGATATGAACCTTGCTCTTGCAAAGAATAAAGGTGAAAGTCATTCTCAATTGGATTATGCCAGAGTGTTGGGAAGTTTGATGTATATTATGAACTGTACGCGACCTGATATTGCGTGTGCTATAAGTAAACTAAGTCGCTACACGAGTAATCCCGACCAAAATCATTGGCTGGCAATGAAACGAGTTTTGGGGTATTTGAAACATACTCAAAATTTTGTTTTGCATTATAACAGGTATCCTGCAGTTATTGAAGGATACAGTGATACAAATTGGATCACCGGTTCAACTGAAACTAAATCTACAAGTGGATACGTTTTTACTATAGGTGGAGGAGCAGTGTCTTGGAAGTCATCCAAACAGACATGTATCGCCCGCTCTACAATGGAATCTGAGTTCATAGCTCTAGACAAAGCCGGTGAAGAAGCTGAATGGCTCCGGAATTTCTTAGAAGATATTCCATTTTGGCCCAAACCGTTGGCTCCTATATGCATACATTGCGATAGCCAAGCGGCAATAGGAAGAGCCGGGAGCGTTATGTACAACGGAAAGTCTCGTCACATACGACGAAGACATAATACAGTTAGACAACTACTCTCTAGTGGAATTATCACAATTGACTATATTAAGTCAAGAGATAATGTGTCGGATCCACTAACTAAAGGCCTAACTAGAGAAGTGGTTGAAAGATCATCGAGGGGAATGGGACTATGGCCGAGGACAAGTCATCGTGGCGGTAACTCCACCTAGAAGACATGAGATCCCAAGATCTAGGTTCAAAGAGATCAAACAAAGTCATTGATGACGGTTCAACATTGTCACAATAACTTTTTGGTCCATTCTCGTGATGAGACAATGTTCAGTACCAGGATAAAGCATTAAGGCTTTTTAATGGTTTCTAAGTTTGATACGGGGTATATCAAATAGTGTATCTACGGAATGACACATTTAGGAATCACCTATGTAAGTGTGAAGTGTAAGCCGCTTCAAGGAGAACTCTGTAAGGCCAGCTCTCTACGCACTTATGAACCAGGAAGTGTTCATGGCTGAAACGAACAAAACAATGAGAACCAAAAACGGTTAAAGGGTTAATTGTGTGACATGTGGTTGTCTAGGTATACACCAAAGCTCGACGGTTCAAAGATATCAAATCTACCGATTGACCGAGTATATCCGACATATGCTCACTACGGAAAGTTCAAAGAGAAATCTACTTATCCGGATGCAATTAATCCTTGCTTACGAATCACACAGTTTTTTGTCATGCATGTTTTTCATCATATAGCCATTCCCCATTCATGTGGGGGATTGTTAAAGCTAGTTAATGATTAAAGCTAGCTAAGTTGGTGTGAATGAGAAATGGAGGGAAGAAGACAATAGAAGGAAAATGAAGTTTCAAAGCAAAGTTCCTTTGAAAAGGAGCTTTGTACCACATTGGTGGTAGAAAGGGAAAGTTATGTGCTTATATTAGAAAGCACTTCTTCTAGCTCTTAAAGGGTTAAAAAGAGGGACTCCCCTCGCGCCGTCGTCGTCGCTCGGGTCGGCTTCGGCTTTGGATTTGGATTTGGATTTGGTCAAATGATCTGATTGATTGATAATCTTTTTGGACCAAATTTATTTAAAATTCAATCTTCATTTTCTGAAATTATTTTTAATTCCCGCGGTAAAAATATTAATTTGTTAACTGTAAACTTCCCAACGTTCTTATTTTTCAGAAAAAGGCATGGCCTTTCCCGAACAGGCACCAAGCCTTTCCGAACAGTCACAATTCGAGGCTATATAAACTGAGGCAATGCCTCATTTTCGAGTACTGAAAAAAAAAAAATATTCGTGCATTAAAAATTCTGCATTCTTTTCTGCAAACTGAAACATATCGAGTCATAGTGTGATTTCGTTCCCGAATTTGAGTTCGTCGAAGTCGTAGGCGTTTGAGGTACCGCCACTCCTACGACAGGTATATCCGTTATATCCTGGGAGGAAATAATCCACAACCTCGGGTACAGTGAGGGGGTTAAATTCCTTAAGGACACACAGTGAATTCTGTGGTCTCGGATTTCTTCATTTCTGTGATTTTTTTTTTTAACGTTACATACGTTCTGGTTTTTGTGTCTCTTCTTCTTACTGGTTTCCAGTTTCTCGTTGCTTTGAACACGGACAATCGATAACAAGCTTAAGGAATTTATGTTATTATTTCCGTGTTCATCTGCTGTTGATTAAAACGTTACAGAACGATACAACAGTACAGTTTTCTTACATAAAACAGTGATTACATACAGTTTTTCCTAACATAAAATTGTGACTGTCCAGAAAATAAAAGAAACTTGTAATTTTGTTGTTTGCATGTAACGAACTTGTATGTTGTTTGGAGACTAAATCTTCGGATTTTCTACTCCGGTTGAGATTAAAGTTTTCAGAACTTTCTACTCATTTGGGTACTTGATTTGAAGATATAAAAACTTCATCAAGTATACTACATACAGTTTATTACATTCTATTTGAAGTTTGTTTTAATTCTGTTTGTGTAAATTTGATTCGGTTTGAAGAAATAAAATCTTCACCGATTATTAAAGTGTTCTGTTATTTCCTACGACAGAAATGGGAGACCAAACTCCAAATTTGAATGCTACTGCTACTGTTACTGCCACACCAGCCCCCGTGGTTGGTTCTACGAGCAATGCTGCGTCCTCCAGTCGTACTGCACCAGCACCGGCTCCGGCAGAGAAGCCCGGAAAATTCACCGGGATTGATTTCAAACGATGGCAACAAAAGATGTTCTTCTATCTAACTACTTTAAGCCTTCAAAAGTTTATTAAGGAGGATATTCCGGTTCCGCCGGAATCAACACCTGAAAATGAACGATTTGTTGTAATTGAGGCGTGGAAGCACTCCGATTTTTTGTGCAAGAATTACATTCTTAGCGGACTGGAGGATGATCTTTACAACGTCTATAGTAATGTGGGAACATCAAAAGAACTATGGGATGCGTTGGAAAAGAAATATAAAACAGAAGATGCTGGCTTAAAGAAGTTTATCGCTGCCAAGTTTTTGGACTACAAAATGGTAGATGGCAAGTCTGTTGTCACTCAAGTTCAAGAGTTGCAGGTTATCATCCACGATCTCCTCGCTGAAGGTTTGGTGATTAGTGGGGCGTTTCAAGTTGCGGCAGTGATAGAGAAGTTGCCTCCTTCATGGAAGGACTTCAAAAATTACTTGAAACATAAGCGAAAGGAGATGACATTGGAAGATCTCATCGTCCGGTTGAGAATCGAGGAAGATAACAAGGCAGCGGAGAAAAAGGCAAATGGGAGATCAACCATAGGGGGAGCACATATAGTTGAAACTGCCCCAACTAATATGAAAAAGAGGAAAAAGGCACCGGGACCAAGGAACTATCCCAACAAGAAGAAATTCAAGGGAAACTGCCATAATTGTGGAAAAATCGGACACAAAGCTGCAGACTGTCGTGCTCCGAAAAAGGAAAAGAAGAAGGGTCAGGCTAATATGGTTGAAACAAACGAGGAGGTTGATGACTTGTGCGCTATGTTGTCCGAGTGCAACCTAGTGGGAAGTCCGAAAGAGTGGTGGATTGACTCTGGCGCCACTCGCCACATTTGTGCTGTTAGAGAAGCCTTTGCTTCATATGCTCCCGCCGGGCCCGACGAAACAATATATATGGGAAATTCTGCAACGGCCAAGATTGAAGGTTATGGAAAGATACTGCTGAAGATGACCTCTGGCAAGGTGGTGACTCTCAACAACGTCTGTCATGTTCCTGAAATTAGGAAAAATCTTGTATCTACCGGACTTCTAGTGAAGAACGGTTTTAAATGTGTTTATGTTTCTGACAAGGTTGTAATAAGTAAGAACGAAATGTACATAGGAAAAGGCTACCTCACAGAGGGCCTTTTCAAACTGAATGTAATGGTTGTTGCTAATAATAATAAAGTTTCTGCTTCGTCTTACTTGCTTGAGTCAAATGATTTATGGCATTCACGTTTAGGACATGTCAATTATAGAACATTGCGAAAAATGATTAGTTTGGAAGTATTGCCTATGTTTGAATGCAATCAATCAAAATGTCAAATCTGTGTTGAATCTAAGTATGCTAAACATCCTTATAAGTCAGTTGAAAGGAATTCAAGTCCTTTAGACTTAATCCATACAGATATTTGTGACATGAAGTCAATTCCATCTCGCGGTGGAAAGAAGTATTTCATAACTTTTATTGACGATAGTACGCGGTATTGCTACGTTTATTTACTTAATAGTAAAGATGAAGCAATTGAAGCGTTCAGGCAATACAAAACTGAAGTTGAGACTCAACTTAACAAAAAGATTAAAATGATAAGGAGTGATAGGGGCGGTGAATATGAATCTCCTTTTGAACAAATATGTTTGGAATATGGCATTATTCATCAAACAACTGCTCCTTACTCGCCACAATCAAACGGAATTGCGGAAAGAAAAAATAGAACACTGAAAGAAATGATGAATGCCCTGTTAATAAGTTCTGGTCTACCCCAGAACTGTGTGGGGGAAGCCATTCTAACAGCTAGCCGAATACTCAATCGAGTGCCCCATAGCAAAACAAAATCTATTCCATACGAAAAGTGGAAAGGAAGGAAGCCCAATTTGGAATACTTCAAAGTGTGGGGGTGTTTGGCCAAGGTGCAAGTTCCTAAACCCAAAAGGGTAAAAATAGGACCTAAAACCGTTGATTGTGTTTTCATAGGATATGCCACAAATAGTAAGGCATATAGATTTCTGGTTCACAAATAAGAAAATCCCGACATTCAGGTGAATACGGTAATTGAATCAGATAATGCTGACTTCTTTGAAACCATATATCCGTATAAAAAGGAATGTGCGTCGTCTAGCAAAGAATCTAAACGACCTCGGGAAGAAATAAAGGAAAACATTCCTGATGAGGAAAATCCAAGACGTAGCAAACGTCAAAGGACGATTTCTTCCTTTGGACCAGAATTTTTAACATTTTTGTTGGAAAATGAGCCTCGAACGTTCAACGAAGCTACGTCTTCATCGGAAGCTCAATTTTGGAAAGAGGCAATCAATAGTGAGATAGAATCCATATTGAACAACCATACTTGGGAATTGGTTGATCTTCCTCCAGGGAATAAACCTTTAGGTTCCAAATGGATTTTCAAGCGGAAAATGAAAGCTGATGGCGCTATTGAAAAATATAAGGCAAGACTAGTTGTTAAAGGGTTTAGACAACGAGAAGGTCTTGATTACTTTGATACATACTCGCCGGTAACGAGGATTACATCTATTCGAGTGTTAGTAGCATTAGCCGCCGTGTACGGTCTTGAAATCCATCAAATGGATGTGAAAACAGCCTTCTTAAATGGAGAGTTGGAGGAAGAAATTTACATGGAACAACCCGAAGGGTTTGTAGTTCCAGGGAAAGAGAAGAAGGTATGTAGACTTGTTAAGTCTCTTTATGGACTAAAACAAGCACCAAAACAGTGGCATGCAAAATTTGACCATACGATGCTGTCAAATGGATTCAAGATAAATGAATGTGATAAATGTGTCTACATTAAGAACACTCCGAACCACGTCGTCATTGTTTGTTTATACGTGGATGATATGTTAATAATGAGTAACAACATTGCTAACATAAATGCTACTAAGCGCATGCTTGCTAGTAAGTTTGATATGAAAGACTTAGGAGTTGCCGATTTAATTCTGGGAATTAAAATCCATAAGACTCCTCAAGGTCTAGCATTGTCTCAATCTCATTATATTGAAAAAGTACTTGAAAAGTTCAAGTATTTGGACTTTAAAGTTGCAAAGACGCCAATTGATATGAACCTTGCTCTTGCAAAGAATAAAGGTGAAAGTCATTCTCAATTGGATTATGCCAGAGTGTTGGGAAGTTTGATGTATATTATGAACTGTACGCGACCTGATATTGCGTGTGCTATAAGTAAACTAAGTCGCTACACGAGTAATCCCGACCAAAATCATTGGCTGGCAATGAAACGAGTTTTGGGGTATTTGAAACATACTCAAAATTTTGTTTTGCATTATAACAGGTATCCTGCAGTTATTGAAGGATACAGTGATGCAAATTGGATCACCGGTTCAACTGAAACTAAATCTACAAGTGGATACGTTTTTACTATAGGTGGAGGAGCAGTGTCTTGGAAGTCATCCAAACAGACATGTATCGCCCGCTCTACAATGGAATCTGAGTTCATAGCTCTAGACAAAGCCGGTGAAGAAGCTGAATGGCTCCGGAATTTCTTAGAAGATATTCCATTTTGGCCCAAACCGTTGGCTCCTATATGCATACATTGCGATAGCCAAGCGGCAATAGGAAGAGCCGGGAGCGTTATGTACAACGGAAAGTCTCGTCACATACGACGAAGACATAATACAGTTAGACAACTACTCTCTAGTGGAATTATCACAATTGACTATATTAAGTCAAGAGATAATGTGTCGGATCCACTAACTAAAGGCCTAACTAGAGAAGTGGTTGAAAGATCATCGAGGGGAATGGGACTATGGCCGAGGACAAGTCATCGTGGCGGTAACTCCACCTAGAAGACATGAGATCCCAAGATCTAGGTTCAAAGAGATCAAACAAAGTCATTGATGACGGTTCAACATTGTCACAATAACTTTTTGGTCCATTCTCGTGATGAGACAATGTTCAGTACCAGGATAAAGCATTAAGGCTTTTTAATGGTTTCTAAGTTTGATACGGGGTATATCAAATAGTGTATCTACGGGATGACACATTTAGGAATCACCTATGTAAGTGTGAAGTGTAAGCCGCTTCAAGGAGAACTCTGTAAGGCCAGCTCTCTACGCACTTATGAACCAGGAAGTGTTCATGGCTGAAACGAACAAAACAATGAGAACCAAAAACGGTTAAAGGGTTAATTGTGTGACATGTGGTTGTCTAGGTATACACCAAAGCTCGACGGTTCAAAGATATCAAATCTACCGATTGACCGAGTATATCCGACATATGCTCACTACGGAAAGTTCAAAGAGAAATCTACTTATCCGGATGCAATTAATCCTTGCTTACGAATCACACAGTTTTTTGTCATGCATGTTTTTTATCATATAGCCATTCCCCATTCATGTGGGGGATTGTTAAAGCTAGTTAATGATTAAAGCTAGCTAAGTTGGTGTGAATGAGAAATGGAGGGAAGAAGACAATAGAAGGAAAATGAAGTTTCAAAGCAAAGTTCCTTTGAAAAGGAGCTTTGTACCACATTGGTGGTAGAAAGGGAAAGTTATGTGCTTATATTAGAAAGCACTTCTTCTAGCTCTTAAAGGGTTAAGAAGAGGGACTCCCCTCGCGCCGTCGTCGTCGCTCGGCTCGGCTTCGGCTTTGGATTTGGATTTGGTCAAATGATCTGATTGATTGATAATCTTTTTGGACCAAATTTATTTAAAATTCAATCTTCATTTTCTGAAATTATTTTTAATTCCCGCGGGAAAAATATTAATTTGTTAACTGTAAACTTCCCAACGTTCTTATTTTTCAGAAAAAGGCATGGCCTTTCCCGAACAGGCACCAAGCCTTTCCGAACAGTCACAATTCGAGGCTATATAAACTGAGGCAATGCCTCATTTTCGAGTAGTGAAAAAAAAATAAAAATATTCGTGCATTAAAAATTCTGCATTTTTTTCTGCAAACTGAAACATATCGAGTCATAGTGTGATTTCGTTCCCGAATTTGAGTTCGTCGAAGTCGTAGGCGTTTGAGGTACTGCCACTCCTACGACAGGTATATCCGTTATATCCTGGGAGGAAATAATCCACAACCTCGGGTACAGTGAGGGGGTTAAATTCCTTAAGGACACACAGTGAATTCTGTGGTCTCGGATTTCTTCATTTCTGTGATTTTTTTTTTTTAACGTTACATACGTTCTGGTTTTTGTGTCTCTTCTTCTTACTGGTTTCCAGTTTCTCGTTGCTTTGAACACGGACAATCGATAACACTATCAAATCCAACAAAAGCTATGTTTTTTCTGCTGATTTGTGAAGTGCTGTTTTTGTTAGTCTTCTTTCTTTTGTATAAGCCACAAAATCAGGAGTAGCTTGTAGCAATGCGTTGTCCATTCTCGCTCTCTTTTTAATTTTAAAACCTGAAAACTATTCAAAATTTGGAGCAGCTGGAGGAAGTAATAGGACACACTTTAGATCTGTATTGGAAACATCATTCATTTTTTTAATCTGTGTTGTTGCATTGGTTATCAGAAAGTTAAAACTGAAAGATTCAAGATCATCCATTATGTTGTAAGTTGGAAAAATGAACCCGGGTTAGTGTTAAAATCTTCATTTCTTCTCTTTACATACATGATTTAACTCGACAAGAGACCTTACTACGTCCCTCATCGCAGGCCTGGCATTTTCCTCGAGTTGAGCACATTGAAGCGCCATATCCACTATTTTCAGGGCTTTCCATTGTTCTTCTGCATCCCAGAGACGAATTTCTTCATCAAGAAAACAAAAGAAATTGTTGCTTCTCTGCAAGTACTTCCTAACCCAGGAAACGATGTCTAATCCTTCCTCAAAACTGGGGTCTACTGGCATTTTTCTGCAGAAGAGCTCCAGTAGAACAACTCCATAGCTATACACATCACTTTTCTCTGTCAATTGAACTGAGTATGCATTCTCTGAATTGATGAAGGTAGAAGGACAGGGAGGGGTCAGGGGAGAAAGTAATAAAAGTTATTAGCTCATCAAAGTAATATGTCAACTGAATTATACTGAAAATTAGCATAGTAAAGTGTGGCTAACCTGGAGCAATGTATCCTAGGGTCCCAACAATTGTGGACTTTGATGAGTTTTCATCAGAATCTGATTCTATTTTAGCAATCCCGAAGTCCCCAATCTTTGGCTCCATTTCAGAATCCAACATTACATTATCTGATTTGAGATCTCTGTGAATGATTTGAGGGACAGAATCATGGTGAAGATATGACAGACCTTGAGCAATACCAAGAGCAATACGATGTCGGGACTCCCAGTCTAGGACTACAGGTGGTCTACTCTGGTGAAGGGCATAATGAAGAGTCCCCCCAGGGATAAATTCTGTTAGAATGAAGCCTTATCCGTGTCTGGTGCAGTATCCTCCCGGTTTTACCAAATTGCGGTGTCTGACTAGATTTAGGGTTGTCATTTCATCATTGGATGCTCTCTCAGATAAATCAATCTTCTTGACAGCCCAATGTTTTTTGGATTTCTCAGTTTCCATCTTATAAACTGTTCCATGCTTGCCTCTTCCGACAACGTATTTTTCGCTCCAGCCCTCTGTTGCATGTACAATGTCCTCAAAACTTATACCATCTGGTAGATCATCAAGTCCTGATTGACACTTGACAAGCCGATGCTTAGGGCGCCGAGTAACTAGTAAGTATATTGCAGCAACAATGATTGCCATGGACAGCACACATCCACTAATTACACCAGCCAAGGTCTTCCATTTTACATGTGATGTTTTCACATGCTTGCAGTTACTACCTGTTGGAAATACGTTCTCAATGCAATATACTAAAACGTGTGTTCTTTTGTATAGGTTTTGATGAATGACAAACGAAGCGAAAATTGATATATGACGAAGTTCAAGAAACAAGCGCACAATTGATATACAACGAGATTCAAGCTCAAGACAAAGTTTATAGTTTAATTGAGTCATTCTTAATTGTGATCTTGATCCTACAACTTGACTCGTAACATGGCTTCTCTCATAAAACTATTTTCCAAAATCATGCATATTTAATTTAATGTCAAATGATTTTAAATCATGCATATTTACAGTAGTCAAAATAATTTTTAGACATGCCTTAAAAATCTGGACTAAGATAATCGATTATGTACTTATGATAATCGATGTTTTAAGCCAAGACTGCATGACAATCGATTGTGAACTAATGACAATCGATTGTGAGTAAGACAGTGAGCATCAGGTTTTTCAAACTTGCATGACAATCGATTGTGAACTAATGACAATCGATTGTGACTGAGGCAGTGTCCATCAAAGTTTTTCAAAACTCAGAATAATCGATTATGAACTAATGGTAATCGATTATGTTAAGACAGTGTCTTCCAGTGATTTTCAAATTTATTAAATAATCGATTGTTACATTGGACAATCGATTGTCAAAGAGACAGTGTCTAAAATGTTTTTCAAAAACTGACAAGTAATCGATTGTTTACTTTGTGCAATCGATTGTGAAGCTGACCGTTGTCGTAAAGTTTTCAAATACCGTCAGGTAATCGATTATTGATTCTGTATAATCGATTGTTTTGATTAAAATTCGGAAAAGATTTTTTGAACGTTATTGGGTAATCGATTATTGATTTTGTATAATCGATTGTTTTGATTAAAATCCGGAAAAGATTTTTTGAACGTTGCTGAGTAATCGATTGTTGATTCTGGACAATCGATTGTTTGTGGTAAAATCTGGAGAGGATTTTTTTGAACGTTGCCAGTAATCGATTATGGATTGTAAGTAATCGATTATCAAGCGTAAAATCTGGGATTGAATTTTGATCTGACTGGCAGACAATCGATTGTTGGGGTTTGACAATCGATTGTCAGTGAGTAAAATCAGCAACTCTTAATTGGCAATTAGGCAACGGTAATGCCAAGTTTTTCAACTATAAATACAGCTTCATTTCAGTGTTTTAAACACAACAACATACTACAACTGATCATTACATTGCTATAAGCTTGCATACTTTTGTTTATCATTTTATATTCAATTTCATAAAGCTTTTGAGAGCCATATTCTTGTCCAAAGTTGTTGTGATCTAGAGCTTACTTCTTTTACTCATATCTACTCATTAAGGAGTATTTTGTTTGAGTGTTTAGTGTTTTATACACTTGTATTCTCTTGTTGTAAGGAACTTGTGTTTCCTTGGTTGAAGTCTTGGAGTGTTGTATCTCCGAGCAAAGGTGTTAAGACTTGTGTCCTTAAGTTGTAAAGGTTTGTTGAGCACCCGTAAGCTTAACAAGTTAGTGAAAAATCTCGAGAGAGTCTCTCGGGGACTGGACTAGCCACGTGTTGTGGTGAACCAAAATATATCGGTGCGTTCTTTCCTTTTTGTTTATTTAACGCACTTATTTATTTCCTGCAAATTTTAATTTCCGCAAGTTTACGCTAAATTTTATTATAACGCTATTCACCCCCCCTCTAGCGTTAAGTGCTTTATCTAACAATTGGTATCAGAGCCCAACTCTATGAAAACTTAACAGTTTGAGAGAACCATCCATGGCTTCTACTCGTGATTCTTTTGCAGGAATTGATGAAGGACAGTGCTCCACACGACCACCTCTATTTAACGGTACAAATTACACGTACTGGAAGGAGAGGATGAAGATCTTCGTTCAGTCCAACAGCTTTCACCTTTGGAAGGTGATAATGAAGGGAAACCAAATTCTAACAAAGAAGGTGGAAAACGAATGGGTTCCCAAGTCCGAGGATGAGTATGACGCGGATGACATCCGAAAGGTTCAAAATAATGCTAAAACAATTAATTTATTATATTGTGCTGTTAATGCTGACGATTACAGGAAAATATCGTGTTGCACAACAAGGAGATGTGGGACAAGCTAGAAGTTACGTACGAAGGTACGGACCAGGTAAGGGAAGCAAAAATTGATTTCCTAACCCATTCTTATGAATTATTTCACATGAAGGAAGGTGAAAAGGTGGACGAAATGTTTGAGCGATTTTCAATAATCGTAAATGACCTACATGCTCTCAAGAAAACATTCACGGATAGAGAGCTCGTGCGAAAAAGTCTTAGAAGTCTCACACCGGCATGGAGATCAAAGGCCGATGCAATTCAAGAATCCATTGGCGTTTCAAACATCACCATCGACGCACTAACAGGTAACCTTAAGACCTATGAATCTACTATTTTAACCCTTTTGTTGATGATCAAAGGAGGCAAAGAATAGCTCTAAAGGCGAGCACAAGCCAACCGCAAATTGATGAGGAAGGAGACAACGAGTTTGGACTCGTTATCAAAAGATTTCAAAAGTTCATGCGCAAGGAGTATGAACGCAAGGGCAAAAATCAAGGCGAACAAATCAAGTGCTATGAATGTGGTGAAACCGGGCACACAAATCAAATTGCCCAAACATCAAAAAGGAGAAGAAACCTTTTAAAAAGCAACGTGCATACATTTCTTGGGGAGGCGACTCCGGAGATGAGTCAAGCGAAGGAGAAGAAGACGAAGCAGCAAATCTTTGCCTTATGGCACAAGAAGACAACAAAGATGAGGTATGTTAAATTTCGTCTAAAAACTTCTTTACTCTTGAAGAAATGCGAACTGCTTTTGATGAATTATATGCTGAGTTTATTAAGGCTTAAAAAACTGTTAAGGGCATAAAAGAAAATGCTTCATTAAAAGAAAAGGATTTTCAAAAACAGCTTTCTTTGAAAGAAAAGGATTTAGAAAAACTGGTTTTAGAAAATGAAAAGCTGAAAGAGGAAAATAAGTTTTTTGGAAAAAGAAGTGCCGATAAGCCCGAAAATTCTACTAAAAATTGTTCTTCTTGCTTGCATCTCAAAAATGAGGTAGATAGACTCAAAGGTACCTTAGATAAGTTTAATTCTTCCCACAAGAATTTGAATGAGGTCCTTGTAAATTTGAAATCAACCAAGCATGGCATAGGATTTAAGAATGAGGTTAAAGAAAAGGTTGAAGCCAAACCCCAACCACCTAAGGCTCAACCTAGGACTAATAAAACAAATGCTTATCCTAGAAATAGCAATCCTAGAACCAATATGCATGCTAGACAAAATGTTGAACATTTTAGGAGACCTAGAAATGACTTACCACCTAGAAATAGTTACCCTAGAAATGATGCATATTTTAGGCCAAATGTTGAACCTTTGAGAAGACCTAGAAATGGCCTTCAACCGAGAAACAATCACTCTAGAAATGCTGCCCATCCTAGAGCTCATAGTAGGAGAAATAATTCTCATGAAATGCGAAATAGTCATAGTGTTCAAAATAGAGTAAGAAATTTTCATCCATCTAGTTACTATGAACCTAGAAGGATGCATAACCCAAATGTGACTTGTCATTATTGTAGACGTATTGGTCATATTGCTCCTGCATGCTTTACACGTCATAGACATATTACTCAATCGCATCATTATAATATGCCTAACCCCCAAGGACCCAAGATGGCATGGGTACCTAAAGAACATTAATTTGTTTTGTAGGTGTGCTTGAAGGGATCAAGTGTACTATGGTACCTTGATAGTGGATGCTCCAAGCATATGACGGGATATGAATCCAAATTCCTTCAATTAGAGCACAAAGAAGGAGGAAGTGTTATCTTCGGTGATAACAATAAAGGAAAGATCATCGGCATCGGCTCGGTCGGTAAGGATGAAAATTCCTCTATTAAGCATATATTACTTGTTAAAGGATTAAAGCATAATCTCTTGAGCATAAGCCAATTGTGTGACAAGGGAAATCTTGCTTTATTTGATTCGGATGAATGCTTAGTGTTCAGATGTAGTGATTTCAAAATTATCCTCCGTGGTTTTAGAGTGGATAATATTTATATGGTTGATCTTGTTAATTCCTCACCCGATTATGTTGATTGTCTAATGAGTAAAGAGGATGATACTTGGCTATGGCATCGTAGAGTAGCACATATCAATATGCATCTTTTGAACAATTTGATTTCTCAAAACTTAGTTGTTGGTCTTCCCATTTTAAAATTTGAAAATGACTCTATTTGTGACTCGTGTCAAAAGGGGAAGCAAACAAAAGCATCTTTCAAATCTAAAAACATTGTTTCAACTTCTAGACTATTGCAATTGCTTCATATGGATTTATTTGGTCCCTCTCGCATTGAAAGTCTAGGAAGAAATAAATATGCTTTTGTGATTGTTGATGATTACTCGAGATTTACTTGGACTTTATTTCTTGCCAATAAAAGTGATGTTTTTCAAAATTTTAAATATTTTCTTAAGCGTGTTCAAAATGAGAAAGAAACAACCGTCACTTCAATTAGAAGTGATCATGGGGGAGAGTTTGATCACAATCTCTTTGCGGACTTTTGTGACGAACTCGGAATCGAGCATACCTTTTCCGCTCCACGTACACCACAACAAAATGGGGTGGTGGAAAGGAAAAATAGGTGTCTCGAAGAGATGACTAGAACCATGCTCGACGAAGCTAAGATACCCAAACATTTTTGGGCGGACGCTGTGAGTACCGCTTGCTATGTTCTAGATAGAGTAGTAATTCGGCCGATACTCATGAAAACCCCCTATGAACTTTATAAGGGTAGAAAACCAAATATTTCCTATTTTAGAGTTTTTGGTTGCAAATATTTTGTTCATAACAATGGCAAGACCAATTGGGTAAATTTGATGCTAAGTCGGATGAAGGTATTTTCATTGGATATTCCTCACGTAGTAAAGCATATAGGGTCTTTAATAAAAGAACCCAAATTGTGGAGGAATCCCCTCATGTTGTATTTTCCGAAAATAATGCTTGCTTGGCGAGAAAGGATTCCGCTTTTGATCTTGCAGGTATCTTAGATAGCTTGAAAGACAAAATACAAGAGGAACCACCCAAGGAAAATAAAGATGAAACTGAGGAACAACCAACGGAAGAAGCGCCACAATTGGAAAAAGAAAAAAAAGTGCCAAATGAGTGGAGGACGATCAAAGATCACCCTCTTGAACAGGTAATTGGAGACGTCGGAGGAAAGGTAAGTACCCGAAACTCTCTTAAGAACACTTTAGGACACACTTCTTAAGAGCTCACATTCTCACTTGGCAACACTAGTTTAAGTTATTACTTCTTTACAAATTACTGACTTGAGCGTCGGAGACGTTTAATTCTATTTTGCAGGTATCGCCCCAAAGGAAAGGGGAATTATAAAGCTTGACGTACAACATCGGTTTCCGTCGTCTAAAAATTGATTATTTCGTATCAATAATCGATTATGTTGCTATTATTCGGGTTGATGTTGCTGTAATTTCTTTTAATAAATAAACAAGGTTTATTTCATCTTTGGCATCTTATTATTATGTTATTTTTGCTAATGGCAAAAGGGGGAAGATAACGGGTATGATGCACTCTCAAATTATAAGCTTAAATTGAGGGGGAATTCTCAAATTGAGGGGGAACAAATTGCATACTTGTTGCATGTATATACTTGTCTTGATCGTCATTATAAATTGCTTGTCTTGCATATCCCGCTTAATGTTTGCCATTATCAAAAAGGGGAAATTGTTGGAAACACGTTCTCAATGCAATATACTAAAACGTGTATTCTTTTGTATAGGTTTTGATGAATGACAAACGAAGCGAAAATTGATATATGACGAAGTTCAAGAAACAAGCGCATAATTGATATACAACGAGATTCAAGCTCAAGACAAAGTTTTATAGTTTAATTGAGTCATTCTTAATTGTGATCTTGATCCTACAACTTGACTCGTAACATGGCTTCTCTCATAAAACTATTTTCCAAAATCATGCATATTTAATTTAATGTCAAATGATTTTAAATCATGCATATTTACAGTAGTCAAAATAATTTTTAGACATGCCTTAAAAATCTGGACTAAGATAATCGATTATGTACTTATGATAATCGATTGTTTTAAGCCAAGACTGCATGACAATCGATTGTGAACTAATGACAATCGATTGTGAGTAAGACAGTGAGCATCAGGTTTTTCAAACCTGCATGACAATCGATTGTGAACTAATGACAATCGATTGTGACTGAGGCAGTGTCCATCAAAGTTTTTCAAAACTCAGAATAATCGATTATGAACTAATGGTAATCGATTATGTTGAGATAGTGTCTTCCAGTGATTTTCAAATTTATTAAATAATCGATTGTTACATTGGACAATCGATTGTCAAAGAGACAGTGTCTAAAATATTTTTCAAAAACTGACAAGTAATCGATTGTTTACTTTGTGCAATCGATTGTGAAGCTGACCGTTGTCGTAAAGTTTTCAAATACCGTCAGGTAATCGATTATTGATTCTGTATAATCGATTGTTTTGATTAAAATTCGGAAAAGATTTTTTAAACGTTATTGGGTAATCGATTATTGATTTTGTATAATCGATTGTTTTGATTAAAATCCGGGAAAGATTTTTTGAACGTTGCTGAGTAATCGATTGTTGATTCTGGACAATCGATTGTTTGTGGTAAAATTTGGAAAGGATTTTTTGAACGTTGCCAGTAATCGATTATGGATTGTAAGTAATCGATTATCAAGCGTAAAATCTGGGATTGAATTTTGATCTGACTGGCAGACAATCTATTGTTGGGGTTTGACAATCGATTGTCAGTGAGTAAAATCAGCAACTCTTAATTGACAATTAGGCAACGGTAATGCCAAGTTTTTCAACTATAAATACAGCTTCATTTCAGTGTTTTAAACACAACAACATACTACAACTGATCATTACATTGCTATAAGCTTGCATACTTTTGTCTATCATTTTATACTCAATTTCATAAAGCTTTTGAGAGCCATATTCTTGTCCAAAGTTGTTGTGATCTAGAGCTTACTTCTTTTACTCATATGTACTCATTAAGGAGTATTTTGTTTGAGTATTTAGTGTTTTATACACTTGTAAGAGAATTGTAATTCTCTTGTTGTAAGGAACTTGTGTTTCCTTGGTTGAAGTCTTGGAGTGTTGTATCTCCGAGCAAAGGTGTTAAGGCTTGTGTCCTTAAGTTGTAAAGGTTTGTTGAGCACCCGTAAGCTTAACAAGTTAGTGAAAAATCTCGAGAGAGTCTCTCGGGGACTGGACTAGCCACGTGTTGTGGTGAACCAGAATATTATAACGCGATTCACCCTCCCTCTAGCGTTAAGCGCTTTATCTAACACTACCTTGAGCACCTGATAACCAGAGCCCTGGATTTCCTAGGACAGATCCTGAATGTGAACTTAATAGTTTTTTCCATGAAATGGGTATCTGCCCCGACAAGTTATGAAATGATATGTTGAGAAATGACAGGGTTATCATCTTGTCCATTTCTGATGGTATTGCACCAGACAAGTTGTTGCTTGATATATCAAGGACCTCCAATGTGTCTAGATTGCCTAGGCATCTAGGAAGTTCACCGGTAAACTTATTCATGCTCAGATTCAGTGCAAAATTAGGTTGCGTAAGTTTACTCAGACTGCATGGAATTGGGTCTTCGAGCAAGTTGTTCCCCAGCTGCAGCTTTATAAGCTTTTGTGTGGAGGTGAAAGTGTCCGGAAGAGCACCAGAAAGTTTGTTGTCCTGCAGCAGAAGATTTGTCAATACTGAAGATGATGCAATTTCTTTCGGAATTCTTCCTGAAAGACTGTTGTTGCTGAGATCCAATTCGGCCAGTTTCACAGGGTAACTCAACTGAAGTGGAATTTGTCCTTTCAGTCTGTTTGAAGAAATTCTCAGTCTTACAAGATTTTGCAGCATTCCAAATTCTGCAGGTATGGAGCCAGAAAAACATATTTTCTGAAAGATCAATTGTTGAAAGATTAGTCCAGTAGCCAAACGCTGCTGGAATCCTTCCTGCAAGCATATTTCCTCGAACATTCAAGTAAGAAATATTCTCATTCTTTTCAATGTCATCAGGAATACTCCCCTGCAGATTGTTGTTGAGAAGGTTCACCCTATATACAGATTTGCATTTTGCGATACTGGTTGGGAAGCTTCCATTGAAACGGTTATATTCAAGACTCAGGACACCAAGCCTGTTTCCATTACATATTTCAGAAGGAATCTGTCCGCTGAGGTTATTATAACCTAAATCAACCTTAAATAAGCCAGGAACATTTCCCCCCCCCCCCCCCCCCCCAGTTCTGGTGGCACCTCCCCGTTAAGGTTATTATGAGCCAAAGAAAGAAATGCAAGTTTTGTCATATTTGTAATTCCATGTGGTATCTTGCCAGTCAATTGATTCTCATAAAGACCTAGCTCCTCCAGCCCGCTTATTCTGCCTATGCATTCTGGAATTTGGCCTCGAATTTGATTTTTGAATGCATAAAATTTTGCTAGGGTTTGAAGGTTGCAAAGTTCTGAAGGAAGTTCCCCACTGATGGAGTTATTGACGAGATTGATATCAACAAGAGCAGAGCAGTTTCCAAGTTCTGCTGGTAATGAACCACTAAGCATGTTTTTATACAGATAAACAACAACAACAATAACAACAATCACCCAGTATAATCCCACTTAGTGGAGTCTGGGGAGGGTAGTATGTACGCAGACCTTACCCCTTTCCTTGGGTAGAGAGGCTGTTTCCAAATAGGCCCCCGACATACTTCCCTCCAAGAACTTCCCACCTTACTCTTGGGGAGACTCGAACTCACAACCTCTCGGTTGGAAGTTGGGGTTGCTTACCATCAGAGCAACCCCTCTTTTTATACAGATAAAGATTGTTCAAATTCTTCAGACGTCCAACTGACCTGGGAATTTGACCAGTTAATTTGTTGACTGACAAATCAACGTAAGTTATCTGATGACATCCACCAATCTTTTCGAATATGTTAGACATTTGGACTTATACTACACACATATGGACAATGTATGGATTAATTATATGTTATGTGGTATCTTTTGGTTTGGCCTAAATTAGTGGTCTTATGGACATTATTGTTAAGGGGGCCAATACATTGTTATATAAAGTGTAGGACTAATGTGTAGATACCCAAAAGAGTAACCTTAGTTAATGATGGGCTAACTAAGGTTACATACATCTAACCAAGGTTACATTCTTGTGACCTTTGAGTTTCTTAACGCACATGTTATAATTAAGGGGGTTATGGTTCCCACAAGAATGCAAGACACATTCTATTCTTCTTCTTCCCATTGAGAGAGAGAGAGCACAAACTTGGTCTTGCATATCAAGTGGAAAGCCAACACAAGAACAATCTTCAAGAAGGATCAATGAGCTTTCACCTATGGATTCAGGTACGCTTCCGCTTATGTTGTTGTTCCAAATAATTCGATATGAATTCTAAAAGTGTTATAGTAGAATTTATAATTCAACAATTGGTATCAGAGCCTCCTTCATATTGGATCATTTGGAAGTTCATGAAATCCATGTTATAAAGCTTCATGTTTAAATTAAGATAGAATTTTGATTATGAAATTCTAGTACCATGATATAGCATGTTTTCATGAATGATATGTTGATGATGAACTTAAGTATTTTGATACCTTGTTATCACTAGATGAATTGAAATGTTGAAATTTGCATAATTTTTTGGTTGTTGAACAACTTGATTCCTTGTTTAAGTTTCTTGTTGAAAACCATATTAAGTTGTTGGACAGATTGATAGAATAATCGATTATCCTATACAGATAATCGATTATCTTGATAAGTTCACCAAAGTTTGCAAAACAGAAGCATCACATAATCGATTATTTTTTTACAATAATCGATTATTGCATTTTGTTCATCAAAAATTTATGAAACAGAACCTGAGGATAATCGATTATTTTTTTTAAAATAATCGATTATCTGGAATTTCCAGAAAAATTGGAAATTCCAGAGAGCCAAGATAATCGATTATCCTATTAGGGTAATCGATTATCCTAGTTTTTCAGCAAAATTTGAAATTCCAGAAGGCCCAGATAATCGATTATCAGGCTCAGACAATCGATTATCTGGCAATAAATTGTAGAAATGTTTTATTTTCTGGCAGTTTATTGAGGACATAATGTACTATTAATTAAAGAAATGTTTTTCATTATTAAAAGAAAAGTTTTTTAAAGTTTTCAGATTTTAATTGTACATTAATAATATGTCAATTAATATTCAGTTTTTTAATTATTAATATTTTGTACATTAATATTCAGTTTTAAGATTAATTGGTTTTTGTCCATCATGCTTCAGATTTTGTTTTGTCCAAATTAAGATTAAGATTTTAACATTCAGATTTTACATGTCAAAACATGTAATTTTTCAGTTAAGATTCAATATATGGCTTAAAGAACTAATTAGTTTTGCATCTAATATTTTAAATTGGTCAATTGAAACATTATGTTACCAAAGTAACCTCTTTTGTGTAGATTGATTGCTTTGAAGTATAAGATGACTGTGTATGCTAGTATTCCATGCGTTTAACACCGGCCCAAAGGAAGGTTGTTATTTGGCAGGAATTCGAACATGCTTGTGGTGATAAATATGTGACAATTATTCAGTTTTCCATGTGAATATTAAGTCGGCCCAAAGGAAGGCTTGATATTTGACAGGAGTTTATTGTCAATATTTGATTACTACACCAAGAGTACCACTTACAAGTTAATTTTCTATCCAAAGACTAAAATCAATGTTGTGCTAGGTATCTTGTAATGGGATTTGCCTATTTTGAATCTGTATACTAAAGTTAAAATTCAAGTAATTGTAAGCATGTATTAAGTTGTCCTTGTTCTATTTTCAGTGAATTCTTCAGCTGCTACGATATCTGCAAACATTAACAGCATCCCTGTGCTTAACGGCACAAACTTTAAGGATGGAAAGAGAATATTATGATAGTTCTCGGTTGCATGGATCTAGACCTTGCACTTCGGCTTGAGAAACCTGCTTCTCTTGAGGATACATCTTCTTCTGATGAAAAGAAGGAGACGGAGAAGTGGGAACGCTCAAATGGCATGAGTCTAATGATCATGAAACGTGCAATTCCAGAATCTTTTAGGGGCACTATGAATGAAGAAAATAATGCCAAAGTTTTCCTTGAAAACCTTGAAAAGCGTTTTGCACAAAACGAAAAGGCGGAAACAAGTACTCTTTTGAGTAAACTTGTTTCCATGAGGTATAAAGGTAAGGGAAACATAAGGGAGTATATTTTGGAAATGTCTCATCTTACTTCAAAACTTAAGTCACTCAAGTTGGAATTACCTGAGGAACTGCTTGTGTACTTAGTTTTGATCTCTCTTCCTGCACACTTTAATCAGTTTAAGGTAAGTTACAACTGCCTGAAAGAGAAATGGACTCTTAATGAGCTCATTTCACATTGTGTGCAAGAGGAAGAGAGAATAAAGCAAGATAAGACAGAAAGTGCTCATTTGGCATCCTCTTTTAAAGACAATAAGAAGAGGAAAAATAAGGAAGTTGCGGTTGCAAGGCCCTAGAAAAAACAACATAAGGAAACTAAGGTTGAAACTACAGAATCAGGTTGTTTTTTCTGTAAGGGGACTAATCACATGAAGAAAGATTGTACCAAATACCACGCTTGGCGTGCGAAAAAGGGTATATCTCTTTCTCTTGTTTGTTCTGAAGTTAATTTAATTTCGGTACCTAAGGATACTTGGTGGGTAGATTTTGCTGCTACTACTCACATAAGTATATCTATGCAGGGTTGCCTGAACTGCCGAAAACCAAATGATGGTGAAAGATACATCTATGTGGGTGACGGCAAAAGGGTTGAAGTTGAGGCTATTGGAAAATTTAGGCTATTGTTTAAGACTGGTTTTTTATTTAGATTTGAATGAGACTTTTGTTGTATCGTCTTTTAGACGGAATTTAATTTCTGTTCCCAAATTGGACATATCCGGTTACTCATGTTCATTTGGTGACAATAAAATTAGTCTCTTTCAAGGTTCAAATCTTATCGGTACTGGTCTTTTATCAGCATATGATAGCCTATATTTGGTTGACATAATAACCTCACATAATGAAACTTTGCATACAAGTTCAAATGGTACCAAAAGAAAATTAACTAATGAGAATTCTTTATCACTCTGGCACAAACGTTTGGGTCACATATCCCAACAAAGAATTCAGAAACTCGTGTCAGATGAAATTCTTGATTCTCTTGATTCCTCAAATTCGGATATTTGTATTGAGTGTATCAAGGGTAAACAAACAAACAAGATGAGATTAGGTGCTAAGAGAGCTTCGGATGTCTAATTGATACATACGGATATTTGTGGGCCATTCCCTATACCTTGTAGAAATGGTCAACAATACTTTATCACATTCATAGACGATTACTCTCGTTATGGGTACCTATATCTCATTCATGAAAAGTCCCAATCTATAGACGTGTTCAAATCATATAAGGCCGAAGTTGAAAATCAACTAAGCAAAAGGATTAAAACCGTTAGATCTGACCGTGGTGGTGAATACTATGGTAGATATGATGGTTGAGGTGAACAACGTCCAGGGCCATTTGCTAAATTCCTAGATGAGTGTGGGATCGTTCCTCAGTACACTATGCCAGGCAGTCCTACTATGAATGGTGTAGCCGAGAGACGAAATCGGACCCTTAAGGACATGGTAAGAAGTATGATTTGTCGTACTACTTTGCCAGACTCACTCTGGGGAGAAGCATTGAAAACCGCAGCTTATATTCTTAATAGAGTTCCAACTAAAGCTACAATCAAAACCCCATATGAACTTTGGACTGGAAATAAACCTAGTATTAAGCACTTACACATTTGGGGTTGTCCAGCTGAGGCAAGGCCTTATAGGCCAAATGAAAAGAAACTGGATGCTAAAATGGTTAGTAGCTATTTTGTTGGATACTCTGAAAGATCCAGGGGGTATAAGTTTTATGATCCCACTTCTAGAACTATTTTTGAGACGGGTAATGCTCGGTTCTTTGAGGATATTGAGTTTGGGGGGTGGGGAGATAAAGTTGTTAGAGATTTTGTCTTTGAGGAAGAACATGTGTCTTTCTCTCCAGTTGTTGATCTTGGTTAGGGTGTTCTCATTCCTGGCACGGATCACACAACTCCAGTTCAAGACAATCTCGAAAATCTCCCTAATCAAGTTCCTGATATTACTAATGAAAATCAAACTCAACAACCTCAAGAAACTAAAGTGCCACTAAGGAGATCCACTAGAGAAAGGAGAAATGCAATTCCGGATGATTATGTTGTATTTCTCCAAGAACAAGAAAGTGACATTGGACTTGAGGAAGATGATCCAATCAACTTCCGTCAAGTTATTAAAGGTTCTAACTCTCAAAAGTGGATTGATGCCATGAATGATGAGATGAAGTCTATGAGCGATAACGGCGTTTGGGAGCTTGTTACATTGCCCGAAGGTATTAAACCAATTGGTTGTAAATGGATATTTAAAACCAAGAGGGATTCAGAGGGCAATGTCATTAAGTATAAAGCTCGCCTTGTCGCAAAGGGCTACACTCAAAAGGAAGGTATTGATTATAAAGAGACTTTCTCTCCAGTTTCATCGAAAGACTCTTTCAGGACTATAATGGCGCTAGTAGCACATTTTGATCTTGAACTTCATCAGATGGATGTTATGACAGCATTTCTCAATGGTGACATTGAGGAAACAATATATATGGTGCAACCTGAAAACTTTGTTTCGAGAGACTCAAAGAAAAGGGTTTGCAAATTAAAGAAATCCATCTATGGGCTCAAGCAAGCTTACCGTCAATGGTATTATAAGTTTCATGAAGTCATTACATCTTTTGATTTTGAACCGAATATTGCTGATGACTGTATATACCATAAGTTCAGTGGGAGTAAATATATTTTTCTGGTTTTATATGTCGATGACATACTGCTTGCCTGTAACGATATAGCATTATTGCATGAAACTAAGAAATTTCTTTCAAAGAAATTTGAAATGAAAGATCTTGGTGATGCCTCTTTTGTATTAGGAATTCAGATACAACGAGATCGCTCCAAAGGTGTTCTCGGTCTGTCACAAAAGGGCTATATCGATAAGGTTCTTAAAAGATTTGGCATGCAGGATTGTAAACCAGGCAACACCCCTGTTGCTAAGGGAGACAAGTTTAGTCTCAAACAGTGCCGAAATACTAATTTTGAAACTACGGAAATGGAGAAGACACCTTATGCTTCGGCTGTAGGTAGTCTGATGTATGCTCAGGTATGCACACGACCTGATATAGCATACATTGTTGGGATGCTGGGCAGATATCTAAGCAATCCGGGAATGGACCATTGGAAGGCAGCCAAAAGGGTCATGAGGTACTTACTGAGAACAAAGGATTACTTGCTTACATATCGGAGATCGGACCAGCTTGAGATCATCGGGTACACCGACTCCGATTTTGCTGGATGTCAGGATAGTCTGAAGTCTACATCAGGCTATATTTACATGCTTGCTGGTGCTGCTATCTCTTGGAGAAGCATCAAGCAAACTTTTACGTTCACTTCCACCATGGAAGCGGAATTCATGGCATGTTATGAAGCATCCAATGAGGCATTATAGCCGCGAAATTTTGTTAGTGGACTGCGCATAGTAGACAGCATTGAAAAGCCACTCAGGCTATTATGCGACAACAGATCAGCAATCCTTTATGCTAACAATTACAGTAGTTTGACGAAGGCAAAACATATGGACGTCAAATTTCGGGTTATTAAAGAAAGAGTACAGAATGGACAATTGTGCATAGAGCACATAAGTTCAAACTTCATGATTGCGGATCCGCTTACTAAGGGATTGTCACCCAAAGTATTTCATGAGCATATTGCTTGCATGGGTGTCAAATCAGTTAAGGATTATGAATTTTAGTGGGAGCTTGTATTATACAATTATGTATTGTCCATTACATTCAGTAATTCAGTCTTTAAGGTTTTATCTGCAGATATTCAGTTTTAAAGTTTTATGTACTCTTAAGGTTTATGATTGATCTCAATAAAGAGAACCAGTTGGAAATAGACATTGTATTTTAGACCACACTTTATGTTATTTTCATGCTACACACCTATACTTGATCCATGTCGTTGGTTATATTGATATACGTGATCTATGTTGGGTCTAGTTACGTAAGAGTAACTAAGATCTCTTAGATTCTATGTTGGTATGATTGATGGACCGGATTGTTCATGACAATTTTATTATGATAGCAATTCTGAGCTCATAAAGTTATAATGTAACATATAATGCTAAGGTTTGTACATATGCATGAGTATATAGTCCAAGTGGGAGATTGTTAGACATTTGGACTTATACTACACACATATGGACAATATATGGATTAATTATATGTTATGTGCTATCTTTTGGTTTGGCCTAAATTAGTGGTCTTATGGACATTATTGTTAAGGGGGCCAATACACTGTCATATAAAGTGTAGGACTAATGTGTAGATACCTAAAAGAGTAACCTTAGTTAATGATGGGCTAACTAAGGTTACATACATGTAACCAAGGTTACATTCTTGTGACCTTTGAGTTTCTTAACTCACATGTTATAATTAAGGGGGTTATGGTTCCAACAAGAATGCAATACACATTCTCTTCTTCTTCTTCCCATTGAGAGAGAGAGCACAAACTTGGTCTTGCATATCAAGTGGAAAGCCAACACCTTGAACAATCTTCAAGAAGGATCAAGGAGCTTCCAAAGGCAAACCTTGGACAATCTTCAAGAAGGATCAAGGAGCTTTCACCTATGGATTCAAGTACGCTTCCGCTTATGTTGTTGTTCCAAATAATTCGATATGAAGGCTAAAAGTGTTATAGTAGAATTTATAATTCAACAGGATATACTTCCATTAAACTTATTGAGGGAAAGAAGTAACTCTTGTAAGCTCCCTGTCCATAAGGTTTCGGGAATTTCTCCTATGAAGTGGTTATCATCTAAAGAGAGATTCTTGAGGTTTGAAAGGCCTCTAAAAACCTCTGCGGAAATAACTCCTCCAAGATTAGAAGATGATGCATAGAATGCAGTAAGGTTGTGACAATTACCCAGGGTAATTGGCAAAGAACCTGAGAAATGGTTCTCAAAAATATAAAGCTGGGAAAGTGAACACGAGGATGGGAAATCCGGAAGAGGTCCTGTTAGATTGTTTCTTTGGAGGTAGAGATCTGTCAAGTTTGGCAAATCAAATAGCTCATTTGGAATGTTTCCACTAAGGGAATTTTTCCACAGCCCGAGATATTGAAGGCTTGTAGAAAGGCCTACTCAGAAGGAATGGTGCCATAGAGCTCATTGTAACCCAAATCAAGTTGTAAAAGCTTGCTTGATTTGAAAATCTCTGGTGGGATGTATCCTGAAAATCTGTTGTCGTTGAGGAGAATCGTGTCAAGTTGGCTGCAGTTTGCGAGCATAGAGGGGATGCCACCAGTGAAATGGTTGCCACTGAGATCGAGGGAGACCATGTGAGGAAGACGGCAAAGATTGGGAAAGGCCTTGTCCAAGATCCCAGATAGAAGGAAGTCTGTAAACTTCAATGATTCGACATGAGTTCTGTTTGAATAGCAGGAAACACCTTTCCATTGGCAGTGTGGAACGGACTGATTCCAAGGGAGCAATTGTTGAGAGGGCTCTGGGAGACTGCTGCGGAACCCAAGTAGATGAACAGCATCTTGAGGCAATGATGCTGAAAATACTGCTAAGATGTTGGCAAAGAAGAGAATGCAATTAACCAGAAACAAGAACATTTCTGACCTCTTAACACACTTTCCCACAGAAGCTGTATCCAAGAAGCACCTACATGCAGTAGGTCAGTAGAGAAAGAAGAGCTATTTCAAGAATTGATTTTAAGGTTGGGACCTGAGATGTAACAGATGTGGACTATGTATAAGTTGAGACTTGGTTGTTTATTAACATGTGAATGCAACTAATGGTGCTTAGTGAGATAGTAGGTAATGAATGATTAAGGAAGACAAAAAATGGAGAATATTTAAAGTTGTTCTTTAGGTTGGTTTGCGTTCCCTTTTACAGCATTAAGTGGGGGATACTGTTTTTAAAAATGGCCAGGAGCCAGTCTTATGATTTTCTCTCAGTTTTGTTTAATATACACCACGTTTGAGATCCACGCACGCGATTGTTTTATATGATTGCCGGACGAAAAATTTACTGTTTTGTTCAAAGTTTTCATTTCTTTAGAAGCATAAAACAATCAAAATTAATGGAGGGCCAATCATAGCAGATCGTAATAAATCCAAAGACTAAAGGAATAAAATACAAGAGACAACAGTATAGATTAAAGGGAGGAGGATGAAGATCTTTTATTAATGATATTGGTTTGGTTTGCCTCTCCATAGAGAGGTTCATAGCCTTACAATAATGTATTCTCCCTTCTTTTTGAAAGAGGTGTGAAGAAGAAGAAGCAGCCCCCATTAGGGTTTTTTCTCTTAGTATTTATAGCTAGAATATCTGCCAGCTGGCGCCAAGGGGTTGGGACCACATAGAAGGGACGCCCTAGTGAGGACGGCCAGCCCGTGACTTTAGTTGTCAAATTGGATAAATACCCGATAATCTTGTGAATAAATGGTCATACCATTTATTAGTCATAAATAAGCTTTAACAAATGCGTTGATCTCATTCATTATCATGAGGTCAAGTTTTGACCCATACAGATAGTCCCTCCGCTTATTGAGGTCAGGCTCAGGTCAAGCTCGATGAACGGATTCCGCCAATAACCGTAACCGTTTATGCGTTAGGGACGATCATATTCCTTCATTCTTCGGAGACGGCCGTAGCCGTTTTTACTTTTGGAGATGGCCGTAGCCTTTTCAATCATTCGGAGAAGGTCGTAGCATTGTTAATTTAGAGGTGGCCGTAGCCTTTTATCTTTTGGAGATGGTCGTGACCATTTTTACTCTGGGGATGGCCGTAACCATTTTTACTTTAGGGATGGCCATAGCCATTTTTACTTCGGAGATGGCCGTAACCATTTTTTTAGAGATGGTCGTAGCCATTTTAATTTAGAGATGGACGTAGCCATTTTTAGCTTAGAGATGGCCGTAGCCATTGTTAATTTAGAGATGGCCGTAGCCTTTTATCTTTTGGAGATGGCCGTAGCCATTTTTACGCGTGCTCGGAGAGAGTACGATCACGCTTCCCGCGTATAAGGGGGACATCATGTGCATGGTGAAGTATGGGGCATGCCCATGGTATCTTGGGGTCGTCATAACCGTTTCGTGGGGGACGTGCCGATTGACGGTTGAATGACTGTTCGATGGTATCTGTCATAATGGTGCCCGTTACTGTAGGCCTGAACCGTTTTGCGGTTGGTCAGGTAGTTAATGGTGCCTTTGGAATTCGTGAAGGTCATTTATGCTTTGTCTATAAATAAGGGGTTGTATCGTTCAGTTCTCACTTTTTCGATATTTGTCTAAGTGGAATTCTGAAAGAGATAGCCCTTCTTGTTTTCAGATTATCTAGTCTTTTAGTCCTCGTTAATTCATTCTCTGTCGTTTTCGTCGGATCTTTGTATTCTCTTGTTTTTCCGGTGAATTTTGTCATTTATCTCTCGTTTTATTGATAATGGCGAGCAGTCCTCGTTCTGATATAGCTCCGGTGGCAGTTGCGGCGGCTGAGGGCCCATCTATAGTGGTGGGAACCTCCGATTCGCCTAATGTTGACCGGTTCCCGTCGGCGACGGATATTCTTTCCCTTTCCGGCGGTCTGGCCACCGATTTTATGACCCCGAGGGAGAAGATCAAGTGGATGAAGCTCCACTGATGGGTGAAGTTGGCATTGCTCAGCTGAAGGAGCAGTGTGATATTCCTCGCTTCGCTGATATCGTCCTAGCCAGGAGCGGCGACATGGTACACGTCGATCACCAAGGGTACTACGTCTTTTACGCCTACCCTTTCAATCTGGGATTTAGGCTTACTCTCCTCATGCTGGTGGTGGACTTTTGCCGCTACTACAGGGTGTGCCATGTTCAGCTCGTCCCTTCTTGCTACAAATTATTGGCGATGCTAATCAAATATGCGGAGCTGGCACGGAGGGAGATTACACTTGGGCACGTGCTAACTCTCTACGCCCCTCAGACGGTACGTGGTACCATGATTCGGTTGGTCCCTCGTGGGGTCAACGGCTTAACAGCGGAGCTTGATGACGACGTCGCTACCCGTCCTTACGAGAACTTTTTCTACATTTGGACTGAGCACGTGGTGGCTTGCGCCACTGACTTCCCGGAGGAGTGGAACCATGCACGTAAGTTTCTTTTACGCGGGCTTTGATTTCTTTTGGCTAAATGTTCTGCTTTATGTTGTATGTAATGATCTTCATTTTGTGTCGTAGGGGGGGTGCGCCACCGGCTCCATTTTCTGGCATCCGCAAGTGGGTTGAGGCCGTGCTACCTCTTACAACGGGGATTTGCACGTGGGTGTCATTCTGGGAGGTCCATGGCCGTAGGCCAGCTGCTGGTAAGAATCTGATTTGTTGTTTATTGTTCTTTCTTCGTAGTCCTTAGTTTCTCTGGCCTAACCCTTCTTCTTTGGCTGGTCAGAACGACCACGTCATAGGAGGGCTCCTCAACTTGCTTTCCGCAGGCCGGGGGAGACTGCCTGAATGATCATAATTTTGGCGCCTCGTCCGATTTCGAGGGCGACTTTAGTGTATTCTTCGGCTGCACACACTCCTGTACGGCCCGTGCCCCGAGTTGAGGAGTCTCCAAGGGTCGTGTGCTCCAGGGCGGAGCAATCTTCGAATGAAGATGAGGAAGAAGATGGGAGGCCGCTGGTTCGGCGCAAGGTGGCGTTCACCCCGGCTCTTCCAGTGGTGATTAGTTTAGACTCTTCGCCATCGGTAGAGGAGGAGGGTGCAGCGCACTTTGCCCTAGAGGGCGAGCACTCAGTGGGGGTTGCCCCGGTTGGCTCAGGCCAAGGTGACACAATCGCTTCGGCGATGCAAGTTTCTGTTCCTGTTGCTGAAAGGGAAGGCAGTTCTTCGGCAACTGTTTTGGTGGAGAATGCATGTGCTTGACATTTTGGCAAACGCGGGGGCTTCGACATCTCGGGCGGCGGAGGCCTCGACTTCCAGGGCGTCGGAAGGAAGGGGCGTCTCAGGAGAGGGGGACGATTCGGAGTCTGATATGGATCCCGAGGACGTCTGTCTTTTTCATGAGGGATATACCCGCCCAGCGGTGCAGGCCGAAGAGGATTACCATTATTTGGAGATCCCTAACGACCTGAACCTACTTCTTGAAGAGGAGAACCTGGTCACGCTATTCGGGGTCCTGTGCTCGGAAGTGGAGAGCACGTCCCTAAGGGGTATCTCAAACGTTGGGTTGATGGGCGAGGTGGCCGCCCTGAGTATAAAGGTAAGTATAAAACTTTGGTTCGTTTTCTTTTTTAGCATGTCTTCTTGTATTAACTATCGCTCTGTTCGTTTAGACATTTTTGCTGGAGGTGGAGAGCATCAGGCGGGCTAACGTCCGCTCGGCGATTTTTGTGCGGTTGTTGGAGAAGTACCGCCGCTACCGTGATCGGTGCCGCGGCTTGCGTGAACGCATAAGGAACGATCCGCGGAACCGGGAACTGGTAGAAGAGCTGGTGCGGAGGGAGCTTCATATGCAACAGACCCTCAGCAGGGTAACTGCTCTTGAGGGGCAGCTCCGCCAAGCGAACAAGGGGATGGATGCTGAGAGAAGGGCGGCTGTTGACAGGGAGCGCCAAAATCTGGTTGCTGCAGCAGAGGTCGCTGAAGCTTTTACTAGGCAAGTGGCTGCCTTAGAGACTAAGGCCGCCACTTCAAGGAAGCAGGCAAAGGATGCCCTGGCAAGGGTTGAAACACTGCAGGCGACCAACCGTGACCAAGAAAGGGAGCATGGATTAGAGAGGGCCGCCGCTACCTTTCGAGAGCGGTCATTGGAGGGGTGTATTGCTGTCTGTGAGCGGGACGCCCGTGCTACAGCGGACCGGATTGCATCCTTGGAGGCCGAGAACGAGCGCCTGAAGGACCAGGCCGCTTCTTTCGGTCCTGCTCGTGCGCTTTAGACGTATGCCGAGGCCCAGATTGACATGTATAGGTGGCTGTGGGAAACCGGTGTCGTGTCTGAGGCCACTTATGAGAAGGCATGCCAAAAGGCTCGTGAAGCCCACCTCGACTACGGGTTTGACGCGTTTATGCCCGGGGGTGATGATGGCACCGAGGGCGTTGATAATGTTGAGGGGGGCGCCGAGTGAATAAATGGAAAAATTTGTAATACTTGTTTTAGTTTTTGTTCTCTTTTTCTCTTTTTTCTTTGCCGACCTTGGGTCAATGTAATTGGGGGTAACCTCGTGTAAATATTGTAAATATATGTGGCTTTCTTCCCTTCTGTTTGTCTTTTATCGAATACATCTTATTCTTTTTTTGTGTGCTTGTTTGGGAGGGCCTTGCCTTAGAGTTTTTCCTAGTGAGCATGTTAATAGTCTCAATCGGTAGGTGATTTTGACCATTGTCGAACTGATTCCTTGCCTTAAGGAAAGTTGGTGTAGATGGCCTTGGCCATAGATAGGCGCTTTTGGTCGTCACCTTCCTCCACTTGTTGGGAGTGGGTTGTAGCCGCGTTTAGGTAGTGGCGGTACATAGCCTTAGTCCCAGTTTGGGCTTGGTCGAACTACTGGCCGTGATAATAAAAAGCACGACCACTTTAATTTGAGTTAGTCGTACTTACTTGAACGGCAGGGCGCTTGGCCCGACTTAGGGTTCGTCCGTGGTTGGACATTTGGGGGCGCTTGTTCTCGTCTGATTGCGGCCCGGCTTACAGCCTTGGGGACGTATGTCCTTGGCTTTGATTTTTCCGTGGTTGAGTTTGTTGCTTTTGCGACAGAGGCGTGTAGCCTGAGTTTTGGTTCGCCTCATAGTTGAATTCTTTTGTAATTCATAATGGTGGAAGCACTTAGCCTGAATCCTAGTCTAATTCGCAGTCGAACTTTTAGGTGAAGGCACGTAGCCCGAGCTTTCGTTCAACTTTAGTTGAACCTTTGTAGTTTGTGAAGGCGCATAGCCTGAGTCCCACTTCAACCGTAGTTGAAATTTTGGGTGAAGGCACATAGTCTGAGCTGACATTCAACCGTAGTTGAACTTATGTAATTTTGGAGGCGCATAGTCTAAGTCCCAGTTCAACCGTGGTTGAACTTTTGGGTGAAGGCACGTAGCTTGAGTTGACGTTCAACCATAGTTGAACCTTTGTAATGTTTGAAGGCGCATAGCCTGAATTGCCGTTCAACTGTAATTGAACTTATGTAGTACTTGAAGGCGCATAGCCTGAGTCGAAGGCGCATAGCTTGAAATGCCGGTCAACCGTAGTTGAACCATTGTAAGATTTGAAGGCGCGTAGCCTGAGTCGAAGGCGCATAGCCTGAACTGAAGGCACACAGCCTGAACTGAAGGCACATAGCCTTAACTGTCGTTCAACCGTAGTTGAACCATTGTAATATTTGAAGGTGCGTAGCCTGAGTCGAAGGCGCATAGGCTGAACTGAAGGCGCATAGCCTGAACTGTCGTTCAATCGTAATTGAACCGTTGTAAGATTTGAAGGCGCGTAGCCTGAGTCGAAAGCGCATATCCTGAATTCCCGTTCAACCGTAGTTGAACCTTTGTAATATTTGAAGGCGAAGGCATATTGCATGAGTCCCAGTTCAGTCGTAGTTGAAATTTTTGGGTAAAGGCGTGTAGCCTGAATTGGCGTTCAACCGTAGTCGAACATTTTTGTTTTCTCACATAGCCCGCTTCGTATTGGGGGTAGGGATTTGTTTTTGGTTTTAGATCTTGCCTAACTTGCGCTTGTAGTCTTTTCGACTGGATCGCGCGGGTTACCACGTTACAGATTTTGGTTCGAGAGATGCTTTTGTGCTTTTTCCCCCTTTTGGCAGGATCCTGTGTGGAAAAAGGGACGATGTACCTTAGGCCTATTTTCCCCAAAGGGATGGGGGATCTGCTTCTTCTTCTTCTTCTTCTTCTTCTTCTTCTTTCCTTTGCTCGGAGACGCGAGGATGTGGAAGCAAGCTCATCTAGAGGTTTTTGACTTCCTATAATCCGATATGCCGTTTGGGCTCGTTTGAGCTGGATTGTTCATTTTCCTTTTTCGGTCTAAGGATGAACTACGTGACTCTACTATGAAATCCCAACAGACGGCGCCAAATTGTTTGGCTAACAAGTTATTCGAATACTTAAATAGCTCTAAAACAATAAAAAATGATATAGCTTAATCGGAATCAAGAGTAATTTGATCTAGAGAATGTAAAATGATCAAAATCTGTGATTATAATGTCAATGAATCGAGATATAAGAGCAATAAGATAAATAGTAGACTTTTTACACAAGAGAGAGAGAGAGGTCGAGAATCAAATAGAGAGAGAGTTGTATATTTTCAATAGTGAAATACACTTAAGTCTTTACAAAGGGAAGGTCTATATACTAAGGGACCTTCCTCAAAATAATACAAAGAAAGTACAAGGGTTGGTAACCTCGGTATACGAGTGTCAGAGCTTGATGTGACATAGCACCGAGTCATGTCATTCGATCCGTTTATTGACTGAGGCCGACCCTACTTGAGTCGACCATAATAAGGCCGCTTTCATCATCGAGGAAGCATATAGATAATATATGGGTGTAGGGAACCAAATTTGCTCAATACATTTACAAAAAAAATTATAAATATTTGAATGTAAATCCAGTTATTATTAAAAATTACTCGATATCGTTGTAGGAATCCTTAAAAATCAAATTATGGATCCGCCTCAGTATACTTGTTAATTATCAAGTTAAAAATAAACTGGGTGCTAACTTCCTTTTTAAGCTCGAGAAAAGTGTCTGGATATCCTCTAGTTACGATGCCGCAAACTTAGGAAAGTGTTTGTTGTTTTATGAAAACATAATTTTAGATTTCAAAGGTACTGAGTAAATTGTGAATGAGGTGGAACGAAGCTTCATCGATTGACAGCGAAATATTTAGCCATTTATGTACTTGGGCTGTTGGGACTCGGGAGCAGATATAGTGTAGTGGAACCGGGTTCATATCAACAAAGTAATTTTGATGCATAGTATAAATTTAATAAAATAATATGAGTTAGTTAATTTTTCGACTAATAATTAAAAGTTGTAGTATTTACAAAATAATTTATATATAACCATTATTTAATGCGGAGATAAATTTGAACAAAATTATTCATAGCTGAAATACAAAAAAATCCAACATAGCAGATGTAGGGTTATCAAACTCATACATATAAAATTTTAACATATTATGTCAGAATTCCAGCACGTTATGCTGGAATTTCGACGTAAAAGATTCAAACTAACCATGACTAATTTTGAGACTATTGTTGTACATTAAGCTAATCATGAATTTCTTTCCATAAATTTTGTGTAAAATATCACTAAAATGGACACACAAATGATTGGTTTGAAATCACAAGTTTAAAAATACAATGTGTTCAATCTTAAAAACTTTAAAAATTGAACACATAGGATCATTTGGTTGCAAGGATATATATAAGGATATCACATAAGTTGGGATTTTATTGGATTAGTTTTTCCACCTTCCGTATGTGATAGATAATTACACTATTTAGTAAAAAGTGATTTTCGGGAATAATTAATACCATAATCGAATGCGGGATAAAATAATCTCGTATTTTATTCCGAGACTGTTTTCCCTTATCCCACAACTAAACGACTAGAGTTTAAATCCTGGATTCGCCTCTTATTCGGAGACTAGCTTCCTTCAAAAGTTGGAAGATGATGCTTTTCAAAATTGGCCATGACCCAGCCGTGTGTTTCTTTTTACTCAGCTATATGAAATGCACCATGTTTTTTTAGATCTATGCACGCTATTATTTTTAATGAAATTTTCAGAAATGACTATTGTTTAGTGGTTATTAATTTCCTATACTTATCATATACATAATTGCTTTCAGTTGTTATGGTAATGTATTCTATGTATTCGATCTGCTGTATTCATGAATACAGTATATACTAGCAAAAATCAGCTAAAAACAGGGATGTCCAGCTGTCAGCCGCTGTATTCACATATATTCATACCATGTATTCATGAATACAACGTAATAATAGGTATCTTCAGTTGTTTAATAAATGAAAGCTGCTAATTTAATGGGATACACTCCTAATATAACTCACCTAAATCAATTATAACACATAACATTATCAATCCAATTAATGAGAAGATTTATCATACGATAAACACGAAAAACAGAGTATTCTTCAGAGTTTCAGTCGCTTTTTTTTTCCTGATACAATTCTAGTTTTTTCCCCTAGCATTATTTGGTGTATTCAAGTTTATTTTTGTATTCACAATATTTTATTTATTCCTAATACGTGGTATTACTGCTTTATTGAGTATATTTCATTGGTTGTATTCATCGATTTTCTATTTGTTTGAGAGTATTTTACTGTATTTTATTGTATTTTTGTTTTAAATACAGATGGATATAGTTAGGTTGAAAATACAGAAGAATATTGTTAGATTGAATGCTTCACTAGTTGATGAATAACATTAAAATAATAGAACTAACAGTGTATTAAAAAATATTATCGTATGAACTCAAATACATATAAATACATCTAATACAACAGTCAAAAAGTTATTGTGCAAAATAAAAATCAGGGTATGCCTTGTCTAATCCATATATTTCCATCTAAATACAAGAAGAGAAAACCATAGTATAAATATATATGCCTTATCGAATACATATAAATACATCTAAATACAAAAAGAGAAAATTACTATACAAAATAAAAATCTCAAACCTAATCCTAATATGATTAGTCGCTGCCACCCTCTCCTGTTTCCTTTCCTCTTCCAAGTCAACTTTCAAAATCAATTCAGCTATGAACAGTCCATGTCCATTCTACTTTGGGAAAAGATACAACTCATATCAGAAACTTTAATCAAGACATTTTGAAACTCATGTTAACAGAGATGAAATCCAACAAATCTACTCCATGGTTTGAGAACAATCTAGAGAGAGAACATGTAAATAAAGAGGAATCGTGGTTCAACAATGGGGAAGACATTGATGCTGTGAGACAGAAATCATGTAGAGAGAAATAAGATATTATGTGGTGATTTTTGGGAGAGAATAAATTAAAAGAATGAGAGAACAAAATATTAGATCGCGTATTTACTAACTTAGCGATAGAGAGTAGCCATAAATATATATTTTACTATAAAAACTAAAAGGTAGCTATAAAAAATAATATTTTAAAAGAGTTTTTATTTATAATAAATAAGGTGTAAAGGTTTGCCATAGGAGGTAAAATAGATTTGGGCCGTGAACATCTTTGCTTTGGATCTACTATAGACTAGAACTACGAATTAGTTTGTCTAAGTAAGGGTTGCTGAGCCAATAATAACAAGTTTCTGAAGAAATAAGACTGAGAACGTTCAAATTCGACAAAAATCAGCAAGTAGTTTTTACATTCCTATGTCATATAGGAAACTATATTACCATTAATGTTTAAAGTTTGATATAATTATATTTAGTATACCTAATTATCAATTACATACCATTAGTGATTTTTAAGGGTATTAATTATACTCCTAATTTAATGGTACCGTATATTCCTTCTAATACTACTCCCCCCCACCCCCCACGTTTCTCTCTCCAATTCTCACACCTTCAGCCGCATTTTGCTCCCACACTTATAATTTCTGTATCAAAATCCCATTATTTCTTCCATAGCCAAGGCATTATCGGTACCTCTACAATCTTGTCCTAATATTTTTGTGCCCGAGGAAGATGAGCACAAGCCTGGTCGATTTTATGGTTATGATTTCGGGATCTTTCAGTAATATAAGAGGAAAGGAAAAGAGAGCAGTAATTCCACCATTGACATCCATTAAAAAGCTTTGAAGCTTTGAATTCAAATTTGGGTTTTCAAAAATTATTATTTGTTTGGATTGGGTGTTGTTGTAAATAATTGGAAATATGGTTTGAAGTTTATATCTCAATTTTGAGGGATTTTAGTGAAGATTAAACTTGGTTTTGGCTGAATTTCATATTGAAACTCGAAAAAGAAGAAGAAGAAGAAGAAGAAGAAGACATGACATACATTATATTACAGTAATTGTAGATAAATTGTAGAAAAATTGTAGACTAGTGTTTATTTATTTTTGAGATTTTGTGTTAACAGTTTTGATGGGAGCTTGTTATTCCAATTTGTCTGTTTTAGAGCTAACTTGTGCAGAGAAGAAGATGTTTTAAAGTTATATATATATTGCTATACCTTTAAATTCAAGATAGTATGGTTGTATTGTATTTAAAGAGGCATGAATTTGTAGAATAGGTTGAATGTGAGGAATAAGTCAAATAAGACTCACAATAGCCTATTTTTACATTTAATCTACAACAGAACTACATATAATTTGAAAAGTTAATATGAAAATACCGAATTTCAATGTTTCTACAAATTATCTACAAAATTTCTACAAACTGTTCATAACAGAATTTATCTTTATTTTCATGCATGTTCGTCTGGAACACTAAAGTTACTTGATATGCCAATATATCCCTTTATAGAGAAATACAACTTATCTATAATTTTCACACATTATTTTTACCCAGTTAAATATAACTAAAATAACATAAAATTTAAGCTTTGTGCTTTTGGGTTAAAAGTTTTGATGGGAATTTTTTATTCCACTTCGTCTGTTTTGGAGCTAACTTGTGCAGAGGAGAAGAAGTTTTTTAAGTTATATATATTGCTATATCTTTAAATTCAAGAAAGTATGATTGTATTGTATTTAAAGAGGCGTGAATTTGCAGAATATGTTAAATGTAAGGAATTAGTCAAATAAGAGTCATAATGTCTGGTTTTCTACATTTATTCTACAATAAAACTGCATATCATTTGAAAAATTAATATGAAAATACAGAATTTTAATGTTTCTACAAATTATCTACAAATTTTCTACAAACTGTTTATGACAGAATTTATTTTTATTTTCATGCATGTTCGTCTGGAACACTAAATTTACTTGATATGTCAATATCTTCCATTATAGAGGAATACATCTTATCTATAATTTTTTACAACTTCCACACATTATTTTGTCCCGATGAAATGCAAATACAATAACATAAAACTTACATATAAATTATATACAAAATTTATATAATATAATTTTTGTATATTTTGTATCTGATTTATACATAGTAAAAATCATTTTCATACAACTAATTATATATTATACAACTTAGTACAATTTTCGTACATTATTTATACTAAGTTATATACAACTATAATGTAATACCACTTAAATATAATTTTTATACAATGTTGTTCAACTTTCATACAATAGTTAAATGAATTTTAAAAAAATAATAAAATATAATTTATTTCTGCAATATAATGTATGTCATGTAGATTAGCCAAAACCAAGTCTAATCTTCACCAAAACCCCTCAAAATTGGGATATAAATTCCAGACCACATTCCCAATTATTTGCAATAACACCCAATCCAAACAAATAATGATTTATAAAAAACCAAATTTGAATCCAAAGCTTCAAAATATTTTAATGGCTGTCAATGGTGAAATTGTTTCTCTCTTTTCATTTCCTTTGTATTATTGAAATTTGGACATAATTGCGTTTGATGTAGAAAAATCGTAGAAGATTTAGTTATTTTGTGAAATCAGAAAAAAGTTTGAAACGCAGTGTATCGAAAAAGAAGAGATGCTAAATTTGAAATAAAACTGACGAAGAAGATTAATGTGCGTGGTTTGCGTTGTGGAAGATCTGGAAGAATATTTAATCCCCCAATTTTAGCGCGCCTAAATAAGGAAGCCTACAACTACAATGATTTTTTATTTGATGAATTATCTATATATTATAAAAATACTATTAGCATGAAGGATAATATGCAAACTATGAATATATTTGGTAATATAGTTTCATATACGGTATAGGAATGAATATAATTTCCGATATCCGTAATTCATAGTTGTAGGATGATCAGGCTTGAGCTGCTAGGAAAAAACTGATTCGGGCCCAGTCCATTATCTTAACCCAAACGAAAGACTTTGGCCCAACTCGTTGGATTAACACTTCACTTCTGAAGTCTAATTAAGCTTTAGAAGTTAATTTAGAAAGAGAAGGAACGTACACGTTCCGAAGTCCAAAACATAGATCTAGAATTTAGTACCTCCAATACTTGGAGAAGTCGATGATCGTTCTCTCTCAGTCAACCATCTTAACCAGCAACCAAAGCTTTCACTTCAGCTGGCATTTCTCCTTCATCATTTTTTCTTCAATTCTTTAAAATCTAAAAACCCCAAATTCAACTCCAAAACATTTCTCTCGTACTAACTAAAAAAAACATGGCTGCTCTGTACAAATCTTCCCTCTTCTCTATTGTCTTTGCTTTCTTAATTGCCACTGTCTTTGCAGAGATCAGATCCACTCAGATCCGATCCGATTCTCGTCCCACCATACCCTTTGACGAATTTGGGTTCACCCATTTCGGCCGGCTCAACCTCACCGTCACCGATATCTCCTTTTCCAGCCCCAAATCCGGACCCGAACCCGTTCCCTCCGAATTGGGTTTCTTCCTCGTCACAAATGAAGCTTGGCAACACGTTCTTGAACAACTCCAAGATGGCGAAATTCAGTGTACTCTCCATTCAAATCTCGTTAAAAGAGTTTTCACTTTTGACCAGTTGCAGCCCTCTGCTCGTCAATTCACAACTTCTTTCACTGTCTCGGATGCCAATCAATTCACTCTTGTTTTTGCAAATTGCATGCCCAATTTGGTAATTTCGATGAATGTTCACTCCGTTATGTACAATTTCAACCCGAAAAATGGGCAGCTTGATTTTCTGTCAGCAGGCAAGACTGCTCTTCCAACGATTTATTTCTTGTTTTTTATAGTCTATGTGTTAATGGGGGTATTTTGGGTTCTTACCCTTTACAAAAAACGCCTATCTGTTTATGGAATTCATTTCTTTATGCTTGCTGTTGTGGTGTTGAAAGCATTGAACTTGGTGTGTGAAGCTGAGGATAAATCGTATATTAAGAAAACTGGTACAGCTCATGGGTGGGATGTTTTGTTCTATATATTTAGTTTCTTGAAGGGTATTACGCTGTTTACTTTGATAGTTTTGATTGGAACTGGTTGGTCATTTTTGAAGCCTTACTTGCAAGATAAAGAAAAGAACGTTTTGATGATCGTTATTCCTCTGCAAGTTGTGGCCAATCTCGCACAGGTTGTGATTGATGAAACTGGCCCTTTTAGTGAAAATTCATATACATGGAAGCAGGTTTTCTTGCTTGTTGATATTGTGTGTTGTTGTGCTGTATTGTTTCCTATCGTGTGGTCTATTAAGAACTTGAGGGAAGCTGCTAAAACTGATGGTAAAGCGGCTGTGAACTTGATGAAGTTGACATTATTCAGACAGTACTATGTTATTGTGATATGTTACATATACTTCACGAGGGTTGTGGTTTATGCTCTGGAGACGATTACCTCTTATCGGTATCAGTGGACTAGTGTCGTGGCTGCTGAAGCGGCAACGCTTGCTTTCTATGTCTTTACGGGGTATAACTTCAGGCCTAAGGCGCACAATCCATATTTTGCAATTGATGACGAGGAGGAAGAAGCTGCTTCGGAGGCACTAAAGCTTGAAGACGAATTTGAATTATGATTATCATTCTTCAGCAATATGAAGATAATTTGAAGAGGCAAGGTAGAAGATTACTCAATCTCGGAGGTCGTAACTTTTCTGAAATCATTGCCTAGTTTGTTCATTAGTTTGTATATTCATTTAATAGATAAAACCTGTTAAGTATGTTTTATCTCTATTGTCACAGTATTCTGTTGTGCACTGAATTCAGTTCTTGATTATCAAGTCAAAGAACTGGTATTAGCTTTGTTGTTAATCTTCAGACGAGCTTCATGTGGTGTCACTACTATGCATTTTGCTTTGTATAATTTTGAACAGAACTGGTCTGCAGTATAGTTCACTTGGTTAGCTAAATAAACAATATGCAATATATGATGTTTCCGTACACGAAGGTCTTTGTACATCTCGTGCATTTGACTTTACATAAGGACCGAGAACTGGATGATTGCTCACTAAAAGCCGGTTACAGCTGCCTGCGAAAATGGAGTTGACTATAAAATGTCATTTGGTTTACACTGTCTACATGAGGCTGCTTACTCTTGTTCTTCTATGCTTATTAACTTGTTAAGTATGAGTTTCTCTGTTCATCTTTTACATTTCTCAGTGGTGGCCTTCATTTATACAGTAGACTGTATGATGGAGGTAGTATTATAATTTAGGCTGCAAAAGGCAATGGTTTCGTTTGTGTAAAAGTCAGACCTTTTCTGATTAATCTGCCGCTTGCTTTTCTTGTTATGCAAAGTCTAGAAAAAAAAATCAAAAAAGTTTACAGAAAGTCAGAAGATGGTGTGTTAGGTTGATTTTTACAGAGTTTTTCTATAAAGCTCTTCTGCGGTGCTTTTTCAGAAATACTATTTTGGGAATGATCAAGACATTCATAAAAGCTAAAACCATTCGAACTTGTTTTTCATATATAATTTCTTCATGGAGCATTTTAATTTAAAAATAAAAATAAAAATAAAAATTAAAAGCTCTGTCAAAGCTGACCTTTTCTAATTCAGCTTATTGCTCTCCTTATTTGGAGAGAATAACTGTCTATTTTTCAATACAAACTGGTGCATGAAATTCTTATTATGTTAATTGATGCGGCAAATAATGTGGTTGAGGCATATATATATATATATATATCAATCTTTGTCGATCTAGCAGTAATACTTTTGACGACAAGATACGACAACCCAACATCATATGACTTGAATAACCCAAAATGAACACCTTTCATTGAACATTTTTATTTTGTGTCTGATACCATTGATACTAATTGTATGAGGTTACTCCCTTTCATTCAACCAAATAATTCCTTTTGTAGAAAATAAGTTGGAGACTTGAATTTTCTCCTTCAACTCTCTTTTTCACTATGCTACCCTCACTTTTTCCATGTACACTACAACACTTCCTTTCCCATACCTTAACACAAGGAAGAATTTATAAGTATAGAATTTTTCTATAAAATAAATAACAAAATTGTGGGATAATAAAATTGTAGAATATTGGGTTAATGGCTACAAATTTAAGCTTTAGCGGGTAATTAGTGATTGTCGGAGTTACACCAAAGATAATGATCACTTTCTTTTCAGTTTATACGCACTAACATCACAATAATACACTTTAGTATTATAATTTTAATATCAAAATACACACAACACCAACAATAGGGCTCGCTATCTTACTTCTACTGGCCAATAATTAGCACCATTCCAATCCCATAAATTTCTTTAAGATTTTTTTTCCATTCTTTTTTTCTTTCAACGATATATATACTTAAAATGGGAAATATAGAAGAATTTACAGTTGTTCCCTTGACGGAGGTAGCTTTTGGAAATGGGAATATATAGTAGATCAATTTAGAGTGTCCCATGTTAGACTATTGACTAGCACTGTCTCCCTCTTACCATCCATACACATTTTATCATCTTAATTGCACAAGCAAAAGGTCCCTCCCCACCCCCCAACAACAACACAGTAATAATAATACACTCATTTGAATTATTGTCACTCTAGTTAGGTGTAAAGTGATTCGCACAATCTGAAAGCTGTGCTTCTTCAATCACTAATTGTAATCTACTAATCTATATAAGTGAGAGTTAGCAGGCAACAAGTCTCTAGGGGTGTTGGGTGGGGGGGGGGGGGGGGAGATTGAGATTGAATGACTCTTAGTGGGGTAGGGACATGACAGGTTAAGGAAAAAATAAAAGAAAAATTATTTAATTTGATAAATAAATAGAGGATATTCACATTAAATGGTGGAGTGACACGATTTTGAAGAAAAAAGATATTGAATTTTAAAATTTTTATAAATATATACATATCAGTCACATGTCATCAAAGTTGAACTAGTTGTGAGAGGAAAATGAAGGTGCGTGCAAGATTGTACAAAGAGAAGACTTTCGCCCCATTAGTTTTCTCCTCTAGTGTGGAAACTCAACAAGTTAAAGAGCAGAATAATAGCGTGTTTGGCTAAGCTAGAAAAATTAATTTATTTTTAAAAATATTATTTTTAAATATTTTTCGGAAGAGTACTTTTAAAGAGAAACAATTTGTATATGTATTTGGCTAATCAATTTAAAAATCACTTTTGCACAATAATTTTTGTTTCGCCAAACCTTTCAAAAAGTATTTTTAAATATTAAATTACGAATAATGAAGAGATTTACTTAATAATTAATATTATATAGGTAAATGAGTAGTCTCAATTGTATATTATTAAAGATAATAATTAAGTTTTTTTCATTTATTGAAGTAAAATTTGAAAATGTATTGAAAATTGCTTTAGTTCTTTCAAGACTGTTTAACTCAAAAGTTATCATAATACTATACGAGCATAAAATAATCAAAATAAATAATGGGTTAATCCTAGATAAGAATAATTAACTCTAGATGCGAGACGAATAATACGAATTAAAAAACATAGTTTAATATAAATGTTGATGTCGATTATAATCAGATTTAATAGCATAAATAAAGATGCATTAAGTAACAAAAATATGAATAAAGGAAAAGATTCACACGGTCTTCCGTGATACGGATCTCCTTTCTTTTCACAAAGATGGATAATAGATGTGTACAAGAGCTTCATGACCCCCTTTTGGATCTGATGAAAGTATTGTATCACATATTCTCTCCTTTCTTTGGAGAGATATGTTTACATGTTTTTTAGAGAGAGGAAGATGAGGCCCCTTTTTACAATGTTAGGGTCTCCTTTTTATAATAGGAGACTCTCCTCGAAATAATCAAAAAGGTACAATTTACAGGGAATATTCGGTAGAACATTCCCTTTGAGTTTTTCAAGGTAAACTAGATACTTTATGGCCCGGACGGCCACGACCATTGATGACGGTCCGGCCTTGGCATGCACGTCCACGACCTTGGTGTGTACATCCATGAAGATGGCCGTTGGTGTGTATGCCCACGTCCTTGGTACGTACGTCCACGGCCTTGATGTGTACGTCCATGAAGATGGCTGTTGGTGTGTACGCCCACGTCCTTGGTGTGTACGTCCACAGCCTTGATGTGTACGTCCATGAAGATGGTCGTTTGTGTGTACTCCCACATCCTTGGTGTGTACGTCCACGAAGATGGCCATTCGTGTGTACGCCCATGTCCTTGGTGTGTACGTCCACGAATATGGCCGTTGGTGTGTACGCCCACGTCCTTGGTGAGTACATCCACGGCATTGATCTCGTATCGAATTTCTCTGGTCTAATATTGACCGATACAAAGACGATATAAAATATAACAAAAAATTATTCAACAAATATAAAAGCATTCACCCCAAAAGTTACTGTATATTAAAGTTATCCTAAAAATTGTAGAGTTTTGGAGAAGTGACTTTCTTGTATTGCTCACCAAAGTATATATAGAGTACAGAAAAATCAAAACCTACCAACTATAGGATTGTACAATAATGAAGGAAAATCAAAACCTACCAACTATAGGATTGTACAATTAATGAGAGAATATTCTACCAATAATAAAAAGATACACAAAAGATATTTACAATATTTCCTAATACGCCCCTCAAGAAGGAGGGCCGGAGGACACGCCAATCTTGGACATCAGCAGAAGAAGCTGAGGACGAGATAAGTGCTTGGTGAGAGCATCAGCAAGCTGATCAGCAAAGGATACGTGAGCAACACGAAGGGACCCATTCTGGACCAATTGACGAATAAAGTGATAATCAATGGAGATGTGTTTCATGCGAGAATGAAACACAGGATTGGCACAGAGATAAGTGGCGCTAATGTTGTCACTGTAAATGGCAGGAGCAGCTGGAAGAGGGACATGAAGCTCGCGCAGCAGGGAATGAAGCCAACGTACTTCAGCGGCAGCAGAAGCAATGGCACGATACTCAGCCTCAGTAGATGATCGTGCAACGGAATGCTGCTTTTTGGAGCTCCATGAAATAGGATTTGGCCCTAGAAAAACAACATAGGCACCAGTTGAGGAGCGGTCAACACAGGTTCCACCCCAATCAGCATCAGAGAAACAATGCAGAGGTATAGCAGAGAAAAGACGCAGCCAGATGCCAAAGTCATGCATCCCATTCAGATACCGGAATAGGCGCTTAACTGCACCCCAATGAGTGACAGTAGGAGCATGCATGAACTGTGAGAGTTTATTTACAGCAAAGGATATATCAGGACGAGTGAAGGAGAGATACTGGAGGCCCTCAAGGGCCTGTCGATAGGCGGATGCGTCGGCAGGGGCCGAGCCGTCGGCCAGATGAAGGAGAGTTGACGCTGCTGTTGGCGTCTGAACAGGATTTGACTCCAGCATATTATGACGAGTCAAAAGATCAACAACATATTTACGCTGAGAAAGAAAACACCCCTTGGAGCTGCGCAGAACTTCAACACCAAGAAAGTAGCTTAGATCACCCATGTCTTTAAGAGAAAACTGAGACCCAAGAGAGTCAATCACACGGTTCAAGAAAGCAGAATCATTACCAGTCAAAAGCCCTTTGCAACAAACCGGGCTTTGAACTTATCCACAGTGTCGTCGGGCTTGCGTTCGATGCGATAAACCCACTTGCAACCCACAACATTCTGCGAGGAATCAGGCTGGAAAAGATCCCAAGTGCCATTCCATAGCAGAGCATCAAACTCTGATGACATAGCAGCGCGCCAGCGCTCATCAGACATAGCACTGGACAGGGTATGAGGTTCAGTAACAGCAGGAGAGGTGACAGCAGACATACCAAACTTCTTGTTGGGCATAAAGATGTTATTTCTGCTGCGTGTCTGCATATGATGACCACCCTGAGAGGATGCAGGTGGCGGCATAATGGGTGTAGCGGCGGCAGGCGCCGCTGGCGGTGCCGAAAGGGGCGCTGGTGGCGCGGGCGCTGGCGCCGGGAGTGCGTCCGGTGAAGGATTGCTGGTGGGAGCAACGGCAGGTACTGGTGGCTGTTAGAAACACGTTCTCAATGCAATATACTAAACGTGTACTCTTTTGTAGGTTTTGATGAATGACAAACGAAGCAAAAATTGATATATGACGGAATTCAAGTACAAGCGCACAATGGTTGCGAATAAGATTGAAGTTCAAGATATAGCAGTTAATTGTTATTGAGTTGTTCTAAATTGTAGTCTCGATCCTATAACTTGACTCATAGTATGGCCTCTCTCATAAAACTATTTTCCAAAATCATGCATATTTAATTCTGTGTCAAAAAGATTTTCAAATCATGCATATTTACATTAGACAAAATGTTTTCTAAACATGCCTCAAAAATCTGGGCTAAAATAATCGATTATGTACTTATAGATAATCGATTGTTTCTGAGCCAAGACTGCATGACAATTGATTATGAATTAATGGTAATCGATTGTGAGTAAGACAGTGAACATCAGGTTTTTCCAAATCTGCATGATAATCGATTGTGAACAAATGACAATCGATTGTTGTTGAGGTAAAGTTTTTCAATACTCAAAATAATCGATTGTGAACTAATGGTGATCGATTGTGTTGAGTTGATGTCTCCTAGTGATTTTAAATTTAATTAAGTAATCGATTATGTCTCTAGATAATCGATTATCACTGAGACAGTAAGTTTTATGATTTTCAGAAAATAACAAGTAATCGATTGTTGCAAAGGACAATCGATTGTTGAAGCTGGCCGTTGTCAAATGATTTTCAAATACCATAAGGTAATCGATTATAGATTTTATATAATCGATGTTTTGCTTAAAATCTGGAAATGATTTTTAGAACGTTGCTGAAGTAATCGATTATAGATTTTATATAATCGATGTTTTGCTTAAAATCCGGAAATGATTTTTAGAACGTTGCTAAAGTAATCGATTATGTAATCGATTATCTGATTTTGAATATTGCCAGTAATCGATTATAGATTTGTGAAGCGTTAAATCTGGGATTGAATTTTGATCTGACTGGCAGACAATCGATTGTTGGGGTTTGACAATCGATTGTCAGTGAGTAAAATCAGCAACTCTTAATTGGCAATTAGGCAACGGTAATGCCAAGTTTTTCAACTATAAATACAACTTCATTTCAGTGTTTTAAAAACAACAACATACACAAACTGATCATTACATTGCTATAAGCTTTCATTCAATTGTTCTTCATTTTCTACTCATTTCATAAAGCTTTTGAGAGCCATATTATTGCTTAAAGTTGTTGTGATCTTGAACATATTCTTTTACTCATATCTACTCAATAAGGAGTACTTTAGTTAAGTGAGTGTCCAAGTATTTGATATACTTGTAAGAGAATTGCGATTCTCTTGTTTCAAGGAACTTGCGTTTCCTTGGGTGAAGTCTTTGAGATTGCGATCTCCGAGCAACTGTTTGAGGCTTGTGTCCTCAAGTGTGTAACGGTTTGTTGAGCACCCGTAAGCTTAACAAGATAGTGAAAAATCTCGAGAGAGTCTCTCGGGGACTGGACTAACCACGTTGGTGGCCAACCAGTATACATCTTTGTGTAAGTTTATTTTTCTGCATTTATTTTACTTCCTGCAAAGTTTAAATTCCGCAAGAAAACGCTAAAATCTATTAATACGCTATTCACCCCCCCTCTAGCGTAAAGCGTAGTTTCTAACAATTGGTATCAGAGCCCAACTCTCTGAAAACTTAACCGTTTGAGAGAACCATCCATGGCTTCTACTCTTGACTCTTTTGCAGGAATTGAAGAAGGACAATGCTCTACACGACCTCCTCTATTCAACGGCACAAACTACTCATACTGGAAGGAGAGGATGCAAATATTTGTGCAATCAAATAGCTTTCATTTGTGGAAAGTATTCACCAATGGAAACCAAATTCCAACCAAGAAGGTGGAAAACGAATGGGTTCCAAAGACCGAAGAGGAATATACCGCGGAGGATATTCGTAAGGTTCAAAATAATGCCAAAGCTATAAATTTATTATATTGTGCTGTTAATGCTAACGACTACAGGAAGATATCATGTTGCAAAACAGCAAAAGAAATGTGGGATAAGCTTGAAGTGACATACGAAGGAACCGACCAGGTACGAGAAGCTAAAATTGATTTCTTAACTCACTCTTATGAACTATTCCACATGAAGGAAGGAGAGAAAGTAGACGAAATGTTTGAGCGATTCTCAATGATCATGAATGATATACACGCTCTCAAAAAGACGTTTACGGATAGAGAACTTGTCCGGAAGATCCTCAGAAGTCTCACTCCGGCATGGCGATCAAAGGCCGATGCAATCCAAGGATCCATTGGCATCACAAATGTCACAATTGACGCATTAAGAGGTAATCTCAAAACCTATGAATCAACTATACTTAACCCGTTTGTTGATGATCAAAGAAGGCAAAGGATTGCTCTAAAGGCTAGCCAACCACAAATTGATGAGGAAGGTGACAACGAGTTTGGACTCGTTATCAAAAGGTTTCAAAAATTCATGCGCAAAGAGTATGAACGCAAGAACAAAAAGCAAGGCGATCAACTAAAATGCTATGAATGCGGAGAAACCGGGCACATAAAATCAAATTGCCCTAACATCAAAAAGGAGAAGAAACCCTTCAAAAAGCAACGTGCATACATCTCTTGGGGAGGAGATTCCGGAGATGAAGCAAGCGAAGAAGAAGACGATGAAGCAGCAAATTTATGTCTCATGGCTCAAGAAGACGGCAAAAACGAGGTAAGTCAAATCTCTTCTCAAAATGTCTTTACTCTTGATGAAATGAGAAATGCCTTTGATGAACTATATGCTGAATTTATCAAAGCTTCAAAAACTGTCAAAAGTGTTAAAGAAAGCGCTTCTCTAAAAGAAAAAGATTTTCAAACACAGCTTTCATTAAAAGAAAAAGAATTAGAAAAACTAGTTTTCGAAAATGAGAAGCTAAAAGAGGAAAACAAGTTTTATGGAAAAAGAAGTGCTGATAAACCTGAAGGTTCTACTAGAAACTGTTCTTCTTGTGTGCTTCTTAAGAATGAAGTAGCTAGACTTAAAGGCACATTAGATAAGTTTAATTCTTCGCATAAAAACTTGAATGATGTGCTTGTTAATCTAAAATCAACTAAACATGGAATAGGATTCAAAAATGAAGAAAAGGTTGGTGCTAAACCACAACAACCTAGAGCTCAACCTAGGACTAATAACCAAAATGCTTATCCTAGAAGTAGAAATCCTAGAAATAACTTGCATGTTAGACCAAATAGTGAAAATGCTAGAAGACCTAGAAATGATGCATATTTTAGGCCAAACCTTGAACAATTTAGAAGACCAAGAAATGACCCTCCACCTAGAAATAGATATTCTAGAAATGATGCATATTTTAGACATACTTGTGAACCTCCTAGAGCTCATAATAGGAGAAAAAATGGTGTTCAAAGTAGAGTAAGCAACCTTCATTCATCTAGTTACTATGTACCTAGAAAAATGCATAATCCCAACGTGACTTGTCATTATTGTAGACGTATTGGTCATATTGCTCCCGCTTGCTTTACTCGTCATAGACATATAAATCAATTGCATCACTATAACATGCCTAACCCTCAAGGACCCAAGATGGCATGGGTACCTAAAGAACATTAATTTGTTTTGTAGGTGTGCTTGAAGGGATAAAGTGTACTATGGTACCTTGATAGTGGATGCTCCAAACACATGACGGGAGATGAATTCAAATTCCTTCAACTAGAGCACAAAGAAGGAGGAAGTGTCATATTTGGTGATAACAATAAAGGAAAAATCATCGGCATTGGTTCGGTCGGTAAGGACGAAAACTCCTCTATTAAACATATACTACTTGTGAAAGGTTTGAAGCATAATCTCTTAAGCATAAGCCAATTATGTGACAAGGGAAATCTTGCTCTATTTGATTCGGATGAATGTCTTGTATTTAGACGTAGTGATTTCAAGATCATACTTCGTGGTTTTAGAATTGATAATATCTATATGGTTGATCTTGCAAACTCCTCACCCGAATATGTTGATTGTTTAATAAGCAAAGAGGATAACTCTTGACTATGGCATCGTAGAATAGCACACATGAACATGCATCTTTTGAACAAGCTTCTTTCTCAAAACTTAGTAGTTGGTCTTCCCAGTTTAAAGTTTGAAAATGATTCTATTTGCGATTCTTGTCAAAAAGGGAAGCAAACCAAAGCATCTTTTAAATCCAAGAATATTGTTTCAACGTCTAGACCTTTGCAATTACTTCACATGGATTTATTTGGTCCCTCTCGTATTGAAAGTCTTGGTAAAAATAAATATGTTTTTGTAATTGTTGATGACTTTTCTAGATTTACTTGGACTCTATTTCTTGCAAATAAAAGTGATGCTTTTCAAAATTTCAAGCATTTCCTTAAGCGTGTTCAAAACGAAAAGGAATCGACCGTCACTTCGATTAGAAGTGATCATGGGGGAGAGTTTGATCACAATCTCTTTGCGGATTTTTGTGACGAACTCGGAATCGAACACACCTTTTCCGCTCCACGGACACCACAACAAAATGGGGTGGTGGAAAGGAAAAATAGGTGTCTCAAAGAGATGGCTAGAACCATGCTCAACGATGCTAAGATTCCCAAATACTTTTGGGCGGACGCCGTGAGTACCGCTTGCTATGTTTTAAATAGAGTAGCAATTCGGCCGATACTCATGAAAACCCCATATGAACTTTATAAGGGTAGAAAACCCAACATCTCTCATTTACGTGTTTTTGGTTGTAAATGTTTTGTTCATAATAATGGCAAGGACCAATTGGGTAAGTTTGATGCTAAATCGGATGAAGGTATTTTCATTGGTTATTCCTCACGTAGCAAAGCATATAGGATCTTTAACAAAAGAACCCAAATTGTGGAGGAATCCCCTCATGTTGTGTTTTCCGAAGATAATACTCGCTTGGCGAGAAAGGAATCCGGTTTTGATCTTGCAGGTATCTTGGATAGCTTGAAAGATAATATCCAAGAAGAACCTTCAAAGGAAAACAAAAATGAAATTGGGGAACAACCAACGGAAGAAGCGCCACAATTAGAAAAAGGAATAAATACGCCTAACGAGTGGAGAACGATCAAGGATCATCCTCTCGAACAGGTAATTGGCGATGTTGGAGAAAAGGTAAGTACCCGAAACTCCCTCAAAAACACTTTAGAACTTACTGCTTTTGTTTCTCAAATTGAACCTAAAACCATCTCCGAAGCAATTGGGGATGAATTTTGGACCTTGGCAATGCAAGAGGAGCTTAACCAATTCGAACGCAATAACGTTTGGGATTTGGTGCCAAGACCCGAAGGTCATTCTATAATTGGTACGAAATGGGTTTTTCGCAATAAACTAGATGAAAATGGTATAATCACTAGAAACAAAGCTAGGCTTGTGGCAAAAGGCTATAGTCAAGAAGAAGGTATTGATTATGAGGAAACCTATGCTCCCGTAGCTAGACTAGAAGCTATTCGTCTATTACTTGCTTTCGCCTCTTCAATGAATTTTATTCTATATCAAATGGATGTGAAAAGTGCTTTTCTAAATGGTTTTATTAAAGAAGAAGTTTATGTCAAACAACCCCCCGGCTTTGAAGATTTTAAATATCCCGATCATGTTTTCAAACTCAAAAAGGCTCTTTATGGTTTAAAACAAGCTCCTCGAGCTTGGTATGAAAGATTGAGTAAATTTCTTTTGGAAAATGATTTCATTAGGGGAAAAGTTGACACAACCCTCTTTGTCAAGCATAAAAACAATGATATTTTATTAGTTCAAATATATGTAGACGATATTATATTTGGTGCTACTAACAATGTTTTATGCAAGGAATTCTCCGATCTAATGACTAGCGAATTTGAAATGTCTATGATGGGCGAGTTAACATTCTTTTTGGGGTTACAAGTGAAACAAATGAAAGAAGGTACATTCATATGCCAAGCCAAATATTGCAAAGACCTACTAAAACGCTTTGAGATGAACAATGCAAAAGAAATGGCTACTCCCATGAGCACATCCGATCATCTAGACAAAGATGAAAAAGGTAAGGAAGTCGACACTAAAAAGTATCGAGGTATGATTGGCTCTCTTCTTTATCTTACCGCTAGTCGTCCGGACATCATGTTTAGCGTGTGTTTATGTGCTCGCTATCAGTCATGTCCGAAGGAGTCTCACCTTACTGCGGTGAAACGGATATTAAGGTATCTCATTGGTACTACAAATGTGGGTCTATGGTACCCCAAAGGCTCTTCATGCCAACTTATTGGATATTCCGATTCCGATTTTGCTGGATGCAAATTGGACCGCAAGAGCACAAGTGGCACTTGCCATTTGCTCGGTAGCTCTCTTGTCTCTTGGTTTAGTAAGAAACAAGTAAGTGTTGCGTTGTCTACCACCGAGGCTGAATATGTAGCCGCGGGGAGTTGCTGTGCTCAAATCCTATGGATGAAACAACAACTCTTGGACTATGGCCTAAGTCTTGATCACATTCCTCTTAGATGTGATAACACTAGCGCCATATGCTTGACGAAGAACCCCGTTCTTCATTCACGAACAAAACACATCGAAATTAGACATCATTTTATTAGAGATCATGTACTCAAAGGCGATGTCGAAATTGAATTTGTTGAAACCAAAAGCCAATTGGCAGACATCTTTACCAAGCCTTTAGAGAAAGAGTCATTCTTCCAAATTCGCAATGAACTCGGGATCCTTGACTCCACTTTGATCTAAGTCATGCATTGCATTTTCTTTCCTACATGATTTCTAACTTGAGCGTCGGAGGTGTCTAACTTCTTTTTGCAGGTATCACCCTAGAGCTAAGAGCAATTCTTAAGCAAACCGCGAATCTGCAGCAATGTCCCTATAAAAATCGATTATCCCGTATCAATAATCGACTACCCTCTAATTTTTTTTTCCAATAAATAAACCTTGTTTATTTCATCTTTTTGCATCTTTCCTTACTATTTTTTTTGCTAATGGCAAAAAGGGGGAAGAAAACGGGATATCGGGTATGCACCACCTCTTAATTCATTGATTGCTTATAAGCTAAAATTGAGGGGGAACTCTTAAATTGAGGGGGAATTGCATAATTGTTACTTGTCTTGAATTGTCAATATCTTTTGCCTAAATTGCATATCCCGCTTAGTGTTTGCCATTATCAAAAAGGGGGAAATTGTTAGAAACACGTTCTCAATGCAATATACTAAACGTGTACTCTTTTGTAGGTTTTGATGAATGACAAACGAAGCAAAAATTGATATATGACGGAATTCAAGTACAAGCGCACAATGGTTGCGAATAAGATTGAAGTTCAAGATATAGCTGTTAATTGTTATTGAGTTGTTCTAAATTGTAATCTCGATCCTATAACTTGACTCATAGTATGGCCTCTCTCATAAAACTATTTTCCAAAATCATGCATATTTAATTCTGTGTCAAAAAGATTTTTAAATCATGCATATTTACATTAGACAAAATGTTTTCTAAACATGCCTCAAAAATCTGGGCTAAAATAATCGATTATGTACTTATAGATAATCGATTGTTTCTGAGCCAAGACTGCATGACAATCGATTATGAATTAATGGTAATCGATTGTGAGTAAGACAGTGAACATCAGGTTTTTCCAAATCTGCATGATAATCGATTGTGAACAAATGACAATCGATTGTTGTTGAGGTAAAGTTTTTCAATACTCAAAATAATCGATTATGAACTAATGGTGATCGATTGTGTTGAGTTGATGTCTCCCAGTGATTTTAAATTTAATTAAGTAATCGATTATGTCTCTAGATAATCGATTATCACTGAGACAGTAAGTTTTATGATTTTCAGAAAATAACAAGTAATCGATTGTTGCAAAGGACAATCGATTGTTGAAGCTGGCCGTTGTCAAATGATTTTCAAATACCATAAGGTAATCGATTATAGATTTTATATAATCGATGTTTTGCTTAAAATCTGGAAATGATTTTTAGAACGTTGCTGAAGTAATCGATTATAGATTTTATATAATCGATGTTTTGCTTAAAATCCGGAAATGATTTTTAGAACGTTGCTAAAGTAATCGATTATGTAATCGATTATCTGATTTTGAATATTGCCAGTAATCGATTATAGATTTGTGAAGCGTTAAATCTGGGATTGAATTTTGATCTGACTGGCAGACAATCGATTGTTGGGGTTTGACAATCGATTGTCAGTGAGTAAAATCAGCAACTCTTAATTGGCAATTAGGCAACAGTAATGCCAAGTTTTTCAACTATAAATACAGCTTCATTTCAGTGTTTTAAAAACAACAACATACACAAACTGATCATTACATTGGTATAAGCTTTCATTCAATTGTTCTTCATTTTCTACTCATTTCATAAAGCTTTTGAGAGCCATATTATTGCTTAAAGTTGTTGTGATCTTGAACATATTCTTTTACTCATATCTACTCAATAAGGAGTACTTTAGTTAAGTGAGTGTCCAAGTATTTGATATACTTGTAAGAGAATTGCGATTCTCTTGTTTCAAGGAACTTGCGTTTCCTTGGGTGAAGTCTTTGAGATTGCGATCTCCGAGCAACTGTTTGAGGCTTGTGTCCTCAAGTGTGTAACGGTTTGTTGAGCACCCGTAAGCTTAACAAGATAGTGAAAAATCTCGAGAGAGTCTCTCGGGGACTGGACTAACCACGTTGGTGGCCAACCAGTATACATCTTTGTGTAAGTTTATTTTTCTGCATTTATTTTACTTCCTGCAAAGTTTAAATTCCGCAAGAAAACGCTAAAATCTATTAATACGCTATTCACCCCCCCTCTAGCGTAAAGCGTAGTTTCTAACAGTGGCGGCAGCGGAAGGACTTCTAGGGAGAACGGAATGGGTACAGGGGGAGGCTCGGGGTTAGACATTTTGGAGAACGGGAAGACATCTTCATGGAAGGTGACATGACGCGAGACGAAGATTTTAGACGTTGAGGGATCAAAGCAGAGATAGGCGCTTTGAGTAGTGGAGTAGCCGAAGAGGACACATGCACGAGAATCTGGGTTCCATTTTGTGTGAGGTGTAGGGCCGAAGCCAAGGGAAGCATTGACAGCCAAAGACACGTAATTTGGCAAGGTTGGGGCGTATCTGGAAGAGAGACTCAAAGGAGGAGAGCATCGAGAGATTTGTCTTGGGAAGACGATTAATGAGGTAGGCTGCTGTAGCAAAGGCATAAGGCCAGTAAATGAGAGGTATAGAGGCATGATGAAGGAGAGTGAGACCAGTATCGACAATATGACGGTGACGGCATTCAGCATAGCCATTGTGCTGAGGAGTATGAGGAGGTGACGTAAGATGAGAGATGCCATATGAGGCAAGAAAAGAGCGTAAAGCGAGAAATTCACCCCCATTGTCAGTATACAGAGTAATGATTTTAGCAGAAGAATATTTCTCTACAATGGATTTAAAAATGGGGAAGGTTTGTGAGACATCAGATTTACGGCGTAAAGAAAAAAACCTAACATACTTAGAGAAATGATCAACAAAGATGACATAATATTTAAGCCCTTCATTAGAAATAATCGGAGAGGTCCATACATCGGAAAAAATAAGCTCCAGGGGAGCAGTAGAAGACAGACTTGACTCAGAAAAAGGTAACTTATGACACTTATGAAGTTTGCAAGATACACAGGCAAAATCAGACACATTACTGGACGCTATACTGCTAGACGATACTAAATGACGAAGGGTTTTAGCTGACGGGTGACCAAACCGAGAATGCCACAATGACGCAGAGAGTTTTTGTGCCGTGAGGGCAGATGGGAGACTGAGAGCCACCGGCCAGTAGTAGGTGTTGCCCCTAAGTGGGCCGCGAACGAGCGTTGCCCACATGCGACGATCCTTCACCTGAAAATCAGTATCAGAAAGAACAACGTTAACATTATTGTGACGACATAATTGGACAACAGAGATCAAATTTTTACGCATATGTGGAACACAAAGAGCCCCAGGTAATAAAAGAGAGGAATGACTGTTAAGTTGTCCAGTATGAGTAATTGTCAAACCTTCACCGTTACCAATAACCACATTGTCGAAGCCAGTGTAAGGACTGTGAAGAGACATGTTGGCAAGATCAGAGGTTATGTGATGAGATGCACCAGAGTCCAGGATCCAATCGGATGCAGAGGGAATCGTCGGAGAGTGATGGGCCATGTGAGCAGCTGGAAAAGGCGGCGAAGCATAAGGTGGCCGCGGCAAATGGTCCACCCTAAGGGGGCTGGTTGGCGCCGGGACGGGATAGGATGGGCAGCGGCACGCGGAGTGGCCAAATTCACTGCAGAGTTGGCACTTCCCATTGTACCCGCGAGATTGACCATTGCTGGAGTAACCACCGGGACCGGAGACTGACCCGCGGCTGATGCGGCCGCGCCCGCGGCTACCGAATCGGTGACGGACTGGCTGCTGTCCGGCGATGAAGGCAGCCGACGGAGCCGAGTTGGATGTGACGGAGGTGGCCGGCACACGAGCAGTAATCTGAGCCTCCATGCTTAACAGCTTGTCATGTAATTCAGCAAAAGAGATGGTAGACTCACGGTCTTGGATGGCATGAGAGAGTTCCATATACGGGTCATCAAGACCATTTAGAATCTTTATTACAAGATCCTCAGAATCAACGGTAACACCCAGGAGAGATAATTCATCCACAATCACGCGAATGCCGTGCATAAAGGCAGTAATAGATTTAGAACCTTTTACCGGATTGTGGAGCTGCTGTTTGAGAGGCATGATACGACCACGAGAAGCGGTGTTGTATGTGCGCGCGAGAATGTCCCAGGCCTCTTTAGAGGTTTCCGCAGCGGCAATGAAGGAGATGATCGTCGGTGTGATCGACGAGATGATGGCACTGAGAATAAGGTTGTCCTGGCGAATCCAGTAAGGATATGCTGGATTGGGAGAAGTCACGTCGTTGTCGACGATAGTGGCCGGTGGGCATGGCTTCGATCCTTCCAAGAAGCCGAGGATATCGTAACCCGTAAGGAGGGTTCGAAATTGAAATTTCCACGCCAGGTAATTAGTGGAGTCCAATTTGAGTGGGATTTGAGCCGATGCATTTATGGCAATCGGCTGGAGAGGCGCGGTTGACTAGGGGTGTTCATCGGGCGGATTGGGCGGCTTTTACTCTTAACGGTTTGGCTTAACGATTATCGGCTTTTAAATGTATTAATCCGTTAGCCACCCGATAAGATATCGGGCGGATTGGTATCGGGTTAGCTCTTATAGGGCGGTTAATGGGCGGTTTATCGGCCTAACATACATATTTGCTAAATATCTCTTATTCTCCTCGTCTTAAAAATAATGAATTGCTATAAAAATTAATATTTTAGAGGCAATATGATGCATTCAATTTTCTTTGCCAGAGCCACCGGTAATCATCTCCAAGAGCCTTCGCCGTTAGTTTGAATATATTTAGTGAGAATTTCATCTTCTTCTGCAGTCCATCTGCCTCTTTTTATACCCACTTTCTCACAACAAGGTGCTCTTCCCATTGGTAGTATGACAGGAGAAGAACACACTCTTGTTACTGGCAAGTGGAAACAAGACAATTAGCCCCAAAAATCATTACTTTTGCAATTATTCTAGTATTGTGTGGATTTTTACGTTCCAAAGGTTGACTTATTAGAGCTTTCATGCATGTCACTCTTCGCCAAATCCATGTAGACGCTAGTGCTGGATAGTTTAAGCTTTGGTCGTAAAATCTTAAATTTATTTTGAAAATTTTAATTTGGATGAAGTTTAATTTGAGGATAAAAATATATTTTCAAGGGTTTTAGTTTTTTTATATTTAATATATATAAATAATATATATATATATATATAATATATTTATATTCTTAACGGGTTAATGGATTAGCCGTTAAGAAAATTGAATAATCCATCCCCAAACCGATAAGCCGTTAATAAAAAAAATTCAATCTGTTCCCCGTCCGTTAAGCCGTTAAGCCGTTACCAGTAAGCCGTTAAGTATCGGTTTGGATCGGTTTTCGGTTTCGGATCGGTTTTGAACACCCCTACGGTTGACGTCGTGGCGGCCATGAGCGCGAGGCAAGGAGAGGAGGCGCTGAACGACGTCGAGAAAAAGAGGGCTGCCGATTAGTGCAGCGGCGGCGGCGACGGGCTCCGATGAGAGGAGCTACGGTGGCGGCGGGTAGTATGTATTTAGGGTTTGGCGATAAGCCACTTGTGTATGATACCATGTAGAGAGTTTTGGAGAAGTGACTTTCTTGTATTGCTCACAAAAGTATATATCGAGTACAGAAAAATCAAAACCTACCAACTATAGGATTGTACAATAATGAAGGAAAATCAAAACCTACCAACTATATGATTGTACAATTAATGAGAGAATATTCTACCAATAATAAAAAAAATACACAAAAGATATTTACAATATTTCCTAATAAAAATAAGATGAAATACTTATATTAGGAGAATTCTCAATAATATCATCTCAAATTTTTAGTATTAGATTTAAAATAAGTAAGGTTTTTGGTATATATATATATATATATGTAGACATATAATTTTTTACTCTCCCCAAAATTTTATACATTTTAGAGTTGGATTTGAAGATAGAAGAGAAAGCAATCACGGAAAAGGGAAATTAGGAATTTTTGAATTTTGAGCGCCTTATCACATTAGATCCATTCATACACCTCTCCATAATAAGATTCTGCAAATATATATCATCATCTCTTTGTTTCTCCAACAGATTCTTATCGATATGCACGAATTTTGATGCTTTGTTAAGAAATATATCTATGGTGGAACGTTAATCCCAGCGAGTCAATTTTGAAATATACTCAAATGAATGGCTTGGGTTTACCAGTTGTCAGATATTTGAGGTTTTAGTTTATCGTTTGACTGAGGACTGTTAGGATTATGATTCCTACTAAAAACAACAACATTCATATCGAATAATTCGGATATATAAACTACATGAGCGGAAGCTAACCTGAATACATATGTGGAAATGTTGAACCTCCTTTTGATGATTGTCCTTGAGTTGTTGAGAACTCCTTTAGCCTTCCTTCAAGTTTTCTTGAAGTATGATTGTCACCACAAGAATGAATCCACAATACTAAAACAATATTGAAAGGTTCACAATAATAGTGTTATGACAATTATCAAAATTTGGCTTATGGTTTTCCACCCTATTTGCAAGACAATGGACAATATGGTTCTTGGTTCAATGGGAAGAAGAAGAAGAACTTGTCTTGCACTAGAATGGGAACCATAACCCCACTTTATAACTCTAGGAGTTACATAACCGAAGAGACAAGAGTTACAAGACAAAAGTTATGTCTTGAGTTATGTCTTGCAAGAGTTACAAAACTCAAGAGTCACAAGCATTCATGTAACCATAGTTACATTTGTAACCTTAGTTAGCCCATCATAAACTAAGGTTACCCTTTTGGGTATCTACACATTAGTCCTACACTTTAGTATGACAACACATTGGCCCCCTTAACATAATGTCCATAAGACCACATAATTAGGCCAAACCAAAAGATAGCACATAACATATAATTATCCATATATTGTTCATATGTGTGTAGATATAAGTCCATATATCTAGATATAAATCCATATATCTTACAAGGACGATTTGGGGTTTCGAGCTTTCCGATGTCGATTCGAGATTTCAGTTTGTTATTTTGGTATTTCGATCCGAAGATTGTTGCTTTGTTTAGTTTAATTGATTTGCATTTTCAACTCTGTTCATCAATAAAAAGTGCATTGCCCAATTTTCACTCATTTTATTGTGTTATGATAGCTTAGTGCGCGTGTTGGTTGATTTGTGATTTTACATTGTTTGAGCTGTATGTTTTAGTTTTCATTTAAATTTTTTTAATTAATTTTATTTCGATTGTGATGAATGTTGTCTTGATTCTTTAATAAATGTTTTTAATCAGGTAGATGGAAAAAAACTAGAGTTGTTTCTTTCTTAGCAAGGAATAAGAATGTGTCATAAGGTGGATATTGGACCATAAGGAATCTGGCCAAGTAATAAATCATGTTAGCTAGCCTATTTGCCCTCCAATAATATCTTGTTCATAAAGTTCGCTTTACAACAATCTAGAACTTAGGAAAACAAGCCTTGAATTTCATAGTTTGCTTTAGGTGCGTTATAATAAATTATCATAGCTACGGATATAGTTCCCGTGACATAGTTTGTGATACATAATTTTTCAGTACATTAGTGTGACCGGCCACAACTTTTAATAATATTAATAAAATAAACATATTGTAGATCGTGGGTACGGTTCCCGTGACACGATTCACAATGTGTATAAAAATAAAAGAGTGCGAGATAATCATGACTTGTTCCATAAAATAATTCTATCAACATTAAAAGCGGTTAGAAAGTTTAAAAATGCATGTAGGTTTAAAATCTGTAACAAATCAGATAATTAGGCCATTATTAAAAGTTATGTGACCATGCTATTACCACGGAACTCGGGAATGCCTAACACCTTCCCCCAGTTTAATAGAATTTCTTATCTGGATTTCGGTGTTTGCAGACCATAAATAAGAGTCAACTTCCGCGATTCGAAACTTTAAACCGGTGATTTGGGATACTATAAATTATTTCAAGCGGCGACTCTGAAGTTAAAATAAATAATCCCGTTTCGATTATTGTCACTTTAATTGGAAAAACTCATGTATCTCCTTTGGGGTAGAAAAAATAGGTGTGACACTTTGCTGGGTAAAAGAAATCAAAGCTTCTGGTTCAGGGTTCAAAATTCGAGCTTAGATTAATTGTTACAGTTGACTTTGTTTATTATATGATTTTTATGTATTTGGGCCTAATATGCTAAATGATGCTTTTTGTTGCTTTGATATTATTTGAACGTTATATAAACTGCTGCGAAACCCCTCTCTTCTAATCTCCTGGAAAATGCACGCTGGCGTGGCTTCTTTTCTGTTAGTGTCATACCCTAATTTTGAACGAGAATCGGATCAGTTATAAAGCCGGATGTCCTTTTGGTTACCGGTACCTTGCCCCCTCGCTCGAGTTGTTAGCTCGGATAATCCAGGTCTATAAAAATACACCCAGATTTTAAACCTAGTACAACATAGCCCCATGTCGTACGTGCATTTGACTTTGGGAACTCAACACAGGGGTTGGATCCGTCTATGACATGTGTACCGAAATTAAAGATCATCCTAGTGCATCCTACATGCTACTTGTGTATCTTCCTGTTTCGGCTTGCATGTTGATTGCCTTCTAGAATAGGGAAAGAAAATGAAAAAAAAATAAAAAATCGAAAAAAAAAACTCAAGAGTGAAATGTAGGTATTTGAATTATCCAAAAACTCTGCTAAAATTTCGAAAAAAGAATAGGAAAAGTCATTTCAAAATAAGTTATATTTTCCTATTGCATCAAAACGGACCGAACTACGCGAGTCTGATTCTCACCGGATGTGAGATACGTAGGCAAACCTCATCGGTTCCGGTCCCAATTTTCAAAAAATCAAAAATTTTCCTTTAATTCTTTAGAAAAGTCTTTTTTTACGACCCAATATTTTTTTTAAAAAATACAAAAATATTTTCTTTTAATTTCTTCTAAAAATTCAAAAATATTTTCTATAGAAGTCTTTCTTTCACAATTTTAAAATAAAAGTCCAAAAATTCAAAGATATTTCTTTCTTTTTTAGAAGTTTTTCTTTCGAAATTCTGAAAAAATGGAATCAAAAAATATTTTATTTCTTCTTTATTAGTCTTTATTTTGAAAATTAAAAAAGAAAAAAAAAAGAAAATCCAAAATCCAAAAAAAAGATCAACTTTATTTCCTTTATTCCTTATCTGCCTGAACTACACAAAGATCTGATTCATGCGGCGTCATGATTCGTATGAAACCAACAATAGGTTCGATCGGATGATTTAAAGAAAAAGGATAAGAAAAAAGAGGGAAAAAAAGAAGAAGAAACAAAACAAAAAATGGAGAAAGGAAAGAAACAAAAAAAAAAGAGAAAAAAAGGAAAAAAAGAAAGAGAGTGTTTATTCTAACATGCTTGTTGTTTTGAAATAAAAACTTCTTCTCTACCATGGAACAAGCACCACTATTGTTGGTCCAAGGTCACGAAAAGGCAAGTAAGCAAGTTGGCGCGCAAGAACTAAAAATGGAGGAAAATGTGGGGTTGGCTTTACCAAATTTGAGCAATAAGACATGGGCTGCTCGGGATGATTGTCAAAATTTGAGTGTTTAATCCAAAGCAATCAAAATGGTCAAATGTTGTAATAATGCTAATGTGCAAGTCTGTGGATAAATGTCGCTTAGCAATTGAAAAGTCACTCCTCTTTTAGACATAGGGGAGTCATAGTAGCTTATTTTATCGTCTTTTCTTCTTCTTTTTGTGTTAATAGACCCTTCTATCCTTTATTTAATAAAAAAAGACAGTCAGTCATTTTGGACATAGTTCTTTTCACGCTAGTTCTAGTGACATGACATGCATGTAAAAAAATTTGCCAGATCTTAAAAAACTAATTTAGTCTTGAATTAGACAAGTGAGAAAGAGACACTTGAAGATAAATAAAGACATTAAACATTGGAAAATCATTTCATGACCTGCGAATCACTATTAACAATTCATGGCCCAGGACGTCATGGTCCAAGGACGTTATCTTTAACCGTCCAAAGACAACCTTCATGGTCCAAATAGAATATGCATAATGTTTAGATTTTCGCACAAGCACATGTTCGTAGAATATTTTTATCTGCAGGTGTCTAGTAAGAAACTGTTATCCTAGAATGAACTATCTCGCTCCAGTTCCTTCAACTATCCTGAAACTTAACTGCTCACCATAGTTGCTTCAGCACCTCGTGTCCGTTCTCGCAATGACTTCATCGGCATATTCCGCGGATGAATCCAGAACTACACCTGACCTGATTCTTGAAAAATTAGGGATATGTAGGCAATTCGAAGATCGAAGTCCGACCTCTGTTTTTCAAAGCATCCCGCCGGTCAAGATTGGTTATCATTTCTTTACCCGAAAACTCTTTCATCATTCCCTAGTAAAGAGGGACAGATATTGATACCCAATTTTTTCCTATTTATTTTTTTATATACATATATGCTTTCAAAATAGCATATATGCATATATAAACATGCACAAGTTTCTTTATAATGTTTCTATAGTTTTAAAGGCTTTAAATTAATTTATTTCTTCCCCTTTTACTTATAAAATTTTCAATAATTATCCCTCAAATTATTATTATCTTAATTTAGCCATATAAATTTTATATTTAAGCCAAAATATCACTCAAGTATTTTTCTTGCATTTTTTATAGTTGCATTTGTATTTTTAAAGCTAATTTGCATATATTTTCAATGCTAGCCGTATTAATGCATAATTACATTTTTGGTGAATAAAATGATCTTCTATATTTTTAATATGTTAAATAGATATTTTAAATCATTTTAGTATATGATATTATTTTTTAGAAATTAATTATTATTTATTATAGATTATATAGGGTTAAAATAGCTATTTAAAACTTAGCCAAATTTATTTCAATTTCAGCCTAAACTCAACCCAATACCCCAGCCCAATTTTTGATCAAAATTACCCGACCTGTTCGACCCAAAACCCATCATATCATTGCCGTTGATCTTTCGGCCAGTATTTGTTCTATCCTTTTTAATTCCAAACGACCTCCTAACCCTAATCACTTCTATACACCCACCGCCCTAAAATCCTCTGCTCTCAAAATACTCTCAAACTAACCATAATCTTCAACCACCGACCTTCCATCTCCGGCCATCGTCGGTGACCTCTCATGTCTCTTAAGCCTCCAATGGCTTCTCTCATGCCATTCTTGCATCTAGGGTTCATCTCTTGCTTGTTTCTGCCTATTCCAGTGCGATTTCAATCGAAATCATTCGTTATTTGCTATGATCCATGAGTTTCTAGACAAGTTTCTTCATCTCTATATGGTTTATTTCGAAACCTTAATTTCTTTTCTATACCTCCTGTACATATACATATCTAGGACAATTTGAGTTTTTTCTTGAATGTTTTACAGTATCCCTGAGTTTCTTTATTAGAATCATGTGATTTCAAGCGTTTTTCATCTTCTTCTAAAACTAGGGTTTTTGGAACTTCTTTTTAAAACCTTGTTTAACTTATTCTTTGTGTTTAAAATTCTATTTTTTTGCATATTTTTACTGATTCTAAGAGTCTACTACATCTTAACTCGTCTATGCTGAAAGCCCTAATTTTTAGGGTTCTTTGTTTGGTTTTCTGTGTTTGCCCGACTGAACAGCTCTCATTTTGAGTTCTTGTGATTTCTCATGAATGTCTCGCCTTGATATGCTTCTACTGAGTTTCTTAGCCTAAACTTTCAATGATTCTATGTGCTCGTGATCATCTTGATTGTTCATATCAAGACTTGCCTCTTTCTCATTGAACCAGTATTGTTTAACTTTCATGTTTGCTAGAGTTGTATGTCAACTCTTTACTATCAATGCCTTACTTTATTTATATGCTAAACACTAACTCTTTTCATGACTTTATCTTTTATTGATTCTAAATTCCATGTTTCTTGGTTTATTTTAAACACATTTCTTTTTACTTAATTTGATTGATTTGCTTGCCTTAATTGATTTTTCCTTACCTTGTCTGCATTGTTACTTGATGCTTACTGATTATTTCTTTAATTAGAACTTTCTGAACCTAGCCCTATTACATGTTCTATACTTGCATTGTTTTGAAATCTTTTCTTATTTGTTGTATTCCAGCTATGAGTGATTTCTTTCCTTACTTGTCCTCTGCCATTTACCGTTTGAATTAACTCCCTTAACTAAGGGAGGACTCGAATTGATTTTACTATGAATTCTATAATTACTGAATTTTGTGATTCTTACCTTATTTTACTTAGCTTTCAAACTACTATATATATGGTTCTCTTCTACAGTCTTAATCAGACACAGACATTATCTCACATCTCTCTCTCACTCAAAAGCTCTTCTGCTTTCTTTGTTACTTACTATTGTTACTAAATTAGCCGGCTGCAAGCCAAGGCTAATTATTGCACTCTCCTGTTCTTTACCTTTGGTTATTCTCTTTATTGGTATATTCTGATTTTAAATTAAAGTTCTCAAACCAATGTGTTTCATACTGATTCAGTTCATCATATTTTAATCTATTTCTATCTTTTGTTTTGATGTTCAACATGTTATGGACCTATTACTTCACCTAGTTATGTCTTCCGACTTCTAGAAACAACATGTCTTATGAACTAGAGGTTTGTTTAAACTTGCCTCTACTTTGCCTTTGAATGCTGGTTTACTTGTTAATTAGTTTCTAGCAAGAACCTGTCTTTGCAAAGCAATTTTGTTACTCTAAGTTGTTTGATTTTATGTTAGTTCTAGAGTTCCTATTGTGTTGTATTATTTGATATCCCTGAGCCCATGAAACCCCAAAGCATATCTGATTCTGTCACTATGTTCTAACTAGCACCCCTGAATATGTGTCTTATTGTTTGCACTATTAACTACCCCATAATTGCAAAGAATGTTGTATACTTGTATTGTGTGTTCTCAGCTCCAATTACCCATGTATGAAGGTTTTTGAACATGTTTTGCTTCATGTGTGATAAGTTGTTACACAACTCTTGTTAAAATTGTTTTATTGAAGAATTCTCTTATTTATAAAACTACTAAGTCATTTTAAATATTGGTTTCAATTAAAACCTTTTCAAAACCATGCCAAGCACTCTCATTCTACTCTTAGGTCCTTAAGCTCTGCCCCTCCAGTGTGTGACTGCCTTGGGATCCATATGAGATCCTCTGAGATCTGATACACTGGAGCTGGCTCTTCCACACTGCACTTACTCAGTTCTGGTCATAAAGTCTAGGTGTGAGTACTGCCCGGGATCCTTGAGATCCTTAGGAAACTCTGAGGTACCTAGACAATGATATTGCATATGGAATTTGGCATTAGAGGCTATTGGAGTTTTGGGGAAATAATTTGGTCGTGCTTCACGCTCCCTACAATGTAACTTCTTCTTTTCTTTTATATATTTATGTAATTCATTCATCCGGTTTGTAATGTGCTGAAGCAAGTCACCCGGTCTCTGATGCTCATATTTCACATGTTGACAATTGAGACACCAAGATACATACAACAATGTCCTTCTTAATTATTCTCCACCAATAGTGCTGCCTCAAGTTATGATACATCTTCGCGGCACCCGGATGAATAGAGTACCGCAAGCTATGGGACTCCTCCAGAATTAACTCTCTAAGACCATACACATTGGGCACATAGATCAGGCCCTGCATCCTCAATACACCATCATCACCTATAGTTACATCTCTTGCATCATCATACTAGACTATGTCCCTAAGGAAAAGCAAATGCGGGTCATGATACTGGCACTCTCTAATGCGATCATATAAAGAAGATCGAGAAGCCACACAAGACAACACTCGGCTGGGCTCTGAAATATCTATTCTCACAATGACCACGGCCTGAACATCCACTGCAAGGGGCCTCTTCCCAATTGGAATGTACGCTAAACTTCCCTAACTCACTGCCTTTCAGCTCAAAGCATCGGCCATTACATTGACCTTTCTCGGATGATACAAAATAGTGATATCATAATCTTTAAGAACTCTAGCCATCTCTGCTCCCTCAAATTAAGATCCTTTTGCTTGAATAAATGCTGAAGACTGCGATGATCAGTGAATAACTCACATGATAGGTCGTACAAGTAGTGCTTCCAAATCTTCAAAGCATGAACTATGGCAGCCAACTCCAAATCGTGAACAAGGTAGTTCTTTTCAGGGGGCTTCAACTGATGATAATCATAAGCAATCACTCTACCCTCCTACATCAAAACACAACCAATCTCGCCTCTAGAAGCATCACAAAAAATGGTATATGGACCTGAAGCTGATTGCAAAACCAATGTTGGAGCTGTGGTCAAAGCTGCCTAGAGCTCCTGAAAGCTCTCCTCGTACTCGTCAGACCATACAAATGGAACACCCTTCTGAGTCAACTTGATCTACAAACCCAACTATTTACTTTTTCATTCTCCTCCATCAATAATGTTATCTTAAATCTTGGTACTTCTTTGCAGCACCCGGATGAGTTGTAAGCCTCTTCAAGAATCACTCTCGTAGCACATATACATTGGGCACACATATCCAGCCCTGGATACTAAACATCCCCATCATCTCCATTAGTCACATCTCTGGAATCACCATGCTGAACTCTGCCCTTGAGGACAATCAAATGAGGATCATCATACTCGCGCTCTCTGAGTTGATCAAATAAGGAAGATGGAGAAACCACACAAGATAGAACCCGACTGGGCTCCGAAATATCCAATCTCACGAACTAATTGGACAAATCCTGAACATCAACTGCAAGAGGCCTCCCCCAAAAGTAATGAATGCAAGACTACCTATACTCACTACCTTCCTACTCAAGGCATCGACCATCACATTGGCCTTCCCAGATGATACAGAATAGTAATATTATAGTTTTTTATTAGCTCCAACCATCTTTGTTTCCTCAAATTGAGATCCTTCTGTTTGAACTAGTGCTGGAGCCTGGAGGCTATGATGATTAGTAAATACCTCACAAGACACACCATAGAGATAGTACCTCCAAATCTTCAATGCATTAACAATGGCAGCCAACTCCAAATCATGAACATGATAGTTCTTCTCATAGGGATTCAACTAGCGCGAAGTATAAGCAATCCCTTTACCCCCTGCATCAAGACACGCCCAATACCGATCCGATAAGCATCAAATTTTCTGTTTAAAAATTAGAAGCTGATGGTGAATTAAAACTGGAGTCATGATCAAGGAAGTCTTGAGCTTATGAAAGCTTGCCTCACATCCATCTGATCACTTAAAAGGAGCAACCTTTTGGGTCAATTTGTTCAAAGGCGATGGAATAGTCGAGAAACCTTGCACGAACTGATGGTAATAACCAGCCAAACCAAGAAAGCTCTGAATCTCTGTAGCTGAGGACAGTCTGGCCAACTCTAAACTACCTCTATCTTCTTCGGATCCACCTGAATGCCCTCACTGGACACCATATGCCCCAAGAACGCCACTCCACTTAACTGAGCCAGAACTCACACTTGGAGAAATAAGCATAAAGCTTCTCCTACCTCAACCGCTGCAACACATTCTGCAAATGCTTGGCATGCTCTTCCTGGCTATGAGAGTACATCAGGATATCATCAATAAATACAATAACAAACGAGTCGAGATAATGCTAAAATACATTGTTCATCATATGCATGAATGTTGTATGGTCATTGGTCAGACCAAAAGGCATCACAAATAACTCGTAATGACCATAATAGGTCCTAAAAGCCGTCTTAACAATATCCGAGTCCTGAATCTTAAACCGGCGATATCCTAACTTCAAATCAAACTTGGAGAACACCCTCGATCCCCGCAGAAAAGGGTACTTGTTCTTGATTTTAACTTTGTTCAACTGCCTATGATCAATGCACATCATCATAGAGACATCCTTTTTCTTCACAAACAAAACTAGTGTGCCCCAAGGTGACACACTAGGCCTAATAAACCCATTCTCAAGGAGTTCCTAAAGCTGCTCCTTCAACTCTTTCAACTCAGTCGGTGCCATACGATATGGTGGAATAGAAATGGACTCACTGCCCAGCACCAATTCAATACCGAAGTCAATGTCCCTGTTCGACAATATGCCCGGCAGGTCTGCAGGGAACACATCCAGAATATCTCGCACCGCTAGAACATAATAAATAGTAGGGGTCTCTGATCTGACATCCCTCACAAAGGCCAAATAAGAAAGACAATCCTTCCCAACCATTTGTTGTGCCTTCAAGAATGAATTCACCCTAATGGGAACATAGTCTAAAGAACCTCGCCGTTAAATCCGTGGCAAACCCGGTATCGCCAATGTCACAATCTTATCATGATAGTCTAAAATAGCATGACAGAGAGACAACTAATCCATACCCAATTTCACATCAAAATCAACCATACTAAGTAGCAAAAGGTAAATTCTAGTCTCTAATCCCCCAATAGTCACTACACACGATCGATACACATGCTACATAGTAATAGTATAGCCCACCGGATTAGATACATGAAAAGATGAAAATAAAGACTCACGGGGAAATATCCATATAATGAGCAAAATACGAGGATACTTATGAATAGGTGGAGCCAGGGTCAAATAATGTAGAAGCATCTCGGTGACATATTGAGACATTACCTGTGATAACTGTGTCTGAACCAATAGCATCAGGTTTGGAAGGGTGGGCAAAGAAACGGGCCTGACTACCTCCTGATAGACCTCCCCCTCTTGGGCGACCCCTAGCTGACTGAGCTCCACCCCGAGCTGGACGGGCCAGTGGTGATGTAACTTGTACTGAAGTCGTAGGTTGTCTCCTCTGATAAGCTGGACCCCCACTAGGTGAGGACACTATCTCCTGATATAACCAAACTCTCCACACTCGTAGCAACTCCCTGATGTTGGTGTTGGGGAATAAAGGTAGCCCCAAGTACGAAGATAATTGATAGAAGAACCTGGCATAGATGAGCCTTGAACCGATGGAGCATGAGACGAATTCTGAGCTGGAAGGGCATTGAGAGAGGAGTGACCCTACTGAGAACTGTGAGAACCATGCCAAGATAATGCACCACGGTGAACTGGACGATCCATCTTAGAATTCCTATAGAGGCAACCCCTGCCGTGGTAGAACTGACCCCTATAAGGAACACAACCAAAACTTCCTGATCCACGAGACTTCTTAGCCTCCCTCTCAACCCTCTCCTGGCGATGAACCGACTCTATATCCCGAGCAATGTCGACAACCTCCTCAATCGTAGTGCCAGACACCCTCTCTTTAGTCATAAGCACCCGTAGCTGAAATGTGAGTCCATTAACGAACCTCTTAATACTCTCCATATATGTGGGAACTAACCAAATCGTATGATGGGCCAACTCAGAAAACCTCATCTCATATTGCGTCACAATCATATCATACTAACAAAGATTCTCAAACTGCCTACACAGCTCCTCTTTATGAGAATGCGACACATACTTCTCCACGAAGAGAACAAAGAACTTCTACATATCAGTGGTGTTGCGCCAACCAGCCTACGCCTCTCATAAGCCTCTCACTAGGTGAAGGCAGCTCTAGTGAAACTGAAAAGTAGTGAACGAGACTCCACATGTCTCTAAAAATACCCGTTGTACGAAGAAGCTCTGACATCTGTCCAAGAAGCCCTAGGTATCCTCCGACTCTGACCCACTAAAAGATGGAGACTGAAGTCTACCAAACCTCCCTAGTCTTTTTTTGCTCGTCACTAGTCATAGGAAGAACCACATGGGCTTGAGTAGCTGCCACCGACTTGGTTGGTAGTGCCCTTGGTGATTGGACACCCTACATTACCTGCTCTGGTGTACGGGCCGCGCGAGTCTAAGTGCCTTCCCCGGCTTGAGAAGTGGTTGTAGCAGCCGCAACAGAGATTGCTTGCGCAAGACTAGTGTACACAGTAAAAATATAAGATAAGGCCTCGTACAATGAGGTTATATTTACTTGTAAAGGTCGGTCTTGATAACTACTCAAACTTATATCATTCAATTATGACTTGTTATATAAGTCAGGTGAGTGTTTCTCCGAAAATTTTGATTTGAGGATTATTAAAGTGAGACATTTGAATGTGTATAGACCAAGATTTGTACGGTATTGAATTATTAAAAGAATAAGACACATGTACCAATATAAGGTAAGAACACCATAACATGTGTTTCATAACACATGTGCTATCAACCTGTGGGATAATAGAAGAACGAATACCTAGATCTTCATTGTGTGAGATCCCAAAGAAGTTACATTAACTTTTATTGAAATACCCTTTGACATTTCACAGTCTCTTGAAGTACCAATCAGTGTTGCTACTTTAGCATGTCATTAATAGCCATGAGTGATTCGACAATCCAGTGTATATCTAGGAACGCATTGTATTTGGAATAAAAAGATTCGAGTAGAAAGGGAAGACAACTAAAATTTAGTAATTTAACTTGTATTCATAGGTCGACCATTACACGTATCATGAGGGTATCAAATATAATTATGTATATAAGGTTAAACATGAAATCGAGTTCACCTCTTTCGAGGATGTGGATCGAATAACTAGCTACTGGAGTAGCGGATGATGTATGGGGTATAGCGAGTAATAAGATCATCATGTTAGTAGTCGAATGTGATCGAATTTCTACATATAGCTTTAGAATAACCTTAATATGTTTGAAATATATTATAGTTCTTGATGCTCGCAAGTCGTACGAACTACTTGTCTGTATGAATTAAGTGTGTTATTTATTCATGGTATTGGTTTGAGTTACATCCATTATGAACAAAGTATGAGATGTTGGGTATTGAATTCGAATACCTAGTCGCTCTATAAGGGCTGTCCCAATCCATTCGGGATGAAATTGAGAGCAGTTTTTCCATAGCAGTTAATTCCTTTTTCTATAAAAAACTTATTTTGATCTTCTGTCTTCACGGGGGCATGAACGAACATCAAGAAAGGAATTACTCTACCTCCTCATTAATCTTCTTCTTTCTTAACATAGAAGATTTCTCTTCTTTCTTTTTGCAAAACATACATAAAGAGATGCATTTAGTTTGTCTAACTATTGTTTTCCAAGAGAATCAAAGCTGGACTTAGCGGCAATTTCTGTGGATTGTGATTTTTACTCCGCTCGTACCAGGTACAGAATTTTAATTCATGTTCTTACTAAATTTGATTAACAATTTGTATATATTTCTAAGGAATTATTTGGTAAGAGTTAAAGTTGTTTATGTTTACGGGGAGAAACTATTTTTTTGTGCTTTTCAAAAACAACTTTTGCTTCTTTCTAAAAGTAATTCCCCCTCCCTCCCCCCGCCCCCAACGCCCCAAGAAAAAAAATATGGCCAAACAGCTTAAATTGAAAAATGTACTTCTTGGATTAAAAAATTACTTTTGGTCATGGAAGAGTTTGACCGGACATACTATAAATCATTCGATTTCTTGTGCTGGAACTTTGATTTTTGCCTTTGTAGAGATTTTGGTACTAAACGTGTAGCTGCTAAAGTGATTTGTTGTGTGTATATTGATATTATGAAATGGATTTTGAGAAGGAAAGTTAAGAGAAATGGCAAAGCCGCAAAGGTATGTGGTAAATCTCAATTGCGCAAATGTATGTTGTTTTAACTTTTAACTTCAGCGTGAGATAACCTGTCGTAAAAGAATTATTTCAAGGGATTTTTACATAAACATCCCATATAGCAAATCTTATTATCATTATTGTGCGTTGTTTGATTATTACCCTCATATTTCATGTTTTTGTTACAAAATATGTACCAAACGAAATCTTTGCTGATGTTGCACCCTAAAATAACGCCATTTATTAAGGCTCAAATCTATGTTAAATAATTTATAGCCTAAAATAACGCATGTATTTATGGATCCTAATTAATCTTTGATTTTGTACCAAATAAATGCTAATTCGTAAGATAATACTTTGCCAATTCTTTTCTTGTGTTGATTCCCAGTACTTGCTCAAGGTTGATATATTTGGAAATTGCAATTTTCCTTGGTTGAGGAGTAACCTCTCAGTTGTCTTAATATGGTAACTGACAAATTACAACTGGCAATAAGAATAATCGAATGAATTGAATAAATGAGAACCTACCGCGAAGCTTGGAAATAACGTCAAGCTTGGAAGGAATTTTTGTGTGTTTGATTTACATAATATATATATATATATATATATATATATATATATATATATATATATATATATATATATATATATATATATATATATATTGATGAAAGTAAACAAAATATGAAATTATGATTTGGCAATCCTATTCAACTAACCCAATAAAGGAAGAAGCTTTTAAAATGTAGTCAAATGTAGTTAAGGTTATATGAACTGTTTCCAGTGTGTTTTTAAAATATAGTCAAATGTAGGTAAATGTAATTAATGTTATATGAAGTGTTTCCAGTGAGTTTTTAAAATCTAGTCAAATGTAGGTAAATGTAGTTAAAAGGTTATATGAAGTGTTTCTAGTGAGTTTTTAAAATGTAGTCAAATGTAGGTAAATGTAGGTAAATGTAGTTAATGTTATATGCAGTGTTTCCAGTGTGTTTTTAAAATGTAGTCAAATTTTTGTAGTTATATGAACTTTGTAGTTAATTGTAGTTACTTGTAGTTAATCGTAGTCAGTTGAAAAATATGTCTGAATAACGTATTTTTTTGTATCTATTGGATGGTATGAGTTGCTGAAAACTACAAATGGCATTTCTATGCAACGTCAATTCATTATTCTTCATTGTTCAAGACAAGAAGTTTTATCCGAAAACATAACAGCGCAAATGTACTGCAACAGTACATGTAGCATTGGACTTCCAACAATTTGTAGTTATGCAATTGTAGTTATATGTAGTATAGATGTGTAGTTATATGCAATTGTAGTCACTACATTAGTAATTTATTCCCACAATTATATAAGAACTGACAGTTATATAGAATGGCAACTGAAGCTATTATATATGCTATTAGATAGCTGTTACGACAAATATGCTATTAGATAGATCGAATACTCATGTCTAATGTATTTATGAAAAATTGTTCAGTACAACCAAACTAACATAATTCTCCACTTCATGAAAAATTGTTCAGTATTCATGAAAAATGGTTCAGTACAACCAAAGTTCATTACAACAGTACACTCTACTTCTTCTTTCGTTCAACTTTATTTCTCATTCTTTGGCGGTGGACCCTTCCTCCTTGAAAGCCTGTCGGTTACCTCAGTCTCCACCCACAAACAAAAACAAAATCGTTGTTAGGGACGAATCTACTGCTTCTCCAACCGAGTTCGATTTTGCTAATAATCAATACAGAAATCGCATATTTCCCCCCAAAAAACCCTCGTTTCTCACTCATAGAAAAATGGAATTTGAGAATTTGGGACTGAGAAGAAGAAGAAGCAATGTAGTCAAATGTGAACGTGTAAAAAAACAAATATAAAAAGATTTTGTTCCACAAATCAAACCTCTAGGTTAGACATGTATCTCTAAAACCTGACTAAAAAAATTAACCATTTCTAACAAAGCAATTTTTTAAAACGAACGAAGTAATAGAAATTCGATTTAGAGCTAACTTTTTTGGAGGCATTGAACTAAAACTTTGAAATTTCAGATCTACTCCCTCCACGTAACAACATCAAACTCTGTTTTAACTAACTAAATAGGGATAGAGATTACAGATATGAAAAAATTTTGTTCCACAAATTAAGCCTCTAATTAATAGTTTGAAAAGATTTTGTTCCACAAATCAAGCAAATAATTAATGAGTTGATTATTAACCTTAAATATAATTTGGTACATAAATTGAAAGGTGATATATTTAAATGTAATAAACACAAACCTTAAACATAACTGGTTATAATGTTTGATATATGAGATGTATATCTAAAAATCCTTTTAAAAATAGGATATATGGTTGAAGTTAGAGGTGAGTAGGACCTATTGTCTTATTAGAAGGATAGGGACAGCTCATCCTACTCTACAGTTGTCCATCCTTATTAGCTCTGCCTCCCTATTTTCCACCAGCCTTTTTCTTCTTTTCTTTTGGGTTGATGTATTTGGCACAAAAGGAATTTAATGTTTAGTTTTTTATTGCTCCATAAATACATCTTATCAAATAGGGGGATTTGGGAATAACATAAACTTTTAAATGTGAAATAGGTCTTCATTTTCTCTTGAAAATCATCTTAATTCGAGTTTAATGGAATTTGTTTTAATTAATACGTATGCACTACTATATAATTTAGAAAAGTTTCCCAAATATTACTCTCAGATCGCATACTTATGTTACATATCTTATACTATCAATATTCTATAAATAATGTTAAAACTAAAACTTTCTTAGTTTATAGTAAGAAATTTATCAATAATATGTCCATTTTAATAAATATATTAAGAAGGTTTTAAAGGACAATTAAAGTAGTAAAAGTTCTTACTGAACAATAGTTTTGAATTTAAAATTTACTTCCTAAAGTTGGCACATGTGTACTATATACTAAAATAACTCTTATTTTAGTACTATAATACAAGGACTCGTCTGATCATAATTTTTTTTAAATTTAAAAATAAAATATACTTATCCATGAAATTTGTATGTTTCTGAAATTTTTTGAAAATGAGTTTTTCAAACCCAAAAAGTGATTTTGACAACTTTTTAAACAAAATTGGATATTTTTTCAAAAGTCACAAAATTGCATTAGTTTTTCAAGTGAAATACACGTCCAAACGTGATTATAAATTTCAAATTCAATTATTTAATTTAATTCAAAAATATTTAATTTTTTTGACTTTTATTTTCTTTTTATATATAAACTATATCTAATTTTAAATTTTTTTATTTACCTCTTAATAATATACTTTTAGAGTCGTATAACATGACTAGAAGTGCAAATTCTAATGATAACTTTTATTACGCGCCAAAAAAAATTTATTTATTTTATTTTTATGATAATTAATACTGTTAAATTAAAATGGAAAACAAAGTAAAATAGTAATTTATATATTGCGTAATTTATGTTATAATTCCTAGGTAGTCGTGTTTGCAATTTTAAGTTTAGAAAGTAAGTAACAGAAAATGAAAGGAAAGGTGACACTAAAACCAAGCTCAGCCGTTTTTTAAGCCAATGAGAGAATTGGGAGCATTTATCATCAATATGCTCTGCCCCTCCAATCAAATTCTCATTATTTAAGTGGGAGTATTTCTTTTAGTTGACAACAGTTATTTATATTTTTATTCTTTCATTATCACATCCCTGGGACAAGTGAATTGTCACATCTGGTTTTAATTATGTATATCCCGTGCAGCAATAACAACAACAATCATTCAGTATAATTCTATTGAGTGAGGTTTGAGGAGAGTAGTATATACGCAGATTTTACTCCTACCCTAAGGTAGAGAGGTTGTTTCCAAATAGACCCCCGATATTCTTTTCTCCAAAAATTTTCCACCTTACTTTTAAGGAGATTCGAATTCATAACCTCTCAATTAAAAAAGAGGGTTGCTTACAATTAGAGCAACCCATCTTGTCTTATGTATATCCCGCGCAGCCTATTCTATAAAACATACAACGCTCTTTTACACTACTTGACTTACACGACCATATTTCCACCGCCACCGAGCCAGACGTCAATGCACCAGAAAGGAAAGCTAATCAATGTTTTGGTATTCCAAATCCATTAATCTAGCCGATTTAAGTCAAAAAAACTCATTCGGTGCACAAAGTTTTGGAACTGGGCTGTATCACAAAGGTATGATATAAATAGAAAATTACCAGCTATGTTTATTCAGAAGTAGTTTATTTTAAAAAGTGATCAATTAATAAAATATTACTAATATTAATTAAAATAGTCGATTAGCTATTTTTAGTAAAAAAGTATTAAATTTTTACTTTTTTTTGAGTGGGTGCTATTAGAATAGATTGGGTATATCTTAAGGGGTTTAAATCTTAGTTTTATGATGATTTGATGAAGTTTTGATGTGGTTTGAATTGAAAATTCGAAATAAAAACTGAATATGAAAAAAAAGATACGTGTATCACACTGTGTATCATATATGTATCATATTTGTATCGATTGTGTTTCACATGTATATCCATTATATCTGTGTGAGAGATACATGTGTAATACATGTTTCATACATGTGTCACAGAAGAATTTTTTGACATCGATTTAATTATAAATTTTGATACAAAACCAATCCAAATCACTTTCAATCTCCCTCAAATTTTGTATATTGACTTATCTATATATTTTTAACGAATTTCGACTATACCCATTTAAAAAATTTCTTGTTTGTTTCGATTTTTAAAATATTAGCTAGAGGTTGATAAGTTGAAACTTATATAGGACATTTCTATAAGTTTCCCGATATAAATAGCTAATCTAATGCAAACATTCATAACTAATTGTACTATTGAAACCCGGAACTTATTAATTATACGAAATAACTACAACGTCATAGAGAGCAAAATGTTCTCTTCAAAAGGTTCTTAATTTTATTTTAGACAAAATATATAATTTATCCATCAAATTTGCACCGAAATTTCTGTTACACGCCTTTAGAAAACATCCGTTTAATAATTTGAAAAACATCCGTTTAATAATGAAGATACTTTAGTTATGCATCACATTCTTAGATGATATAGCATATTAATTTTTGTAACGAGCCCGGACACGAATCAGGAATATAAAAGAGAATTATTTATTCAAATATTTGCTAAAATTCAAAAAAAAAAAATAAATCCTCAATGGTCATCAAAATGTAAAAAGAACTCAATAAATTGAAATTTTTTTCTAAGATAGTTATCAAAATATGCCTATATCTCCTACAAATCGTTCGGGCTTTTCATTATTTACGTTGTACTCCCTTCGTTTCGATTTATGTGAATATATCTTTTGTTGATAAAATTACAAATAATTACAGTTGAAAAATAAAACAAAAAATAAATAAATATTCTTCAAATCGAGGCGCGAATGTAAATAAATAAATATTCTTCAGGTTGAGGCGTGGATATCTCGCTCTCTTTAAGGAGATTCAAGCCCACTTTAATATCATCTTTACCAGTCCAGTAGTAATACTCTTGTCTTGTCCCCTTCAAGATACAATTGTCCGACAACATCGTATGACTTGAATAAACTCTAAATAAGTTATTGAGCGCAAAACTCCACAAAAATAAACACATTCCTTCAACGAAAATAATATTCTCTTTTGTAGAGAATAAGTTGGAGGTTTATATTTTATCCTTCTCTTAACTCTCTTTGTCAAGATATCAAATTCACTTTTTTCATACATGCTATCATATTTTCATCTGCCAAACACAAGGAAGAAATACTATCATTTATAGGTATAGAATATCTTCCATGAAATAAATATTAGGCAGTGGGATAATAAAATTACAGAATATTGATAATTACAAAATTTAATCTTTCGTGGGTAATTAGTGGTAGATCATAATATTAGTGGTTTCATGAGTTACACCAATATTATAATTTAATGCACTTTAATATTATAATTTAGTATTAAAATACACTAACACCAATATTCTTTTAATATTAAAATAAGACAGTTTACTAGTTGAATGGAGACTACTATGCATAATGAAGGCGTGCTTTGCATTAAACCTCCACTTAGTAAAACAACGATCTCTACTCCAGAGTTAGTAATGGTATCAGACTTGAACTATGATTGCGTAAGCGAAATAAAGTGTCATTGCTTATACATAATAACTAAGGTGTTGACATAAGCTTTATTAGCCAGCACATTACAGCCTTGTGTTATCCCAATTTTCATGAGTATTTTTTAGAATAAACCAAATTCTCATAGGAAACGGCCTACTTTCACACTCACATAGGTGAAATCTGACAAGGATACTCCTGTAACTCTAACACCCCGCTCATATGAGCTACATATTTTCATTAAAAGTTAACAAAACTCAACATCGCATATCGTTACAGGATAAATGCACTCATAGCATAGGGATAGAACAATAACAAATATAATAGTGCATTTCAAAGCAAGCCATCATATGATTTGTTCCTCCCATTAAACCTAGTTATAGGATCTCTAGTCCCTAGGTTGGTGTCACGACCCCAAAACCGATTCGATCGTGATGGCGCATATCGTGAAACTAGGCCAGTCAATTCATTTAAAAAATAATTCACATTTTATTTAAAACTTAAGTAAAATTGTTTTTCAACAAAATTTTGATAAAGATATAAAATCAAAATTTAACATAGCGGAAAAATACAAGCTCGACTTTGGGTGTCACTAAGTCATGAGCAACGCTACAATAGTTCTGAAATAAGACAAGACCAAGAAAGCTTGGAAATAACAACAATATATTAATAGGAAGATAAAAAGGAGAAAAGCGAAACTGCGGTCGCCAGGAAGCTATCTCGATATCTTCATGAAGTCCGCGACTGGAATAGTCAATTACTACTACCATGCCCTGAGATACCTGGATCTGCACACAAGGTGCATGGAGTAACGTGAATACACCAACTCAGTAAGTAACAAGTCCAACCTATGGACTGATAGGTAGTGACGAACCAAACCTCAACAGGTAATACAATTTATGTTGTACAAAAAAGTAGACATGCTTGCAGTTCAAGTAAACACTCAGCAGTAAATAAATACAATTTGAACAGTACAGAGTATAAAGCTCAGGAATCTCTAAGTACTAATGCACATATAGCATGAACAATGTTCCGTGTACCTCCACTCATAATTGCTCAACCACTTGGTATTGTATGTGGCCATCGGGTCTAGGGAAGATCCATATCGGAATATATACACATCACTAGTTGCAGTCATCCAGTACCGAGGAGCGCCATTCCAGCCCTATGGAGAAGATCCATCTCCAGGTATAAATACTTCAGACAATACCCATGTACAGGGAAGATCCATCCCTCAATATCATCAACTGCACTCACTAGAGGTGTAAAGACTCCAAAGGAGCTCCTTTCAGCCGAAGCGTTATAACAAGCCAACGAAGGCATAATCAATATTTCGCTGCAACGTACAGCCCAATCTTATATTGTCACTCAATTTCAGGCTCTCAGGCTCACTCAATCATCACTCTCCAGTCTCATACACACGGGCTCAAAAATATCATGATACTAGCCCGAACAATAATATGATATGCCAAATAACAATAACCGAAACTGAGGCATGATAAAATATGCACGAACAGGATTGAGTACAAAATGTCAAAGAAGCTAATAATATGACAGCAAGAAACGACCTCTCGGGTCTCAATAGTATTGACACGAAGCTTTAACATGATAATTAGAATGACTTTCAGCTCGGTAACTAAATCACATAGTCACAACACATATATCAGCAAGAAAGAGTCACTAAGCGGTGTCATGGAATAATCCAGGCCGTAAGTCTCACGGTGCACGCCCACACGTCCGTCACTTGGCATTTGAGTCACCTCAATAGTAATCATAGAACACATAGTTCGGGGTTGCGAACCCTCAGAACCAAGTTTGAAAGCGTTAGTTACCTCAAATAAAGCCAAAAATCTAGCCCGCGATGCCCTTTCCTCCCGATTCGGCCTTCAAATACTCCGAATCTAATCAAAAAATTGTATACATTATTAATACATGCTAAAAGAACAAAGCCCAAGCGAAAATAATTAAATTAACTCAAAAATTTCGAAATTGGCCAAATTCGATCACCGATTTCACGTCTTGAAATTCGATAAAAATTACATATCTATCATCTTGATACTCCCACGAGTCTATACATACCAAAAATATCGAAATCGGACTTCAAATGGTCCCTAAAATCCCCACTCAAAGCTCTCGAAAACTCAAACCTTAGCCTTTAATTTTAGCCCTTAAATCCATTAATTTCATGTCTAATTAGTTAGAAATCACCATAGAATCGTGTATTGAGTTCAAAAACCTTCCTCCAAGTGTTACCCGTTGAATCCCTCTTCAATTCCTGTCAAAAAGCTCCAAATCTGAACACAAATGGTGGGAAATGATCAAATTTTGCGAAGGCAGAGATTTATACTTTCTGCCCTGCAAAACCGCACCTGTGGTACCAATATCCCATATGCGGTCCGCACCTGCGGACAAATCTCCGCTTCTTCATATTTTCACTTAAAATCCCTCATCCACACTTGCGGTCAACCCACCACACCTGCGGGCTCGCAGATGCGACTCTTCTTCTGCTTATGCAATGCCCCAACCACATTTGCGATCTTTTCCCACTTCTGCGATCATCGCACCTGCGAGACCCTATCCGCAAGTGCAAAAACAACAGAAGCAGCAAAAATTGTGCAACTCCAAATCAACTTCAAACCTTCCGTTAACTACCCAAATATATCCCGAGGCCTTCGGGGCCTCAACCAAATATGCAACAGGTCACATATCATCATTAATACTTATTTCAATCTTCGGAATACTCAAAACCATATCAAAACATCAACCCTCGAATTCAAACCTAAAGATTTCAAAACTTCCGAATTCCGCAACCGGTCCAAAAACTTATCAAACTTCATCCGAGTGACCTGAAATTTTGCACATACGTCGCAAATTAGACAACAGACCTACTTTAATTTTTGTAATTCCATTCCGATTTCGATATCAAAATTTTCACTACCAACCAGAAAATGCCAAATTTTTAATTTCATCAATTCAAGCCTAAATCTGCCAAGAACCACCAAAATACATTCCGATCATTCTTCTAAGTCCCAAATCATCTAACCAAGCTATCTGAACCATAAAAAATTCATTCCAAGATCATTTACCCACAAGTTAAGTTCTGATTAACTTTTCTAACTAAATCACCAACTTAAGAGACTAGGTGTCTCATTCCACTCTAAAATTACTTCGAGCACAACACAACCAATAGATATGATCAAATATGATTGAACATCACACAAGGAAGCAGAAATGGGAAAAACAGAGTGATAACTTATGAAACAACCGGCTGGGTCGTTACAAGATTTCTTACCTAATTCTAATAAGGAAGAGTTAAATAAATAAAATTTAGTTGGTTTCATAGTCCTAAGAATTATGAAAATAATTATACGACTATTTTATCTAGTGTGAAATTTATTTTAAAGGGTAAAAAAATGGATCGATATTTTGCTAAGGGATTTTCTCCTTTTATTTGGAAATAATTTACCTTTATCCAATGATTTGTAATCACACAAAATATATGTGCCTCATTTTACATTACAAGTCCAAAATACTTTCTGTTTTCTTAAATTTCAAGTCAAATAAATGTACACAAATTCAAAGGGAGGGAGCAATAGATACGAATTCGATTCCAAATCGATCAGGCGTTTCAATGCGCATTGTAATCGGTATATATGTATTTTATTCTTCAAAATGTTGGAACAACGCTTAATTGGAACCTATTTTCATGTTCTATAAAGCTGGCCTACTTCTATCTCTACAGCTTCGGTTATTGCAATGATTATTGTTAAATAAAGTAGGGGCAAAATAGTCTTTGTATGAAAAGTTGTTAGTAGTTAGTTTAAGCTGTTAATATCAGTTAGCAGAATTAGTTAAGTCTAGAAGCTTAACTAATAGCTTTATATATACATATCATCACATTGTAATAGATACACTTTGAATGAAAAATTAATAATCTCTCCACTATTTCTCTCTTTATCGCTTACTCCTCTCTCCTTCTTCTTCACCATATATGTTCCTCTTCTTCTTCTAATTATTCTGCAGATTCTCTTATTATCTTGATTGATAATTTAATCAAGTTCTTCATTGTTAATTAGTTAACAATTTCATGGCATCAGAGCAGTACGACACATAATCATTACTTCATTACATTTTGAAATTCAAGTCAGAAACATTTCTTGGTGTTTTCAAAATCTGGGGTTAATCTGCTCTCAAATCTTGAAAGAAATAAAGAAAAATGGCAGCAAATGGCGAAAATGAGGTTCAAACACCAGGAAATCATCTTCACAATGAACATGCAACACAATCTGGGTTGAATAAGGAAGCAAAACCAATGGAATTGATTACTATCACCCCCTATATCTGTCTCCTACAGATGTAAGTGGGATTCAGATCATTTCATTCCAATTAACTGGAATAGAGATTATTCTATTTGGTTTCTATCAATAAGAGTTGCTTTGCTAGGACGAAACAAGATGGGGCTAGTAGATGGCACATGCAGCAAAGACAAATTTCCAAAACTGATGGAGAATCATTGGGAAAGAGTGAATGCAATTATCCTTTCTTGAATTATGAAATCAGTCGCAAAAAGGCTACTTGGTGGAATCATGTATGCGTCTAATGCACAAGTGGTATGGGAAAATCTCGCTTAAATGATAACGACATGATATGGGATTCAAGAATTATTAAAGAGAAATTAAGAAACGTGCGGAAGCTAAAAGAAATTAAGGAAACAAAAAAGACAGAAATTAAAGACGGATTGAATTCAAGAAAGAGTTTCTTGAATTCCAGAAGTCTATTCTTGAAGTTGAATCCAATGATAAAATCCTAGGAAGCTTAACTCTACACAAGACAAGGATGAAACTTTGAAATCTCAAAAAGTCTTTAACAAGATGTCAAGCTAAAGAGTTGCAAAAACAAGGTCATTAGACTTCAAGTGCAAATAAAAAAGTTGTTAATTGGGAGAAAGAGCTCAAGGACTAAGGATATGTGTTGGCTAGGTGTTAAAACTATTTTATTGACCAAATTTATATCCAAGAAGAGGATTATTAGATCCCAAGAGATATCCTTTGAGTAAGGTTTATTAACCCACTTTTGTACCATTTTGGCACCTAAAGTGTGTCCAAACTTGCAGCCTAATAAGTCCTACATGAAGTCACGTTTTATAACATAAAAAGGACTTACTTGATGTCAAATAAGGGTACAATAGTCGTGTTAGAAGTTGAGTGCAAGCTGATACCAAGTTATTTGCAAATTTCCTTCAACATTTTCAAGATTTTTCAAGTCCAAGATTGATTTTTGACTTTCAAGATCATATCCTAAGGTAGCTGGACATTTTCTCCAAAGTAATTAGGACTTTATTTCTTTTTCAAAGATTTCTAAGATTTTCAAGATTGGATTTGGACTTTAATCATAACCTAAAGTAGTTGGACATTTTGTCCCAAAGTAGTTAGGACTTTTTTCCCAAAGTAGTTAGGACTTTCTTTCTTTGTTTTGGTAGAATTAAGTAACTCCCTCTCTATATAAAGGGGTGTCTTCTTTATTTTTAAAGAATATGATGGATAATATCAATAAAGAAATGTGAGAATTTTCTTGCACCATTGTATGTGGTTACTCTTGAATTTATTCTTCAACCTTCAAGAATCAACTTAAGGTGGTAAGATTAAGCAATTTCCGAAATCTTAGATTATTTTATGTATTCAAGAAAGTTAATAAGTTTAGGCTTATTGTTGTTCTTGTTATTCTTAAGGGTCGGGTTTTACCATTTTCGAAATATTAGATCACTTCTAGGTATTCATGAAAGGTGATAAGTTTTGGCTTATTGTTGTTCTTGTTATTCTAAAGGGCCGGGTTACACAATCTATCTCTTGTTTTTTAATTCACCAAAGGCAATTAGTTCTTCGTTAGCTAATTGTTGTTGCTAGGATTCAACTTCAAGAATAGACTTCTTGAATTCAAGAAACTGACATTTTGTCCAAAGTAATTAGGATTTTTTTTCCAAAGATTTGTAAGATTTTCAAGATTGGATTTCGACTTTCAAGATCATATCCTAAAGTAGTTGGACATTTTGTCCCAAAGTAGTTAGGACTTTTTGTCCAACAAAGTTGGGACTTTCTTTCTTTGTTTTGGTAGAATTGAGTAACTCCCTCTCTACATAAAGGGGTGTGGATATAAATTTGGTTAATAAAATAATTTTAACACTTAGCTAACTCATATCCTTAATCCTTGAGCTCTTTCTCCCAATTAACAACTTCTTTATTTGCACTTGAAGTCTAATGACCTTATTTTTACAACTCTTTAGCTTGACATCCTGTTAAAGGCCTTTTTTGAGATTTCAAAGTTCCATCCTTGTCTTGAGTAGAGTTAAGCTTCCTATGATACTATCATTAAAGGTTCAACAAGGTGGATGGTTCAAGAACCTTTAATCTTCACAAAGAAATTGCTACATTGTCACAAGGAACAACCTCAATATTAGTGTACTTTTCAAAATTAAAAGATTTGTTGGAAGAATTTGAAGCACTAGTTCCAGCTCCAGGCAGTGATTGTCCAAAATCAAGAGAATTTGTACCTATTTGCAGAAGTTGAAATTGTATCAATTTTTAATGGCCCTAAACGACTTATATTCACAAGCAAGAAGTCAGATCTTGATAAGTGTCGTACTCCTACTGTAAATCAATCATATGCCTTAATTCTTAGTGATGAAGGACAAAAGGCTACAGCTGCAACTTCTAGTATTATAGGTGTTAATCCTATAGTTCATACAAGAAGTTATGAAGCAGCAATGTAATCAAAAACTTGTGGTTCTCAGAATTTCAATCAAAGATTTAGGAGGAATACTTATCTCTTCTGTGAGGTTTGCAAAATGAAAGGGTATAGTAAAGAAAATTGCTACAAGGTAGTTGGATATCCAAAAGATTTCAAAAATGAAAGGAAAGGGAATGGTGACAATACTAGTGCAGCTTATAATGCCAATATCCTGACAAAGAAGTGCAATGCTGGACACAATTCAGGATGTCAAGAGAGTCAACATGAGTTCAACTATGGAAACAATGCAAGTATTGACGCTAACACAAGCAACATGAATCATGAAAACCCTATGACTCAGCTGACAAATTATGCACTCACTAAAAATCAGTATGAACAAATCCTTCAACTGTTGAACAAGACTACATCTAATGATTATGCATTTTCAGCAAATGCAGCAGGTATGGAAGCAGCCCTACTTGTTACTAACTGTATTAAAAAATGGATTATATATACATGGGATACAAACCATATGGTTTCAGACATAAGTCTTCTAAAGGAAAATACAATTACAGAAACAAGAAAATCTAAAAAGATTCTGCTACCTAATGGAGATGTCACAACAGTTTCACATATAGGAACCATCTTAATCTTAGAAGATATCTTAATAACAAATGTATTTTATATCCACAATTTAAATATAATCTATTATCAGTTTCAAAACTAAATAAGGAGTTACAGTGCTCAGCTACTTTCTTTCTTGATTTCCTTGTGTTTCAGGAACTTTTCATTAGGAAGGTGAAGGAGATTGGTAAAGAGGATGGTAGACTTTATCTTCTATACACTGACTCAAGAGAAAAAGAGAAATTGAAGGCATTAACTACAAGAAGTAATGAGACAATTGAAGCTGGAAATATACATATAGACTTGTGGCATAGAAAATTGGGGCATGTATCTACTCTAGTTCTAAATAAGATGGTTCAAGAAGATTTAGAAATCATCAAAGATAGAATAAAGAAATGCACAGTGTGTCCTTGTGCCAAACAAACTAGGATACCATTTCCTAGAAGTAGTATTCAAAGTAAAGATTATTTTGATCTAATTAATATAGATTTGTGACCATAAAAAGTACCTACATGGGATGGAAATAGATTCTTTCTTACTATTGTAGATGACTATTCAGGAATGACATGGATATTTCTACTGAAATAAAAAATTGATGTTTGTGTATTGATCCAGAACTTCCTTAAATATGTCAAAACTCAATTTGAAAAAATAATTAAAACAATCAAAACTGACAGTGGACCAGAATTTGTAAATTTCATGTGTGAATCTCTATTTAAAGACATAGGGATTATTCACAAAAAAAACTTGTGCCTATACCCCTCAGCAAAATGGAGTTGTTGAGAGGAAACACAGACATAAATTAGAATACAGAGATTCCAACTCAAATTCCCATCAGATTCTGGGGGATACTATGTATTAACATCAGTATATCTAATAAATATAATGCCTAGTTAAGTAATTGGGAACATATCTCCTTTTGAAAAACTGTATAAGATGAAACCTGTCAAACATCATCTTAGGATACTAGGATGTTTATGCTTTACTAAAATTGTTCAAGAACAAGATAAACTAATGTCTAGATCAAGACCATCTGTTCGCATCGGCTATTCAGAAACTCAAAAAGGCTATATTCTATATGATCTAGCTAACCAAAATTTCTTTGTTGGCAAAGATGTCATATTTAGAGAAGACACATTTCCATTTACAAGTAAAGCTAGTATTTCAAAATCTTTGTTTGTGGATAATACCACACAACCATGAATTTTATATGAAAATTGTGAATCTCTATTTGAAATAAGAACAGAAGGTGCTACAAACAGTGGTTCTTCAAGCGGAGCTGAAAGGATATATCAGAATATGGAAGTATGAAACTACTCAGATGGGCCAACAAATCATAATTATATAGAGGCTCATAGTCATAGCAATCAAGGAGGATATAATCAGATAGCTGCAGGACATCAACAACATTATGAAGTATCTCAAACATCTACAGAAACTCAAATACAAATGCAACCTTAGCTTAAAAAATCATGCAGAGGAAAACAACCTCCAGTATGGATGAAAGACTTTGTATCTCTAAATATCCATCAAGATATTCCCTACTCTTTAAATAAATATATTAGCTATGACAGAATATCTCCTAAGTATCAAGCATATGTTGCAGCAACCACTTCAATCACTGAACCTACTAGTTACTCTCAAGCTATTCAAGATCCTAAGTGGATAGAGGCTATGCATGATGAAATAAAAGCACTGGAAAACAACCACACATGGGATATTGTAACACTACTAGAAGGTAAGAGGCCTATTGGTTGTAAGTGGATTTATAAATTCAAATACAAATCTTTAGGGGATATTGAAAGGTTCAAAGCTAGGCTAATGACTAAAGGATATAGTCAAACTTAAGGAATTGATTATCAAGAAACATTTTCACATGTAGTACAAATGGTTACAGTGAGAACTGTATTAAGCATTGCAGTTTCAAAGAAATGGTGTATACATCAAATGGATGTATACAATTGCTTTCTTCAAGGAGATTTATTAGATGAAATATATATAGAGTTGCCTTTGGGATTTACAATCCAGGGGAAGAATAAAGTATGTAGGCTTATTAAATTCCTATATGGACTTAAACAGACACCTAGAATTAGTTAAGTTAAAATTAAGAGTCAGTTAAATGAAGTTTAAGTAATAACTTTATATATACATATCATCACTTTGTAATAGATATATTTTGAAAGAAAATTTAATAATCTCTTCACTATTTTTCTCTCTATTGCTTACTCCTCTCTCCTTCTTCTTCACCATATCTGTTCCTCTTCCTCTCCTAATTGTTTTGCAGATTCTTCTATTACCTTGATTGATAATTCAATCAAGTTCTTCATTGTTAATTAGTTAACAATTTCAATTATTTATTACACTAACTAATGAGCTAAGGAATTAAGATGAAACACAAGATAGGCAATAGCGAGGGGCGAAGCTGGGTATGAGTAAATCTTTGATAGGGAGCGCTTTCCCCTGAAAGAGGTCCTATGCGGCGCGACTTCAGATATAATCGGGCTTCAATACGAATATCGGATATCGAATGGAAAACCAAAAGAAGGGGCGAAGTCATAATTTACTATCACCCTTCATCGAAAAATTATACTGTGTATATAAATAATATATCAAATTTTAACACATATTAATCACTCTTTATCAAAAGCTTTTTCTGCTTCATTAAATTTAAATACCCTTAAAAAAACTCTTGTCTTCGTCACTGGAATCGCATACAATAGAAATAAAAAATTATTTTCTTGTTATGCTAAACTGCAGCTACGGCCTTTATTATTATCTTTCCTAAGTTACTTCAACCATTTTCTCGAGATCCCAACGGAGCATTTGCCTAACAGAAACTTGTGTATTCCGAATTTCCTGTACTTTTTAATCTTTAATTATTTTTATTTCATATTTTTGTTTTCACATAGACTTTAACATTAGAGATATTCTCTTGTGTAATTACTTTCTCTTTTTTATTTTATGTGAACCTTTTTTAAATTTGGTAACAATTTAACTTAAATTTATAATTCTATCTTTAACGAGAATCTTTTATAATCATACAATTCTGAGACTCTTTTTTACTTATTCAGGACCATAAATTCTAAACTATTTTATTTTTTTTAAATTTTATATTCATTCAAACAGTTTTACATAAATTGAAACACAGAGTATAAATATTTCAAACGGAGAGATTTTAATTAATGGCGTTACTAATGAAATAAATCAATAGAACAATCACATCAGATATAAGGTTTAATAAATAATAGGGTGCCCATGCCAGATTGTGATGGATTTTATTAGCCGAATAAAATAATAAAGAAAAAGTGTAGTACTGTGGGTCAAGCTTTATCTCTCAGAAAACGATAGATATTGCAATTATGAGAGAGAGAGAAAGATAGAGGCGTTTGTGTTTGTTGCTTCTACTTTTCTAGAGTATCTACATAACAACACCAACGGTGCGAATGTTGGAAGAATGGAAGCAAACCAAAGGCCAACTATGGCGGCAAAAAGAAACTTAAAAATCTCCAAAATATACTACCAAAAAATTTCTACTAGTAACTCATATTTTAACCATTTGTCTGAAAGCAATAACTAGAACAGTTTGAAAATAAAGATGGTGAAAGAGTAAAGTCAAGTATCTTTTTGAAGTGTTTCTCCCAACAGGGTTTGGTCATATATCTCTTTTTCTGTTTTCCTTTTTACTAGTCATTGATGAGGAAAGGTAGTGACTTTTAGGGAGCTTATTTTTTCCAGTTATAGTAGGGTTTTTTTGTATATGGGTATGGAGGAGGGTTCTATTAATGGCTTTAACGTTTCAGACAAGGCAAACTTAAATGGTGGAAAAATTTCTACTACTATTTGTTACAATTTCCAACTGCAGAATACTGTTTCATTCCCTTCCAAGATCATGATGGGTCATAATCAAGATCCTCACCGTCCATTCTCTGATGATGATGATAATGGAGGTGGTGGTGATAGTAGGCCCACTCTTAACCACAACGGAGCTAACAAAATGCCTTCTTCTGACGAGCATAATGTATACTCTGATCCTAGTTTTCTTCCTCCTCCTCCTCCTCCTCCAGTTACTGGTGGTGCTGCTGTTGTAAGGACTTTTCAGCCTTTTAGCATTTCTACCAACTCATCCCCAGGTAAAAAGCTTTTCTTTTTCCTTTGTCCCCCCCCCCCCACCTCCACCCCAACCCCTGGACCTTGACCTTAGTCCTAAACTAGTTACTTTATTTTGTTCTTGATGTTTCCTTTTCAACCCTTTCTTCTCTCTTTCTCTGTGCTATTGAAAAAGAAAGATCTGAATTTAATACTACTAGTACTGTTTTTTTGCTGCTACTTAAAAGAGCAGAGACAGAGAGTGAGTAAGTGGAGAAACAGAGGGAAAAAAGTGTCTGAATAATGGAGAATAAATGTATGTTTTTTGCTGTGTTGTAACTCTGCAGTAGAAGGAATGGCAGCGGCTCTGGGGCTTCCTTTTACATGGTCTCAGTGGAAAGAACTGGAGAAACAAGCTATGATCTACAAATATATGGTCTCAGCTATACCTGTACCTCCAGATCTTCTCTTATCAATTTGCACTAATTCCTCTGGAGCTTCTCTCACTACCTGTAACATATTAACAACCCTTGTTTTTCCTTATTATCCTCTCTATTTTTCCCTTTTTATTTTTTCAAGTTATATTGGTTTTTCTTGATTTTTTTGAGCAGTGGCTAGTGGTTCAGTACAAGGGCAAAGATGCAGAAATATAAGGGATCTAGAGCCAGGTAGATGCAAAAGAACGGACGGCAAGAAATGGAGATGCTCAAGAGATGTAGCACCTCATCAGAAGTATTGTGAGCGTCATGTGCATAGAGGCCGTCCCCGTTCAAGAAAGCATGTGGAAGTTCATGCCACTCTTAGCAATAACAATGACAATAAGAAGACTCGAAATCACCCTGTTACTCTTGAATCTACTCCCATTGCTATTCCTAAACCCCCACCTGCTGGTCAAACCAACAGTCCTTCAACACAGCCTGTTAGATCTGCCTTTCAATATATGGAGGGTCCCTTGTTTCTTCATGATAAAATGAGGCAAAATATCTCTACTGATCCCTCTTTCAATGAACTGCACAGGTTTTTATTTCTGTAGCTCCTATTTCATTCTTAGTTATGAACTGTAACATTGTCTTTGGCCCTGCCACTGTGATTGAGGTTATGTGCTGTTAGTAGTAGTCCCACATCAGTTGGGTTTAAGGCTATTTGTCTCCATGGTCTTAGACCATACTTACTACTTTTTAAGCTAGCTTTTGGGTTGAGTTAGCCCGAAAGTCCGTTTCATTATCGATCACCTTAAATTTTATTTAGTAAATATTTAATGGGGAAAAACAGCATTTTTATGTGTTTGTGTTTGATGATTAAAGTTCGGGCTGGACGATAGAACGTGAGTTGGTGGTGGCAAAGGCTGGTGCTGGACAGCAGTGGCAATATTTGATGGACTCAAACATTCACCCGGCAGACTGGCAGGATAGTTACAGGGAAGAGGCATTGAATTTACTGGCGTGTAGAGATTTGGAAAGAACTGAAGATGTGGGTATGAGGCACAATGGTGAGTTCAATTTCATGATAAATCCTGAATTATTCTCTTTGGATAAGCAATCTGTAAAGGAAGCACCGAGGGACTTGATTAATGCATGGTCAAATGATAACATCTACAACAATAGTAACAATGAGAATATGGAGGAGGCTTCGCTATGGCCATCTGAAGGGAACATCTCTCCATCATCACTTACTCTGTCTATGGCTATGGCTGCGGGCAATGTGCTTGATGATGAGGATATGGGATTGAAGAGTAATGTTATGAATAACACGCATCAGAACAAGTCTTGGGAGAAATTCGCTTGGGTACCTTTTGCATCTGGAGGACCATTGGCTGAAGTTTTACACCCTAGTTCTTCTATTAATCAAGGTGAAAACCCAGCCTCTTCATATACAAGCAATTGTGATTCAATCAGCCCTGCAGCAACAACCGTTTCGTCGCCATCTGGGGTTCTTCAGAGGACAATGCTTTCACACTCTGATGGCAGTGTTTGCAACAGCCCAATTCTTGCACCTCCAACACACACATCTGAGACGGTTCCATTCCAGTGGCTAAGTTAGAAGAGAGTGCCAAAGTGGCTTTTCCCTTTTTCTTTTTATTTCCTTTTTTACAGTTGTTCCTTTCTAGCCAATGATACCAGAAGTTTCCAAAATTAATGTCTAAAGTTCATTTTCAGGCAATCTCAGTTCCCAACAATATATCAAAAAAGTGTTATACTACTATCCTATTTCAAGTTGTTTTGAAAAGCTTTCTTAAATTTCAGCAATTGTACTTGTATGTCAAAAGAATACAGTTCTTTTTTACCTCTTTTGTGCTGCGCCTGTCACTCTGTCTTAAGTCTTAACATACAAAAACGAATTAGAATGTCCTAACGGTAGAGAGTTTTGGGAGAATTGAATTTCTTGTATTGCTCACAAAAGTATATATAGAGTACAAGAGGTATTAAATCCTATAAACTATAGGACTGTACAATAATGGAAAAATATTCTACTAATAATAAAAAGATACACACAATATATTCTAATACGCCCCCTCAAGATGGAGGGCCGGAGGACACACCAATCTTGGACATCAGCAGAAGCAGCCGAGGACGAGATAAGTGCTTGGTGAGAGCATCAGCAAGCTGATCAGCAGAGGATACGTGAGCAACACGAATAGACCCATTCTAAACCAATTGACGAACAAAGTGATAATCAATGGAGATGTGTTTCATGCGCGTATGAAACACAGGGTTGGCACAGAGGTAAGTGGCGCCAATGTTGTCGCTATAAATGACAGGAGCAGCCGGAAGATGGACATGAAGCTTGTGCAGCAGTGAATGAAGCCAACGGACTTCAGCGGCAACAGAAGCAATGGCACGATATTCAGCCTCAGTAGAAGATTATATTCAGCCTTAGTAGAAGATTGTGCAACGGAACGCTGCTTTTTGGAGCTCCAGGAAATAGGATTAGACACCAGTTGAGGAGCGGTCATCACAGTTTCTACCCCAATCTGTATCAGAGAAACAATGCAGAGGTATAGCAGATGAAGGACGCAGCCAGACTCCGAAGTCACGCATCCCATTCAGATACCGGAAGAGGCGCTTAACTGCACCCCAATGAGTGACACTAGGAGCGTGCATGAACTGTGAGAGTTTATTCACAGCAAAAAAGATATCAGGACGAGTGAAGGAGAGATACTGGAGGCCCCCAAGGGCCTGTCGATAGGCGGATGCGTCGCCAGGAGCCGAGCCGTCGGCCAGATGAATGCGGGTGGACGCAGCTGTTGGCGTCTGAACATGGTTGGATTCCAGCATATTATGACGAGTCAAAAGATCAACAACATACTTACGCTGAGAAAGAAAACACCCCTTGGAGCTGCGCAGAACCTCAACACCAAGAAAGTAGCTTAGATCACCCATGTCTTTAAGAGAAAATTTAGTCCCAAGAGAGTCAATCACACGGTTCAAGAAGGCAGAGTCATTACCAGTCAATATGAGATCATCAACATATACCAAAAAATAGGTTGTAATACCAGAAAGCTGAAAGACGAAGAGCGAAGTGTCAGAGGTAGTGTTGACGAAACCCATGGCCAAAAGGCATTGGCGGAGCTCACTTTACCATGCCCGGGGTGCCTGTTTGAGACCATAAATAGCATTCTGTAACTTACAAACATAAGATGGATAGGCTTTGTCAATAAAACCCGGTGGTTGTGCCATATAGACATCCTCTGTAAGCCTCCCGTGGAGAAAGACATTGTTCACATCCATTTGACGAAGAGTCCAGCCCTTGGATACAGCTATATTGGAGAGGTCCATACATCAGAAAAAATAAGCTCCAGCGGAGCAGTAGAAGATAAACTTGACTCAGAGAAAGGTAACTTATGACACTTATGAAGCTTGCAAGAGACACAAGCAAAATCAGACACACTACTGGACGCGATACTGCTAGAAGACACTAAATGACGTAGGATTTTAGCTGACGGATGACCAAACCGAGAATGCCATAATGACGTAGGGAGCTTTTGTGCCGTGAGGGCGGACGGGAGACGGGAAGCCGTCGGCCAGTAGTAGGCGTCGTTCCTACGTGGGCCGTTGACGAGTGTTTCCCACGTGCGACGATCCTTCACCTGAAAATCAGTATTAGAAAAAACAACATTCACATTATTGTGACGACATAATGGAGCAACAGATATCAAATTTTTACGAATATGTGGAACACAGAGAGCCCCAGGCAATAAAAGAGATGAATAACTGAAATGTTGGCCAGTATGTGTAATTTTTAAACCTTCACCGTTACCAATAACCATATCATCGAAACCAGTGTAAGTACTGTGAAGAGACATGTTGGCAAGATCATTAGTTATGTGATAAGTGGTACCAGAGTCCAGGATCCAATCAAATGGAGAGTGATGGGCTGTGTGAGCAGCTGGATAAGATGACGCAGCGTATGCTGGTCGCAGCAGTGGTTCACTGTGAGGAGGCTGATTTGCGCCGGAAATAGGATAGGACGGACAGCGGCGCGCGGAGTGGCCAAATTCACTGCATAGCTGGCACTTCCCATTGTACCCGCGAGATTGGCCATTGTTGGAGTAAGCACCGCGGCTGGAGGATAAACCACGGCTGCACGGCCGCGCCCGCGGCCACCGAAGCGGTTGCGGCCGGACTGCTATCCGGCGACGAAGGCAGCAGACGGAGCCAAATCAGATGCGGCGGAGGTGGCCGGCGCACGGGCAGTAATATGAGCCTCCATGCTTAACAGTTTGTCATGTAATTCAGCAAAAGAGATTGGAGATTCACGAGCTTGGATAGCATGAGAGAGCTCCATATACGGATCATCAAGACCATTTAGAACCTTAATGACAAGATCCTCAAAATCAATAGTAACACCCAGGAGAGATAATCATCCACAATCACGCGAATTCCGTGCACAAAATCAGTAACAGATTTAGAACCTTTTATCGGATTATGGAGGTGCTGATTGAGAGCCATGATACGACCACGAGAAGCAGTGCCGTATGTGCGTGCGAGGATGTCCCAGACCTTTTTAGAAGTTTCCGTGGAGGCAATAAAGGAGATGATCGTCGGTGTGATCGACGTGATGATAGCACTGAGAATGAGATTGTCCTGGCGAATCCAGTAAGGATATGCTGGATTGGGGGAAGTTACCTCCTTATCGACGATAGTGGCTGGTGGGCACGGCTTCGATCCGTCCAAGAAGCCGAGGAGGTCGTAACCCGTAAGAAGAGTTCGGAATTGGAATTTCCACGCTAGGTAATTAGTGGAATCCAATTTAAGTGGGATCTGAGCCGATGCATTGATGTCAATAGGCTGGAGAAGATCGTTGGATGTCGTAGCGGCCATGAAGCGCGAGGCAGAGGAGGCGCTGATCGACGCCGAGAGAGAGAGGGCTGCCGGTTAGTGCAGTGGTGGCGCGGCAAGACGCCGGAGAGAGGCAGTGGACCGAGAAGTCGGCGGTGGCGGCGCGGGTAGGGAAGAATTAGGGTTTCTTTGGCGATAAGCCACTGCGTATGATACCATGTAGAGAGTTTTGGGAGAATTGAATTTCTTGTACTGCTCACAAAAGTATATATAGAGTACAAGAGGTATCAAATCCTACCAACTATAGGACTGTACAATAATGGAAGAATATTCTACCAATAATAAAAAGATACACAAAATATATTCTAATACTAATCTCGGGTTTATCATGGGAATGACATGTGGTGTTATGTGCACTGAAGATTCTTAAATTATGTACTAGTATTTAGAGCATAAATGAATGATAAAAGGAACAGGGATAATGGCTTACTCGAACTCTCCAAAAGTAGTATCGTATCTATGTTGAATCCTTTAAAAATGCACTAAGTTTAGAGAATCTAACAGACCGACCCACCCAACAACATTTTTTTGAAGAGTCTCACCAACATAGGCATTGGTACCTCATGCCTATGTTTTCTTGAGCTGGCTAGTGTTTAGGACTCTGCCCGTTCTTTTAGCTGCGAAAAATATTCTTTGTTTGACTTGATAGATACAGCGATGTACTCCTTTAAATCTTGTTTTTTAAAATTTGAAGACTTGTATAATAAACCCTGAAGGGTAGCTCAACTGGTAAAGGCGTGAGGACAAAGTCCTTCAGGTTGTTAGTTCGAACCCCGCAGGCCACCAAAAGCATTACAAACCGGCTGAGCCTCCAAATCTTTGACTCTGTATAATATCTTTGACTCTATTCGGATGGGATAAAGTGTGGGCGAGTTTCGTGATTCATCTACCCCTTTGGAGATAATTGGAGAGTGACTTCACATCCAGCAGCTTTTAGCTTGGATTTTTGGAAGACAAAGATAATGCCGCATGACGCAGTCAAGAAATCTAGTGGTTTTTGAGTAGTTCGTGTTAATTTTGGCGAATGCTGGATATATGCGGAAGGCAAAAATAAAAGCTAGTAGGAGTACTAATTCTTTACTCCCTCTGCTCCCATAAATTTGCTTTTTGTGCTTTTCCTGAGCTAAAATAAAGTAATATGTGACTTAAATTTCTAGATGATATTGTATCATTTTTTTGATAATAAAATGCAATTTATAGTACTAATGGTATGTCATATAGATAACTTTTGTAATGATTTTCTTTTCAAAGTTAAACTAATCCATTATCAATTTTCAAAAATCGGTTCATTAGTTCTAGAAAATATGGAATACAGTGCAATTTTACGCGTTGGGTGAAGAGAAAAAGAAAATAAAAGGTGTAAACATGAAGATGAAAAACCAGAGAAGATGAAGATGACAGGAAGAGACAGAGAGAGAAATGAGAAGCTTCAGGAGTAGCCGAGAAGCCAAATAAAAATCCTTACCTAAAATATCTGTACAGAACATTACATATACAATCTAATCTTGGGTCGGGTCAGACGGCTCAAGAGTAAAAATAAGTTGGGCTCAGACCAGCACATTCATCACAGCCCCCATTACAATGTATATCAGGAATATACAATAAATATACAATGGATATACAATAGATACAGTCATTTATGCTTAGGTTTGGAGGCCACATAATCCTTCATCTCAACACCCCCCTCAAGTTGGAGGGGGAAACCACCTTCAACTTGGACAACATCGGATGGAGCACAGTTCCAGGTAATGGCTTAGTGAGCAGGTCAGCCAGTTGACGAGAAGTAGGAACATGAAACAACTGGAGTAAACCATTCTGTAGCTGATCCCGAACAAAATGACAGTCCACCTCGATGTGTTTGGTACGCTCATGGAAAACAGGATTGTTGGCTATATGGACAGCAACCTGGCTGTCACAATACATAGAAAATGGAAGAGAAACAGATACTCCAAGATCAACCAATAAACGAGACAGCCAAGATAATTCAGCAACAATTTTGCTGAGGGCTCTATATTCTGCCTCAGCAGAAGACAAAGAAACAACAGGCTGCTTCTTAGATTTCCAAATAATCAGGCAACCACCCAATAGCACACAAAATCCAGTAACAGATCTCCTAGTATCAGGGCATGCAGCCCAGTCACTATCAGAATAACCAACAACAGAGAAATCATCACTGGCAGAATAAAAGAGACCCATAGAAGGAGTGCCTTTAAGATATCTCAAAACATGTAGGGCAGCAGTCATACGGGGAAGTCTGGGGCATTTTAGAAATTGACTCAGATGTTGAACCGCAAAGCACATGTCAGGCCTAGTATGAGTCAGAAATAACAGCTTACCAACAAGACTCCTATACTGATCAGGAGAGGCTAAAAGGTCACCAGAATCAGCATGAAGTTTGACATTAATATCCAAAGGACAAACAACAGAGGATACATTTGTACAATCAAACTGATGCAGTAAATCAGAAACATACTTATGCTGATTAATGATCATTCCACCGGAACAACTAACATTTCAAGGCCCAAAAAATAATGCAAAGACCCAAGGTCTTTGATTTTAAACTGATCATCCAGAAGCAGTTTAAGGGCAGTAATTTCATCACTGGCATCCCCAGTAATAATAATATCATCTACATAGACTGCCACAATCACAAGGGCCCCAGGTTTACCTTTGATGAACAGAGAATAGTCATTCAAAGAATGTGTGTACCCTTTGGAATAAAGAGCAGAAGACAATTTGGCATACCATTGTCTGGATGCTTGTCTCAGCCCATAGAGGGATTTCTTGAGCTTACAAACTAGAGGAGAAAGAGTAGAAGATGTAGAAGAAACAAAACCAGAAAGAGGAGCAGAGACTGTCAAACCTGGGGGAAGTTTCATATAAACTTCCTCATCCAAATCACCATGTAGAAAAGCATTATTAACATCAAGTTGAAACAGAGGCCAGTGATTCTTGACAGCCACAGCAATGAGACATTTCACAGTGGTCATTTCAATCACAGGAGAAAAGGTGTCAATAAAATCAATCCCTTCAACTTGAGTATCACCCCTAATAACAAGCCTAGTTTTATACCTTTCAACAGTACCATCAGCCTTGTATTTGATTTTATAGACCCATTTACAGCTAATGGGTTTCTTACCAGGAGGAAGAGGAACAACATCCTATGTATGGTTTGCTTCCAAAGCATCAAACTCCTGTCTCATGGCATCCTGCCATGCTGGAACAGATGGAGCTTGAGAGTAATATAAAGGTTCAAATTCCAAAGTAGAAGAAGAGGATCCAGAAAAGGCAGGGAGTTGACAGACATAATCCTTAAGATAAGATGGAGGATTATGATGTCTAGTGGATTTTCTAGGAGCAGGAAGAGGTTGGGAAGAAGGTAAAATAGAAGGAGAGATATCATGATTGAAAGAAGGAAGGGGAGCTGGATCAGTATCAGTAAAATCAGGAACAGTAGAATTGGGGGCTGGAACAGTTGTAGGGGAAGAAGGAGAGGAAGCATGTATAGAAAAAGTGGTGTCAGTGGAATGCTCAGCAGGAGGAATAAAAGGAAAAGATAAAGGAGAAGAAAGAGCAGAAGAAGGTTTATTCTTAAAAGGAAAACATGTTTCATGGAATATAACATCCCTGGAGATAAAATATTTCTTGGAAGCCAGATCATACAGTTTATAACCCTTTTTGGCAAATGGGTAACCCAGAAAAACACAAGAGAGGGCTCTAGGCTTTAACTTGTCCCTTTGAGGAATGGGGACAGTAGCATAAGCAAGGCACCCAAATGCCCTCAAATGAGAATAGGATGGAGCTTTCCCATAAAAAATTTCATTTGGAGACTTATTGTGAAGTAATCTGGATGGTATTCTGTTAAGGAGATAAGTAGCAGTCAACAGACAATCCCCCCAGAAAGACACAGGTAGTCCAGATTGAAAAAGTAAGGCTCGACATGTTTCAAGAAGGGTTCTATGCTTCCTTTCAACAACACCATTCTGTTGAGGTGAATGAGGGCAAGAGGTTTGATGAATAATCCCCTGGCTACTAAAGAAAGATATACCCTCAATGCTAGACCCCTATTCTAAAGCATTGTCACTTCTAACAGTTTGAACCACAGTATTAAACTGAGTTTTAACCAAACAGATGAAAGATTTGAGCAGGGAGAAGGCATTAATTTTAGAGCCCATTAAGTGTGTCCACGTTGCCCTAGAGAAATCATCAACTATTGTGAGGAAATATCTACAACCAGAAGAAGTGTAAGTATGGTAAGGTCCCCAAGTATCCACATGTATCAATTGAAAAGGCCTAGTAGTACTGATACTGCTATCAGGAAAAGGGAGTCTGGTTTGTTTGGCAATAGGACAGACAGAACAAGGAAAAGGTTGTTTAGAAGCAAATGAAAAAGATAAACCAGAAATATGTCTCATATTTGCAAAGGAAGTATGTAATAGTCTTAAATGCCAAATGTAATTCATATCAGTTGTAACAACATTATTACAAATGGAATTATGCACAGTTGAAGGCAAGGCAACATCCTTGCTGTCAGACACATTGTCATCATTACAAGAATTAGACAAAGCACATACAGAAGTAGATGAACAGCCAGTAGAGGAAGAAGGGGAAGGTGGCACCAAAGGCAGTTTGTATAGACCAGCTTCCTCTGTACCAAGATCCAGAAGCCTCTTCAGAGAAGGGTCCTGTACCATGTGGAGCAAACAGGAAGTTGGAGTAAACAAAACTATACAGTGCAACTGTTTTACCAACTTGTGGACAAAAATCAAGTTATGTTTAAAGGAAGGGACCAACAGTACATTGTAAGAGTAATGAATGAAGTTAATGCAAAAGAACATGTACAAGTTACTTTCACTGTGTAACCATTAGGCACAGTTACAAGATAAGGAACAGTCAAAGGTATGATGTTAAAGAGTAAGTTTTTATCATGTGTCATATGATTAGATGCCCCTGAATCTATGATCCAGGTGACAGAATTAATGTGTGTAAGCATGCATAATTTGGAATCAGAAACAAGTCTCTCAGTCAACATAGTACCAGCAAAATTAGCAGCATACATGGGAGGAGGAGCTTGAGCACTGGAATCCCCTAACTGGGTCTGTTGCAACAAGCTCATCAATTGATCATATTGTTGTCTGCTCAACCCTGGTATCACAGAACTTTGGCCATCTATGTTTGCAACATGGTGATGGCTGGCAGGAGGATCCCCAAGAGGAACAAACATATTAGGATTCCCATGATTAGCAGACACACTTTCCTCACCAGTGGAGACATGAGCAGCAGCAGATTTTCTTCCCTTGTTGTATTTGATATTTTGAGGAAACCCATGAATCTTATAGCACTTATCAATTAAGTGCCCAGATTTCTTGCAGTATCTGCAATAAGGGCCCTCTACTTTGCTCAAAATTAACTCTGGGTCTGAAAACAGGGGGACTAGGCACTGTGGCCTGATTAAACCCAACTGAGTGCTTATTTGTATTAGCATTAAAAGACATAGAGTCTGGACTGATTTGGGAAATAGATTGAACTTGTCTCTGTTTCTCATCATTAAGCACTATATTGTAAACACTGTCAAGGGAAGGAAATGGCTGCATCATCAACAAGTTACTCCTAACCCCCATGTATGCTTCATTTAACCCCATAAGAAACTGGAATACCTTGTTTTCATCATCTTCCTGAATTATTCCATTTTTAGCAGCACACACACATCTCTGCCCATGATTTGTGCACATTGTGCCCAACTCATCCCACAGGCCTTTGAGTTTGTTAAAATATGAGGCTACATCTAAACAGCCTTGAGATGTGTGAGAAAGTTCCCTTTTTAATTCAAAATTTTTGGTCTTGTTAGGAGTACCATATCTTTTCTCAATTTGGGACCATATACTCTGTGCAGTATCGGAATACTGCACACTATCAGCAATCTGAGGGGATAGAGAAGCAGTCAACCAGGAAATGACCATGTTATTACATCTATCCCACAGCCTCTGTTCAGCCACATTAGTGGTTGGTCGAGGACATGAGCCATCAACAAATCCGATTTTGTTTTTAGCAGATAGGGCAACAATCATTTTCCTCCTCCAACCTCCATAACCACTGCATGAGAAGGGAGTGGACACAAGAGACACACCAGGAACATCGGAGGAGTAAATTATGAGGGGACTAGTAGAGTCTGCGGGGGAGGTATTAGTATTCATATTAACAGCCATGAATAATGAACAAGCTTAACAACACAGAAATAGTCTCAATGAACAGACCACAATCAAACCAGAACTGGCATGCAACATATACAACACTTAGAACAGAGAAAGTGTTACCCTCCTTCTTCGCGACCGGAGAAGAACGGCCTTCAACCACCGGATGAAACTAAGTTCGGTCACCGGAGATCGCAGCTAAACGGAAACTTACTAGAATCAGGTTACAGATGTCGGAAGCTTACCCAAAACGTCTATCGATCGAAGGTAAAATCATCGGATGACATCAAAACCCCTGGTCCGAAAGTCGAAAAACCCTAGATTTTGAAGAACTCATCGGAATAAGACCAGAGATGTCGGAAAATCACCCAAAACATCTACTGATACATGATCGGAGCCTCAAACAGTCAGAAAAGTCCCGGTTATCCGATTAACATTCATCGAAAAATATACGAACAATATTTTTCTTAGATAACCGAAGAAAAACTTCAGCAAAAGCTTCAGCAAGTATCGATAACACATAACAGAGAAGGATCAGAAGATTTTCACGCTCTGATACCATGATAAGAATGGACTTTGGGCCTAACTCAACCCCAAAAGATAGCTTATGAGGTGAGGATTGCCCAAGCCATATAAGGAGACCAAGGACCTCAAATCCCTCCGATGTGGGACAACTCAACACCCCTCATCACGCCCAGATCTCTGGAGCGTGGACAACATAAATGGGGGCGCAACATCGGTTACAATAATTGGGATGAGCCTGACTCTGATACCATGTAAACATGAAGATTTGAAGATGAAAAACCAGAGAAGAAGAAGATGAACAGGAAGAGAGAGAGAAAATGAGAAGCTTCTGGAGTAACCGAGAAGCCAAAGGAAAATCCTTACCTAAAATATCTGTACAGAACATTACATATACAATCTAATCTTGGGTCGGGTCAGACGGCTCAAGAATAAAAATAAGTTGGGCTCAGACCAACACATTCATCACAGCCTACATTACAATGTATACTGGAAATATGCAATAAATATATAATGAATATACAATGGATACAATCATTTATGCTTAAGTTTGGAGGCCACATAATCCTTCGTCTCAACAAAAGGTATTAGTATGGTTTATACTAGAGAATCTGGAGCAACAAGTTGAGATGGCCGAGTTGGTCTAAGGCGCCAGATTATGGTCCTGGTCCGAAAGGGCGTGGGTTCACATTCCACTCTCAACATTTCATTTTCCTTTTTCAGTTGTTGGACTGCGCACATCTTTTTCTGTTTTTACTATTTCTGTCAGATGATGATGAATGGAAAGTTGGAAACTGGTGCTACGTTCCCTCGTTTTCTTTTCTTTTGTTTCCATAATAAAAATAAAAATAAAAGAGCGTGGTGAAAACATAATAAGGTTTAAAAAGAGATTCCTACTTTGTAAAATTTAGAAAGTAAACGATTATTCGAGAACGATCCAGCAATCCGCGACCAAAAATGGGTCCAGACTCAACACCTAGTATTATCTAAAACTTTCACGATTTCTCCACACCCTTCTCTCTTCCCCTTATAAATACCCCCTTCTATAGCACAACATAAGCAATCAGAAAACAAGACCAATTCATAAAAGATATCCCGTGATCGAGCTTTCTTTCTGCTTTTGTTTTTAGTATTATTTTATAATGGCTTGCAATACTCTTACATGTTCAGCAGCTTCTCCTTTATCAAATGTTGTTAATGTTAGTGCAACGTCCTCTAAGAGTAACAACAGGATAACTGCACCTTGCTCTGTTTTCTTTCCATCTTCGTGCAATGTAGAAAGGCCAGTGTCTAGGCTTGTAGCTCAGGCAACTGGAGATAACAAAGATACATCAGTTGACGTGCATGTAAGCAGCGGCCAAGGAGGAAACAACAACCAAGGCACTACTTCTGTCCAACGCCGTCCTAGGAAGATGGCTCTTGATGTCTCCCCTTTTGGTACGTTACCATTTTGGAGTACTACTTGTCTGCTATTTACATCTCCAAATTTCACTTTGTCTCCGCAAGTCGCAACTATACTGCTTAGTTGCGTTGCATGTATTTCTATTGCGTTTAACTTATATATATATATACACTAACTGACTTAAAGAACTTGGCACGATAATATCAATGCATTTAAATTCATTGTCACAAGTCATTTATCTTATTTTTTAGGTTTTATTAATCGATTCAACTAAACTTATTGTGTTCAACTCGTAACATAGGATATATTTGGAAAATCACTAATGTTTCAAAATTTCGAATGTGTTTAATCCTAAAATTTAAAAGGTTGAACCCATTAAAATATTCTTAAATGATATGAAAGTGTAAAATCTTCTTTCAATGATAGTATTATATAGTTCCAACAATAACAATAACGAACTATCCACTAAAATTTCACATAGTGGGGTTCAGTAAAATTTTACATAATGAGGTTTAGGGAGGGAGGGTAATATATAAATAGACTTTATTCCTGCCTTGATAGTTGTTTCCGATAGATCCTTGGTTTATTAGGACGAAAATAAAATAAAGTAAAAAAATAAGTGGAGAGAATTCATTAGTAACTTCAGCGCATATCAGTTAACTTTAATTCTAGTCGAATGTTGCTCGTGAATTTAAATAGTTGGTAGTGGTTGATGGCAGTGAGAGTAGGCCAAAGTAAGAAGTGAGAATGGCATTCGATTAAGCTCTGCTACCTTAGTTGACATTGAGATATTTGCTTCATGTGTGAAACAGGACTTTTAGACCCAATGTCTCCGATGAGAACAATGCGGCAGATGATGGATACTATGGACAGATTGTTCGAGGATACCATGACATTCCCAGGAAGCAGCAGGGGAAATACGTGCTCCTTGGGACATCAAAGACGATGAAAATGAAATCAAGATGCGTTTTGACATGCCGGGACTCTCCAAGGAAGATGTAAAGGTATCTGTGGAAAATGATGTGCTTGTTATCAAAGGTGAACACAAAAAGGAAGAAAGTGGAGATGATAACTCTTGGGGCAGGAATTACAGCTCCTACGATACTCGTTTAAGTCTGCCAGATAATGTTGAGAAAGATAAAATTAAAGCTGAACTGAAGAATGGAGTTCTTTTCATCTCAATTCCCAAGACCAAAGTGGAGAAGAAGGTGATTGACGTGCATATCAACTAAGAAGTTCGTGGGTCTCGGCTAAGTTTTACTTGTTCTTGGTTTTTTTTTTTTTTTTGTAGCATTCTGTAAATGTAACTTCGCGCAAATATAAATGCAACCATAGTTTGAGCTACGGTGTTTGTCATTCTTTTCTCGTTTTCTCTTTTCTAGCTAGTAGTAGTTTTGCCAACGTTAAGCCCTCGAAGTATGCTACTAACCAAAACAATTTTTCATACTGAGAATGACTAGATTTTGACAAAGCATGTGGTTCGAGATTTTGTGAACTGTGAAACCACCTTTGCAATGTTAAAATAAGAACTCAAAACTAGAAATGTAGCTCCTGAAGGCAACTACTCTGTTTCTGTTGCACATAATACTTATCAGATCTCCCTAATAAGTACTTCAGGATAACATTAACAAACAAGTACTCTACTTCAAAAACACATTACACACAGGTAGCAATCACTTCAGTGTACTCCCATATTTAGCAAAGCTTAGATTCTACAAGAAGTCAATGGTCACATTTAAGAAAGAAAGGAATGAGAAACAGATTTAGAGAATAGGAAGAAGAGATCATTTTGCTCCATCACCCAGTGGTCTAATACACATTCCCAAGACATTTACAGGAGCAAAACATAGGATCACAAACCAATGGGATTATACGATAGAGGAATATCACGGAACTCATTGAAGAAAGTCACCGTTAGAACATTAGTCAGTACTGGTACTTGAGGCATTGCTTATAGAAACAGTATAGCAGACTTAAATTACATCAACATAAGCACTCATAAACCTGCCAACAGTACAAGCTTAAGAACAAGTATCCTGTGGGTGAGAGATGCCCAGCTGAGTAATGAGAATAAACTAAAGGACAAAAGCCACGAGGTACTTAGTGGTATCTTCATCTACGTATGTATTAGATATAAGATCAGCTGAGGAATGCAAAATGATTTATCACTGCACTGCAGGACGAGGAGCACGTGGTCGAACAGGAGTCTTTGATGGGCTTACTCTGCAGCATACAAAAAGTTTAAGATTAAGGGATATGTCAGAAAAATATAGCAGAAGCATCAGCAGGATTTGTACTGGAAACAGAGAGCAACCTTATAGGGAGTGATCCCAAGATTGCACCACTGCAGTTCAGTGCAGCAATGGCACTCTCAGCCTGCAACAACCAGAAAATTCATCATGAAACTATGTATACATCATAGCCATGAAATGCCACGTGCTAAAATATATTACATTACATCACGGGGAGTCCACTAAATTTTGGGACCAATTATTGAGATCATTAAATTCAAAGCAACTGCATACTATTCTAGAAAACATGTATGCAGTGTCTGCCCCGAAGGTAAACAACAAGTCTAGAAATTCATCCGGCTGAAGACAACAAAGAATAGGAAAGAAGAAGAGGTGAAGACAAAGATTGTTGACATCCACAAACTCTGCCATTTCCACAGCAGAAGTGTCCTCAAATAAAATTGCACCTGCAACTAATCACTAGGAGGAGGTAAATAGAAGTGTGGCACCCTCCTATACAAGAACAGAGTGTGATACTCTAGAAATCCGATTTTTGACTTGCGGCACAGGCACCTTAAAACATAAATTCCACATGTGTTAAGGCAACAGAAAACAGCTATGAAATGAATCAACGGGAACTGAATACAGATTGCACTCTAGAGAGTGCATGAGGAAGTTCAAATCTAGAACCTCCACCAAAAGGACTAACAGAAGCTCTTTTATAGTTCCCTATATCCATTGTCAACGAATGCGTGGATGAAGCGGTAGCATGCTAGTTGAGAGCAACCAAGGAACAGAAAATTATAAGATATCCTCATGCAAGTACATTGAAGATACTTTATCATGGGAACCAGACTTCACACGACAGTTTGGGTGCCAAATTAGTTGTACTTCTCTAATTTGAAGATTGCTTGGAAGATAAAGCTGGTCTACTTTTTACAGAAGTATCTCACATAGGAGTACCATATATAAAGCACTTCCCTTCCAGCTTCATTCAATTGATCAGGACATACAGAATCAACATATTAAAAGTCGTAAGGGCATCCGTCAAAGCAATAGCCATAAACGTATATCATAGCCATGACCCCCACTCAAAGCAACAGCTAAAAGTTGTCACTGAGAGATGCAAGAACAGGCTGAGCAGCCTCAAAATCACCGAGATCGCAATTTTATTTACCCAACATTACTGTGAATTCCTAATAATCTACTGGCATGTACTCATTAGCTGCCAAATATACCACATGCATGTTGAACTGATCAAAATGAGAACACAGGCAACTTCTTTTTTCCTGCTGTGTAGAACCACTTTATAAGTGATTAATATTACAAATAGTGTCTTCGGGTTTCTTTCATAAAGTAATGATATCTTAACTTACAAAACAAACATCCACCTCCAAATCTGGTGATTCTGAGACCTTCGATTTGTTTCCCGTATAACTAAAACATAGAAAGGCAAAAAGACCTCATACTCATCCTAGTTAAGGAATTAAGGGTCTTTTGCTAATATATTAGTTATGCAAGAATTATAATACAAGGATTGTTATGGAAGTGGATAAAAATGTGTAGATTGTTACAAAAATTATTTTGCGGTCAATAATAATGTAAGAAGATTATATGGTAAATGATGGTATGTAGGGGTGTCTACTTTAAGGGCATTTTTCAATACTCTTGCAGAGATATTACTAATAAACGTATTCGTATTTCACATTTTATCCCACAAAAAAAATAATACATTGATTCCCATTTCCCACAGAAGTTATGTCAGTATTAGTCTAAGTTGCTCGAACTCGGGTACGGATATCCGATACGGGGATCGGATTCGGCAAAATTAAAATTTTACAATTCGGGGATGCGGATCTGGATATAGATACGGGTGCGGGAATTCGGCTAATAAAAAATAGAGTTATAAAAATATCATAAATTTTGAGAGATATTCTGTGAAAAACTTAAACGAATATTGTACAATTCAATCTTTCATTCTCCAAGATGGATATTATTCTTTCATTGTTCTTAATCTATTTTATTTTTTTATTTTGAGAAATTAAAATCTCAATTTTTCTCTCAAATTTTTCGATAGACTCCGATCAAAGCGTCCACAAGTCAGTCGACCATATCCGAGACGTATCCCGTCTCCGTATCCATATCCGTCCCGTCTCCGGACGGGGACGGCACCCAAATCAAAGAGTCCACGCAACTTAAGTATTAGTAGTGCATAATTTAATACCTGAAATCAGACATTGACTCAATTATAAATTTTAATAAGAAAACAAATATTGTATTAGTTATGCACGGTTACATTAGTAATGCATAGTTTTATTTATACTTTATTAGTTAAGCAGAACTTTCTATTGGAATTTTTTCTGTGGCCGACCAAAGGAAAAGGAACCCTCTCTTCCAGCAGTAACTCAATCGACACAACTAAATACCACAGACATTTATACGACACAAGTAGGTACCAATATCTGATATATTGTCTCTTTTCGTCTTTTCGTCTTCTTGAGCCGAGGGTCTATCGGACACAACCTCTCTACTCCATCGGGGTAGAGGTAAGGTCTGCGTGCACACTACCCTCCCCAGACCCCACTTATGGGAATATACTGGGTCGTCGTTGTTGTACAAGTAGGTACCATATCCTGTATTTTTCATCACTCTACTAGTCTAACAATGCAACAACCAATAAAAAAGAAACACGTTAGCTATATTCACAAAGAAACACAAGCACATTAGAACTGAGTCACTGACCTGCAGATGGACCTTTCTCATATTATTACCAGAGAGAAAGTAATGCTCACCTTGAACCATGTTATGCAGTTACAAAGATTAGCATTACTTTCTCATGGCAAAGATAGATATCAACATAAGCTTAGCATTTTAGCAAGCAAGAGAAGAAAAACTTTCAAACTTCAGTTTATGTCAATATGATCTCAAATTCACAGGAGTGGCCACATTACTACCAAGAACTTTCTTCACCCACATGAACTTCCAAAATCGACGAAAAACTGATGTTTTTACACTTTGAATGTAAAAGAATCAAATAACATCATATGAATGCTAAATTACAAGCATTTATACTGAAAAACAAAAGCTCATGGAAGTTACCATAACAAACTCGACAAAAGCTATACGAGTGGAATAACGATAGTCACCAAGCAACCTCAAGCACTTAACCTGATGTTAGAGAAGGAAACGGCGTAGAGTTAGGACCTAGGACAGGCATTTTGAGACAAGTCAGGTGAGAAGCTACAAACCTCTCCACAAAAGGATTCAAAGAAGAGCTTGACATCTCCTTGAGTAACCTACTTCATACAAATGAACAAGTCATAAAGCATTTAACCCCATAGAAGCTCTTCAACCATGTGAAGCAGGGATTACAAATTCAAAATTACCTTTGTATCAATGTTTGTACAGTATATAGTTCTTGCACACATCTCCCTTTCATCTTCGGACTACATATCAGCGCCAAAGGTAAATAACATAGTATTAGCAACACTGAGTATCCATTCATCACCTCAACAGCAATTTTTCAAAAAGGGAAGTACCAAAAGTATTACACATTTTCTTACCCTTGGAAGAAATTTTGGATTAACTGGTGCAATTGCAGTTTTAGAGGGAAGCACTCTCACAGGGTAAAACCCTAGCATAGTCCCTGCAAGACTCAAGGCATTCCTTGCTCCTTCTGCCGACGATACGTGGGACAATGCCACTATTAGACAACAAGAACTTTAAGCAAAAAAAGTCAACCCAAAGATAATGGTTCAAGATACCTTCATCAATAAATTCAATAAAGGCAAAACGGAGTAAAGAATTGGGGTCTCCACATATGCGACAGTCAACCACCTTCAGCACATTAAGATTTGTCAGGACCTCAGGATGGCAACAAAAGATTTCAATAACATATTAATAACCCCAACAAAATGTGACCAAATGAGAAACATATTCACCTGCCCACAAGTAAGAAAGAGTGTAGCAAGTTGCTCTTCAGTCACCTACACAAAATAAGAAAAATTATTCTCCACGGAAAATAGATGAAGGTGACATAACTAAATAAAATAATGAACAAGTACCCATTTTTTTTAAGTACCTGATGATCAATGTCAGACACATAAACAGTCCTCCTTATAACCTCTTCGCGCTGGGCCATGGTTGTCCGGCTGTTCATCCTTCTCCTACCATGACCATAGCCATTTCTCTTCTGCCAGTCCATTTCAACCCGAATTGTCAGCCATGACCCTCAAAACAGTGAACCATTACAAAACAAGATTTGAAAAGGTGACTGCAATAGACTTCTAACATCCTCCTTTCTAGACCTTAATGACTGCACCATCCTCTCATTTTTATGTATTTACATGATACTATATATACCAACTATGATATTTCCTAGTACTGTAAGTTACCATGTTACGTTTAACATACATAAACTTGACAACCTAACATTTGCATATGCACAGTTTTTTTCCAGTAGCTACTCAATAAAAACATGATAAATTAGTTACCCTTCTGTTGAAATTTCCATCGCCACCGAGTCCAGCTTGCATAACAAAATTGAAAGCATCAAACCCAAACTGGTCTCCGCCGGGAGGGAATGGCACTACTCCACCGTAGTTGTCGGAGGAGAGGGAGGGAGGAACAAACTCTGCAGCCATGGGGTTCAGTTTGGAGAACATTTCCTCCAAATCCCTCATCTCCCTGCTGCTGTTAAACCCTTCCTCATCAACACCGTTCATTTTCTTATGCTGAAGATTATGGTGATGACTCAGCACTCCATTGTCGTTGATTCTTTGTTGTTGCTGTTGAAATACATCCATTTGAGGCTTACGCTGGATAGTGGTTTTCATCTGAAGATTCTGATCAATCGGTAACGTTGACCGTGGCACGCCGTTCTGATTGGACTGATGATCAACGGCAGCAGAATCATTGCCGTCCGTCCGATTCAACGACCCGTTCTCACCCACGGCCATGATTGTTCCTTCTTTCAGCAACTATGTGCCCAAAGACTAGTCCTTTTTCCTCCTTCTTTAAACCTTTCTTTCCCAATTTGGGTTCTGTGAAAAAGCAACACGGAAAAGAAAAAGATCAGTCCTTTCATTCCTAATGTTATCACGCTGGACTTTTAATATCATAATTTCCACCAAACAGAATTATCAGAAAAAGAAAAATGGAAATCGATATTTCTTACCTGATGGGTCTAGAGGGCGTCCATTAATCAAAAGAAAAAAAACCAAACTCAAGATTGGTGAGCTGGGGGAAATTAAGAACAAGAGCAAAACTTTTAAGAGTGATGTATTATTTTACTGAATCTAAGAGAAGTAGGGAGTAAAAAGGAAAGAAGAAATTTAAGAATAGCACAAATTCGTGCAATTCTTCCGAAAAAGGTCTAAACTTTTCCAAATGACGGAGCACTCCCAAAACATCATGTCAAAATAATATGCTTAAAGTATCAAAGTTCTCATATACTTGCATAAATCAATTAAAATCAACGGAGGGTTAATCATAACAGATCATAATAAATCACGAGACCAAATGAATAAAATGTAAGAGACAACAGTTAATGGTTAAGGGGGAGGGTGAAGATCTTTTATTAATGATATCGGTTTGGTCTGCCTCTCCATGGAGAGGTGAAGAGCCCTACATGTATATTCTCTTCTCTTGGAAGTAGATGTGGAGAAAAAGAAGAAGCAACTCCCTTTGAGAGGTCTTTCTCATAGTATTTATAGCTATGAACCTTCCCATCTTGCGAGGGACGGCCGTAACCGCGTCGATGGGACGTCCATGAACACTGAGTGGGCCGTGGTCTCATAGATGAACGCTTTTGGTCGTCACCTCCCTTCACTTGATGGGAGTGGGTTGTAGCCATGTTTGGGCAGTGGCGGCACATGGCGGAGCCCGAACTATTGGTCGTGGTAATGAAAAGCACAGCCTTGTAGTTCGACTTGGGCCGAACTCTACGTGGGCCAAAACTTTAGTTTTGAGTCAGTCTTACTTACTTGAACGGTGAGAGCGCTTGGCCTCGCCTAATTGCGGCCCGGCTCATGGCCGCGGGGATGCATGTTCCTGGCTTTGATTCGTCCGTGATCCAGTTTGTGACTTTTGCGACAGATGTGTGTAGCTTGAGTCCTAGTTCAATCGCAGTTGAACATTTGTAACTTTTGAAATCGAAGACGCATAGCCTGAGTCCCGGTTCAACCGTAGTTAAACCTTTGGGTGAAGGCACGTAGCATGAACTGCTGTTCAACCGTAGTTGAACCGTTGTAATTTTTAAAGTCGAAGGCGCATAGCCTGAGTCCCGGTTCAACCGTAGTCGAACCTCTGGGTGAAGGCACGTAGCCTGAACTGTTGTTCAACCGTAGTTGAACCTTTGTAGTTTTTACAGTCGAAGGCGCATAGCCTGAGTCTCGGTTCAACCGTAGTTGAACCTTTGGGTGAAGGCACGTAGCCTGAACTGCTGTTCAATCATAGTTGAACCTTTGTAGTTTTTAAAGTTGAAGGTGCATAGCCTGAGTTCTGGTTCAACTGCAGTTGAACCTTTGGGTGAAGGCACGTAGCCAGAACTGCTGTTCAACCGTAGTTCAACCTTTGTAATTTTTTAAGTCAAAGGCGCATAGCCAGAGTCCCGGTTCAACCGTAGTTGAACCTTTGTAATTTTTGAAGTCGAAGGCACATAGCCTGAGTCCTAGTTCAACCGTATTTGAACCTTTGTAATTTTTGAAGTCGAAGGCGCATATACTTGCATAAATCAATTAAAATAATATGCTTAAAGTATCAAAGTTCTCATATACTTGCATAAATCAATTAAAATCGACGGAGGCCAATCATAGCAGATCGTAATAAATCACGAGAACAAATGAATAAAATGTAAGAGACAACATTTAATGGTTAAGGGGGGAGGGTGAAGATCTTTTATTAATGATATCGGTTTGGTCTGCCTCTCCATGAAGAGGTTCAGAGCCCTACAATGATGTATATTCTCTTCTCTTAGAAGTAGTGTGGAGAAGAAGAAGAAGAAGAAGCAGCCCCTTTTGGGAGTTCTTTCTCTTAGTATTTGTAGCTATGAACCTTTCCAGCTGGCGAGGGACGGCATTAACCGCGTCGATGGGACGTCCATGAGCACTGAGTGGGCCTTGGTCTCATTAATTAGGTCGAGTATCCTTGGAACGCCTTAGTCAGCGAATGATTATATCTTTTATCAGTCCGAGCAAGTTTAAGAGATAGTTAGATGTGCTAATTACCACGGATCTAATTCTGACCCATACAACTACTAAAATACATTGGTGGTACTTAGTAGATATGAACTCTTTGTTGGAAAATTACATAATGTAAATAGAATAAAAATAATTTTATTTGGTTATATAGTTGTTGAATCACCTTGATATGATGAAAAAATAAAGTACAATAGTAAAGGAGGTTCAAAATATTTTAGGTCATAGATTTAAATTCCAATCGTGACATCGTCAAGATTTTTAATCCCTTATATAATTTTTGGATTCTACCACTATTAAAATGATACTAGAAGATATATGTAAGTACCAGGCAGTCCTACTTATCACCACATGATTATAATAGTTTTTCACAAGAAAAACGTGGTTTATGTTATGAAATAGAAGATTCTTACACTTCTATTTAAGGTGAATGTCTTTAATGTACTTAATTAGAGAGATTTTAGAGTCCTATTATTGGTAGCAAGATCTTCCTCCTCCCTATAAATAGAGGTGCTCTCTACCATTGTAATTCACCCCTCTCAACTCAATAAGAAGAACTCTCTCTACTCTTCTCTCTATTGCTATTGTTCTTGCTCTATTGTTCTTGTCTTTTGCTTTAGTTTATAACACGTTATCAGCACGAGTCTCTAACCAATTGAAATTTTCGATTGTATTAACTTTTGTTTGTGTAGGGTTTTGCTTCAAAGAAAGAATGAAGAAAGAAGGAAAAAAAAAAAAAAGAGGCGGCAGAATGGTGTAATGCAGCCCTTAATAAAAATAAAAGAAGCCTCCCTATTGAGTTTGAAAGTGGCTTTGAAATCAATTAGAGAAGGCAGACTTCAACCCGTTAATTGGATGTCCGGTGATTTCTACGAAAATAGACAACTCTTAAAGGTAAGTAATTTACTTTTCCCTTTCAAATTGGTGGAATTCTATAATTTGATTTTATATACAAATATAGACAACAAAGTTTGATTATAACTCTAATGGAGTTTGTGAGAAATTATAACCACACGAAGTGGTAAAATCTCTATGTCCTGCCATGATTAAATTCATGTATGATTGTGGACGTGACAAAGAATTCCGTCCCATTGAATTTGCTCCATTCCCTTTAGAGAATGTGGAAGCAGTATATGATAAGTCTGAAAGAAGACTAATTACCATGAAGGTATCAATGAATGTGGACGTGACAAAGAATTCCGTCCAATTGAATTTGCTCCATTCCCTTTAGAGAATGTGGTAGCAGCTTGTGTAAAGCACATGATTTTGATCCATTCCCTGAAGTGAATGTGATAATTGTAATAGAGCCCGTAAGTATGAACACGCTCTTGATGTAATTGTGTCATATGAAAAGAAAGTTCGTTGCCCTCGAAATTTCGGGCAAGAACTATATGACATGGGTGTTGGATGATGAAATCCACTTAGATGCTATGGGTCTTAGAGACGCCATTAAATACAGAAATAATGCATCCACCCAAAACTATACGAAGGCCTTGATTTACTTGCGCCATCACCTTAATGAAGGTTTGAAACTATACGAAGGCCTTGATTTACTTGCGCCATCACCTTGATGAAAGTTTGAAGATTGAATATCTCAACATCAAGGATTCACCCATCTTGTGGAAAGGCTTAAAGAAGAGAGATGACAACCTGAAGTTGGTCACTCTGCCACAAGCACGATACGATAAGAATCCAAAAGCAAATAGTTTATAAACTATATATTATCGTTGCGGTGAAAACGGGCACTGGTCTAAGTCTTGCCGTATACCATAAAATTTGGTTGACCTTTATTAAGCATCTCGAAAGAGTAAACGCCCTGAAACGAATTTTGTCTCTGACGACAACTTGAATGTGGCAGACTTCTTTAAGCAACCCGATGGGAAGATAGACCACCTAATCGATGATGGATCGGTGATGAAAGAAGATGGAGCTGTTTGATTTATTTGTATTAGTTAATGAATAAACTAATAGTCATTAGCATTAGCTCGTATTAGTTAGTTCATAAAGCAATGTTAGCAGTAGTTCTTTAGAATATCTTCAATATGTTCAAATATCAATAAAACTTTTATTTTCCAGTGGGGGTAATCGACTAGCCTGAAAAAACTAGTCGATTATCAACTATTTTCGCATTAAAGTTGAAAAACAATTGATCAACAATCGATTGTCTTTGGCTAACAATCGATTGTCTTGAAACAATGTCTTCTGGAATTTTTCAAAAATAGCCAACAATCGATTGTCTTTGTCTAACAATCGATTGTCTTGAAACAGTGAGGTCCGGAATTTTTCAAAAATCATCCACAATCGATTGTCTATATCGAACAATCGATTGTCTTAAGACAGTGTGATCTGAAGTTTTTCAAAAATAACAAATAATCGATTGTGTGTGTTTAACAATCGATTGTCTATGTTCCAACAATTGATTGTGTGTTTAATAATCGATTGTCTTATGAAAAACGCTGAAATTTTCAAACTGCATAGTAATTGATTATGGACAACATATCTGATTTTGTTAGTCAACTGTTAGTAGCAGATTTTGAAAATATTATGTGACACAAAAAGAATTGAACTTGCTTATTCTTATGTTCCTGTATTTCTTTTGTATGTCATACCATGGAAAGTAAATTGATCGAAGGCTCCGGAAGAGCCATTGTAACTCTGCCCAAGGGCACGACGTTAATCATAGAGAATGCTATGTTCTCCTCCAAGTCTATAAGAAACTTGTTGAGTTTTAAAGATGTACGCCGGAATGGCTACAATATTGAGACAATGGATGAAGATAATCTCGAATATCTCGTCCTCACTTCAAAGAATGTCTCCGGCCAAAAAGAGGGTTATTGAGAAATTCCCGTCTTTATCTTGTGGCCTGTATTGGACAAGAATTAGTGCAATTGAGGCACATTCAACAGTAAATCTAAAGAATACTGAGTCCAATACATTTGTACTTTGGCATGATCGACTGGGTCACCCAGGATCAACCATGATGAGACGGATTATAGAAAGCTCATATGGGCATCCGTTAAAGAATTTCAAAATTCTTTCAAGTAATGAATATCCTTGCACTTCGTGTTATCAAGGCAAGCTGATTATCAGACCATCCCCAACAAAGGTTGGGACTGAGTCACCCCAGTTTTTGGAACGTATACAAGGGGACATTTGTGGACCTATTCACCCACCTAATGGGTAGTTTAGGTATTTCATGGTCTTGATAGACGCATCCTGTAGATGGTCTAATGTGTGCTTGTTGCCATCACGCAACCTTGCGTTTGCAAAGTTAATGGATAATAGATGAGAATAATCTTGAATTCTTCATGAAAACGAGGCTGCCCATTTCGGTTTGGGTTCACGCCATTTTGCATGCAGCAATGCTACTTTGTCGGCTGCCCGCTTCGGCTTAGGGTCACGCCATTTCGCATGTAGCAATGCTAGTTCGTCTCTGACTGACGAATTATCACAAATATTCCCTATTGCAATTGGTTTTGGGTCATGAACCCAATATATCCCATTTAAGAAGCTTTGGATGCGCAGTATAGGTGCCTGTAGCACCGCCATCCCGCACCAAAATGGGTTTGCAAAGAAGGTTAGGAATATATGTTGAGTATGAATCGTCCTCCATTATTCGCTACCTCGAAACATTGACAGGAGATTTGTTCACTGCACTATTTGCAGACTGTCAATTTGATGAGACACTTTTCCCAAAATTAGGGGGAGAAGTCGGTGAAACCAAATGGGAAATTTTGTGGAAAAATGTATCATTATCTCATCTTGATCCACATACCTCTATTTGAAAGAAAGAGGTACAAAAGATTATCCATTTGCAAAGAATAGCAAATCAAATGCCTGACGCATTTACGGACTTGAAGAGGATAACAAAATCCCACATTCACGCGGAAAATGTTCCGATCCGTATTGAAGTCCCTATTGGACAAATATCTAGTGTCATATCCAATGAGTCAAATGCACGCCAGAAGCGTGGCAGACCATTAGGTTCCAAAGATCGAAATCCTAGAAAGAGGAAAAAGAACGATCTAAATGACACTATGAAAGAATCATATGAGGACGCTCATGATTTGATTAATTCCGAGATTCACGAAGAATCTATTGAGCCTGAGACTCTTGAAAATACGGAATGCAAGAATGTGAGGATCTCGAACCTCAGTCTGTGGTAGTACAAAATTAATTGAGAGCTCTCGAAGAGCCAATTATTACTATGTTGGAGAAACACAATTGAGTATTGTGCTGTAGTACGTCTCAAAGAAACTTATTCAGTTTCCAAAGTACACGCGAAAGCGATTGATTATATTGAGACTATAAATAAAGGAAGGCTTTGATTCTCCTATTACTACAACTTGTAGCGGGGTAATTTGTATATGAAAAGCTACCCGCTTTGTTCTCCAGTTTGTACTACACAAACGAAAAAATGCCACAATAAAGTGGATATCTATTGGTATAAAACCCATGTCATAATAAACCCGAAATTTATTGATAAGTGCACATGTCATGGTGTAAATTTGAAGTTTACCAATATTGATAATTTATTCAGTTGACATTCGTGTTAGCCATCTCATTTGAAGTATGATGTGCAAATTCACATAGGTGAATATCAAAGAACTAGAAGTTCTTGTTCTCAGTAATGAACTGACCAACTAAAGAGTTCGGGTTGAAGCCCCTAAATTCTGGAAATATCAAAGGTGAATATGGGCCCATTCACCCGCCATGTATACCACATATGATGCATCTATGGAATGGTTACATGCGCAATTGTTATTAACCCGCAGTCTGGCCGTGCTTGCGAGGTAAAACGCTCAGTAATCTAACTTCGAGCATAGTTTCCAGATTCTCTACTCAAGACAGTTAATCTTGATAAGTTGGTTTATATCAAAGTTGGTTTAGCAAGATAATTATTGAGTGCTTCCACTTAATAGCTAAAATGTTCCTTATGAGAACGAAGTTGTATATATCAGTTTGATATAAGTTGTATACAAGAGTATATTCTCCCCTCAAAAGTGGTTCAGGGTCAGGAACCAAAATAATTTCATCTTATATTAAGGTGCTGTGTATATTGACATAATGCACAAAGATGATTTCCCAAAGTTGAGGAAACAAGTTAGCTTTACTAACATGAGGGGGAGACATGATAAACACTTGAGAAAAGGTTACATGGGATGAATTATCATTTGTATATGTATATCCCCGAATATCATGATATGAACCTGAAGTTCATAAAAGGGATAATTCAATTGCAACATATTGCAAAGCATGCTATACGCATTTGCTGACCCAAAGAAAGTAACTAAATGGAAGAGATACAATTCAAGAAGAATTGATTCCATATGAAAGACATGTAGGTTTGAACCTATAGTTCAAATGCTTGAAAGATAAAAGTCAAAGGTATGTATAGTCAGTTTTCGATATCTTATTTGTTTAGTATCACTAATGAAAGATTGATATGCAGCTAAAGTCTATTATGCGACTTATATGACTTAACTTGAAAGATTTAAGTTGCTTGAAGCATATGCAATTCTTGGTCCTGAAGTACCGCATCCTAAGTACAATTTGTGTACATATGTATCTTGCTATAACTATAAGCATGATGGCATTGAGAATGCATCTATGGAGATATTGAAGAGCTATTCCACGACATCATATGAAGATGTTCATACCTATCAAGAATGATGATTTCAAGGTGCGGAATATTTATTCAAGTCAATATGGTTGATTTACTTATCAAACGTCTACCAAAGATCGTTTTGAAGATGATGCACAAGATTGGAATGCAAATGCTCAAGGATATAAATCGATGTACTCATTAGGGGGAGTCAATGCGCGTTGCACTCTTTTTCCCTTACAAGGTTTTGTCCCACTGGGTTTTCCTTGCAAGGTTTTTAACGAGGCAACCAATAGGCGCATATTCAAACATGTGTACTCTTTTTCCTTACTTTAATTTTTCCCATTGGGTTTTGGTTTTAAGGTTTTATGAGGCACATCATTGAATAGACATTCAAGGGGGAGTGTTATGAAATAGAAGATTCTTACACTTCTATTTAAGGTGAATGTCTTTAATGTACTTAATTAGAGAGATTTTAGAGTCCTATTATTGGTAGCAAGATCTTCCTCCTCCCTATAAATAGAGGTGCTCTCTACCATTGTAATTCACCCCTCTCAACTCAATAAGAAGAACTCTCTCTACTCTTCTCTCTATTGCTATTGTTCTTGCTCTATTGTTCTTGTCTTTTGCTTTAGTTTATAACAGTTTAAAGTAAATATCCATTTGAATAAATTACTACGTATTTACAGATTTTGAAATTTCCATATTAGTGAACACATGGAAATTTTGGAAAAAAATAAATGGGAAGCAGTATTACTTTTTCTGTACAACTACCTCTTTTTATTTTTTAGTAATATTGTAATTTTTTTGTTTATATTGTTGGTGCGTGATATTATAAAACGATAGAAGCGATACAATCTATTTAAATATTATATTCAATAAACAATATATATTATGAAACGGCATGTAACAACTATCCAAACAAGCTGTTAGGGCACCAGCCCCTGCAACTCTTTCATAATCAATTATAGGTTAGTCCTTCTGACTATTAAAAAAAAAAGGGAAAGCGAAAATGAAAGGGTCCTGAAATGTACATGTCACAGTTGATAAATCAATCTGTCGCATGTAAAGGTACTTAACCTAGTAATAAACTTCAGGAGTTGAGTAAAACAAACAACCTGCAGCATGCAGTTCAGGATCAGTTTAGTTCAATCTCCTTATATATATAGTAGAGGTTAAATTATACAACCAGTCACTGGTCACATTTATTAAAGAAAAACAAGCTCAAGAAAAAGAAGAGGTCCATAGTCATTCCGCTCCATCACTTACTGGTGGTATAACTAAAAATACACAGCCCCAGCGAACTACCTCAGATATATATAGGAGCAAAACACAGATCGATTGGGGTAGAGGAATATCGCAGAGCTCGTTGATCAAAGTCACTGTTAGAACATCAGTCACATCAGTACTCGAGGCACTGCCTAGAGAAAAATATACGAGACTTAATTTACATCAACATAAGCACTCATATGAACCAGCCAACGGTACAAGCTCAAAAACAGTAATCCTATGGATGAGAGATGCCCTGCTGAGTAATGCCAATAAACTAAAAGACAAATGCCACAAGGAACTCGGTGGTATCTGTATCTACGTATGCATTTAGATATAAGATCAGCTGAGGGATGCAAAGTGATTTGTCACTACGCTGCAGGGCGAGGAGCACGTGGTCGAACAGGAGTCTTTGATGGACTTACTCTGCAGCATGCAAAAAATTTAAGATTAATGGATATTCAGTAAAATGGAGAAGAAGCATCAGCAGGATTTTGCACTGGAAACAGGAGAGCAACCTTATAGGGAGTGACCCCAGGATTGCACCACTGCAGTTCAGAGCAGCAATGGCACTCTCAGCCTGCAACAACCAGAAAATCATCATGAAACTACACAAACAACATAACCATGAAATGCCCAGTGCTAAATTTCCTTCAAGGGAGAACAAATATAATAAGCAGCTGAGGACCTCAAAATTTTCTACTTTGAATTTCCTCAAATATACATAACATTATCAATTATTGAGATCATACATGCAAGACCAAGCAAACTAATCTCAAGTAAAATGCCAAGCGAGAAAAATTCACACCATGCATCCATGAAAGTAAGCAATAGAGTCTGGAAATACATCTGGTTGAAGACAATATAAGGTTAAGTCTGACATCAACAAAGTTTGTCATTGCCACAGCTAGAAGTGTCCTCCGTAAAAATTGCACCTACAACTAATCACAAGGAAAAGGTAAACAGAAGTGTGGCATTCTCCTACTCATAAACAGAAAGTGTGATACTCTATGAATCCCTGTCTGATTTACAAAGCTAGCACCTTTAAACATAAATTCCACGTGTGTTGCAGATTGCATCCACAATCTAGAGAGTGTACCATGAGGAAGTTCAAATCTAGAACCTCCATCAAAGACTAATAGAATCTCTTTTTATAATTCCTTATATCCATTCTCAATGAATGCCGGTGGATGAAGAAATAGCATGCTAGTTGAAAGTAACTGAGGAACAGAGAAATTCTCAGATATCCTGATGCAAGCATATTGAAGAATCTTTGTCGTGGAAACCAGACTTAACGAAGGAACAGAGAAATTCTCAGATATCCTGATGCAAGCATATTGAAGAATCTTTGTCGTGGAAACCAGACTTAACGACATAATAGGTACTAAAGTAGTAGTACTTTTCTCCAATGTGAAGATTACTTGGTGCCAAGTCACCTTTAATTTGAATCGTGGTGTAATGGGGAAAATGAGGTTAAGTTTTTTCTTCTTTTTTTTTAAATTTATAAGATGTAAAATCAGATTTTTAAATAAAAATTTGATAACCAACTTGATCACTTTAACGTGATTTTAGCTCATTTTGAATCTCTCGTTTTTTTTTGAAAGAAAATTAAATTATGAAGATAAAAAGAATAACCAATATTTATAGAAATAAAATTTATGCTCTAAGAATGAGAGTACTTTTGTAGTTTTTATTTTATTTTTTTGTAAAAATAGAACCTATTAAGAATAAATCTAAAAGAAATATTTACACTAAAAATAGTAAAGAATTTGGGTGGGGTCAAAAATTAGGTGTTCACACTTGGATGGTAAAGCTGAGCTACTTTTTATAATAGTATCTCACAGAGGAGTATTAAGTATAAAGAACTTCCCTTCCAGCTTCATCTAAGTGATACATAGTCAAAGTTATAAGGGCTCCCATCAAAGCAGCAGCCATAAACATATAATATTATCCAAGACCCCCACTCAAAGTAACAGCTCAAAAGCTGGTCACTGAGAGATGAAAGAAAAGCCCGACCTGGGCAGCCTCAAAAACACCGAGATCGCAATTCTATCTACCCCACATTACAGTGAATTCCTAATAATCTACTGGTGGGTACTGATTAGCTGCCAAATATACCACATACCAGTTGAGCTGATCAAACTGACAACATACGCAACTTTTTTCCTGCTGTCAAGGAACCATTTTATAAGAGATTATTTTTTCTTATAGTGCGTTCAGGTTTATTCCATGAAGTAATCAACTTAACTTTTCAAAACAAACATCCAGTTTTTCGAAATGTAGTGATTCTGAGACTGTCCATTTGTTTCCCGGTAACTAAAAGATAGAAAGGCTAAAAGACCCCACACTAATCCCAGTTAAGGAATTAAGTGGTCCTTTGATCACAGATTACTTATGCAAGAATTACAATGAAATGATGTTATGCAGTGGATAATTATCAATTATGTAAAGATTGCTATCCCACCAATAACATCTTAAAAACTATCCGGCCAATAATAATATCATAATAAAGTAAAACTTATTATATGGTAAATGATAATACATAGGGTTGTCTACTTCAAAGGCAATCTGTAGATACTCTTATAGAGATATGGCTAATAAATTCCACACTCCATTCCAGATAAAGTAATACATAGATTACCAGTGAAGTTATGCCAGTATTAGTAATGTAGTACTTAATACTTCCTCCGTCTTAATTTATGCATCTTAATTTGACTAGGCACGAAGTTTAAGCAAAGTAAGAAAGACTTTTGAATCTTGTGCCTAGTCATAGATTACCAGTGAAGTTATGCCAGTATTAGTAATGTAGTACTTAATACTTCCTCCGTCTTAATTTATGCATCTTAATTTGACTAGGCACGAAGTTTAAGCAAAGTAAGAAAGACTTTTGAATCTTGTGGTCTTAAAGTAAAGATGTGTGCAACATACCAAATTTATGTCCTTGAATCTAGTGGTCTTAAATATGCTATGTGAAATGTTGGAGTTAAAAGAGTTACTAAATTTAGAAGGAGGCTTTCTTTTTTAAAGAGACTAAAAAGAAAAATAAGACACATAAATTGAAACGGGGTACCTATCAAACATTGAATCAATTGTGATTTCACACTAGAAGCCAAAAAATTTGTTAGTTATACAGGGATTACATTAGTAATGAAGAGTTCTATTTATTTTATAGTCTATATGTATTAGTTATGCGGAATGTTATATTAGGATCGTTTTTTAAGCGGCTGACCAAAGGACCCCCCCCCCCCCCTTCCAGCTGTAACTCAATCTACACAACTAAATACCTCAACCATTTATATTGAACAGCAACGTGGTGCCATATTCGTCATCCACTCTACTACTCTAATAATAAGCAAGCAATAAAAATCAAGCACATCTGCTATACTGAAAAGAAGCACAAGGACATTAGCATCCACGTCTAGAACTGACCTGCAATTGATATGGACCTTTTCACACCAAAGAGTTTCAACTGCAGTAAAGATTATTACCAGAGAGAAAGTAATGCTCACATGGGTCATGTTATATAGTTAAAAAGATTAGGATAAATTTCGGATGACAAAGATAGACATTAATACAAGCTTAGACTGGCATTCTAGCAAGCAAGGGGAGAAAAACTTTGAATCGAAATTCAGCTTATGTCAGCATTATCTCAAATTCACGGGAGTGGCTACATTACTACCAAGAACTTACATTGCCCGCATGAACTTACCCAAAAGGACCAAAAGCTGATATTTTTTCCACTTAGAATGTAAAAATGTCAAATAACATCAAACTAATGCCAAATTACATGCATGGACAGTGAAAGACAAACACGCATTCTGAGCTAATATGAAACAGTAAATGGAAGCACTGCAAAATCCCCATCATCACATTGAAAGCATCTGATTGGACGTCCTACTAGTTCTTAAGAGTAGAAAGAAGCACAAGTCCAGAGCACTATGATATACAAGTGGAAGTTACCAAGAAAAGCTCATGGAAGTTACCATAACAAACTCGACAAAAGCTATACGAGTGGAATGATGATAGTCACCAAGCAACCTCAAACGCTTAACCTGCGTTAGAGAAGAAAACGGCATAAAATTAGGACCTTAACTAGGACAAGCACTTTTAGACAAGTCAGGAGAGTAGCTACAAGGTACGAACCTCACCGCAGAAGGATTCAAAGAAGAGCTTGACATCTCCTTGAGTAACCTACTTCATATAAATGAACAGGTCATAAAGCATTTGTCTCCATAGATGCTCTCCAACAACATAAAGCAGGGATTACAAACCCAAATTACCTTTTTATCAATGTCTGCACAGTATATAGTTCTTGCACACATCTCCCTTTCATCTTCGGACTACATACCATGGCCAAAGGTAAAAGTTTCACTATTAGCAACACGGGTATCCATTCATCGCCCACAATAGGAATTTTGCAAAAGGGAAATACCAAAACTATACACATTTTCTCACCCTTGGAAGAAATGTTGGATTAACGGGTGCAATTGCAGTTTTAGAGGGAAGCACTCGCACAGGGTAAAACCCAAGCATAGTTCCTGCAAGACTCAAAGCATTCCTTGCTCCTTCTGCAGACCATACGTGGGGCAATGCCACTGTTAGACAACAAAACTTTAACCGAAAATATCAACCCAAAGATTATAGTTCATGATACCTTCATCAGTAAATTCAATAAAGGCGAAACGGAGTACAGAATTGGGGTCTCCACAAATGCGACAGTCGACCACCTTCAGCACATTAAGTTAGATCACAGAAACAATAGATTTCATCAACATATTAAGTTCCACAAAAATAACTGAATGAGGAAGCATGACCAAACAAGAAACATATTCACCTGCCCACAAGTAAGAAAGAGTGTGGCAAGTTGCTCTTCAGTCACCTGCACAAAATAAAGAAAAATTAGTCTCTATGGAAAAGATGAAGGTGAAAATTGAAATAACCAAATAAAATAATGAATTAGTACCTGATGATCAATGTCAGACACATAAACAGTCCTCCTTATAACCTCTGCGCGTTGAGCCATGCTTGTCCGGACATTCATCTTTTTCCTACCAAGACCATAGCCATTTCTCTTCTGCCAGTCCATTTCAACCCGAATAGTTAGCCATCACTCCAAGACAGTCATCCTTTACAAACAAGGTTACAAAAGCTAACCACAATAGACTTATCTTTCTTCTACATAACCGGGACAGAGAGAAACACACAATTCCTCCTTTTCAGACCTTAATGACAACACCATCCTCATTTTTATGTTCTTGCATGAACCAACTGTATGAAATATCCTAGTACTATAAGTTATATGTAACATACATAAACTGGACAAGCTAACACTTGCATATGCACAGTTTTTTTTTTCCAGTACCTACTAAAGAAAAACATGATAAATTAGTTACCCTTCTGTTGAAATTTCCATCACCAGCGAGCCCAGCTTGCATAAAAAAATTGAAAGCGTCAAACCCAAATTGTTCTCCACTGGGAAGGAATTGCACTACTTCGCCGTGGTTGGTAGAGAGTGAGGGAGGCACAAACTCTGCAGCCATGGGGTTCAATTTGGAGAGCATCTCCTCCAAAACCCTCATCTCCTTGCTGCTGTTAAACCCTTCCTCATCAACGCTGTTCATTTTCTGATGATGAAAGTTATGCTGACTCAGTACTCCATTCCCGTTGATGCCCATTTGAGGCTTATGCTGCACTGTGGTTTTCATCTGAAGATTCTGATCGTTCGGTAAAGTTGACCGTGGCACGCCGTTCTGATTTGACTGGTGATCGACGACAGCAGAATCATTGACGTCCGTCCGATTCAACGAGCCATTCTCATCAACGGCCATGATTATTCCTTCTTTCAGCAACTATGTGTGTCACGGTCCCCAAAGACTCTTCCTTTTTCTCCTTCTTCTTTAACTCTTTTTTCCCAATTTGGGTTCTGTGAAAAAGCAAACCGAAAAAAAAAGATTAGTCCTTTCATTTCCAATTTTATCAAGCTGGGGTTTTAATGTTACAGTTTTTTGTCCACTATTTGAGCCAAAAGATTTTTCAGGAAAAAAAAAGGTTTTAATGTTTTGCCACAGCTCTTTTCTTTGGTGGACTTTTTCGCACTAGATTATAATAATTCGTTCCAATTTATATGAATTTATTTTTTTTATTCATTCTAAAAAGAGAATTTTTTTTAAATTAGAAAATAATTTAATTTAAACTTATAATAAGAAGTTTTTATAATTATATAAATTGAAACAAAAAAAAGTATTATCAATTAAGATAAATATGTAGTGAAAAAGATCTTTGCTCTTTTAACACTGTTCCTAAGTACGGATTAGATGTGTTTCATGGATTACACATGATGTTAATTTTTAAAGCGAGTTACACTTCAACCTTGAATAAAATATGTAATTTACGTTATGAAATAGAAGATTCTTACACTTCTATTTAAGGTGAATGTCTTTAATGTATTTAATTAGAGAGATTTTAGAGTCATATTATTGGTAGCAAGATCTTCCTCCTCCCTATAAATAGAGGTGCTCTCTACCATTGTAATTCACCCCTCTCAACTCAATAAGAAGAACTCTCTCTACTCTTCTCTCTATTGCTATTGTTCTTGTTCTATTGTTCTTGTCTTTTGCTTTAGTTTATAACACGTTATCAGCACGAGACTCTACCGTCTCAAGTATCATTCTCGAAAATCCAAGGTATTTTCCCTCTTCCTAATTTAATTTTCGAGCATGTCTGACATTATGAAAAGAAAGTTCGTGCCCTTGAAATTTCGGGCAAGAACTATATGACATGGGTGTTGGATGCTGAAATCCACCTAGATGCTATGGGTCTCGGAGACACCCTCAAAGATAAAGAAAAAGCATCCACCCAAGATTGTGCGAAGGCCTTGATTTTCTTGCGCCACCACCTTGACGAAGGTTTGAAGATTGAATATCTCACCGTCAAGGATCCACTCGTTTTGTGGAACAGCTTAAAGGAGAGATATGACAACCTGAAGTTGGTCACTCTGCCACAAGCACGATATGATTGGGCCCATCTGAGGCTACAGGACTTTAAGTCCGTTTCTGAATATAATTCTGCTATGTTCAGAATTACTTCTAAACTAAAGCTATGTGGAGATAACATCTCCGATTACGATATGCTTGAGAAAACGTTTACAACGTTTCATGCCTCCAATATGGTACTGCAGCAACAGTACCGAGAGAAAGGCTTTACGAAGTACTCTGAACTGATTTCTCTCTTACTAGTGGCTGAGCAAAATAATGATCTGCTCATGAGAAATCACGAAAATAGACCAACTGGGTCTACACCACTGCCTGAAGCAGATATGGTGCACTCGCATTATGCCAAACATAAAAGGGACCATGATCACGGTCATAAACGGGGTCAAAGCCAAGGACGTGGACAAGGAAGAAATTCCAAAGAAGTCCGTCACCCCCCAAAGAGAGATAACCACCGAAAGCAGAAACGGGGTCCAGAAGATCCTAAGGCAAATAGTTAAGAAACTATATGTTATCGTTGCGGTGGAAATGGGCACTGGTCTCGGACTTGCCGTATACCAAGACACTTGGTTGACCTTTATCAAGCATCTCGAAAGAGAAAAGGCCCTGAAACAAATTTTGTCTATGACGACAATGAGGATATCACCCACCTGGATGTGGCAGACTTCTTTGAGCAACCCGAGGGAAAGATAGACCACCTAATCGGTGATGGAACCATGATGAAAGAAGATGGAGCTGTTTGATTCTACTTGTATTAGTCAATGAATAAATTAATAGTCATTAGCATTAGCTCGTATTAGTTAATTCATGATATGATGTTAGTATTAGCCCTTTAGAATGTTTCAATATGCTCAAATATTTTTATTGTACAGTAGAGGTAATCGACTAACCTAAAAACTAGTCGATCGTCTAATATTTAGCAATAAAACGAACTTTTTTCCGCCAGGCCAGATATTCGAAATCAGAGTCTGATATTTGAATATCTGGGCCAGATATTCGAATATCAGAATTCCTATATTCGAATATCTGGCAAGATATTAGAATATGTGCTTAAATATTCGAATATCTAATATTTTTCGCATTAAAGTATTATTTTTTCCGCAAGGCATTATATTCGAATATTAGATGACAATATTCAAATATCCTAAATAACTGCTTCCCAAAACGCTGTTTAAACGCGAAACAAAAGAATTGAAGTTGTTTATACTTATATTTATGTATTTTTTTTTTGTATGTCAAACTATGGGAAAGCAAAATGGATATCTCACAAAGCGAACTTGGATCAACATCCAACTGTAAAAGTATTTGCCTAGTTGATTCATGTACTACACATACAATACTCAAAGAAAAGAAGAGTAATTGTGTAAGGCAAACATTACTACAATCTATGGAAGTAGTAAATTGATTGAAGGCTCCGGAAGAGCAATTGTAACTCTGCCCAAAGGCATGACGTTAATCATAGAGAATGCAATGTTCTCCTCCAAGTCTAAGAAGGACTTGTTGAGTTTTAATGATATCAATCAAAGTGTTCTCCTCCAAGTCTAAAAGGAACTTGTTGAGTTTTAAAGATATCATTCAAAATGGATATCATATTGAGACAATAGATGAGAATAATCTTGAATTCTTCATGAAAACGAGGCTGCCCATTTCGGTTTGGGTTCACGCCATTTTGCATGCAACAATACTAGTTTGTCGGCTGCCCACTTCGGTTTGGGGTCACGCCATTTTGCATGAAGCAATGCTAGTTCGTCGGCTGCCCACTTCGGTTTGGGGTCACGCCATGTTGCATGCAGCAATGCTAGTTCGTCTCTGACTGACGAATTGACACAAATATTCCCCATTGCAATTGGTTTTGGGTCATGAACCCAATATATCCCATTTAAGAAGTTTTGGATGCGCAGTATATGTGCCTGTAGCACCGCTATTCCGCACCAAAATGGGTTTGCAAAGGAGGTTAGGAATATATGTTGAGTTTGACGCATCCTCCATTATTCGCTACCTCGAAACATTGACAGGAGATTTGTTCACTGCACTATTTGCAGACTGTCAATTTGATGAGACACTTTTCCCAAATTAGGGGGAGAAGTTGGTGAAACCAAACGGGAAATTTTGTGGAAAAATGCATCATTATCTCATCTTGATCCACATACCTCTATTTGAAAGAAAGAGGCACAAAAGATTATCCATTTGCAAAGAATAGCAAATCAAATGCCTGAAGCATTTATAGATTTGAAAAGGATAACAAAATCACATATCCTCGAAGTGAATGTGATTCACAAATACATATTCAATGTTGGAAGAATATGAACATGAAATTGGTATTGAATATACCACACTCACTCCTAGAAGGAGGCTTGAGATAATACCACCCTCACCCCTAGAAGGAGGTTTGAGATGATATATGGCATGAATGATCGTTGGTCGCGTACCTATTGTACGCCAAAGTATTTTGGAAATATGACCATTAAAAGACAACGATAATGCAAGAAACATATCTTGCATATAAGTTCGACATGACCATAATGGTATAACTTTCCCTTTAAGAAAGAAATTCACCACATGAATGTTGATGAATCTGTGGTAGTACAAAATTAATTGAGAGCTCTCGAAGAGCCAATTATTACTATGTTGGAGAAACACAATTGAGTATTGTGATGTAGTAAGTCTCAAAGATACTTATCCAGTTTCAAAAAGTACACGCGAAGGCGATTGATTATATTGAGACTATAAATAAAGGAAGGCTTTGATTCTCCTATTACTACAACTTGTAGCGGGGTAATTTGTATATGAAAAGCTACCCGCTTTGTTCTCCAGTTTGTACTACACAAACGAAAGAATGCCACAATAAAGTGGATATCTATTGGTATAAAACCCATGTCATAATAAACCCGAAGTTTATTGATAAGTGCACATGTCATGGTGTAAATTTGAAGTTTACCAATATTGATAATTTATTCAGTTGGCATTCGTGTTAGCCATCTCATTTGAAGTATGATGTGCAAATTCACATAGGTGAATATTAAAGAACTAGAAAGTTCTTTACGAATACTCTTGTATCACTTGTTCTCAGTAATGAACTGACCAACTAAAGAGTTCGGGTTGAAGCCCCTAAATTCTGGAAATATGAAAGGTGAGTATGGGCCCATTCACCTGCCATGTATACCACATATGATGCATCTATGATATGGTTACATGCGCCATTGTTATTAACCCGCAGCTTGGCAGTGCTTGCGAGGTAAATCGCTCAGTAATCTAACTTCGAGCATAGTTTCCAGATTCTCTACTCAAGACAGTTCATCTTGATAAGTTGGTTTATATTAAAGTTGGTTTAGCAAGATAATTATTGAGTGCTTCCACTTAATAGCTAAACTGTTCCTTATGAGAACGAAGTTGTATATATCAGTTTGATATAAGTTGTATACAAGAGTATATTCTCCCCTCAAAAGTGGTTCAGGGTCAGGAACCAAATAATTTCATCTTATATTAAGGTGCTGTGTATATTGACATAATGCACAAAGATGATTTTCCAAAGTTGAGGAAACATGTTAGCTTTACTAACATGAGGGGGAGACATGATAAACACTTGAGAAAGTGTTACATGGGATGAATTTTCATTTGTATATGTATATCCCCGAATATCATGATATGAACCTGTAGTTCATAAAAAGGGAAATGCAATTGCAACATATTGCAAAGCATGCTATACGCATTTGCTGACTCAAAGAAAGTAACTAAATGGAAGAGATACAATTCAAGAAGAATTGATTCCATATGAAAGACATGTAGTTTTGAACCTATAGTTCAAATGCTTGAAAGATAAAAGTCAAAGGTATGTATAGTCAGTTTTCGATATCTTATTTGTTTAGTATCACTAATGAAAGTTTGATATGCAGCTAAAGTCTATTATGTGACTTACATGACTTAACTTGAAAGATTTAAGTTGCTTGAAGCATATGCAATTCTTGGTCCTGAAGTACCACATCCTAAGTACAATTTGTGTACATATGTATCTTGCTATAACTATAAGCATGATGGCATTGAGAATGCATTTATGGAGATATTGAAGAGTTATTCCGTGACATTATATGAAGATGTTTATATCTATCAAGAATGATGATTTCAAGGTGCGGAATATTTATTCAAGTCAATATGGTTGATTTACTTATCAAACGTCTACCAAAGATCGTTTTGAAGATGATGCACAAGATTGGAATGCAAATGCTCAAGGATATAAATTGATGTACTCATTAGGGGGAGTCAATGCGCGTTGCACTCTTTTTCCCTTACAAGGTTTTGTCCCACCGGGTTTTCCTTGCGAGGTTTTTAACGAGGCAACCAATAGGCGCATATTCAAACATGTGTACTCTTTCCTTACTTTAATTTTTCCCATTGGGTTTTGTTTTAAGGTTTTAACGAGGCACATCATTGAATAGACATTCAAGGGGGAGTGTTATGAAATAGAAGATTCTTACACTTCTATTTAAGGTGAATGTCTTTAATGTATTTAATTAGAGAGATTTTAGAGTCCTATTATTGGTAGCAAGATCTTCCTCCTCCCTATAAATAGAGGTGCTCTCTACCATTGTAATTCACCTCTCTCAACTCAATAAGAAGAACTCTCTCTACTCTTCTCTCTATTGCTATTGTTCTTGTTCTATTGTTCTTGTCTTTTGCTTTAGTTTATAACAATTTAGAAGTTTTCTCTGACGTAAACATACGAGATATGTACGCATTGGCATTTCAAAAATTGATTTTTTCACACTAAAACAGATTTGACAAAATTTTCTAAATCTATAAATTTGCACAAGTTCGCTGCAAATTTTTCCAGAAAAGGGTACCGCAGATAAAGGAGTATTAAAGTAACGATCGATGTGAAACAATTTTACAGATTTTAACATTTACACATAAGTAACATGTACACAGTGATAAAAAGAAAACTGAAAGGTACGTTAGGCGGGGAAAGCTAACGTGTGATCCAAGATTTTCGAGAAAACAAAAAACAGAAATTTGAAATTATAAAAAAAAAAGTAAAAAGAAATTGTGCGGGAGAGGGGCGGAGGGATTGGCGGGGTGGGTGGTGTAGAAAAATAAAAAATAAAAATATGAAATTACAAAAAAAAATATGCGGAAGGGGCTGGGTGGTGGGGGAGGAGGGGCAGGGGGAGGTGCGTAGAAAAACGAAAAAAACAAATATTTAAAATTACAAAAAAAAGTAAAAAAATAAAACTTGCGCCGGTGAAGTTGGGGGGGGGGGGGAAGGAGGGATTAGTGGTGTAAAAAAATGAAAAAATAGAAATTTAAAATTACAAAAAAAAATTGTGTGGAGGGGTGTAGTGGTAGGGTTGGTTTGGCGGGTGGTACAGAAAACGGAAGATCAGAAATTCAAAATTACCAAAAAAAGAAAGAAACAATTTGGGTTGGTGTGAGGGGAGGGGGGACAGTGTGGGGGTGTGTTTGGCGGGGTTGGGGTGGGTGATGCAGAAAAATAAAAAAATAAAAATTTAAAATTATAAAAAGAAAATTAGAAAATACTTTTTTTCTGGGAGGGGAGTAGGATGGGTGGTGACGGTAAAAAAAACTGAAATTTGAAAAAGAAAAAACCTTTTAGAAAGGGATAGGGAGAATATTTTTCAAAATATTTTAAACCAACTAATTATGAAAAAATTAGAAAATATTTTTTGAAAAATATTTTCTTTCGTACCAAATACACCCTTAAACTCAACATATCATCCATCACATTCAAAAGACGAAGTAATTGTTTCTCAAACTCTAAGAGTTAAGGGGGCTACTTAAAAATTATTCTTTATTTAGTAGTCCAAATTGGTTTATGAATCGTGGTATTACACATTTCGTAACTCTTTTATCTTTTCAGTTTTTTTTCTTTTTTTGTTAACCGTTTAAACTTTATTAATCAAGTAAAATATTTACATCCGCTAGTTCTTTTGGACTCCAGAACTAGGCCTATGTATATACTATCTGACAATTAATTAACAATTTCCTCTACAATTACATTTGTCCTATATATCTAAGGAAAATTCTTCAACTTTTCTAATTCTTTCTGCCATTTTGTTTCTCCTTGCGCATCTATGTATAGCTCCATCACAATTTCCTTGATTCTCTGATTGCTGGTAACTAGTTCCCCTTGAAATCTTCTTTTGTTTCTCTTTGCCCATACATGATACATCATCGTTGTGAATAGGAATATCAATATTCCACCTCTGCTTCTGTTGGCATTTCTTCTTCTCAGCCATTCCAATTCCTCTACCCAGCTTCTAATCTGGTGCTTCTCCTTGAGCCATTGTAGCAGTTTATCACATATTGTTCTTGCATATTCATATCCAAACCAGATATGCTCTATTGACTCCTCCTCTTTTATTGCACATAGTACACAATCCTTTACTACTTTTATCCTCCACCACTCAATTCGATCAACCGTAGCTAGTCTTATGTGCCCTACTAACCATAGTATAAATTTGTGCTTTGGTATTGCCTTGGATCCACTTAACACTTTTTTCCACAAGCTTTTCTGAAAATGAGGTCTCATAGAATTATATAGCTTTTTGATGTTAAATTTGTCTTTCATACAGTACTTGCACAAATCAGCACTTGTGTACTTCTCCAAAAACCATTGTTTGATACCAAAGATCTTCCTAACAAGCCAGCATGCTTGTTTAGGACTATCCATCTCCATGATATCTTGCCATTTGATATAGTAGCTATGTATCCATTGTATCCAAAGAGTATCCTTTTTTTTTCACTTACAGCCCATAAAAGTTTACACAATGCAGCTTTGTTCCATATATGAATTTTCATCACATTTAATCCACCTGTTGAAAGAGGCATACACACTGCATCCCATGAAATTAAAGATCTTTTTGATGGATCACCCCTTCATGTCCATAGGAATGTTCAACAAGCTGAGATTGTAAGTTTGATGATTTTCTTTGGCAGTAGGAACACCTGTGCACAATAAGTATGCATTTTAAATATAACACTTTTCAGCAGTTGGAGCCTTCCACTGTATGATAGAAGCTTAGCAGTTCAGCAATTGTTCCTAGCTGTAATCTTCTCAATCAATGGCATACATTGTTGAACTGTCACATTCTTAGAGGATAATGGCACACCAAAGTATTTGAATGGTAGTTCCCCTAGTGAAAATTGCATCTCTTCCAGGATCCTCTCTTTGAAATCCTTTGTAACACCTGCAATATACAAAGCACTCTTCTCCATATTAGCTTTTAGACCTAAAACTTCTGAGAAGTGATTGTATCTGTCCATCAACAAATTGATAGAGACCCTATCTGCTCTGCAACAGATAATAAGGTCATCTGCAAAGCATATGTGAACAATGTTATTTCTAGCACACGTTGGGTGGTAATTAAAGTCAAGATTGTCTTTAAGCTTCTTCATTCTTCAATGCCATGTTCAGGTATTCCATCACTAGTACAAACAAGTAAGGAGACATTGGATCTCCTTGTCTTAGCCCCCTTTTCCTTGAAACTTAGTTGTCAACCCTCCATTTAGAAGTTATTAATAGTTAAAAGTAGACACACAACTCATTATTAACTCCACAAACTTGATAGGCAAACCATACTCCAATAGAATTATTCTTAAAAAAGGTCATTCTACAGAATCGTATGCTTTCCTTATGTCCACCTTTATACAACACCTTGGTGAAACTCCCTTCTGAGTATACCTTTTGACCAACTCATGTGCAATAATGACATTATATAGTATGTTCCTCCATTCTATAAAAGAAGATTGAGATGGTCCTACAATTGAGTCCACGACCAGCTTTAGCTTTGCTATAAGAATCATGGAGATAATCTTATATATTGTAGTGCAACAGGCTATGGGTCGAAACTCTTTGACAAAGTTTGGGCTAGCCACCTTAGGAACTAGTGTAACTGCTGTACAATTTACACTCTAAAGCAGCTTCCCATTTTTGAAGAAGTCCAACACAGCTTGCTTGACTTCTCCTCCAATTATGTGCCAATATTCTTTAAAGAACTCTGCTGGGAAGCTATCTATTTCTGCTGTTTTTTCATTTGGTAATTCCTTCACTGCCATATCTATATCTTTTGGTGTTACTGGGGCACTAAGCAATTGTTGTTGCTCTTTTGTAAGACAGTGCCCATCTCTTGCTGTTGTAATATCAATACAGGGGATCTCCCTTGCTGATGTACCTAGCAAACTTTGAAAAAAGTATAAGAATTCTTCCTCAATTTTCTTTGGTTCTGATACTCTCCTTCCTTGATCATTGCAAATATATGAAATTATGTTCCTTGCCTGCCTATTCTTGAGCTGAGCATGAAAGAACTTAGAATTCCTATCTCCCTCTTTTATCCATACTGCTTTGAATTTGTGTCTGAGTACTTGTTCATTCACCCCTTCCCATTTCTCAGCCTGCACAAGTAATTCCTTTTCCTGTTCAATCAGCTGTTGGTTAAGAGGATCATCATCTAGCTTCCTTTGAATATTTTGTAGTTCCATTCTTATGTTTCCTAGCTTTTTCTCCATTGAGTACATCTCCTTGTTCATCTGCTTGGTTCTACCCTGTCATCTTTGCAATTTGATCCACACAAAGTATATGGCATACCCCTCAATTGTTTGGTTCCAGTTCTCATTCACACTGTCTTTTGATATAACAATATAAGTAAGAAGATTACAAATGGTAATTTGTAATTTCATCCCCCCACAAATTTTTTTATAATTTCAAATTTTTATTTTTTTTGTTTTTCTGCACCCATTCCCCCCCCCCCCCCCCCCCCCCCCCCCGCGCAAAATTTATTTTATTTTATTTTACTTTTATAAGTTCTAAAGTTATTATTTCAAAGGTTTATGTATTTGAAATTTTACGGTTTCGAAAGTTTGCAGTTTCAAAGGTTTAGTGATTCGAAAATTTATGAAATTTGTGGGTTTAGAAGATTGTTGGTTTGAAAATTTATGGCTTCATATTTATTGTATCTAAATTATTTACAGTAATCTTATTTTTCTTAATTTGCGTACTAAACCCTGAAAAATAAGTAAGATTTCTACTTGTTTTCTTGGAAAACATTTTCCATGAAAAATATTTTTCGTTATACCAAACACACCCTAAACTTTCAAGTTATTTCAAAATTTCATAACGCTTCAAAATTATACTTGTTTCACATAAAAATCACGATTTGTTATGAAATAATATAAGAACAAGAACAATAGAGAGAAAAGTAGACAGAGGAGTATTCTTATTAATATTTTGGGATGATTTACAATGGGAGAGAATCCCTTTATTTATAGGGAGGTGGTGACTTAGCCACCAAGTAGTAAACCCTAGAATCTCTCTAAATATAGACATTCACCTTAAATAGGATTCTATTTATAACACTCCCCCTTGAATGTCTATTCAATAATGTGCCTCGTTAAAACCTTAACTAAAACAAAACCCAATGGGAAAAAATTATAGAAAAGGAAAAAGAGTACACATGTTTGAATATGCGCCTATTGGTTGCCTCGTTAAAAACCTTGCAAGGAAAACCCAGTGGGACAAAACCTTGTAAGGGAAAAAGAGTGCAACGCGCATTAACTCTCGCTGAAAAGAGCATCAATTCACATCCTTGAGCATTTGCATTCCAATCTTGTGCACCATCTTCAAAACGATCTTTTGTAGAGATTTGATAAATAAATCAGCCATATTGATTTGAATAAATATTCCGCACCTTGAAATTATCATTCTTGATAGATATAAACATCTTCATATAATGTCGTGGAATGACTCTTCAATATCTCCATAGAGGCATTCTCGATGCCATCATGCTTATAGTTATAGCAAGATACATATGTACACAAGTTGCACTTAGGATGTGGTACTTCAGGACAAAAAATTGTATATGCTTCAAGCAACTTCAATCTTTCATGGATTGACATATAAGTTAAATCATATAAGCCATATAATAGACTTTAGATGCATATCAAGTTTTCATGTCATGCTAAACAAAGAAGATATCGAAAACTGATTACACATACCATTGACTTTATACTTTCAAGTATTTGAACTACATGTCCAAAACTACATGTCTTTCATATGGAATCAATTCTGCCTGAATTGTATCTCTTCCATTTAGCCAATATTTTTGTTTGTATTCGACAAACATAAGATCCTCATCGATATTTAGCGCTATCATAGATGTCGTCGACGAACATTTTATATCGGTTCCAGTAAATTTTCATAAAGGCATAACATGGAGATCTCTTTATTCATATATTCAGGTACCTGAATCTCTCATTAGATTTTATGAAGTGTTATGTCATGTGATCTTCTAGATCACTTGCCTCCCCATTATGATCACTTTGATCATTTGCTCATCTTCTTTATTAAGAAGTTATTTTGAAACCGATTTGTCTATACGCTTTAAGCGTATCAAAGACTTTGTCCTTCTGGGAGTTAATATGAGCATTTGCAGTGAGAATATAGTTACTTTCTTTGGGTCAGCAAATGCGTATAGCATGCTTTGCAATATGTTGCAATTGAATTATCCTTTTATGAACTTCAGGTTCATATTATGATATTCGAGGATCTATATATACAAATGATAATTCATCCCATGTAACCTTTTCTCAAGTGTTTATCATGTCTCCCCCTCATGTTAGAAAAGCTAACTTGTTTCCTCAACTTTGAGAGTCCATCTTTGTGCATTATGGTGTTAATGAAAATATACACCGCACATCAATAATAATAAGATGAAATTATTTGGTTCCTGACCCTGAACCACTTGTGAGGGGAGAATATAATATACTCTCGTATACAACGTATATCAAACTGATATGTATATAACTTTGTTCTCGTAAGAAACAGTTTAGCTATTAAGTGGAGGCACTCAATAATTATCTTGCTAAACCAACTATGATATAAACCAACTTATCAAGATGAACTATCTTGAATAGAAAATCTGGAAATTATGCTCGAAGTTATATTACTGAGCAATTTACCTCGCAAGCACCGGCCAGGCTGCGGGTTAATAACAATCGCACATGTAACCATATCATAGATGCATCATATGTGGTATACATGGCAGGTGAATGGGCCCATATTTACCTTTGATATTTCCAGAATTTATGGGATTCAACCCGAACTCTTTAGTTGGTCAATTAATTAATGAGAACAAGTAATACAAGAGAATTCATAAAGAACTTTCTAGTTCTTTAATATTTACCCATGTGAATTCTCTATTACTGCACATCATTCTTAAAATGATATGGCTAACCCGAATGCCAACTGAATAAATTATCAATATTGATAAACTTCAAATTTACACCATGACATGTGCAATTATCAATAAACTTCAAGTTTATTATGATATGGGTTTTTATATCAATAAACGTCAACTTTATTGTGGTATTCTTGTGTAGTACAAACTGGAGAATAAAGCGGGTAGTTTTTCACATACAGATTATCCCGCTATAAGTTGTAGTTAGAAGATATCAAACCTTTCCTTTATTTATAGTCTCAATATAATCAATCGCTTTCGCATATACTTTGGAAACTGAATAAGTTTCTTTGAGACTTACTACAACACAATACCTTATTGGTAATCAATTGTGTCTCTCCAACATAGTAATAATTGGCTCTTCTAGAGCTCTCAATTAATTTTGTACTACCACAAATTCATCAACATCCATGTGGTGAATATCTCTTTTAAAGAGAAAGTTATACCATTATGGTCATGTCAAAATTATATGCAAGATATGTTTCTTGCATTATTATTGTCCTTTGATAATCACATTGACAAATTATTTTGGCGTACAATAGGTACGTGACCAATGACTATTCATGCCATAACAATGACATTTTTTTCATATATCATCTCAAACCTCCTTGTAGGGGTGAGTGTGGTATATTCAATACCAATTTCATGTTCATATTCTTCCAATAATGAATATGATTCGTGAATCAGATGTTGTCACATTCACTGCGGGGATATGTGATTTTGTTATCCTTTTCAAATCTGTAAATGCGTCTGGCATTCGATTTGCTATTCTTTGCAAATGGATAATATTTTGCACCTCTTTTTCACAAATAGAGGTATGTGGATCAAGATGAGATAATGATGCATTTTTCCACAAAATTTCCCGTTTGGTTTCACCAACTTCTCCCCCTAATTTTGGAAAAAGTATCTCATCGAATTGACAGTCTGCAAATCGTGCAGTGAACAAATCCCCTGTCAATCTTTCGAGGTAGCGAATAATGGAGGGCGATTCAAACTCAACATATATTCCTAACCTTCTTTGCAGACCCATTTTGGTGCAATATGGCGGTGCTACAGGCACATATACTGCACATTTAAAAATTCTTAAATGGGATATATTAGGTTCATGACCCAAAACTAATTGCAACGGGGAATATTTGTGACAATTCGTCAGTCAGAGACGAACTAGCATTGCTGCATGCAAAATGGCGTGACCCCAAACCGAAGTGGGCAGCCGACGAACTAGCATTGCTGCATGCAAAATGGCGTGACCCCAAACCGAAGTGGGCAGCCTCGTTTTCATGAGTAAATGAGGTATTCAAGATTATTCTCATCTATTGTCTCAACATGATATCCATTTTGAATGATATCTTAAAAACTCAACAAGTTCCTTTTAGACTTGGAGGAGAACATTGCATTCTCTAAAATGTTGTTCCTTTAGGCAGAGTTATAGTTGCTCTTCCGGAGCCTTTAATCAATTTACTACTACCAGAAATTGTAGTAACATCTGCCTTACACATACTTAAATGAGAGTAATATTTCTTCTCTTTGAATATCGTATGTGTGGTACATGAATCAATTAATCAAAAGAGATATACGAACATGAGAATAAACAATTCAATCTGTTTGTTTCATATTTAAACAATATTTTCAAAATCTGCTGAGGTTATTCGACTAACTTAGTTGATAGTCGACTATCTTGGGAAGCAGTCATTAGGTTAGTCGACTAACTAAATCAGATAGTCGACTATCTTGCCTTGCAGAAAAGTCCAGTTTTAATGCGAAATATTAGTTAGTCGACTAACTAAGTTGATAGTTGACTAACTTAGTAAACAGTCATTAGGTTAGTCGACTATCTATATCAGATAGTCGACTAACTTAGTAAACAGTCATCAGGTTAGTCGACTATCTAAATCAGATAGTCGACTAACTTAGTAAACAGTCATCAGGTTAGTCGACTATCTAAATCAGATAGTCGACTATCTTGCCTTGCGGAAAAATCCAGTTTTAATGCGAAATATTAGATAATCGACTAACTGTTAGGTTAGTCGATTAACTCTACTGGAAAATAAAAATATCTTTGAAATTTAAGCATATTGAAACATTCTAAAGAACTAATACTAACATTATATCATAAGCTAACTAATACGAGCTGATACTAATGACTATTAGTTTATTCACTAACTAATTCAAATAAGTAAAATAAAATCAAACAATTCCATCTTCCTTCATCACAGATCCATCACCAATTAAGTGGTCTATTTTCCCCTCAGGGTGCTCAAAGAAGTCTGCCACATCCAAGTGGGTGATGTCAAAATTGTCGCCAGAGACAGAATTGGTTTCAGGGCATTTACCTTTTTAGAGATGCTTGATAAAGCTCAACCAAATGTCTTGGTACACGGCAAATTTTCGCCCAGTGCCCTTTTCCACCGCAGCGATAACATATAGTTTATGAACTATTTGCTTTTGGATTCTCATCGCATCTTGCTTGTGGCAGAGTGACCAACTTCAGGTTGTCATATCTCTCCTTTAAGCCATTCCACAAGATAGGTGGATCTTTGACTGTGATATATTCAATTTTCAAACCTTCATCAAGGTGATGGCGCAAGAAAATTAAGGCCTTAGCACAGTTTCAAACTTTCATCAAGGTGATGGCGCAAGAAAATCAATGCCTTAGCACAGTTTCAAACCTTCATCAAGGTGATGGCGCAAGAAAATCAAGGCCTTAGCACAGTCTTGGGTGAATGCATTATTTCTGTCTTTAATGGCGTCTCCAAGACCCGTTGCATCCAAATGGATTTCAGCATCCAACACCCATGTCATATGGTTCTTGCCCGAAATTTCAAGGGCAACGAACTTTCTTTTCATAATGTCAGACATAAAACAAAATTATATCAAGAGCGTGTCCATACTTACGGGCTTTATTACAATTATCACATTCACTTCAGGGAATGGATCATAATCATCTGTATGTGCTATATACAATCTCATGTCAAATATTACTTTCATAAAGTGAAAGATTATTTTGAGAATCTTCATTATTCTCATTATCACAATGATGACGATTATAATTCCGTCTATTGCCACGTCCACATCCATTGATACCTTCATGGTAATAATTTTGTCTTCTTTCAGACTTATCACATACTGCTACCACGTTCTCTAAAGGGAATGGAGCAAATTCAATTGGACGGATTTTTTTTTAAATTCTTTGCCCACAATCATACATGAATTTGATCATGGCAAGGCATAGAAATTTTACCACTTCATGTGAGTATAATTTCTTGCAAACTCCATTAGAGTTATAATCAAACTTTGTTGTCTTTGTTTGTATATGAAATCAAATCGTAGAATTTCAAGAATTTGAAAGGGAAAAGTAAATTACTTACCTTTAAGGTATACCAATAAATGTTGTGATATTAAATATACCTCTTGAGTTTCCATCCCGTTGCATTACTTTATGATGATACCATCTCTTCTATTTTTCCGTATAGAAATTCTTGAAGAAGGAAGAAATCAAATTCAATTGGTTAGAGACTCGTGCTGATAACGTGTTATGAAATAATATAAGAACAAGAACAATAGAGAGAAAAGTAGAGAGAGGAGTATTCTTATTAATACTTTGGGATGATTTACAATGGGAGAGAACCCCTTTATTTATAGGGAGGTGGTGACTTAGCCACCAAGTAGTAAACCCTAGAATCTCTCTAAATATAGACATTCACGTTAAATAGGATTCTATTTATAACACGATTATATTTTTAAAAACTGTTTTTTTTTTACTTAAAATATCTAATAATGCAGAATTAACAGATTAATAAGTGAGAGAGGTGTAAACAAAAAAAAAACTCTTTTACTCAAAAAATATCTAGTTAAAAGTAAAATGTTAATAGTAATTGAAATTAAGCAACACATTACGAGAAAATATCAAGTTGCAAACAAAGCTTAGAACTTTAAAGAGAAAAAAACCCATGAAAAAAAAAGATGATACACTCAAACCGAACAACTACTAAAAAGAGTTTATGCGTATATTTGGCACGGCGAAAACTATTTTTGAAATTGAAACCATATTTAGCTGTTCGATTTTTTGTTTTAAAATGTTATTTCTGCCGACAATATTATATTATGCTCTCACGAAGGGAGAAAATGACTTATTTTTCTTATGAGAACAAGTCATTTTACATTAAAAATGTCATCACAACACTTGTTTCAAACAAAATATTTAAATATTCCTGTCAACTTTAGGTACCCAAGAAACACTACCAAAAACAATACCCTAATATATCATGCTCTGCTTTGACATTACCACGTGTTACTTACTTTTATACCCAATTAATTAATAAATAATTTAGCAAGGTAAAACAATTTATACACAATATTACTCATGAAAACATTATTTAACTTATAAACCAGAAAGACTATACATCATCGCCGTTCTAACGGTACCTTTTTGTGTGCTACTGCTAAACATTTTGTAACAGGGTCGTTTGGTTGAAAATAAATTATTTTAGGATTAGTTATTCTGGAAATTGCTATTATTCTCCTATAGGAATAAAATTGATATTTACAATTCTAGGTAACTAATATGGGAATTGGTTATACTGCTATTTTATCTTACTCAAAAGCAAGATAAATTCATCTGAAAATTAATTAACCCTCGTACCATTACGGGCCCTTAAAATGCTTATTAGCATAAATACTATACTACTACTAGTCAATTTAAGAAAAAATAAAATGCCCATGTTAAATTAACGAGGATAACGTGAATCATTATTGTGATCATATTAAATAAGATAAACAATAAATATGAGTTAGATCTTGTTACGCTTAAAGGTACACGAGCTCAAAGAGCTTCACAACCTATAATGGCGGAAGCAACTGAAAGCTTCCAAATGATCGAAGCTTGAGAGAAAGAAAGGATTCTCAAATGAGTGAAGAGTGAAAATCATCTTCATTATGCACAAGCTGAAAGTATATATACAAAACAATCTAGCAAATGACAGCTAATAAACTAAGTAACCAACTCGCCGACCTTCAACTATCTCCTTCAACTACCTTCTAACTAACTATCGGAATGAACAGTGCTAACTAACTATAACTAACTGCTGGAAAAGGAAAAATGGATTACATCGTTAATTACATTTACAGTATATGGGTATGTTCTTTGGTGTTCAATTCCTTTTGATTGAAAGAATGAAGTGGCCTCATTACTAGTGAACTCCAAGCCATTGTCTGATCTGATACACATTATTTTGGTGGCAAACTGTGTTTCAACCATGGATATGAAAATTTTGAGGGTGTGTAATGCATTACTTTTTCAACTGAGTAGATGAGTCCAAGGATCTACTAAAGTCATCTACTATGGTGAGAAAATATTTGAAATTGTCATGAGTAGGCACATGATAAGGTCCCCATAAATCTATGTGTAGGAGGTCAAATGTGACAGATATGCTTGTAGTCTTTGGAGGAAAAGGAAGCCTAGCTTATCTAGCCATATGACATATAGAACAAAGGAAGGGTTGTCTTGATGCAAGGTCTTCTGGGATGTTGGATATCATTTTCATTTTTCCAAAAGGCACATGACTAAGTCTACAATGCCATAACATGTTCATGTCATTCACATCATTTGAAAAAGACTCAGAATTACAATCCCAGTATGTTTTATTGCAATGAGAGCTATTTATAGTAGTAAATGGAGACACAATATTCACAATGTAATTGGGATATGAAGGAAAGGAAACACATTGAGTATTTACAGATGAACTAGCTTGACAAGAATGAGAAAAACAAGGCGTTGCAGTAGCAAGATCTGCATCCTTCTTTGTTGTTGTAGAATATCCTTTATTTAGATAGTTTGAGCAGAGAAGGTTCAATCCATCATGGACTTACCAATCTCCAGAGGCCTTTTCAGAGAAGGGGCCTGCAGAAAACAACATGTGTTAGAAAAGAAGGCTAAGCATTTGAGGTGTGTTGTCAAAGAGCTAATCGAGATGAGGTTGTATTTGAAAGTTGGGACAAATAGAACTTTGTATAGGACTATTTTGGGTATAAGAGTCACATATCCTATTTCTGTTACCTTGACTTTATAGTCATTTGGCAATTTCACAAGTAAAGGATAGGGTAAAATGACTATGTTCTGTAAGTGTGTTTTGTTGAAGGTCATGTGGTGTGAGGCTCCTGAGTCCAAAATCCATAAATCCTCCCTAGCTTGAAAGCATTTGCATGACAATTTGCCAAAATCTATAGAATAAGTACAAGTCACAATACCTGCAAAATTCACTGTTGCATTGGCTAGATTTGTGTTTGAACTGTCCTCTACTCCATCATTGTGAAAGTGATGCAGAAGTCTAACCACTTGATCATATTGCTCCCTTAAAAGGCTTACACTCTGGTTGTTATTACCTCCTTGGTTCTCTGAATCTTCTCCTTGGTTTGAAATTGTATCAGATGGCATGGCTTGTGCACTAGCCACAACATTTGATGTAATGTTTCTCCCTCTATTGTTCTTAGCATACTGATTATAGTTATTTGAGTTGTAATTTTGAGCTCCTTTTCGATTGAATTGTTGTGAATATCCATATAGCTTGAAGCACTTTTCCTTGGTGTGACCTTGTTTCCTGCAGAAGTCACAAAAAGGCCTAAGCCTGTTGTTTATTGAGAAATTTGTCTTAAATGATCTTGGAGTTGTAATGTTGGTGTTCATTGCACTAGACTCAAAGTTCAACTGGTTCCTTGGTCGAAACTCTCTTTGTTTTTCCTCCTGTACTAGAAGGGAAGAAGCCTGTGCCATTGATGACAATGGATTCATCATCAAATTGCTTCCTCGAATTACAGTGTATACTTCATTCAAACCCATTAGGAACTGTATGAGTCTCCTGTCCTGCTCAACCTTGTGCATGTTCTCTCTTGAACCACAAGTGCACTGACAATTGCATATTGATTTAGCACTCAGATTGGTCAATTCTTCCTACAACTTCTTCATTTTAGTGTAATATCCAGTTATGTCGAGTACCCTTTGACTCAAGTCATTAATCTCTTTTTGGATCTAGTATAACTTTGCTCCGTTTGTTTAGTCATAGCGATCTTCAAGTTCTCTCCATATCTCAACTGAAGAGTTTACATATTCCATACTTTCTACAATTTCTTTTGCAAGTGAATTCAAAATCCATGAGGTTACCATATCATCGCACCTCTCCCACTGTCTAAAACTAGGTGAATTCGAATTAGGTATTACACATTATCCAGTGATGAAGCTTAATTTATTTTTAACAGGGAGGGATCTCAATACGCCTCTCCTCCATGATCGATATCCCAATCCATCAAAAGGCACTGGGACCAAAACTAGACCAGGGGTATCAGAGGAATGAATATAGAGTGGGCTACTCAATTTGATTGCTATTTGAATTTATGTTGTTGTCGTATTCGTAGCATCTACATCACCTACTGCCATGACTGCTTTAGTGCGAGATTAGGATTGAATGATAGAGAAAGTTGATTGACTAGGAAAATAAGGATACAGAGATTCTCGATCCGATGAGTTCAAATGAGAATCCTAGCTTCGAACGTGAAGAGATCGATGAACTGCGATCTATGAATTCAGCGGATCGTTTTCTCAAAAGAGTACTACTCTGATACCATGTTAAGCTTGAATGTACATGAGCTCAAAGAGCTTTACAACCTACAATGGCGAAAGTAATTGGAAGCTTCCAGATGATCGAAGTTTGAGAGAAAGAAAGGATTCCCAAATGAGTGAAGAGTGACAAATCATCTTCATTATGCATAAGCTGAAAGTATATATACAAAACAATCTAGCTAATGACAGCTAATCAACAACTAATCAACTAAGTAACCAACTCGTCGACCTTCAACTACCTCCTGCAACTACCTTCTAACTATCTATCGGAATGAATTGTGCTAACTAACTATAACTAACTGCCAAAAAAGGTAAATGGATTACATCATTAATTACATTTACAGTATAATCTTAATAGATCTTGTTTATGAATTGTTGTGCCCATTTGAAGTAACTCTTGAAACTCTTACTTTCTAGCATACATTTATAGCAGCAGAAATCTGCACTAAAGATACATATACGAGCTGATAATATGCGAGATTTACATGTAATAGAATATATTTTACCTCTATTTTGATGTGTTTTTAGGTGTTTTGAAGGTCGAAAGAAGACCAATTAAACTTAATTGTTGAAGTTTGTTATGTAGGAAGCCAAGAATGAATATTTGAGGTGATTTAAGTATTAATGAAGCTAAACGGCAATTTCTGAATAAAAGGAAAATCGGACCTAGGCAGTTATGTAACTTCAAAAAGCACATAAAAGGCAAAGGAAAATCTGAAAGACTCAACTAGACCCTATGTGAAGCACAACTATAGCACATGGGCAAATTTGTCTGCATTTTATCTTGAGAGGCAACTTATTCATTTGGCTTAGGGACATGATATAAAAGCTAACTCTTATTTCAGTCGTATTCTTAGCCTGAGAAGGCAAGGAACATGAGTGTTGAAGTAAAATTAAGCTCAAAAGATCCTCAAGTCCATTCCACAAGACGAATTGAAGAGTTTTTATCTACTTTTCTATCTTTATTTCTATGGATATTGGTCTAACAATGATTTATATTTTTGTAAGTATTAGTATGAGTAGCTAAATATTTCTTCTATGGTTTTGATGTAGTCAATTATTGGGTGAATTATTGACCATGCTTATTTATAATTGAGCCATTTTTTATAATCTATTTATTCAACTACGTTTTGCTTGTTGTTAATTGACTAGACATTGATTAACTGTGCCTATTTATCATATGTTGCTTGAAAAAGAATAGTTGATAAGGTTATTGTTGAACAAGGTCAATTTTGAGTAAATTAAAAGATTAATAGCTTAGATTTAAAAGTGGGATTACAGATAAGAAAATTTTGGCACAATCTTTGTGAGTCGCTTGAACTGCTAACTAGTGTTAGTTCGATAGAATAATTCTAGAAATTTATGATCTTGGCCGAGAGATAATTGTGGTAGTAGGAGAACTCACGATCAATGAAAAATAAATTGACGTGATTATGTTGAACACGTTAAGCATTCATCTTGATAATTGAGGTAATCATAATCCTAGGCTTTTTTCTCTTCAATTCACATATTTCTCTTTAGTTGATAATCTTGCCACTTTAGTATTTTTTTAGTTAAGTTATTTAAAATAGAAATCTTAATCTTTATAACTTGAAAATTGTTTGCACTTGTTTTATTATTGATATTAAATAGTTATAGCTAAGCCTTAGTTCTCTTTGAGATTCGACCCTGGACTCATAAGCCAGGTTATATTTGTAGCGACCGCTTATCCTTATTAAATAGAATGTGTGCATATTGCTAGGTGAACTTTTATTTTTTTTCTTATATTTGATTTTTATTTTAGTTTTTTTCTTATATTTTAGAAACGTGGCATCTTGGAATTACGAGAGTTTTGATGTTGGTAATTCTATTTTTTTTCCTCCTTTTGCATATTGTGGAGGATACTACTCATTGCAAAATTATCAAAATATCTCGAAAGCGAGTTATGTGCATCAACTAAATCTTATATATGGAATGTGTGTGATATATGTTTTGATAAAGATGGTCACTTTCATGGTTGTGCTTATATTTCTTATCCTCCCCCAACATTTGCTATGATGGTTCTACTTTTTATTGAAAAGTTAATAGGAAAAAAAACCCAACGATGATGACCTTAAAGAGATCAAGGATATGCTAATTGCATTATGGAACAAAAAAATGACAAACAAATGCACATACAAAGTCAAGAGGCCACTATTCGCAACTTGGAAGCTCACGTGAGTGAACTAGTTGAAACATTTAATGCTCAACAAGATAATATTATGGATAGTAGCCAAAAGAGCGTGAATGAGATGCTGAAATTGAGGTGCAAATGGAGGAGGTCATAGTAGAACCCCAACAATCTATCCGACTAGAATTTGAGGATGTCGATGGTGTAGAAGTGATAGTATAGTCCACGAAGGACATTGAGGATACATATCTATTTGACTATATTGTCAATTGTTGAGGATGTTGACAGTCCTGAAGTTCATGTATTTGAGCGCATTGGTCCTCGCTCCAATTATTTTTCCATATTGTATTTGGATAAGGATAAGAAAATAGAGTCACTCGATCCAATTGAGGGGTCAAGAAGTAAGGAATAAGGTGCCTACATTTTGGAATTCTTCTTGTTAGAAATTCAGGAGTACACACTTCATCTAGATGTCAAGAAGTGCAGAATACTATATTATTTTCTTGGGCCATTTAGATTTATTCCACCACCCCTAGAGCATGGTAGAAAACTTCTATCAAACCTTGGGGTTCAATTCATAAGCTCGAGGTGGAGGTAAAAAGTGATTCACGTTGTGCCACGAGGTTAAATTAGGCGCTTGTTGGGAGGCAACTCAGCTTTACTATTTTTTTGTGTACCGGTTTTAATTGTGTTATTTTTGTATCGTAGTTTTTAATTTTATTTTGTAGGAGTATGAAAAATAAAGATAGTGGAAGGAAACAAAAGCAAATCAGATGGTTGGAACTAAGTGTGGGGTGTCCGCACAAAAAACCAAGTCTGGAAGAAGTCTGAGTACCCTATGAATTGTTAATGCGTTAGCCTGCGGCCTACTTGGGAGTTTCTTTTACTCTCTTATATTTATGGGTGTGCATCGGTAACAATGCAAAATTATAAGTGTGGGTGAAGTGACTGTATAGGTGCATTTCTATGCTAGTTTAGTTGTATTATTTTATATGTGTTGAAAAAAATAATTAGGTAGAAATATTTCCTCTTGGTTTTCTTATAGCCACGGTTCTTTTTCAACGGATGAGTTTTAAACCGGTTTGTAGTTTTTTCTGTAGCTAGAATTTTAAAAAGTTTTGGATTTTTTTCGACGATGGATTTCTTAGACAATTTTCTTGATGGTTTAAAGTCCAAAGAAAAAAAAAACAAAAACAAAAAAAAAGATTTTCATTTTTTTTCTTTCTGAACTGATAATCGAATAGAGAGAACTTGAGTATATATGCTTTTGACATATTTTATATCAGGACTTAAAACTGGAGCATTTGAACTGAGTACTTTCTTCATGATCTTTATAATTATATGCCTTGAAAATATATGTGACTTTGTTTTGACTCCAAGGAACATGTTTCGTCTCTTGTGATTAATTCTAATGTGTTATAATTTTAACATGACTGTGCTAGTTGCTTTAGCTTGAGGATCGGGTTCAAGCCGTCCTGCGTGAGTCATGTGCATTCTGTGAAGTGAGATTTGATGTACTCTGTGACATCCTTGCTAGTCTAGAACTTGCCCCGAATATGAGTCAAAGCAAAATGATTAAGTATTGTACGTTTGGGAAGTGATATAGGCTTTTTTTATTGACTCTTTAACCTATTTGCCTACTAGTGTTAATATTATCCGTAGTCAACTTTTTTGAGTACGTAGATATTTTCTTTTACAATCATATTACAAGCCAAATCCCTTTGTGCTTAATCAAATCTTGTTGAACATTTACCTCTGATACCACTTAAGTAGCTAGAAGAATAAAGAAAGAGAGTGGGTAGCTTTTCAGTGAAACCATTAAAAGGCAAAAAATGTGTACTTGTGTATAAACAAAATAAAAAAAATACTAGCCCAAAATACCATCTTAAGGAGAGTAAAAAATTAAATAATACCTCTCATATCTTTGTCTGGGCTAGTGAGTATCTATATATTAATGTGCTTAATGAAGACGGGATTAAATGTGTATGGTTTCGTGGCAAGACATTAAAGTGGTCATGAGAAAGAAGGTGCTTAGAAGTGAAGTGTAGTGTATTAAAGTGCTTAGGAGGGTTAGTCACTACTTTCTCAATTATATCCTACCCGTCCCTTGGCCTACATTACAACCTATAAAGTCCTTTTGATCTTAGACTTTACAAGCTTAGATTGGTCAAGTCTTACACTACGGGCAAGCCTATGGTATGAACTTGCGTGGCATAAGAGTTTCTTTGTGAGAGTGAGTGAATTCTTTCAATATTTGAGGCCTTAGACTATACTTGAATTTATATTTGAGTGCGTAGAATACTTTCTCTATGGTTTGTTGGTGAGGGGATATGCAAAGGATTGTTATAGACCTTGAATTTTGAGTTGACACAAGGAGCGAGTCATAGTGGGAACGCATTGGAGTCACGTTTTGAGGTAAGGATGTTAGAAAGAGTCATAAGAATACTTTAAATGATTTTGACATGAGTTTAAAACTGGAGGAAATACATGAAGAGTGTTATGTTAGGTTCTAAGAGTTGGTATAAACTATTGTTATTAGTGTGATATTTGAGTTTTTTTATTGAAATGTGTTTCTTACCATTGTACTTAATTTTGAAAGTTGCTCGAGTATGAGCAAGAGTCTAAGTATGTGGTAGTTATAATATGCGAGATTTACATGTAATTGAATATATTTTACCCCTACTTTGATGTGTTTTTAGGTATTTTGAAGGTTGAAAGAAGACCAATTGAGTTTAATTGTTGAATGTTGTTATGTAGGAAGCCAAAAATGAAGATTTGATGTGATTTGAGAATTAATGAAGCTAAGAGGTAATTTCTGAAGAAAAGAAAAATCTGACCAAGGCAGTGATGTAACTTAAAAAAGCACAGGAAAATTTGGAAAACTCAACTAAACCCTATGTGAAGCACAACTATAGCACACGGACAGATTTGCATGTGTTTTATCTTGTGGGGTAACTTAGTCATTTTGCATAGGGACGTGATATAAAAGCTTTTAACACTTATTTCAATCGTATTCTTGGTCTGAGAAGGCAAGGAACACCGTTGTTGGAGTAAAATTGAGCATGAAAGATCCTCAAGTCCATTCCACAAGATGAATTGAAGAGTTCTTTCTCTACTTTTCTATCTTTATTTCTATGGATATTTGTCTGGTATATATATATATATATATATATATATATATATATATATATATATATATATATATATATATATATATATATATATATATATATATATATATATATATATATATATATATATATATATAGTACTAAATCTTTCTTCTAAGGTTTTGATGGATCAATTATTGGATAATTATTGACCATGCTCATTTATAATTGAGCCATTTTTATGATTTATTTGTTCAACTACATTTTGCTTGTTGTTAATTGACTGGCCATCGATTAACTATGCCTATTTATCATCTGCTGCTTGAAAAGAATATTTGATAAGGTTGTTATTGAACCTCATCATTAATTACTTGAATTTAAAAGTGGGATTAGAGATGATGAAACTTTGGCACGGTCTTTGTGAGTCACTTGAAATTGCTAATTAGGATTAGTTCAAAAGAATAATTCTAGAAAATTACTGCTCTTGATGGAGAGATAATTATGGTAACAGGAGAACTCACGATTAATGGAGAACAAATCACCGTGATTAAGCGTTCATCCTGATAATCGAGAAAATCATATTCTAGGCTTTTTTTTCTCTTCAATTCACATATTTCTTTTTAGTTGATAATCTTATTACTTTAGTATTTTTTTTTAGTTAAGTAGTTTAAAACAAAAATCTTAATCTTTATAACTTGAAAATTGTTTGAACTTGTTTTCTGAATAATATTAAATAGCTATAGCTAAATTTTAGTTTTATGTGAGATTCGACCTGAACCATAAGCCAAATTATATTTGCAGCGACCACTTATCTTTTTTAGTACTAAAATTGGGCACGATCAGACATTTTTATACATTTCCAATTAGTAGTAGTTTTCCTCTATCTAGTTTACAAAAATCAACAAGGTCTTTTTCTAATGAATGTCCCTAAAGGAACGAAATTAAGATTCAATAGAACAATAATGACAATATATTTATAATTTGGTTCATACATTCAGAAGATTTAAAGTTTATCGATTCAATTTTTAACATTTTTTTATATTGAACACATTATATATTTAAAGTTATGGGTTCAAATTTATTATTTTGGATATTTTAATAAATTTTTACAGGTAACTTTTTACTCCGCATTAAAAATTATGGATTCAATTAAGCCCCTAACTCTTATACCGCATCCGCCTCTGCATAAATCAATTAAATAGTAACCTCTCAACATTTATTACATACCCAATAGCGTGGTAAATACTTATTTGTATTACACCAGAACCAGAAGTTCTAGCTAATAATTAGCTACTATATGAGTCAAATATAATTAAGAGATAAAATATCTTGTATGCATAAACTTTGTATAACATTATTTATGTTTGGCAGTTATCAAGATACTTTGATAGCATAAAACAATTAAAATAAATTAGGATAAATCATAATCAAATATAATAAGGACTGGAGATGAAAATAGTATTGTTTAAGTTGATATAATGATATTGGGAGAGTATCTTTTTAGAGATAGAGAGAGAAAAAGAGAGTTATATTATCCGAGATTAATGAATGAAATTTTTTACAGCATTAGGGTCTCCTTTATATAGTAAGGGACCCTTCTCGAAATAATAAAAATAGTACAAGAGCAGGTAATATCACCTTAGTAGGGACGCTGAATTTAAACAGAGTCGTTCCTATCCTAAGGCCTAACTCGTCGTATATCCGCTGGTCGTACCCACTAACGCGGAGACGTCGAGGGTCAAATTCGACCCCATAAAGAAAGGTCCTCCGTCTAATGGGGGACGCATTGGGAAGCGTCCCCAAGGGACGGAACTGCAAACCACGTTTTGTGAAAGTTTGACCTTACTCGAAGACGGTAACGTGAATGAGATGAAACATATGAGATTGTTGAGCTGCTGACACGTGACTCCTCTTCAGAATGATATCATCACCTGCATGCATCATTATTACACCTGTTCCCGAGATGGTTCAGAGGGTGATTTGACATTCGATTTCCCGCGCCCGTTTCGAATTATGCCTCTTCAATTTTTGCGCCACCCAACTCTATAAATAGGGGAAGGGTTTAACTTGATTTAGCTTTTGATCCCTTTGCAAACACTTTCTGGTTTCTTTCTTTGTTTTCCTTCCCAAATAATCATTCTTTCATTTGAGACTCCTCTGTTTCTTAGAAGTCACACTTCCCATTGTTCATACCTTATTTCTTGGACGAAAACCATGGCAAAGGGTCGCCAAGATAACAAAAAGGCTAAAGACACCGGTCCAAGGGTGTCGCCTTTCTCCGGCGGCGAAGAGGAGGAAGTGGAAAAGGCTCTTGTTTCTCTTACTGTGGATAATGTACTGCCGAAAGAACTTCTCGTTCGGGGTAACTTTAAAAGGCCCTGCCTGCTCTTTCCTGGGTACACAGTGAACCGATACAAAAGTATTTGAAATGACATTCGTGCGGCACATAACATTCGAGCTCATGTGGAAATGGTTCCGGGGGAACGGATTATGCAAACGTTCACAAATCGTGATACTTCACATTTTATGAATACCCATTCTTTATCAGTTACGGTCTCCCTATTTATCCTTTGGCGGAGGAATTTTGACAATTTTACAACGTGTGCCCGACCCAGCTTACCCTTTATACCTTGAAGGTGTGCGGGGTTCTGACTACATACGTGGGGCGGTCTGGGTGCGAAGTCTTTGTTCATCATCTTTTGCACTTGTTTAATACTGGTTACCTGAGAGGTATTATGTTACACTTGTAGAGCTGTGGCTTGAAAGGGTTGGTAGTCAAGACCAATGACAAATCCAACCGTGGCTTCTGGCGTAGGTATTTTTTTCATCAGAATGGAACATCTGGTATCCAACCCTTACGGATTCCCAGAGAAATGGAATTCAGAATGTAAGTACCTCCATTTGTCGAACTTCTTGTTTGTATGCGGCTTTGACGGCCCTGACCATTTGGCCACTGTGATTTTTTTTTCTCGATAGTGAGGGCCTCTCCGCCCCGATTTATTAATACTATTAGACAATGGGTGGCCAAGTTGCTGCCTTATGTGGAGGAGTGTCGTACCTGGTATGCATTTCTTCACCATTACGGCCCTGCTGGACAACCAGGTAATTCTTTGGCTTTGGTTTGAAAGTTCCTTTAGGCTTTAATGACTGACTTAACGACTGACCTACTTGTGTTGATAGGTCGAAGCGCTCCTAGGAAGAGAGCGGATGTTTTAGCCTCAAGTAGGTCGACTACCGATTTTGATAGTGAAGACCTAGTTTTTGATTTAGTCCGTGAAGGTGTTTCCGTAGTTTCTCCGCGAGAGGTTGCACCCGTGGCTGCTGCTGCAAGCGAAGTGACCCCTCCAGTAATGTCTCTGCAACCCGTGGATGAAACTTCTAAAGGTGAGATGCCACAATTGAGAAAAAGGCGGAGATTGATAACGAGAAAGTCGGTAGCGATTGAGGACAAAAGGGTTAGCATGCCCCGCCTATTGCCTATGCCCGTTTTCATGGCTGATGCTATTCTCTCGGGGAGGTCGGCCCCTAAAGTGAGTGCACCCGCCGACGTCAACCCAATTCGAGTCACGGAGGGTGGTTCGACATCCGCATTGGCAAGGTGGGCAACGATGTTGAGGGACCGAACCCTGAGACTGCCCATGAAGATATGGATGGGGTAGAAAGAGGTCCGACCTATGTGGAGATGATGGCGGGTAGATCAAATCGCCGAATTATGATCTCGAGAGGCTACAATTTATTACAACACAGCAAGTAGGCGCAAACAGACTTGATCTTGTTGTGTGCGGCCCTCGAGCGTGAGATGGTGAGATACGTCAGTTAGGAGGAGCTATCTCGAAGGGTTGCAGCGCAGCTTTGCAGGTAACTTTCTATTTTCCATGCATGTCGTGAGGCTAGTTTTGATGCGTACTGACTCGTCTCTTTCTTTTCTCTTCTTTTTTAGACTCTTATCTTGGAGGTATAGCGGAGGAGACGTGCACAACAGAAGGCGACCATTTTTAACAAAGTTGCAAAGAAATAAAAGAAGTGTCACGCCAAGCATCAGGCGGTGGAGAATTTGCTCAAGCAGGACCCAAAATTTTGGGTGTTCCGTGAGGGTCTTGAGCAGTCGGAGGAGTAGTTGAAGCATAGAGTTGCCGAACTGGAGATAACTTATGAGGGTTTGATGGTGGCAATGACTCGGAATAGTGAGCTGGAATCACTCCTAAAGTCAAGGGAATATGAATTAAAGCTCTAGTGTGGAGTGGCGGCGGAGGTCACCGATCTGCACCGTAGGGTTTCGGACTTGACTGGTAAACTTGAGGCCAAAGCGGCGGAAATTGAAACTCTTAAGCTGGATGCCTTATCGAGGCCTGGGGACGCATGCCGGGATACTCATGATATGTGGGTATATGCGGAGGCCTAACTAGATGTGCTTATGAAATATCTTGTTGCGGGCCGTGCTACTGAGGAGGAGGTTCAAACGCAGCGGCACATGGCTCATGCCGCCCGTGCTACCTGTGGGTACAGTTCTGAATCCCCTGATCAGGAGGGCTATTCCTCCGAGGACATCAACCGGATTGAGTCCGGCTCTAGGTATAACGGGGGGCGATGACCAGGATGGCGGGCACATAGGGGGCGACAAACGAAATGGCAAAGCTCCTTAGAACTTGTATATACTTTGCTTATTTTTTGATTATAATAGGGACCCTTTACAAGGTCGGATGTAGATTTATTTTTTTATAATAGTAAAAATCATACTTTTGATGCCATTTCTCTCCTTTTGCCTCTTTGTTTTTTGGCACCTTGTTTCCACCGAGCAGGTACTCGTTTACTTGTAAAATTTTTATTGTGTTTATGAACGTTGTCTAAGTGTTATCCGCCAATAGGGTGCGGCTTCGACTCTCTTCGAAGAGCTTATCTATAGCGTTCGAGCTAGGTCAACACTAAATGGCAGTGGCCTTGGCCGATAATGATTATTTCGACTGTTGTCGATGTGTCATTCGTCGTAGTCGAGCTAAGTCGACTCTTAATGTAACTTCGACCGTCGTCGAGTTATTTTCTTGTCGTGGTTGAGCTTTGTCGATGTTATGGCGATGGCCTTAGCCTATAATAATGTTCGAATGGCATCAAAATATTTAATGGCTGTGGTCGAGCTTTGTCGATGCTTTATGGTGATGGACTTAGCCTGTAATAATGTTCGACTGACATCCAATTATTTATTATCCATTTTTGAGCTTTTTGGACGCTTTATGGCGATGTCCTTAGCCCATAACAATGTTACTTCGACTGTCGTCGAGTTATTTATTGGCCGTGTTCGAGCTTCGTCGACGCTTTATGGCGATGGCCTTAGCTCGTAATAATGTTACTTTGACTGTCGTCGAGTTATTTATTGGCCGTGGTCGAGCTTTGTCGACGCTTTATGGCGATGGCCTTAGCCTGTAATAATGTTACTTCAACTGTCGTCGAGTTATTTACTAGCCGTGCTCGAGCTTTGTCGACGCTTTATGGTGATGGCCTTAGCCTTTTACACAATGAAGATCATGGCATCAACCGTTTATGCAATAGAGATCATGGCCTTAGTCGTTTATACAATGGGGATCGTGTCCTTAGCCATTTATACAATAGAGATCATGGCCCTAGCCGTTTATACAATGGACATCATGGCCTTATCCGTTTATACGATGGAGATCATGGCCTTAGTCATTTTTATAATGGAGATCGTGGCCTTAGCCGTTTATACAATGGAGATCGTGGCCTTAACCGTTTATACAATGGATATCGCGGCCTTAGCCATTTATACAATGGAAATCGTGGCCTTAGCCGTTTATACAATGGAGATCATGGCCTTAGCCGTTTATACGATAGAGATCATGGACTTAGCCATTTATACGATAGAGATCATGGACTTAGCCATTTATACGATGGAGATCATGGACTTAGCCATTTATACAATGGAGATCGTGACCTTAGTCATTTATACAATGGAGATCATGCTAGTCCAGTCCCTTTATCATATCGACCTGGAGAGCATGTTGTGCGACTGATATGATAAACTTGGCCACAGATACTTAGCATCCGTAACCGCAGCTATTGAGTCTGTTGTGGGAATAAGCGCCACAGAATAGGCAGGTATTGACCCCCTCTTGACAACTTCCTCAGGTGTCCCCTCCGCCGCCTCGTTAAAATCCTTCCCGAGAAAACCCAATTGGGACAAAACTCGGGTAAGGAAAAAAGAGTATGACTCAGGAGACGCCTTTTAGAAATGGAAGTACATGAGGTGGGCGATGTTCCAGTTGTTTTGGAGTGTTTTTCCTTCCATTGTTTCCAACTAGAACGCTCCTTTACTTGCTACCGCTGTGATTTTGTATGGTCTGTCCCAATTGGTGCTTAGTTTTCCTTCGCTCAGATTCTTTAATGCCAATGTTTTGGCTTTGAGGACGTAGTCTCCCACTTTGAGCGGCCTTATTTTGGCTTTCTTGTTGTAGTACCTTTCGACCTGTTGTTTTTGGGGTGCTATTCTTCTGTGGGACATGTCCCTTCTTTCCTCGACCTTGTCGATGTCTTGAAGTCTATTCGTGTCGTTCTCTGCTCCCCTGGTGTGTGAATACCTCAGGCTTGGTTTTTCAACTTCGACGGGTATGATCGTGTTGGTTTTGTAGACCAGCGAGTATGGTGTTTCTCCCATGCTGGATTTGGGCGTGGTCCGGTGTGTCCACAACACTTCCAGTAGTAGCTCGGGCCATAGCCCTTTGGATCCTTTGAGTTTCTTTTTTAGTATGATTAATAAATTTTGATTGGAAGATTCTGCTTGGCTGTTGGCTGCGGGGTGATATGGTGTGGAGAGTATTCGCTTAATGTGCCATTTCTCGAAGAACTCTGTCGTCTTTTTACCAATGAACTGTGGGCCGTTGTCACAACTTATTTCTTTGGGGATGTCGAAACGACATATGACGTTTTTCCATATGAAGGCGATGGCTTCCTGTTCGCGTATCTGTGCGTACTCACCTGCTTCCACACACTTGAAAAAATAGTCAGTTAAAACTAACAAAAATCATACATTTCCTCGTCCCACTGGTAGGGGGCTGATTATGTCCATCCCCCATTTGATGAAGGGCCATGGTGAGGTTACTGAGTGTAGAGGTTCTCCCAGTTGGTGTATCATGGGGGCATACTTTTGGCATTGTTCGCACCGGCGAACGTATTCCGCTACCTCCTTTTTCATAGTGGGCCAATAGTAACCGGCTCGAATGATGCAGCGAACGAGGGCGCGATTACCATTGTGGGCGCCACATTGACCCTCTTGTACCTCTTCGAGCACTTGCCTCGTTTGGTGCAGCCCAAGGCACTTGGCTACGGGTCCGCCAAACGTCCTCTTGTAGAGGTCGTGATTTATTAGGCAGTACCTGGCAGCTTGGACACGAAGCTTTTTTGCTTCTTTTTTATCAAGTGGGAGTGTCTTGTCCTGTAGATAGGATACAAACTCGTTGCGCCAGTCCTAAGTCAGTTTTAAAAAGAGTATCTCAATATGATCGATGGCTGAATGGAGTAGGGTGACCACACTTTCTCTGTTGATGTTTTTAGTGGCCACGTCCAGTGTTGCTAAGCTATCTGCTTAGATGTTCTATGCCCTCAAAATTTGCTCAAAGCAGCACTCGTCGAACTCAGCCATTAATTTGTGGATTTCTGATTGGTACTTTTATAGACTCTGCTCCTTGATTTGGTAAGTCGAGTGACATGGTTCACTACGAGTAGGGAGTCGCAATGGAGAATGAGCCGCCGAGCTCCGTATCTGATGGGTTATTTGATCCCTGCAATCACAGCTTCGTATTCAGCCTCGTTGTTAGTCCTCAATGGGCATCATATGGACTGGAAAATGATTTCGCCCATGGGGACTTCAAGAACGAGTCCCAGTCCCGATCCCGAGGCATTAGCTATACTGTCGGTGTATAGAATCCACAGGTCGACGTTGGAGGAGGCGCGACTGGTTTCCAGTTCCACCTCCGGCAATATCCTTGTGATAAAATCGGCAACGAAATCGGCAAGTACCTGCGACTTGATAGCGGTTCTTGGGTGGTATGGGATGTCGTGCTCGTTGAGCTCTATGGACCTTCCTGACAATTCAGGCTTATGTGGGACTCTCCTTAGAGGGAAGGCCGTTACTACTTTTAGGGGGTGGCACTGAAAATAGGGTCTGAGCTTCCGTGAAGCTACGACCAATTCCAGAGCCAATTTCTCAAGGTGTGGTACTGTGTTTCAGTGTCCACTAGGGTTTTGCTGATATAATAAATGGGAGATTGTGTACCTTTATTTTTGCGGACCATGACCGCACTGATAGAGACTTTGAATACCGCTAAATATACCAGCAGAGGCTGCCATGGGTTCACTTTGACCAGAAACGGTGGCGAAGATAGATATGCTTTCAATTTTCTCAAGGCTTCGATGCATTCCTTATTCAACTGTAACCCATTATCTTTCCTCAACACATTGAAAAACTTGTGGCACCTGTTGAAGGACCGCGAGATGAACCTGGATAGGGTGGCTATTCGTCCAGTTAGCTTTTGCACCTGTTTTGTTTCTGTTCAAAATCTCAGGTATTGCGTCTATCGCTTTGATATGGTCTGGGTTGTCCTCGGCACCTTGTTGTGATACGAGGAAACCCAAGAACTTTCGTGGCGCCACACCGAAGGCATATTTTTTCGGGTTCAGCTTCATCCCGTACCGTCTCAGTATTTCGAAGGCTTCCTTCAGATGACCGATGTGGGTCTTCTTTCTTTGCCAACTTTACCAACATATCATCGATATAGACCTCCATGGTCTTACCGAGCTGTTCCTTAACCATTTTGGTGACTAGTCTTTGATACGTTGCCCTTGCATTTTTAAGTCCGAAGGGCACCACCTTGTAGCAATACGTCCCTTGGTGGGTGATGAAAGTTGTGTTTTCTTGGTCCTCCTCGGCCATCATGATGTGATTGTAATCGGAGTAGGCATCCAAGAAGCTCAGTAGTTCATGTCCTACGGTGGCATCGATCAATTGGTCGATATGGGGTAGTGGGAATGAATCCTTTGGGCATGCCTTGTTTAGGTCGGTGAAATCTACGCATATTCTCCATTTCCCATTTTTCTTTTTGACCATGACGACATTGGCGACCTACTGGGGGTTTGATTCTCTGATTAAGACGTTAGCCATTAACTTGTCCACTCTTTCACTGACTGCCTCATTGATTGCAGCATTGAAGTTTCTCTAACTTGCCTAATAGGCGGGTGTAAAGGGTCGACGTTCAACTTATGAGTGGCGATGTCTTTCGGAATTCCTGGAATATTTGAATGGGAGAAAGCAAGTAAATCTGCATGGTTAGTTAAGAATTCATGGTACTTACTTGGATAGTCGAGGCCGTGCCCAATGTGGGTCTTTTTTGCGTAGTCGGTGCCGTCTATTTGGACCGAGTCGAGATCCTCGACTTTCGCTATACAAGCTTCTATGACGTCGGGGTATCTGATGGCTTCTGTCGTCGGGTTGACCTTAGTCCCCGACATGGCTGATTGTTATGCCTCTGTACTAGCTCCCTACAGTTTTTTGGTGTGGGAGCAATCTTGAGTTATTCGATAGCATTCTTGTGCGGTGCGAGGCTCACTCCGAATGTTAAATACTCCCCAGGGGATGGGGAATTTGATCACTTGGTAAAAGCTCGAGGGGACTGCTCGCACGGCATGTATCTAATGATATCCTATGATGGCGTTGTAAGCTGTTTCTTGGTTCATCACGTGAAAGGTGTTCTCTAACGTGACTTCTCCCACCAAAACCGACAACATTATTTCTCCAGAGGTCCGTTCCACTGCATTATTAAAACATGTCAGTGTTATGCAACGTGGTATTATCTTATCTTCGAGTCTCATTTGCACGGGGACCTTTGGATGGGTAATACATGAGCCGCTTCTGTTGTCAACCATGATCCTTTAATGTCAATGTCGGCAATACGTAAAGTTATAACAAGAGTGTCATAATGAGAAAAAGACAATCCGTCGTCATCAGACCTATCGAAGGTGATACTATCTTCGAGGTCGTTATACCATTAATGGCCTATTGTTCGCTTCAGTTTATGCGTGGTGGTGAACTTGACGTGATTGATTGCTGAGTCGTTGCCGCCTCCGACGATCATGTTTATGGTGCGTGCTGGGGAAGGTAGCTTCGGCGGCCCCTGGGGTTGTTGCCGCCCACGTGCGAAGTTGGCTTTCCCTTTGTCACTGAGTAATTCCCTCATGTCTCCTTGATTCAACATCTTGACCACCTCTTTCCATTGGCCTATGTGGTCCTCGGTTTTATGTCCTCGTTCCTGATGGAATTCACACAGACGTTTGACCTCCTTGTGGTAGGGTCTGATTTCATCTTCTGCGGCCAATGCACCTTGGTGCCTAGCTTCTCCAGTGCGTACACTATTTCTGAAGGAGATACACAAAAGTTATGGGCAGATAATAAATGGGGCATACCTATTTCACTCCGGAGTAGAGCGACATGTCGTTGCAGTGCATTCGTGTGTCTTAGAGGTGGCGGATGTGAAGATCTAACGTAAGGTTGGTGCCTTTCTTTGTTGAAACGTGCGATTTGCTCCCTCCGCCTCTCATTGCGTCGACCCTCCTTGCTTCCAAGTGTATCATTGTTAGCCGTTGGGTCCGCCTGTTAAGGTCATCCTCGTCCGCTTGCACCCCATCCCAGTAGGCGTTATGGATTTCTTCCCATGTTTTAGGGGGGATATTTCATGAGGCGACTTAGTAGCTTCTATGGTCGCTCTTGAACCATCTCTGTTCCACCCGTTTTGGAAAGCTGCGATCGCCATACCTTCCGATACATTCGGTAGGCTCATCCTTACTCTGTTAAACCATGCTAGGAAATCTCTGAGTCCTTCTCCTGCGGTTTGCCTGACGGCAAAAATATCGTTAACTCTGGCTTCTGCTTTCTTTGGTCCTGCATGGGCGGTTGCGAACTTATCCGCTATTTCCTCGAACGTTGATATCGTTCTAGCTGGTAGCTGAGAGTACCATGTTAGAGCCCCTCCTATCAACGTCTCGCCAAACTTCTTCAGCAATACATATAGTACTTGTTCTTTCGATAGATTGTTGCCCTTCACAACAGTTACATAATGGATGAGATGATCCGTGGGATCTGTAGTCCCGTCATATATCCTTTAGTAAGGTGGCCATCTTGAAGGTTTTTGGGATGGGGTGATGGGCTGCTTCTTCAGTGACTGGTTGTTCGATGAACCTTCCCACGTCGCGCTTTAACAGCAACTTGGGGGTACCACGGATTTTGTCCACTATTTCCTGATGTTCCTTCATTTGGTCACGAAGTGTCTTGTTCTCATTTTCCATTTCTTCCATCTTCTTGAGAACGCTTGCAAGTGAAGTTTCGCTGGTGGTGGCTTCGATGTGGGCGTTATTTGTTCGTGCAACAATAGGTTCATTGGTGGTTGTGACGATATCCATCGCCGATGAGTTTCTCATGTTCCTTTGCGATGGCTTTTCGAGCAAGCTACCTAGGGTGTTCATCAACCACTCCTCTAGTAGCCTCTTGACCACTGGGGGTGGCGTTTCTTTGACCGTAGAGGTTGATGCCCCTTTTTCGTGTGAGATCGTCAGGTCCTCAGATGGAGAGGGTGAGATCTCTCCACCAGGTGTAATGCTAGGGGTTGTGTTCAAAATACCCTCCTCACCGGCCTCGCTGAGAGGCCCATGAGGTTGGTTGCAATGCATGTTATTGCTTTCATTCTTGCGTTATTTTCTGCCATTTTTTGCTTCTATGTGGTGTAGGGGATGGTTGTTGGTTGTTCTCTAGGTGCAAAATTATGATTTTGATTCTCGAAATTCACACAGACGGCGCCAAATTGTTTGGCTCAAAAGTTATCAAGATACCTTGCAAGCATACAACAATCAAAATAAATGAGGGTAAATCTTAATCAAATAGAATAAGGCCTAAAGATGAAAATAATATTATTCAAGTCGATTTGATGATATTGGGAGAGTATCTTTTTAGAGATAGAGAGAGAAAGAGAGAGTTGTATTATCCGAGAATAATGAATGAATTTTTTTTACAGCATTAGGGTCTCCTTTATATAGTAGGAGACCGTCCTCGAAATAAAAAAATAGTACAAGAGCAGGTAATATCCCCTTAGTGGGGACGTCGAATTTAAACGGCGACGTTCCAATCGTCATGCCTAATTCGTCGTATATCCGTTGGTCGTACCAGTAACGCGGAGACATCGAGGGTCGAATTCGACCACGTTCGATTTAGGCTTTAAATTACATTATATCATGACCTTACATATTGCAACGTGAATTATGTGCGTAAGATCACATCACAAAGTTGTTTTTTCGGTAGAAAATGTACTGTTTGGCATGAGACACGTGTAAGGACGTGTTTGGTATTAGCCAATACGGAATCGATGAGAAAGCTAGTCTTCATCTTGTTTTTTTTTTCTTTTTCGTCCTAAAGCTAGTCTTTATCCAACCCACTTCGCTGCCCTGCAGTCAAGACAGATACCTTTTTACTTATTTTCTTCTGTTATGTTGAGTAGGGCATCAGAATTCGTCCGAATTTAAGCAGTGGTAATTTGAAAACAGTACGACACCATTTATGAGCGAACAAAGTTTACGTACCCACCCACTTACGCAGGTCTTCCACGTGTTAATCAGTTTGGTCCTGCTTCCGCTCACGGAATCAAGTTTCTCAAAATTTACGAAGACGTTGCTTTTTGTTCATGCTAGTAAAAGAAATATTTACCTAAATTACTTAGCTAGTGTTTGATCATATATTCTTAAAACTATTTTAAAAAATATGATTTGGGTAAAATTTAGTTTAAAGATAAAAATGTATTTGGACATATATTTTCAAAATATATTTTCCAAATTTATTTTAGAAAAACATGTAGGACCAGTTTGGCCATAGATTTACCAAATAAATTTGAATTTTATTTGGCAAACACATATTTGACCATAGATTTTACCTATATTTCGGTAAAATCCCAAATCTCAAATCCCAAAACCAACTCAATAGCTGATTGTGGACTAATAATATGCATGTTTTTTCAAAATAAATTTGGGAAATATGTTTTGAAAACGTATGTCAAAACACATTTTCATCTTCAAAACAAACTTCACCCAAATAAGATTTTCCAATACAAATTTAAAAATCTATGGCCAAACGCTAGCGTATATTAATATTTATAAATATTTTGGCTCAAAACCAGCTATTGAGCTAATTTTGGGATTTGAGATTTGAGATTTTTCCAGAATATAGGAAAAATTTATGACCAAACATGTGTTTGTCAAATAAAACCCAAATTTAATTAGCAAAATCTATGGCCAAACAAATCCTTACAAAATAATTTGAATCAATTAAGATGATAAGTATAATTACTAATCTGATAAAAATAATTGCTAACCTATTATTACAAGTTAAACTATATTAAAATTTCAAAACAGTTGTAGACAATCATTGTACAGTATTATGAGTTAAATGAAATGATTCATCCGTTCATTTTTACTTGATATGTATATTAAAAATAAATTTTTATTTTTACTTATCACTTTACGCATATCAAAAGAAAATAATATTTTTGCCTGTTATGCCCACAGTATTTACTACTCATTTCAAATTATTTCTCAAATCCAATAAAATATGCATCAATTAATAAAATATCATGGTAAATTATATACTTCATTTATTATTTTTTAAGGGGCGTGAAAAGCCAAAACGCGTCAAGTAAAAGTGAACAGAGGGAGTATATAACATTAACATTTAGCACTATGCTCGCGTTTGGACATAAATTTGGTTGAAACTTGAAGAAAATGAGTTTTTGAAGATGAAATAAAAATAATTTTTAAAAGTTGAAATTGTGTTTCGACATGCATTTTAATTGAAAAGAATTTGAAATTAACTTTGTGAGTAGAAAGCTTCAAAAATTACTCTAGAGTTGTCTGTTTACCTCAAAGTTATCACATACTTTGTAAACATAAAACAATAAAAATAAATTGATGGTCAATCACAACAGATCATAATAAGTGGAGGACCAAATGAAAGATATAAGAGATAAATGTTGTTTGTTAGAAAGAAATGTTTAAAGATCTTTTATTGATAATATTGATTTGGCCAGCCTCTCCATGGAGAGGTTCAGAGCCTTACAATCATGTTTTCTCTTTTCTTGAGAATAGTGATGAAGAAGAAGCAGCCCCTTTCTAGGGTTCCTTCTCTTAGTATTTATATATGTAAGATATATGAGCTGGCAGTGATGGCCGTGACTACACTGAGGTCCCATCCTTACGACGGTGGATAGGCCATATCCTTAGTGATCGCATCAACTGATGATCGGGTATCGTGTATAATAAATGGACATACCATTTATTAACTACGAATTAGTTTAGGATGTAATTGATCTTGTCAATTATCTCGGGGTCATATTCTGACCCATACAGTTAGTACCCCCGCTTAGTGAGGTCGTGCCTCGACCGAGCTCGATGAGGGAATTTCTCCGGATGCGGTTTCAGTCGGGGTTAGTAATGGCTGTAACTGTTTTCATGTGGGAGATTACGCTGTTGAAATTGATGGCCTTAGCCATTTTGTGTTGATGGCTTTGTTTATGCAGGCAGCTTCGATCGTAGTCGAGTAAGTTTTCATGCACATTGGGGATGGTCGTAGCCATTTATTGAGGATGGTCGTAGCCTTGATGTTTGGGATGGCCGTAGCCGTTTATTCATTGGAGAGGGCCATAGCCATTATACATTGGAGAAGGCCATAGCGGTTTATACACTGGAGAGGGCCATAACCTTACAATTGTGGACGACCATAGCCGCATGGAGTCGAGTTGGTGATTTTGGTCGCATGTCGTTGGTCTTATACATTCATTTTTGAAAGAGGGTTGTAGCCACGTATGTGTTAGGAATGGCCGTAGCCGCTGGTGCATATAGGGGGTGGTTGTAAACATTTATACCGCGGGGGTGGCTATAGCCTTTGATACTTTGGATATTGTCGTGATTGTTTTATCGACGATCTTTACCTTTTTACGGTGTCAATATTATTTAAATGCCACGTCTAGGGGGAGTAATGACATACTTATCACGTGCTTTGGCGACGTCCACAGTTTTGGAGGTACGCAGGGCGTTTCTGAAATGTTCTCAGATCATTATAACCATTTTGAAGGCGAAGCACCAGTTGGCGACTAAAAAGCCGCTTCATGGAGTTCTGTTATTATGACGCACGTTTATGTAGAACCGAACTGCTTTGCGATTGGTCAAGCAATTGATGATGTCCATTGAAATTTGTGAGAGCCACTTGTGTCGCTTATAAATAAGGGGCTGAGGCATTTGTTTCTCACTTTTCGTAATTTGCTTAAGAGCGATATCATACACTTTCTTTGCGCAGTCAGTTCATCGTTGTTATTATTCTTAGATTATTGTAATCTTCATCTTTCTTTGTCGATTCTTACTTCTTTCTGATCTCTTTGATAAAAAATGGTGAGTAGTTCCTCCAGAAATGCTGCTCAGGCAAGTTTTCACGCGAACCCCACGGTAGTGGAAGAGCTTTCATCGGTAGCAAGATGTGTAGAACCGGTGGGGACTAATGGGTTCTATCGGTTAGTGACGTCCCGTCCCTGCTCGGAGGTCCGGTTATTGACTTCACTACCAATGAGGGTGAAGATCAGGTGAACGAAGCCCCACTGATGGGAGAAGTGTGGATTCGTCAGCTACGGGAGCAGTGGAGTATTCCCCGTTTTGCTGATATCTCCCTCGCTAGACGTGAGGAGAGGGTCCACATCGACCGTATGGGGTATTGCATTTTCTACGCTTATCCATTCAGATTGGGATTTAGGATCCCTCTTCCGATGCCGGTGGTGGAATTTTTTCCATCATTACGGAGTATGTTCTGGCCAGCTTGTTCCCTCCATTTACAAGCTATTTGCTATGCTTCTTAAATATGCGGAGCTGGCCCGAAGGGAGATCACGTTGCAACACGTGCTGACCCTCTATGCCCCCAGAGGGTCCGTGGTGCGATGATTTGGGCCGTTCCTCATGGGGCGAGGGGCTTGACTGCAGAATTAGATGATGAGGCCGAGCCTCACATTTATGAAAATGTTTTTTACATCAGAACTGAACAGCTGGTGGCGTGTGCCACTGCGTTCCCAGGGTGTGGAACCATGCATGTAAGTCCTTTTATTCGTCAGAATCTCTATTCCGTCTCTTTTTTTTATCCTGTTATGATAAGTGAATTTTATTTCTTGTTTGTAGCTGAATGGCCACTGCTGGGCCCACTGCTTGGCATTCGCGAATGGGTCAAAGCCGTGCTCCCTCACAAAGTCGGGATTCGTACGTGGCCGTCTTTTTTTGGGAAAAGCATGGTCGTAGACCTGCTTCTGGTGAGAGTTTTACCTTTCTGTTATCTTTATTTTATTCATTTTTGTCTCTTCTTAACTTGGTTCTTTCTTTGATCAGGGAGGGCACGCCGCGTATGGTCTCCTCAACTGGCCTTTCGTAGATCGGGCGCGACTGCATGACTCGTGACAATACCGGCGCCACATCTAGTTTCGAGGGTGACTTCGGTTGAATCCTTGGTGGCTCATTCCCCAACATGGTCTGCACCTCGGGCCGAAGAGCCTTCATGGACCGTATACCTCAGGGCGGAGTTGCCTTCGAGTTAGGACGGGGAGGGAGATGAGAGGCCGCTGGTCAGGCGTAGGGTCGTATTTATGCCAGCTTTGATTGTGATAAACTTGGATTCCCCATCATCAAACATGGAGGAGAATACGGCGGCGGTGCCTGCCCTTGAGGTAGGGCACTTAGTAGGGGTTGCCCTGGTTGGCTAAGGCCAAGGTGACATTATCACTTCGTCGATTCAAACATCAGTTCCAGTTGCTGAAAGGGGAGGTAGTTCCTCAGCAATTGCTTTGGTTGGAGAATCAGGCGCCATTGTGTTGGCGGGGACGGGAGCCTCGACTTCCATATAGGTGGACGGAGGGAGGGGCGCCGTAGGTGAATGGTCTGTCTCTGAGTCCGACCCGGACCCTGACGATGCCTGTATGCTTCAGGACGGCCACACCCGTATAACGATGCATGCAGAAGGGCAGTTCCATTACGTTGAGATCCCTACGGAGCAGAACTTGTTGCTTTAAGAGGAGAATCTAGTGCCATTGTTTAAGGTTCTGTGCTCGGAGGCGGAAAGCACGTCGCTGAGGGGAATCTCAAATGTCGGGCTGATGGGAGAGACGGTCGCGCAGGGCGTGAAGGTACGTGTAGCAACTTAGCTTTTCTCTTTTTTTTCACTTGGTTGATTTTTGTTCTGATTATTGCTTCGTTCTTGTAACTATTTTTGTTAGAGATGGAAAGCATCCCCCGAGCCAACGTTAGTTATGGGATTTTATAGCGGGCGCTGGAGAAGTACCGTCGTTACCCAGACCGGTGTCGCGAGATGCGTGAGCGCATGAGGAACGACCCCCGAAACCCGGACCTCGTCGAAGAGCTGTCGAGGTGAGAACTTCAAATGCAATTGACCCTTGGTAGGGTTAATACTCTTGAGGACCAGCTTCATCGTAAAGACGAGGAGATGGAAGCTGAGAGGAGGGTTGCTGCTGAGAGGGAACGCTAGTATCAGGCCAGGGCGGCAGAGGCGTCTGAGTCTTTGACCAAACAAGTGGTTGCTCTGGAGACCGAGGCTGCTGCCTTGAGGCTTAAAGCGAGGGATGCCATGTTGAGGGTTGGAATATTAGAGACGGCGGACCGCGTTCGTGAACGGGAATGAGAGATGGAGAGGGCCGCTATGGCCTTTTGGAAGGTGAGCTGGAGGACCACATTGGCGTCTATGAATGGGACTCCCAGATTGCGGCAGATCAGATTACTGTCTTAGAGGCCGAATCAGCACTTAAGGGATCGGGCTGCCTCTTTCGACCCGGATCGTTACCTTTGGACATTTGTCGAGGCTCAACTTGATGTGTACAAGAGGCTGTGGGAGGCCGACATTGTGCCTGAAGCTTCTTATGAAGAGGCCCTTTGAAAGGCTCGTGACGCCCGTGACGACTGCGGCTTTGATCCGGCTTCGCTAGGGGTCGGCGATGGCGCTGATGATGGCATGGGCAGAACTAAGTGAGTTTTGATGTATTTTTATTTTGTTCGCCATTGGGCGTTTGGATTTTTTAGATTCTTTCTCTTTTTTTGGAGATTTTTTTCTTTCGTACTGACATACCTTGGCCGAATGGAAGCGGGCGTTGCCCACACAATACTGCAAATATAAGTATATATAGGCTTACTTTTCCCACTGCTGGTGTTGTGTTTATTTCGAGTTTTCCCTTGTTATTTAGGTTTTTCTATGCGTGTGTTCAAAGGGTGATCTGCTTCAGAGTGAGACTCTAGTAGGCGTGTTAAGTCCCTTGTGTCTTTTGGTCGTAATGGTGCCGATGGCCTTGACCATGATAATGATGGTGGCCTTGGCTAGGTAGGTGATTTCGACCGTCGTCGACTCGCTTGCTTGCCTTAGTCGGAAACTAGGTTGGCTGTTTAGCAGTGATGGCCTTGGCCATGATTAAGCGCTTTTTGTTTATCACTTTGTTTTACTTGGTGTAAGCAAGTTGTGGCCATTATTTGGAGATAGTGGCACTTAGCCTCAGTCCCAGTTTGGGCGTGGTCGAACTACTGGTCGTGATGGTATGAAACGGAGCCTTGTACTTCGACCGGGGCCGAACTTTACGTGGACCGAATTTTAGCTCGAGTTGGGCGTACTTACTTGAATGGAGAGGGAGATTAGCTCTCTGTCAGTTGCTCTTTAGTTTTGAGGACGAAGGCGTTTGACTTAGTTGTTTGAGCGAGATTGGGTTTGCGATGGTGAAGGCATATGGCCTGAGTCTCAGTTTGACTTGCAGTTGAACTTTTCGGCACGTAGCCCGAATCTCTGTTCAACCGTAGTTGAATTTTGTAACTTTTTGTTGGAAAAGGCGCATAGCCTGAGACCTACTTCAACTTATAGTTGAACTTTTTTTATGAAGGCACGTAGCCTGAGTTGCTGTTCAACCGTAGTTGAACCTTGTAAATTTTTTTGTTGGCAAAGGCGCATATCCTAAGTCCCAGTTCAACGTGTAGTTGAACTTTTTGGTGAAGGCACGTAGCCTTAGTTGCTGTTCAACCAGTTGAACCTTGTAATTTTTTGTTGGCGAAGGCGCATAGCCTGAGTCCTAGTTCAACTTGTAGTTGAACTTTTTGGTGAAGGTACGTAGCCTGAGTTGCTGTTCAATAGTAGTTGAAACTTGTAATTTTTTTTCTTGGCGAAGGCGCATAACCTGAGTTCCAGCTTAACTAGTAGTTAGAGTTTTTGGTTAAGGTAGATAGCCCGAGTTTCCGTTCAACCGTAGTTGAACCTTGTAATTTTTTTGTGGGCGAAGACGCATAACCTGAGTGCCAGTTCAACTCGTAGTTGAACTTTTTGGTGAAGGCACGTAGCCTGAGTTGCTGTTCAACCATAGTTGAACCAAGTAGTTTATTTTTTTTGGTGAAGGTGCATAGCTTGAGTCCCAGTTCAACTTGTTGTTGAACTTTTTGGTTAAGGCACGTAGCCTGAGTTGCTATTCAACCATAGTTGAACCTTGTAATTTTTTGTTGATGAAGGCGCACAGCCTGAGTCCTAGTTTAACTTGTAATTGAACTTTTTGGTGAAGGCATGTAGCCTGAGTTGCTGTTCAATCGTAGTTGAACCTTGTAATTTTTTGTTGGCGAAGGCGCATAGCCTGAGTCCCAGTTCAACTTGTTGTTGAATGTTTTGGTGAAGGCACGTAGCCTGAGTTGCTGTTCAACCATAGTTGAACCTTGTAATTTTTTTTGTCAGCAAAGGCGCATAGCCTGAGTCCCAGTTCAACTTGTTGTTGGACTTTTTGGTGAAGGCACGTAGCCTGAGGTGCTGTTCAACCGTAGTTGAACCTTGTAATTTTTTTTGTTGGCGAAGGCGCATAGCCTGAGTCGCAGTTCAACTTGTAAGTTGAACTTTTTGATGAAGGCACGTAGCCTGAGTTGCTGTTTAACCGTAGTTGAACCTTGTAATTTTTTTTTGCAAAAGGCGCATAGCTTGAGTCCCAGTTCAACTTGTAGTTGGACTTTTTGGTGAAGGCACGTAGCCTAAGTTGCCGTTCAACCGTAGTTGAACCTTGTAATTTTTTGTTGGCGAAGGAGCATAGCCTTATACCTAGTTCAACATGTGGTTGGACTTTTTGGTGAAGGGACGTAGCATGAGTCGTTGTTCAACCGTAGTTGAACCTTGTAAATTTTTTGTTGGCAAAGGCGCATAGCCTGAGTCCCAGTTCAACTTGTAGTTGGACTTTTTAGTGAAGGGACGTAGCTTGAGTTTCTATTCAACCGTAGTTGAACCTTGTAATATTTTGTTGGTGAAGGCACATAGCCTGAGACCCAGTTCCACTTGTAGTTGGACTTTTTGGTGAAGGCACGTAGCTGAGTCGCTTTTCAACCGTAGTTGAACCTTGTAATTTTTTTTTTGGCGAAGGCGCATAGCCTGAGACCCAGTTCAACCTGTAGTCGAACGTTTCGGTGAAGGCACGTAGCCCGAATCTTGTTGTGTCAGTGTTTGAGGGTTGAAGCTCGATATTTTTTCGAGATCTCGAGAAACTCACGCGCTATCCTCCCAATCGAGGCACGTAGGATGGCTTGAGGTAACTCTTGGTTCGAGATGTCTCCATGCCGATTTTTGGGTGGATCACGCATCAGGGATACGGGGATGCCTTACAGAGATCCTCCCTCATGGGGGAGGGGAACTGCTTCTTCTTCTTGCTTGTACTATCCGAGAGAGGAGTGACAGAGGAGTTGGATCTCGATTCGAGATCTTCAAGTTCCTTTTGTCCGATATATTGCTTCAGCTTGTTTGGGCTGGGTTGTTTTTTGGTGTTTCTTTCCTTTTGGTCCAGGGAAGAACTATCTGATTCTTCTATGAAATCCCCACAGACGGTGCAAAATTGTTTAGCTCAAAGTTATTACATACTTTGCAAACATAAAACATTAAAAATAAATTGAGGGCCAATCATATCAGATCGTAGTAAGTGGATGAACAAATGAAAGATATAAGCGATAAATGTTGTTTGTTAGAAAGAAATGTGTAAAGATCTTTTATTGATAATATTAATTTGGTCTGCCTCTCCATGGAGATGTTCAGAGCTTTACAATCATGTTTTCTCTTTTCTTGAGAATGTGATGAAGAAGAAGAAGCCCCCCTTCTAGAGTTCCTTTTCTTAGTATTTATAGATGTAAGATGTATGAGATGACACTGATGGCCGTGACTGCACTGAGGTCCCGTCCTTACGAAAGCGGATAGGCCATAGCCTTAATAATCGCATCAGCTGATGATCGGGTATTGTGTATAATAAATGGTCATATCATTTATTAACTACGAATTAGTTTGGGATGTAATTAATCTTGTCAATTGAGCCTACTGGCGCACGATAGCAAGATCGCAATCGTCGTCGGAATATGGCTCGCCGCCGGCGCAACCTTCCATCTACTACTACTCAACTCGTCACACCTGCAAATGGCACAATCCAGGAACTTGAACCATTAACTTTCGGAAACTTTCTGCCTCAGAAACTTCAATCTCCAATAGTGATGCATGCAGAGGTTGATACTTGTAAATCACCAGAGAAGAAGACTGAAGCAGTCTCAGAAATTGCTGCAAGGCGTTTACAATTCACTAATCTCATAGCTGGGGAGAAAACCAATCCGACTGCTGCGGATGTGGTGCGAGGTAATTGCAATACTCAGATGGGCAAACATCTTTCATTTGTTCCCCCTACTATGCGAGATGGTAAAAAAGTTGTTAAGATCAGTGAAGAGGATTTGAAACCACAACTGGATTATTGGCAAAATGCGTTGATTGGTTTCATAATTGGAGATCGACCTAGTGAGCAGAATATGGAGAATTTTGTTATTCATGTATGAAATTTTTTCACCAAACCTCAGGTACTGATTCATGCTGAAGGTTACTGTATTTTTAGATTTAATAGTGCTGAGGACAGGGATTCAGTCATGCAATCAGGTCCCTATACTTTTAGGGGTAAGCCAATGGTGTTGAGGCCATGGGAAGTTGATTTCAATTTTCAGAGTAGTGTACTCAGCACTGTTCCTATTTGGACTAGATTCCCAGGGCTTCCAGTAGGATATTGGTCTGCAGAGGTATTGAGCAAGTTGGCAAGTGCTATTGGAAAACCATTGTATACTGATAAATTTATTGCTCATTATGATAAAATTTCATTTGCTAGAGTGCTTGTTGAAGTTGATGCTGCTTACACTCTCCCTGATGAGCTGGAGATTGACACTCCTTATGGACCTAAGATTCAGACAGTCGAGTATGACTAGAAACCTACCTTTTGTAACCATTGCCTCAAGTTTGGTCATGATTCACTTGATTGTTGGTACTCTGCTGACAATTCAGAAAAGGAAAAGGAGGAACATGTAGACATAAGGAATCTGAAAGTTAGAGTTAAACAACAGAGGAAACAACTGAAGAAAGAATGGATTGTAAAGAAGAATGCAACTAATGATGAAGTTCAAAATCAACAAGAGGTTTCTGTAGATCCACGAGGGCTTGTAGTGCAGGTAGTTCAGGATTCAAACATGGTTAATGAGGGTTAAGTAACTAGTCCCTTGCAGCAAAATGAACTAAAGAATCCAGAAGAGCAATTCAGTGAAGTAACTATTGCTATCACCAGTAATAGTGAACAGGTGGTTGACACAGGTAATAGAGGGAAAGCAATCATGAATGATATGGAGAGCAGGGTGCAACAGTTTGATCCGGGACCCTCTTACAGCCTAAATCCTACTGATCCATGATTGTTGCCACATGGAACATTAGGGGGCTTAACCAGCCTCATAAGCAGAAGGAGTTGAAACAATTCCTTGCTGTTAATAAAGTGGATGTAATAGGTATCCTTGAAACCAGAGTTAAGGAACATAAAGTCAAGAAGATATTTGATAAAGTTGCAAAGGGTTGGATGTTGCAGTGTAATTATGCAAAGGCTGTTAATGGGAGAATATGGTTATTATGGAAGACTCATGTACAGATTCAAATAGCAAATCTCTCTGATCAGTTTATTCACTGTCTGATAGAGGATACAAGAGGTCTAGCCAGGTTTAGTTCAGTGTTATATATGCACAAAATACTGCACTGCTTAGGACACAGCTGTGGAGGGATCTCAAATCAATTCCTATTCCTCAACAAGATGCATGGCTTATTTGTGGTGACTGTAACTGTGTTCTAAGTTCTGAGGACAGAATTGGTTCTCCAGTAACTGAAGCTGAAGTTAAGGAGTTTAAAGAGACTGTTTCTAACTTACAACTCACTGCTCTTAGAGTTAAAGGCTGTCATTTCACTTGGACAAACAAACAAGATGCAGATCATAGAGTGTACAGCAAAATCGATTGGGCACCGGGGAATTATAAATGGCTACATCAGTATGGGCATTTGGAAGCAGATTATTTGAATCCTTCTATATCTGATCATTCTCCCATCCTGATCAAATTTGGAGATCATAAGCTACTACATCCTAGACCATTCAGACTTTACAATGCTGTAATGGAACATCTTCAATTCCATACCATTGTACAACAAGTATGGAGGCAAAACTATTCAGGCTCACATATGCACTTGATCTGGCAAAAACTGAAGGAACTGAAGAAGCAGTTAAAAGGCCTTAATGCCTATGTAACAAGTTACAAACAGAAAATTGTGCAGGCAAGGGAAGCTTTAGATATTATTCAATGTCAGATGCAGAATCATCCATTCAGTCAGGAATTAATTACTGAGGAGAAAACAACAATTGAAGAACTTGAGAAATGGAATTGCATAGAAGAGCAAATAATGAGACAGAAGTCTAAAGCATGCTGGATTGAATGTGGAGATGCTAACACTAAATACTTTCATGCTCAATGGAAGATTAGAACTGGGCAAAACAACATTACATCCATTTATACAGATACTGGCTTAAAGCTCACTGATCCCCTAGCAGTGGAGCAAGAGTTCCTGAGAGTTTTCAAATCTTTAATGGGGGAATGTGCATCTAAACTACCATGTGCAAACACTCAGATTATCAAGGAAGGAAAGTGTCTCACAATTGATCAGCAAAACCAACTCATAAGGGAGGTAACTTTGGAAGAGATCACTGAAGCAGTGAAGGAAATGCCTACTGATAAAGCTCCTGGTGTGGATGGATTTCCAGTTGAGTTCTTCACTAAATACTGGGATCTGGTAAAGGGAGATATTCTATCTGCTGCCAAAGACTTCTTTAATACTTGCCAACTGCCTTATAATATCAACACTACAGCCATAGCCCTTGTTCCAAAAGTAAAGGCTCCTATCACAGTAAAGGATTATAGACCTATTGCTTGTTGTACAACAATCTATAAAATCATTTCCAAAGTGCTTACCAGAAGAATGAAAGGTGTCATTGGGGAATTGGTGGGACCTGCTCAGTCAGCTTTTATTGAAGGTCGAAGCATTATTGACAACATTTTGCTAAGTCAAGAAATTTTCAAGGGATACTCTAGGAAGGGAGTGTGTCTCCTTGATGTGTACTAAAGGTAGACTTGAGGAAAGCATATGACACTTTGGAGTGGGGTTATTTGAGACAGATTCTAACTGACTTGGGATTTCCAGCAAAATTCACTCAGTGGATTATGGCTTATGTAGGAACTGTCTCTTACTCCTTAATAATAAATGGTGGTTTAACCAAACCATTTATTGCTAAGAGAGGCATAAGACAAGGAGATCCCATGTCTCCCTACCTATTTGTTTTGGCTATGGAATATCTAAACAGAATTCTACAACAGATCTATAAGAATGGAAACTTCAATTTTCATCCTAAGTGCAGGAAACTGAATATCTCATATATGTTTTGCTGATGACCTTCTCATGTTCTGTAGAGCTAATGTGGTATCAATTCAGTTACTGCATAAGGCTTTTCTTCAATTCTCTACAGCTTCTGGATTACAGGCTAATACCAATAAAAATGTTGTTTATCTGGCTGGTGTGCAACCACAATATAGGGAGGAAATTCTTGATACCTTGGGGTTCAGTGTAGGAACTTTGCCTTTTAGATACTTAGGGATCCCTTTGGATTCCAAGAAGTTGGCTATACACCATTATCTGCCTTTAATTGAGAAGATCACAAACAAAGTAACTTGTTGGTCTGCTAAGTTCTTGTCATATGCAGGCAGGTGTCAGTTGATCAAAGCAGTGGTTTTTGGGATGCAGTCTTATTGGGCTCAAATATTCATCATTCCAAAAAAGGTTTTGAAAGTCATTGATTTTGTATGTAGAACATTTCTCTGGACTGTTAAAGCTGATATATCCAGAAGAGCATTGGTGGCTTGGGAGACAGTATGCACACCTATTTCTGCTGGAGTTCTCAACATCTTAAACTTATATGTGTGGAACAAGGCAGCTGTCACTAAACTGTTATGGATTTGGCTATGAAAAAAGATTGCTTATGGGTTCGTTGGGTGCATACTTATTACATAAAGCAAGGAAATCTTTCTACTCTTACCATACCAAAGACTGCTTCTTGGGTGGTTAGAAAAATACTGGAGAGTAGAACAAGCATAATGGAGAGCACTCAGCTTCAAGGGGATTTGCATGGTCGACTACACAGTGTATGTAAGCAGAACAGGTTTAATATACAGAAGCTTTACCTCTCTTTGATGCCCAGTTTCACTAAGGTTACATGGAAAAAGCTGTTACTGATTAAAAATGTGCTTCCTAGACATAAGTTTACTGCCTGGCTTGCTGCACACCATAGGCTGCCCACAGTTGATAGATTGCAGGCAATGGGACTGCAACTTCCAGTTACTTGTGTTTTCTGTCAGCAGAATATTGAAAGTTTTAACCATCTGTTCTTTGAATGTAGTGTCACAAACAGAATATGGTCCAGAATTTGTGTTTGGTTGGGATACTCTAAAACTATAGGCTGCTGAGATGATGAACTCATGTGGATATGCAGCAAAGCTAACAGCAACCAGTGGAGAAATGCAATCACTGCATCTGCATTTATCACTACTGTTGCATTGATTTGGAGAATAAGGAATCACATGAGGTTTGAAGGTGCTAATTTTGTGGAAGAGTTGTTATATAAGGAGATTGCATTATTGACACATCTTTGTGGAAGAAATTGCAGACAATGGCAGGATGGGCTGCGACAGCTCAATTACTATCCTTAGCTTGTTAGTTACTGCTTAATGATAGGATACATGTATGTAATGAGAGTAGAATTGTATAGTTACACTGTTAGCATTGAGTATAGATCAGTAGCTAGTCGAAATGATGCTGGATAGGAATATTGTACATCTTTTTTGAGATCAATGGAAAAGCAAGTTTAATCTAAAAAAAAAAATCTTGTCAATTATCTCGGGGTCATATTCTGACCCATACATTGTCTTTAATATTTTGAAAATTTTATTTTTAAAATCTACTAAAAAATAATTAAAATATATAAGCAAACAAATATTTGAAAATAATTAACCTCCCAAATTTTATGGCCGAGCGGGAGCTACAATTCATTGTTTAACTCTCGTGTCTACTGGAGTCTAGACCAATTGTTTAGTTTAGTGCTTAAGAAATGTCAAGTGGGGGCTCACATGTTACATGCCTAGAGGTCTTCTTATTTGAACTCTTAAACCTGGATATCTGTTTAGCTCAAAATTTATACTCGTACTTTATAATCTTTAAAACAATTGAAAATATATAAGGGAAAATCATAATCAAATATAATGAGCCCTAGAGATGATTATTGTTTCTAGATATCGTGGATCTGAAAATGTGGGAAAACTGAACTTAGCTTAAGAGAGAAGCAACAGTTGGAAAACCAAGAAATAGATAGAGAGAAGTTGTATTATCCGAGATTAATCATAATGCCTATTACAATGTGAATGTCTCATTTGCATAGCAGGAGACATTCCTCGAAGTAATCAAAAAGTACAAAAGTTGGTAGCTTCCGCTTCTTCTTTTCCAACTTGGGTCGTGCCCTTACTTGGGTCGCACTTATCATAAGGGACGTGCCCACTTGGCATGGGGGCGTTATGAACCAAATTTTACCCTATGCAGTTAGTCCCTCTATTTGTTGGAGACGTACTCGATGAGCGTCTTTAATACATGGATATGCACGATTCGCTTTTACAGAAATTTGGCCGCACCCATAGGCGCCTCTTTCAAAGAGGTTGAGCGTGGATAATATTTGTTGAACCTTTGATATGCGATCCCTTTTTTGGAGTGAAGTCACTGGTCATACGTGTCATCATTATACTTGTTCCCGAGATTGTTCAGAGCATGACATGATGTTTTGGTTTCTTGTGTCAGTCTTAGAATTGTGCCTCTTCGATTTCCGCGTACCTTATTACTATAAATAGAGGGGTGGTTCAATGTGATTCAGATTTTGAACCTTTAGAGAGTTTCCCTTTGTTTCTTTCTTCCTATTTCTTTCTGGTAATCATTGCATCGTTAGAGAACTACCATTTCTGAGGATCATATCTCTTGTTATTAACACATTTCCTTATAAATCTTTTCACGGTGAAGCGTCGTCAAGACATCAAAAGGACCAAGGATAACGCTCCTTCTAGGGCTCCGCCTTCTTCCGATGGTGAAGGGGAAGAAGTGGAGAAAACCCTCATTCATTTAACAGTGGTTAATGGTATTCCGAAGGACCTGAGTGTTCGAAAAGACTTTAACTCGACATGCCCCTCTTATCCCTGGGAGCATAGTGAGTTGCTGTAGTCTCACCTAAACGCATCAGAACTTCGTACAACATCCTTGGCATATTGAAATGGCTCCGGCCGGGACAGACTATGCCAATGTGCATAGGCCCGGGTTCTGTACGTTCTATGAATACGCATTTAGGATCGGGTATAAGGTTTCATTTAACCCTCTAGCGGAAGAGCTTTGCCGGTTTTATCATGTGTGCCTGGCTTAGCTCACACCTTATGCCCTGAAGGTGTGTCGAATTCTTAACACGCTTGCAGGCGAGGCCGGGATCGTCGTTTCTGTTCACCACCTGCTGCAGATGTTCAGCCCTAGCTATATGAGAGGTACAATGCTCCAATTGAGGAGCCGTGGTAAGAAGAGCTTTGTGGTGATGGCTGATGACAAAGCTAATCACAACTTCTGGCGTAAATACTTCTACATTAGGATGAGCCATCTGGTGTCTAATTCCGATGGGTTTCCAGATACGTGGGACGCGGTATGTAAGTATCTCTATTTGTAATTTCGCGATGCCTTTTTTTGACCGACCAATGATTCTGACTTACTTTCCTTCCTTTTGTATTGGTGGCTCGCTTTCCCCGTCCCATTGACAACATTAGGTCATGGGTGGCGGGGCTGATACTGTATACGGAGATATGCCGCACTTGTGCTGAGTTTCGTAGATTGTACGGCCCAACGGGTAGCAACCTTTCCTGATCTTCTCTTTTGCTCTATTTTGGCTTCGAGACCCTTTTATTCAATGTACTCTTGTTTGGCAGGTCGGGGCGCTTCTACAAAGGCGAAGATGAAGAAAACCAATGCTGGCCCATCTAGGGTAGAGTCTGATTCCGACAGGGGAGATATATTTGTGGGAGGCTCGCCTAGAGATAACGCCATTTCGTCCTCTCAGCAGGGGGTTACGTCGGTGGATGCATCTATGGCAGTGGCTGAGGTTGATTCCGTAGAGATACCTAAGGCCGTACCAATAACGGCGCCTGAGACTATTCCTATGTCGGTACTCGAAGTCTCTCCAGTGGAGGCAAAGACTGATTACTAGAAAGGAATTGCAACTGAGGGCATGAGGCCTAGTGAGCCTCGCCAAGAGCCGAGGCTAGTTTTTATAGCTTAGGCCATTTTCTTCAGGGAGATTGGCTCCTCAAGGAATAGTTGCCTCCGTCCGCTCAGCCGCACCTCAGGAGGCGGGTAATCTTCCGCAGTTAGGGGAGCGACCCTGGAAATAGATAGGACGGGCTCTGAAGCCGCTTTTGGAGAAGCAACGGGGGGCGCAGCCCGCGTAGAGATGAGGATGGGCAAGTCTACTCGCCATATCATGATCCGTGACAGGTATAATTTATTAGAAGATGGCGAGCAAGCTGCAACAGACATGACCTTGCTATGTGCGGCTATAGAGCACGAGACGCTGAGAAGTGTTAGCAACAGGGAGTTGTCGAGGCGGATAGCCGGCGCAACTTTGCAGGTAACTTTCATTTTTTTTGTTTGAGTCGTAAAAGCGACTTTGGTACGTACTAACGCGTGTTTTCTCTTCTTTCCATACCCTCATCTTGGAGGTGGAGAGGAGGTGGCGTGAACAAAAGAAAGCGGCCACCTTCAATAAAATGGCAAAGAAATATAAAGAGTGGCGTGCCAAGCATCAGGAATTGGCAGACGTACTTAAGCAGGACCCTCAGTTTTGGACATTCCATGAGGAATTAGAAGCTCTTTTGAAGAAGAGAGTGGCCGAGGTAGAGAAGATTAATGAGCAGCTGATGGCTGCTTTGGCTCGAAACATCGAGATGGAGACACTCCTCCAGTCAAAAGAGGAGGAATTGGAGATAAGCCGTCGGGTAGCAGCGGAGGCTGCAGAATTGCGGACCCAGGTCACGGCCCTTACAGCTGAGCTTGATGCTAGGATGGTCGAAGTTGAAGTTTTCAGGCGAACTGCCCCACAAGATGCTATGCATCATGATGCACATGAGATATGGGTGTATCATGATGCCATGTTGGTCATTTTTGAGGAGTTTTTGGCGGCAGGTCGAGCTTCCAAGGCATAAGTTGAAAGGCAACAACACTTAACCCCTGTTGCCCGTGAAGCGGCTGGTTATAGCTCTGACTCGCTTGGTAGGGAGGGCTGTAACTCTAAGGACGTCATCCATTTGGACTCCAGTTCATGGATTTCTAAGGCTTATCAGCCTGGAGATGGCAACGGACTGGACGACGACCAGGTGGGTTGTGAGGGGCGGAGCGGTGAATGCTCTTAAGAATTATAAGTATATATTTTTTTGTGTAGAAGGGGCCTTTTTCTAAGGCCAGATGTATGTATACCTTTGGAGATAATGAAATATGACTTTTTAATGTTGCTGTTTTTCTTTATTTCCTTAGAGATTTTACTGCATTTTCGGTTTGTTGTTTTCACGCTTTTCTTCGTAGATTAAGCTTGGTTGGCATGAGCGGCTTTGACAATCGTCTAATGATTCTAGTGGTTTGCTTACCGTTGTTGAATCTAGGTTGAACGTTGGCGGCGATTGCCTTAGCCATAATATGATCGATGGCCTTAGCCATAATAGAATCAATGGCCTTAGCCATTTAGGCGACTTCGACTGTTGTCGGCTCGTTTACTTAGGGTAGTTGAATCTAGGTCGACCATTGGCAGTGATGGCCTTAGCCATAATATAATTGATGGCCTTAGCCATAATAGAATCGATAACCTTAGCTATTTAGGCGACTTCGACTGTCATCGAGTCATTTTCTTACCGCAATCGAAACTAGGTTGACCGTTGACGGCGATGGCCTTAGCCATAATAGAATTTATGGCCTTAGCCATGATAAAATTGATGGTCTTATCCATAATAGAATCGATGGCCTTAGCCCTTTAGGCGACTTCGACTGTTGTCGAGTCGTTTTCTTACCATAGTCGAATCTAGGTCGACCGTTGGCGGCGATGGCCTTAGCCATAAATAGAATTGATAGCCTCAGCCATAATTGAATCGATGGCCTTAGCCATAATAAAATTGATGGCCTTAGCCTTAATAGAATGATGTCCTTAGCCATTTAGGCGACTTCGACTATCGTCGAGTCATTTTCTTACCATAGTAGAATCTAGGTTGACCGTTGGAGGCGATGGACTTAGCCATAATAGAATTGATGGTCTTAGCCATAATAGAATCGATGGCCTTAGCCATGATAAAATTGGTGGCCTCCGCCTTTCATACATTGTAGATGGCCGTAGCCTTTCATACATTGGAGATGGTCATAGCCTTTCATACATTGGAGATGTCCATAGACTTTCATACATTGGAGATGGTCCTAGACTTTCATATATTGGAGATGGTCGCGACCTTTCATACATTGGAGATATCCGTAGCCTTTCATACATTGGAGATGTCTGTAGCCTTTCATACATTGGAGATGGCCGTAGCCTTTCATACATTGGAGATCAAGCTAGTCGAGTCCCTTTGTCATGTCGGCCTGGAGGTCGTAAAGGGAAGCTGATATGGTAAACCTGTGCCGCAAATATCTCCAAGTGTTTCCTCTGCCTCCTCATTAGAAACATCCACGAGAAAACCCAATTGGGACAAAACTCGGGTAAGGGAAAAAGAGTACGACTTGGGAGATGCCTTTCATAAGTGGAAATACTCGAGGTGGGAAATGTTCCAGTTGTTTTGGAGCGTTTTCCATTCCATTGTTTCAAACTGGAATGCCCCTTTGCTAGCTACTGCTGTGATTTTGTAGGGTCCTTCCCAGTTAGTGCCCAATTTTCCTTCACTTGGGTCTTTTGATGCCAATGTCTTGTCTTTGAGGACATAGTCTCCCACTTTGAGTGGTTTTATTTTGGCCCTCTTGTTGTAGTATCTTTTGACTTGTTGTTTTTGGGCCACCATTCTGATATGGGCCATTTCTCTCCTTTCCCCAGTTTCTTCGAGGTCTTGGAGCCTGTTTGTGTTGTTTTCTATTCCATTGGTATGTGAATATCTTAGGTTTGGTTCACCAACCTCGACGGGTATGCCCGCGTTGTTTCGTAGACCAGCGAGTATGGTGTTTACCTCGTGATGGATTTGGGTGTGGTTCTGTGCGCCCACAACACTTCGGGTAGCACCTCAGGCCATAACCCTTTGGCGTCCTCGAACTTCTTCTTCAGTATGTTTAATATTGTTGTATTGGAGGATTTTGCTTGGCCATTAGCGGCGGATGATATGGCGTGGAATGTATCCTCTTGATGCGCCATTTCTCGAATAATTCGGTCATTTTTTGACCGATGAACTATCATCCGTTGTCGCAACTGATTTCTTTGGGGATGCCGAAGTGGCATATAATATTTTTCCATATGAAGGAGATTACCTCATGTTCGCGTATTTGTGCGTACACCCCTTCTTCGACCCACTTAGAGAAATAGTCACTTAAAACTAATAAAAATCATACCTTTCCCCGTCTTGCGGGTAGGGGGCCGACTACGTCTATTCCCTTTTTGATGAAAGGCCATGGGGTGGTGATTGAATGGAAGGGATCTCTCGGTTGGTGTATCAAAGGGCGTATTTTTGGCATTGTTCGCATCGACAAACGTATTCTGCTGCCTCCTTCCTCAAGGTGGGATAGTAGTAGCCGGCCCGTATGATGCGTTGAAAGGGGGTGTGGTTATCTGTACTGGCGTCGTAGTGGCCCTCGTGCACTTCTTCGAGTACCAGTATCATTTGTTGCGGCCCTAGGCACTTGGCCAAGGATCCTCAAAACATTCAGTTGTAGAGGTCATTGTTTATTACGCAGTACCGAGCAACTTGCATGCAGTGTTTCTTTGCCTCTTTTTTGTCGGGTGGCAGCATTGCGTCCTACAGATAGGATACTAACTGGTTGCGCCAGTCCCAATTAAAAGTTAAAGAGAATACCTCAGTGTGATCAATGGTGGAGTGGATGAGGGTGACCACGCTTTCTTTGTTGAGGTTTTTAGTGGCTGTGGCCAACTCTTCTAGACCGTATGCCTCGATATTTCATTCCTTTGGGATCTGTTTGAAGCGGCATTCATCAAGCTCAGCCATTAACCTGCAAATTTTCTACTGGTATTTTTGCAATCTTTGTTCTTTGTTCTTTGATCTGGTAAGTCCCGGTGACTTGGTTTACTACGAGTTGGGAATTGCAGTGAAGAATGAGTCGGCGAGTCCCATATTTGATAGCCAATTTCATGCCTGCAATAACGGCCTTATACTTGGCCTCGTTGTTAGTCATTTCATGGCATCGTATAGACTGGCAAATCATTTTGCACGTGGGGACCTCGAGGACGAGTCCCAGTCCTGACTAGGATGCATTGGCGGCGCCATCAGTATAGAGGACCCATAGGTCCTTATTGAAAGAGGCATGTCGTGCCTTCTGATTTTGGCAGGATTTCTGTGCTAAAGTCGGCTGTAAAATCGGCCAGGACTTGAGACTTGATGGCGGTTCTTGGAAGATACGAGATGTCGTGCTCGCTGAGCTCAATGACCCATCTTGCGAGCTGGCCTGATAATTCGGTCTTGTGTAAGATGCTCCTTAATGGGAAGGTCGTTACTACTTTTATGGGGTGGCACTGAAAATAGGGCCGTAGTTTTCCTGAAGCTACTACCAGTGCCAGTGCCAATCTCTCGAGGTGTGGGTACCGAGTTTCGGCATCCATTAAGGTTTTTCTAATGTAATAGATAGGGGATTGTATACCTTTGCTTTCGCGAACTAGGACGACGCTGACAGCGACCTCAGACACAGCCAGATACACCAACAGGGGTTTTACTGGGCTCGCTTTGACCAGCAAGGGCGGCGAGGACAATTACGCTTTTAGCTTTCTCAGGGATTCGACGCATTCCTCGTTCCACTGTAGCCCTTGATCATTTTTCAGCATGTTGAAAAATTTGTGATACCTATCGGATGACCTGGAGATGAATCTGGATAGGGCGGCTATACGCCCCGTCAACTTCTGTACCTATTTCTTGCTACACCAAAAGCGCATTTCTCCGGGTTCAACTTCATCCTGTACCTCCTCATTATTTTGAAAGCCTCTTTTAGGGGGTCGATATGGTCTTCTTTCTTTGCCGATTTTACCATCATATCGTCGATATAGACTTCCATGGTCTTATCGAGTTGCTCTTTGAACATTCTGTGACTAGCCTTTGATACGTGGCTCCTAAATTTTTGAGCCCGAAGGGCATTACCTTGTCGCAATATGTCCCCTGGTAGGTGATGAAAGTTCTTTTTTCTTGGTCCTCCTTAGCCATCATGATTTAGTTGTAGCCAGAGTATGCGTCTAGGAAACTTAGTAGCTCATACCCTACGGTTGCGTCCATCACCTGGTTGATGTGTGGCAGTGGGAAGGAGTCTTATGGGCACGCCTTGTTCAAGTCGGTGAAGTCTACACACATTCTCCACTTCCTGTTTTCTTCTTAACCACGATGACATTAGCAACCCATTGAGGGTACTTTGATTCCCTCATGGAGCCATTAGCCAGAAGTTTGTCCACTTCCTCGCTGACAACTTCGTTTATAGCGGCGTTGAATTTTTTCTCATTTGCCACACGGGTGAGTGTAATGGGTCGACATTCAGCTTGTAAGTAGCGATTTCTTGTGGGATTCCTAGCATATCTGAATGGGAGAAAGCAAATAGGTGTGCATGGTTAGATAAAAATTCATGATACTTACTTGGATTTGAGAGGTCGTGCCCGATGTAAGCTTTCAAGGGCCGTTGTTGTTTAGTTGGGCTGGGTCGAGGTCTTTGACCGTAGCCTTGCAGGATTCTATGACATCATGGCATTTGATGGCGTGCTCTGTCGGGTAGACCTTAGTCCCCGACATAGCTAATTTCTATGCATCTGCGCTCGCCCCTATAAGCTGTTTGATGTGGGCGCAGTCTTGAGCTATTTTATAACATTCCTGAGCGGTGCGAGGCTCGCCTCAAATGCTGAATACTCCCCAAGGGGTGAGAAATTTGATCATTTGATAGAAGCTCGATGGGATTGCTCTCATGGTGTGTATCCATGGGCGTCTGATGATGGCGTTGTATGTCGTTTCCTGGTTCATCACGTGGAAAGCCATTTCCAGCGTGACTCCCCCTGCTAAGACAGGTAGCAATATCTCTCCTGGAGGTTTGTTATACTGCATTATTGAAACCAGTTAGTGTTATGCAACGCAGTATTATCTTACCACTGCGTCCCATTAGTATGAGGACCCTCGGGTGGATAATACAAGTGCCGCTACCATCATCGACCATAATTCTTTTAACATATGTATATGCGATACATAAAATGATAATAAAGCATCACAATGAGGGAAAGACAAACTATCGGCATAGGACTTATCAAAGGTGATAATATCTTCGAAGTCGTCATACCGTTCATAGGCAATGTTTTTCTTCATCTTGTGCGTAGTGGAACTTGACGTGATTGATCGCCGAGTCTTCACCATTTCCAATGATCATGTTGATCGTGCATGTTGGTGAAGGCGGAGTTGGTAGCCCGTGGGGATTCTCCCGTCCACGTGCAAAGTTGATTTTTCCTTTGTACTGAGCAGCTCTCTTAGGAACCCTTAGTTCAACATCCTGACCATCTCTTGCCGTAGGCCTATACAATCTTTGGTTTTCTGCCCTCGCTCCTGGTGGAACTCACACAAGGCAATTGATTTTCTGGTGATGGGGTCCGACTTCATCTTTGCCGGCCATTGCACCTTGTTTCCCTGATTCTCATGTGCGTACACTATCTCTGAAGGGGATACACAAAAGTTATGGGAATATAATAAAGGGGCATACCTCTGTCGTTTCATAGTGGAGCGACATGTTTCTGTAGTGCTCTGCGTGCCTGGGTAGAGGTGGGTGGGATGATCTGATATAGGGTTGGTATCTCTCCCTATTGGGACGTGGGACTTGTTCCTGTCGTCCTTCACTGCGTCGGTCCCTCCTGATTTCTAGGTGTATTGTTGTTAAACGTTGGGTCGGCCCGTTGAGTCCGTCCTCATCTGTACGTACCTCAGCGCAATAGGCATTGTAAATCTCTTCCCACGTGGTGGGCGGGTACTTCATGAGACGACTTAGTAGTTTTTTGGTTTCCCTCGAGCCGTCCCTGCTTAACCCATTTTGGAAAGCAGCGACCGCCATGCCTTTCGACATATTTGGTAGGCTCATCCTTACTCTGTTAAACCTGGCTAGGAAGTCCCTGAGTCCTTCTCCTGGGGTTTGTCGAACGGCGAAGATGTCGTTGACCCTCGCTTCTGCTTTATTTGCTCCTGCACGGGTGGTGAAAAACTTTTCCACCATCTCCTCGAATGTAGAAATGATTTTGGCCGGTAGCTGAGAATACCAGGTCAGTGCTCCTCCTGTTAATGTTTCCCCGAACTTCTTCAGCAGCACAGATGGTACCTGTTGTTTTGATAGGTCGTTACCTTTTATAGCAGTGTTGTAGTGGATCAGGTGGTCCTCGGGATCTGTAGTTCCATTGTACACTCTCAAATAAGGAGGCATTTTGAAGGATTTTGGGATGGAGTATGGTGCAGCCTCTTCCGTGTAGGGTTGTTCAACAAACCTCCCCACATCACGCTTTGGTAGCAGCTTGGGAGTGTCACACCTCCTTTTTCATCTACATTCCGTAATGGCGTAAAGGATTTTTTCCAATTAAAAGACAATCAGAATGAGATTTGGTTTTATTAATTATTCAGAGTCGCCACTTGGGAGATTAATGGTGTCTCAAGTCACCGTTTTTAATCTCGAACCGAGGAAAAATATGACTCTATATTACAGTCTGCGAATCTGAAATTCGAGTAAGGAATTCTGTTAACCTGGGAGAAGGGGTTAGACATTCCCGAGTTCCGTGGTTCTAGCACGGTCTCTCAACTGTTGTATTTGATTTTATCTCATTTTAATACATTCTAGCTTATGTGCCTTTTATTCTTAAAACACATTTTATCTTTTTATTTTAGTAGAATTGCGACATCCTGAAAACGCGTTTCGAACCACATCGCAATCAATGCACCCGTAGTTGTCAACACATTTCGACTTTGTTGAGATTTGGATTTGGGTCACATCAATGTGCACCCGAGTTTAAGGAAGTAATTCAATTAAATTGTGCCTAAATATTCTAACGTAATATTATTTTGGGGAAAGCCATGAAGTAAGCTAAACAACCCTCCCAAATTCTAATTATTTTTAATAACCATTTATTGAGGGCCCCACATTTATTTATTTTTGTTCGGTGAGGCTCGTCTCATTTTGTGAACCTTTTTTCTATTATTATTTATTTTATAAGAATTGCGACGTCGTGAAAATGCATTTTGAATCACGTCGCAATCAATGCACCCGTGGTTGTCAACATATTTCGACTTCGTCGAGATTTGAATTTGGGTCGCATCAATGCGCGCCCGAGTTTAAGGAATTAATTTAATTAAATCGCGCCTAAATATTCCAACGTAATATTATTTTGGGTAAGGCCATGAAGTTCGCTAAATGGCCTTTCCAAATTCTAATTAATTTTTATATAGCAATTATTGAGGGCCCCGCAATTTATAATTTCGTTTGGTGAGGCTCGTCTCATTTATTATTTTAAGGTCAATCTAAAGTAAACTATAGTATTCTACTCAATTTTTTTATCTCTAAAATAAACTAACTGATATGCCATATAAAAGGAACATTATCTTCTACGAATGCTAAGTGGCAAGCAGCGATCCAGGCTTGGCCCAAACGAGCTAGACCACATTTCATGCGTACACATAAGGACGTCTCCTCCGCTTCAACGTTTGACCTGCTCATGGCCCAAGGTGACCGTGCATATCAAACGCTGGTGAAGGGGTCGAACCTCGGCGCAAACAGAAAACAAAACATTCTAGTACTACACTAAGCAGTTAAATCAGAAAACAATTGTCAATTACATGCCAAAATTAAATAAATCATCATGTCATGTCAGTAAAGCAACCATTAACCTTTACGGATCAATCTGAGCACTTGAAATGAATTAATTGACTTCACCATTAAATCTTTTGAAAACAAACTACTGATTTTGATTCCTACAAAATATATCCCAAATCTAAATCACATGCTTGTAAAGTCCATCAATTCAAAATTTCATCGGCCAAACCAGACTGCCCTACTCGACTCTAAATAATTCAACCACGATTAATCCAAATCAATGAAGGGACAACGACTTAACCAAATACAATTTTTGTAGATTCTATCATCATTAACTTGATCAGCATGGACAACGGACAAATATTGTCACTAAACCCCTTATTGATCAACACCCGAGTAACCTTTGAATCTTCACACTTGACCGTCAAGTAGAGGGCTTTATTGTGTTCTGTGCCCTCCACGGGCAATTCATCATAAGAAAATGTTACCCTGTTCACCTCAAAGATCTTGTGGAAATTGTTTCCATATGGTTGACTGAAATTTTGTCCGGCACATGAGCTTCGTTCAATATCTTCATCAAAGCCCGGCGATGCTCGTCCGAGTGGATCAGTAATGATAACAACAAGATCTGAACCAGTGTTTTTCTCAGTTGTTCAACAATGGAATAATCCTTTACTTTTATATTTTTCAGAAATTCCTCCACCGCTTCTTCTGTCACAGCCTTCTTGACTAGTAATGTATTGTCTCTAGTGGCCTTGGCTTTTCTCAGCTGAGAAAAAAGCATCCTGACCGAGTCAATCCCTGTGTTTCACAACTTTCTTCCTCAAATTTCTTTCCTTTATATGTCACCACTACCTTCTTATATCTCCACGGCCTGACTTTGCTATTGACCATGGGTAATTGGACTACCGGCTTTATGATGATCGATTGTATGGAGGCCCCTGTCACAACAACCATGGGTCCTAACTTGACTGGCCTAAGCTTCTTTGCGCTGATGGACAACCCTTTCCCCATTACCACCACCGGCTTGTCATGTATTTCTTTTGGCTGAATAGCTGGCTTTGCCTCGATTGCCTTTTATTTCTCCTTGGTTTCAATAGAACATATCATCATGACTGTTTGCGAGGGCTTTTTAGGCTCTGCTCCCTTATGTACCAGTTCAATCATGTTAGTCTCATGATGTGCCGCAACGGGTTTTGATTAATGTTTGGCACTTACAGAGCTTTTACCTTAATACGACGATTATCAATAAGTTCCTGCATCGCATTCTTCAATTTCCAACACTTCTCAGTATCGCGCCACGGTATCCCCAAGCAATACTCACAGCTAATAGAATGGTCCAGGTTTTTGGGAGGGGGATTTGGTACTTTGGGCTAAATTAGGGTCAACATTCCCAACTGTTTCAATCTGTGGAATAGAGTGGTGTAAGATTCTCCCAACGGAGTAAATGTTTTTCTGTTCGAGACCTTCTCACTTCTAAAAGTTTGGATTGAATGAAAGCCAGTTCCTGGTCTGTTAGCACTGGGAGGTGGATATGCATTTTGTGGAGGTGGGTATGTGTTTTGGGGAGCCGGTGCACGCCATTGCGGGTGCGCCGGAGGTTGAGTGTATATCTGGGCATGGTGGACAGAAAAGTATAGTTCTTGTGGGGGATAGTAATGTTGTGGTGGGCCATATAGGGTATATGGATAAATTGAGTGGTGAGGTCTAGGTTGGTTGTAGTAGGGCGGAGAGTTGTTGGGCCTGGACCATGTAATAGCTTTAACCGTGGAAACTTCTTCCTTCTTTTTCTTTTTGAGCACCCCACCAGTACCACTTTGGATGGACTGGGTGGTTGCTTTCAGCGCCGAATAACTCAAAATTTTGTTAGACTTCAATCCCTCTTTGATCATGGCTCCCATCTTTATCACTTTATTGAATGACTTTGCAACGAACGTCACTACATGACCAAAGTAGGTCGGCTCCAATGTCTGCAAGAAGTAATATAACATCTCACTCTCCCTTATCGGAGGATCAACTCTTGCTGCTTGTTCTCTCCAGCGGGAACCAAATTCTCTAAAACTCTCCTTGGGCTTCTTCTCCAGCTTTAACAATGATAGACGATCAGGGACTATCTCAAGATTATATTGATAATGGCCAATGAATGCTTGTGCCAAATCATCCCATGGATACCATCGGCCGGGATCCTGTCTCGTGTACCATTCCAGTGCGGACCCGATTAAATTTTGACCGAAATAGGCTATCAGCAATTCGTCCTTCCCCCAGCTCCTCTCATTTTACTGCAGAAACCTCGAAGGTGGGCCACCGGGTCGCCATGTCCCTCGTACAAATCAAACTTGGGCATTTTGAAACCTGTGGGCAACTGGACATCATGGAAAGGGCATAAATCTTTGCAAGCAACACTAACTTGGCTGCCTAAACCATGCATGTTCCTGAAGGATTGCTCCTGGATTTTGACTTTATGAATCACTTCCTCCCGTTCCGCATTCTTAACCAGTTTCTCAGCTTCTCCCGGAATCTCAAAATGGTGTGTATAGGTATATGGCTCAGGAGCTTTAAAAGTGGGTTCAGGAGGGTAATATTGGGTATCGTGGATTTGGAGTAGCAGCTCACTGGACAATCTTTGTAATGTGGCTAGGGAAGGTGTCACAAAGACTGGAACCATGGGTGTAGGAGGGTTATGTTTGGGTGGTGGATCTGGAGGAGCGTATGAAGTGGTACCATAGCCCTGGGTGTGATAGGGGAAGGATGTAGATATGTTCGTAGTAGGAGGTTCCTGAGCCTGCACTAGAGGTGGGATATAGGATGGGTTGGGGGTATGAAGGTGCCGGGTGCCCCTGAGACCAAGCTTGGTACATTTCAGCCATCTGTGCTTTCAACTTCCTCATCTCTTCTTTCATAGCACCCACATCATTCACCTCGACCTCTTTTGTAAGATCCACAATGCTGGAGTCAGATTCTTGTCCTGTCATCTTATCTTTTAACCGGGTGTTGTACGGGTGAGTTGACAGAATGGCGGATCAACTAACCACCTATCTGTACTCACACATTAGGACAACAAGTTAGTTAGTGATTAGTCTTTAACAGATTGGGTAACCGCACGTTGGCATGAATTCACATATACAGTTAATCATCTCTAGTATGCATTTGCTCGACTGCATGCGTCATCCTGACCTTTTATTATTTCCGTCACAACTTTATTTTCTATTTTCTCTCTCTTCCTTTCTCTTTCGCTTTCTTTAACTATCCTTTCTTTGTTTTTCCGCTCTTTATATTTTTTTCTCTCTTTTCTTATTTTCATCCCTCTTTTTCCTTGTTTTTCCGCTCTTCTCTTTCTTTCTCATTGTCCGTTTCTCTCCTTTCTTTTCCTTTTTATGATTACAATTGAATCCAATGGGGATTACCTATGTATCATGACCCCACACGAATCAGACCAAGCGTAGTTCGTGAAAATAAGTGCAAAGTATAAAGGATGGAAATAATTTTCTTTTTTGGAATTTTCTATTTTCATTACTAAAACAAACTATTACAAACTAAACACTTTTGCAGAATGAAAATAACAGGCAAAACTAAAAACAATCACAGACTCTAAGACTACAGTACATGACGTGAAAAGACAACGAACAAACAAACGACAAACTCAAAAATAGAAAACTACAGACACAGACTATGCATACTCTAAAGCCTCAAATATAGGTGCCCGCGGGGCATTGTTCGGCCTCGCCGCGGGCCTAGTTTCCAAATCCCTTTCAATTTTCTCTAATCAATTCATGGTTTGCTTCACATAGATCATTACTGCTTGGACAAAAGTAGTATAGGTCATATCTTCACATCTTCTAAAAATGGCGCGAGCAATGGCTCTATTCCTGTATCTTGTTTGCTTCTTTATATAAGCAGGTGTTTTATCTGATCACTGCATGTCTTTAACGCCCGAGAGTCCTGCAGGTGTTGATCCTGCGAATGCTGCACCTCTACCTCCATTTGGGCCAATAAGTCGTAACAATTCCCGATTTCAATTTCAAAATCTATAGTTTGCTTAACTGATTTACCCTCGAGGGCAACCACCTTTCTCTTTAGATTGGCAACAATTTTCTCGTGGTCCCGTTTCAATTGATTCAAGTACTGACGACGCTCCTCTGTTCTTGTCACCCACTGTGCTTTGAGCTCTACTATGACAATCTCAGATTTTTCTAATTCATTCTGACATTCCCTGAATTCATTTTCCAGCCCTTTTATCAATCGCTAATCTGATCGACTCCTTGGTTGCTTAGGGTAGTGTTAATAGGGGGAGAAGTAATTCACGAAGTAGTGGAAGCTCTAATGATTGGTTCTATTTGTGATTGGGAGGCAGTAGCTTGTGTGATTTTTATAGTAAAATCTCCCATGGAGATGTCGTTTGCTACTTGGCCGTTTAAATCATCCAAGTGTTTATCGTTTGATAGGATAGTGGCTAACGGGCATGCATGCAGGGGGTTTAGTTGATCATTATGCGTTTGGTTAGTAGAATTATTAGGAGTAATGATAATATTATTTTCAACCCTATTGGATGGATTATGGTGGAGTCTAATTTCATGTTATTAAGTAATTTTTTGTTTTCATTTTACTAGCGGGGTGGGTGGGCATTGTTGTGACATTTGTCACTTGGCTTGCATGCAAGATATTAGCATTATCAATAATAAAATTATTATGTTCTAGATCATCAAAAACCATGGGCTAAGTTTGTGGTTTTCCAAAACTACTCTTATCTTCCTCCATTTGCTCCAAAATCTTGTAATTATTCAGTAATCTTTGATCATTGTTAACGGATGAGCTTGCATTTATTGATAGGGTTTTAGGAGGGTTGATTAAGAGTTGCTTGTTGCTATAGTTTAAGTGCTGAGTTTTAAGGTACTTACCTGACATTGCATCGAACAAGCGGACGTTAATACCTGGTGGGAGATTTGATTCGTTTTTGGTTGTGTGGGCATTGTCCACTTTGGCTTTACCTTTTCTTGGGAACTTGATTGTTATCCATTATTTTTCATCTTTTGATTTGTGTTGTCTGTTGTCTTGCTTTTCTGCATGGATTTCTTTTGCATTGATTTGCTTTGCTGAGATTGGAAGCTTTCCTTGTGAGCAATATTGAGCCGTGTGTCCTAGTCTGCCACAGGATTTGCATAATATGTCGTTGCCTTCATAGACAATTGGTTGTTTATGTTTCCCTATGAGTATGTGGTGTTGGACAGGCTGGTCAAGAGGAAGTTCCACACATAGTCTAGCATAACGTCCACTAAGTGTGGCTGATGTGCATGCATCCACCTTGAGAAGTTTGTCAATTGAATTGCCTATTTTTGCTAGGGCAATTTCATCGTAGAACTCAGCAGGTAATTGTGGTAATCGGATCCAAATGGCAGTGAAGCTGTGTTGTGCCTTGTTTGCAACAACGTTTGGAATCCATTTTTGTGTGGAAAGGAAAAAACCATTAACGAACCAAGGTCCGTTGTGTAGGATTTTTGTCATGTTTTCCTCACTAGTTAGCTTGGCTGTATAGTAGTCTGCTCCTAGATCAATTAGAGAAAAAGTCTCATTGAGTTTCCACATGTCTTGTAGTTTCTTTTTGAGGTAGTGGTGCATAAGTCGCTTCCCTATTAGTTTGATGATGATCGAGTACTTCCAAGGCATGTACATTCGATGAAGGTCATCTGCACTGAGGTTGATTTGCTTTAAGGAGCTAGTTAGTTCCTTTTGGTTTGGATCATCTTGGATTTGGGCAGTGTCCATATCCATATGAGTCTCTAATTCCTTTGATGGAGGATTAATAACTTTGGTAGTAAATTCATCTCTTAGGAGAGTTTCCTCATATGATGTGGAGTTATGTAGTTGATGGCTAGATTTATCCGGTGGCTTTGATGGGATATTTGTGGTAGTAGATGATTGTTCTTGTAGTGAGAGGTTGGACATTCTCTTTCTAGATTCTCAAGACAAAAAATGCAAGCTTGGAATTATTTAGGGCAGCCCCTTCCCTTGTAACTCTTTTCATTTCTTTTGTTTTTCCATTAATTTCCGCTCTTTATTTTCATTTTTTTTTTCATTTTTGTATTTTTTGTTTTAATTATTTTTCTGATTTTTAAGGAGATGAAAAAAATTAAACTGAAAATTAAACTAAACTAATTAATGCCTAAAATTATTCTTTACAACTAATTTAAGACAATTTCACAACTAAAATGCTAAAAATGCTAAGCGAACTATTTTTTGTCATTTTCTTTATATTTTATTCTAAAACAAATTAACCCTAAAAATATAAAATTATATCCTAAATGCAAATGCATATTTTTGTATTTTCATGTGATTTAACACGCACAGGTAAAATGCAGACAATTAATAGAAAATAATACCAAAATTCACAAAAATTGTAAAAATAAGGAAAAGTCGTTTTTGTTTGAATTTTTGGGAATAATTTGCTTAGGGCAAAAATCACGTGCTCACAAGGATCTTGTCCACCCTCTCCCGGTGTTCCTTCATCTGGTCACGGAGTGACTTGTTTTCGTTTTCCATTTCCTCCAACTTCTTGAGGATGGTTGTGAGCGTGCCATCGTTGGCCCGAGTATCGATGAGCGCATTGTTTGCTCGTAGGATCTAGGGTTCACCTTCGACTGCAGCAAGGTCTGCTGTCGGCATGCATCTGACATTGTTTTGGGGTGACTTTTTAACCAAGCCACTTAGAGTACTCGTTAACCATGGTGCCAGTAATTTCCTGACCTCTGGGGGTGCTTCTTCAGTTGCAGACATAAAAACGCCTTTTTCCTGCAAGATTGTTAGATCTTCGGGTGGTGGAGGTGGAATTTCTCCGCTTGTGGTGGTGCTAGGGGTTACAATCGAAACCCCCGCTTCACCGGCTTCGTTGAGAGGACTGATGAGATTAGTTGCAACATCTGTTATCGCTTTCATTCTTCCGTTATTGTCAGCCATTTTTCATTTGTGTGTTGTAGATGAGGGTTTTTGATGGTTCTCTAGGTGCAAACTATGGTTTTGATTCTCGAAATCCCCACAGACGGCGCCAAATTATTTAGCTCAAAAATTATACTCGTACGTTATAAGCTTAAAAACAATTGAAAATGTATAAGGGAAAATCGTAATCAAATATAATGAGCCCTAGAGATGATTATTATTTCTAGATTGTTGTGGATCTGAAAATGTGAAGAAAAATGAACTTAACCTAAGTAATAAGCAACAGTTGGAAAACCAAGAAAGAGATAGAGAGAGAAGTTGTATTATTCGAGAATAATCATAGTGTCTATTACAATGTGAATGTCTTCTTTATATAGCAGGAGACCCTCCTCGAAGTAATCAAAAAGTACAAAAGTTGGTGGATTCTACTCAGTAAAAGTTAGACTCTAAACGATGTTGCTTCTTCTTTTCCAACTTGGTCGTGCCCTTACTTGGGTCACACTTATCATAAGAGACATGCCCACTCGGCGTGGGGTATTATGAACCAAATTTTATTCTATACAGTATCCAAAATCAAATGTTTAACATACTACTACTATTGTATTTGTATCTTTCTTTATAGAATTAACTAGGATTTTTATTACAAAATTAAATATTGTGAAACTCCACAATATTCAATGACGCAATTTATCGTGGGTAAAATATGCGTAGTATTTAGCATTCATCACCTTAATCACGAGAATCGAAGTTGACGTTTGCTTCAAAAATTGTTAATTTTTAAGTGCTTTCAATTTTTCTTGAAGCATACGCCACCATAAGACCATGGCATCATCACAAATGGATTAAGGATTTAAATATTTGAGTGTGTTTGGTACGAAAGAATTTTTTTTATTTTTTTCATATTTGGTTAGTTTAAATGTTTTGAAAAATATTTTTCTTGTTAATTTATTTTTTTTGATTGGAGGAACATGTTTTCCTTATCAAGAGAAGTGAAAACATTTTTCAAACCTCTTTCTCGACCTTCTCCAACCTCACTAACCCACCGACTCCCTCTCCAATTTTTTTTTTTAAGTTTCAATTTTTCCGATATTACCCACCCTACTACCCCTCCAATCCACTCCTCCCCTCCCATCCCCGCAAAAAAAAATATTTTTACCTTAACTTTTTTTTTTTTACAATTTTGAATTTTTGTTTTTTTCTTATTTTTCTGCACCACCTCCCCAACCCCCGCCCCACCCGCACCCCCCAAAATTTTTTTTTTTACTTTTTTTTTGTAATTTAATTATCTATTTTCTTTTTTCACAAGCATGTATATAGTATGGATCAAAATATGTCTCAAAAAAGTTAAGTCATGATTGTACTATGAGAAGAAGTCGTCGTTTGTCAAAATGGCCCAAAAACAGTGAAGTCTATGGTAGAAAAGTTAACTAGAGTCGTAATCAATATGTCAGCAAGGATCGAGGTCTGTTAACACTATTGTATAATTTTCAAGATAGGATATTAAATACAATATTTTAGTAGATATTCCTTGCACTTGTATTACTCCACCTTCCTAATATGCAATACACTTCTAATATTCAATCATCCCATGAGAGGTACTCTTATAATTCTCATGTGCCTCCAGCAACTCGAATATCAGCAGTCGATCCAACAAAAGAGTACCGCAATACTAATGAAGTATCATCAACTCAATCACACAGCCCTTTTTTGAAAAGTATACCCTCATCGAGCCACGCCAATAAGTAATATCATTTCTCTAATCATCCGAACTGTCCATCCTACCCAAGGATTTGTGACTTTCCTTTAAAAACTGAACCATGGCCTTACACATGCAAATAATACTACACAACATACCGCATATACCATACCATCCTAGGATAAACATGAGAACTTCATGTCCCTTACGCTCGTAGAAAATATACATATCTAATCGTGGTAGAAACCATCAAGAACTTTCCGAATTCCATTGGCACAAAACTAAACCGTCAAGACTAAATCCTTCTAACTCAACCCAGCTACAAAGGCCACTAAAACCCAAGAGCATTATCACGAAACACCTGTAGAAACTCATTACCTCGTAAGCACCCAAAGAACTAATCATATCCTTACTGTGCCGATCCGGCCTATTACCAAGCTATAATGTCCATCCAAGTTCCTTCTTATTTACCTTCAACTTGATACTTCTTCCTTCTATAACACCACAATGTCCTCAACCCAGACTCACCATACGTGACCCAAGCATAAAACCAGGTTATTTAAGGCTCATAAGACGCTGAATACTCTCTTAAATATTCCAACGCACCACATCCAAAATGCCTATTTGGAAGAGAAAATCTGTGAATCCAAATCCATTACCTTCGCCTTCCTGAAACTGATATATAGAACCCCCTAATTGATATAGAAACACCACAAGTCTTGGCACCCTCCATTGCAAACCTCAGTTTCTAGCCAGCTATGCGACCTGAAAATCTGTAATTATTACATGTAAAATCTTGAACCCATTAGAATCATTTTTGAGAACTCTCCACTCTAATCAAACTGCAATAAGACCGATGAAACGGACCAGGCGATCTATGCTACATTACTACTCTGACACTGCAGAATGTAACCTCGCCTTAATGCAACCAAGCAACTTCCTGTTCTATGCACGTACATCCTCTTACAATAGCAACTCAAGTCATTCCATCATTCTCATACACCCATAAAGCATAACATAACCTTCAGTGAAATTCCCTTTACTCGAGCCATCCTCGCTCTCAACCTCCGTAAGCCATAACTGGTTTATCAGTACGCGTCAAACTAGAACCAACATAGCACATAATTATGCAATCAACTAATAAATAACAGACTCCTCCACTTGGATTAAAGTCATAGATCAAAACACACAATAACTCATAATGCATATACACTTTTACTGCAATAATAGCATAATGAGATTAAACTAAAGCCTTCATAAGCTCATGCAACATAGACCATCTAGTACTTCAAATCTTCTACAAATCTCGCGCTCGTCCTCGTAACAGTCAAGCCCACTCTCTTAGGCGACCCAAATTCGAATTGCAACACATATATTTCACTGGTAATAGAGATATTCCAATAAACAACTTAAAGGATCATGCGAACTTCAGAACACTCCGCAGGAGATAACCCACCTGCTTCCCCTCAAACTAGCATCTCTTTATACCCTTTCATATTCGTAAACATTACGCAGTCACTTAATCTTCCTGAGTCTAAACTCATATCACAACGTGAAATCTACTTCACTTCCCAACTAGGCAACATGAAAAGGTCCTTCAACACGCCCACAACTCAGGCTATACATCAAATCACAATGGGAATCAAGCACCGGATAGTTCTTACTACCCCCAAGCAGAACCTTCTTATCTCGCTCAAATTATACATACACATCTCGCAGTCACATCATACTCATTACATAGCTATCCAGTAATCACTCCCACTAATAGGGACACTAACGGACCTACAAATCTAAAAGCTCGTGCTCACACAATTAACGCCTTAGTGCTCAAGCTATAGGCAAAAATCGACCTTAGGTCCTCAAAACTAGCCCAATCAACACATAGAGATCACACATTATCCTTCGATCAGGGAATCACAAGCCATCAATGCATATCTGATACTGATTGTTCATGGGCGCATATGAATACGTGGAAGGAATTCAAGAAATTACATTTCAAGATGCATCAAGGATGCACGATAAGATTTCAAGAATGTGAAGTTTTTCCTAAAAGTTCTACAGCCTCTCGAGGGTAAGTATAGATGTCTCCGTACCGATCTGAGAGACCCTACAAAATCTGCTCATGACTCATAAGACCTATGTAACCTAGGCTGTGATATCAACTTATCACGGCCCTAAAACCAACCCGGTCATGATGGGACCTATCGTGAAACTAGGCAAGCTGACACAACTCCCGAATTAACCATTTAATCAATAAAAATCATTTTAAGACTTTAATTGATCATATATCTCATAATATAAGTCTAAATGAACAGTACGGAATAAATATACAAGTCCGACATCGGATTCAAGCCTAAGGTTCTAAAAACTTCCAAATTCTGTTTTCGATCAAAAGGTCTATCAAACCTTGTCTGAATGACCTGAAATTTTGCACACACATCACAAATGACACAACGGACCTACTCCAACTTTCGGCATTCCATTCTGACCCATATACCAAAATCTCACCCATCAACTGAAAAACACTAAAATTTCAATTTCGCCAATTCAAGCCTAAAGCTACTTCGAACCTTCAAAACACCGATCACGCCCTAAATCCAAAATCACCTAACGGAACTTACCAAATCATAAAAATTCCAATTCGAGATCATATACTAACAAGTCAAAACTTGGCCAAACCTTTCAATTTGAAGCTTCGAACTGAGAATTATTCTTCCAAATTTATTCCAATTACCCTGAAAACTAAAACGATTTACATAAGTCATAATACATCACACAGGGCTAGTCATGCCCGAGAACTGGCGAGCAAAGTACAAAAGCTCAAAACGACCGATCGGGCCGTTACAATGATATAGTATTCAATGATAATGAATAGCAATAAATAACATTCAAGTAAATAGGAGGAATGATTCACCCAACAAAGAATGAAATAAGGGGATCTTCCTCCTAATAGTGAATGATAGACAAATCCTTGAATATTCGAGTTATTCTTTGATTTGACGGGAAAGTATCAGTGAGAATCTAAGTGAAAAGGTGATGTTTGTATCTTAGCAAGTGAGCCGAATCTTCAAGTCAAAGTGTGTTTTTTACAAATGAATATCACATGTTACATATCATTGTCTCTTTTTCTCTTTATATGGGAAATGTTACTAGGAAACTGTAAGTGGGGATCAGATATGGTGATTTACGTGCTGTATGGATTTGGAGACTCGGAGTTCTCATAAACATGTTAGGTCGTGGTTGTGGACCGTGTATATCAGTCTTATGTGGTAAATATTGGAGGTTTAGATATTCGAGCGGATCCTTATTGCTTAGTATGCTGGTGTGATATTGGTTATAGAGACTGGTTTTCTTCATGTCGCATTATTCGGGGCTTTTGTGCTAAGGCGGCGGGGGCTATGCCGGGGATCCCATAGATTAAGTGGCTAGGTCGACGAATTATGAACCCAGTAGGGTGGTTTCATTTTTTAAGGCCCAAAGGATGGCTGGAAGGGGTTGTCTTTCTTATTTTGCCTTCGTGATGGATGTTAGTGCAGAGACTTCTACCATTGATTCAGTTCCAGTGGTGAGCGATTTTTCTGATATGTTTCCTGCTGCCGGGCATGTCGCCAGACAGGCTGTTGATTTCGATTAGGTGTCGGGCACCGTATCATATGACACCAGATTGGTTTACTCAGAGTTGTATTCTTGAGAGATATATTGATTCGATTGTTATTGAGCTTATTAGAGATCTGTGGAGATTTGTGAGTTACCTTTCCGTATTGCCAAGCGTTAGGTTTTGTTGGCTATAGGCCCATGTAGTGTGCTTTATTGGGATCTCTTAGTGGAATTCAAGAGGGAAGAGTATTGGGTATTGCTCGGCGGATGGCATATTGGTTGTCTCGTTTCGGGTTTGTGTAATGTTATGTCAATTGCTTCGTGGTAGTTATGATGATTTGATTTGGTTCTAGACATCAAATTGCGTGTGGTTATCGATTTTGAGCATATTGACTTGAGGCGTTTCAAGTGGAACGGTCTTTGGATAGGGTCGTGCATTGTAGCAAAGTTATGTGGAGGTATGACCCTTCGGGTTAGATTCGTATGTTCTGTTTCTACAATGTGTGACGGGTTCTCAGCAATGTGTGTGTGGTACTTGTAAGCTTGCGGTACAGCTCTCTCATTTGAGCCATTTTCTTCATGATTTGAGTACATTCGAATTGTTGCTTATTGGTGCGCGGATTGCACGAGTTGTGATTTAGATTGTATTGATGTGTCATGTCACCAGAGTAGGTGTATTAGATTAGATGCGATCGTTGGAATCTTAAATGAATACAAACGGATTTGGTTTCAGCGTGTTAGAAGGATAATATCGATATTCCGCTCAGAAATTTGCTATGGTCCTTGCCAAAGGAGAAGTGGCTTTACGAATGGTTAATATGAGGAATGGTTAGGAATTTCTACGTGTTTCATTTATCTTTGGCAGTATGCAGGAGTGTTGGAATGAAGCTTTATTGGATAAGAGATTTATTATCGGTTTTCAGTTGTTCTAAGCAACTGCTATTATTAGAAGTTATCGCTACGAGAGTTTGAGCTATGTGGTATATCATGTAATTGCATCTGAGGCTGCAGGTATGGTTTGTTACAACTTGTTTGGCCTTATTCGGAGTATAGATGTGAGATTCTGATATGGTAGATGATTTCAGAAGTTGAAATGTGGTTTTAAGGTTTATGGTCTAGGTTGGATAGCGAAATTGTATTTATATTGTGTCATCAGATCTCTATGAGACAGGGAGACGTGGGATCACCCTCTGGTATGTGCATGGTAAAATTTCACAACGATTTGATGGTTTTTGGAGCAACTCTAGGCACGTTCGAGGATGAATGTATGTTTATGTGGGGGAGGATGTAATGACCCGGCTGGTCATTTTGAGCTTTTGAACTTTGTCCGCCAGTTCTCGGGAATGGCTAGCCCCATGTGATGTATTATGACTTATGTAAATAGTCGGTTTTGGTTTTCAGGGTAGTCAGAATGAATTTGGAAGAACAATTCTTAGTTCGAGGCTTTAAATTTGAAAGGTTTGACCAAGTTTTAACTTGTTAGCATATGATCTCGAATTTGAATTTTTATGATTTGATTATCTCCGTTAGGTGATTTGGGACTTAGAACGTGATCAAAATGTGTTTTGGAGATCCAGAGTAGATTTAGGCTTGAATTGGTGAAATTGAATTTTTTTGGCATTTTCCGGTTGATAGGTGAGATTTTTATATAGGGGTCAGAATGGAATTCCGGAAGTTGGAGTAGGTCTGTTGTGTCATTTATGATGTGTGTGCAAAATTTCAGGTCATTGAGACGAGGTTTTACAGACCTTTTGATCAAAAACGAAATTTGGAAGTTTTTGGAACTTTAGGCTTGAATCCGATGTTGGGCTTGTCTAGTTATTCCAAACTGTTCATTTAGACTTACATTATGAGATATCTGATCAATTAAAGGCTTAAAAATGATTGTTATTGATTAAATGGTTAATTCGGGTGTTGTGTCGGCTGGCCTAGTTACACGATAGGCGTCGTCACGACCGGATTGGTTTTAGGATCGTGACAATTGTTGCCCCTGATTTCTATAACATTTATTATATGACATTGTCACTTTCCGACCAGATTCGCAACATATTTATTGCTTCATTAAAAACCCAAACCTAAGGATATTATTGTTAGGTAAGATTAACCCTTTTTTACTTAAATTTAATTATTTGAACTAAGGTTTATATTTTTTGGTCAAACAATTTGGCTCCGTTTTTGGGGATTTCCTAGTTAAATTTTTAGTTTCCTCTAGATCTACAACTAACACAGGTCACTAATATTAAAAAACCCAAGATCTCCTTTCTTTGTGTGTGCAAAATCCTACATGACAGGTAACCAAGAAGAAAGGACGAGAATAACAAGTGACTTCCCAATCAACCGCATGAATGGCATCAACGAATGATGAGAAACAACAGGAGGACACGATGCCCAGTGCATCCCCTAGGCGAGATGGGTCACTGCCACCACACTGCAGCATAACAAAACCTCGTGGTACAGGAGCCTCTGCGTCTTTAGAGGAAGGGAGGCTCCCAACTGTGAAAAAACTCCTCGAGATGTGGCTAACTAACACCCTAACAAGCGTCCTCAAATAACTCGCTCCAGGCACGATTGCAGAAACTGCAAGGACTTGTACGATACAACAAACAGTCGAGTAGTGAAACCAACCCCTCCTCCAGCTACGTTTAACTCAAAATTTCATTGATAGTGCAGGTGATCACGTCCTCGCAACAATTCTAAAGAAGGTAGAACAAATGGAGAATGAAAAAGCTCTACGAGACTAGATAAAAGAACACCAAGAATGGGTTGATAAGATACCGGGCGCTCCTAAGCTGCTGCTGAAAAGGGACACCGACTGGTTTGTCGAGCAGCCATACAGTGATGATGTAGCCCTACATGCCAACCAAAGACCTTCAAAATGCCGCCCTATCTCAGGATATATGATGGTACAACCGATCCTGAAGATCATGTGACTCACTATGTTACAGTCGTGAAAGGCAACGAACTCGCCAAGGAATAATTGTCCTCCATTTTGCTGAAAAAGTTTGGCAAAACCCTCACAGGAGGAGCATTGACGTGGAATTCACATCTACTAGCCCGCTCCATAGAAACTTTTGAAGAAACCAATGCCAGATCAAAAAAGGACGAAGCGAGAGTGAACGACATACCTGCTATTAAGCACTCCTTGTGAGAGGTACTGAGGGATTTTCTCGCCCGGTTCAGCCAACTAAGTATGACTCCGCCAAACGTATCCGAAGTGATGGCAGCCGAAACCTTTTAGAATGGGCTGAGTAGATATGATTCTAGAGCAACTAGAAAACTTTTGAGTTGGTTTATGAAGTATCCTTTGACCTCTTGGGATGAAATCGACAACTCTTATTGTGCCGAGGTCCGAGCATATGAGGATGACCTCAGCGGGCCAACTCACCAACTAACCTTGATACAAGCTGAATCCAAAAAAGACCAAAGAGACAACGCTAGAAGAGATCACATAATTTCGCGATCTAACAGGGGACGACATAAACCATATATCAGGACGAATCGTTGCACCCTCCCCCTTCTATGAAGTAGGCCAGTCCAAACCTAGGGCGGGAACTCATCGGAACAAAAGAGGAATGCCTCACTTATTATCTGCACAAAATTTTTGTATGTCACCTACAGAGATAGTCTTCGCTCCGGAGAAGCTAGGACCGAAAGTGAAGTGGCCACCGAATATGAAATCAGACCCGAACACAGAAAGCACGACACCCTCTATGAGTTCCACCAGGAATGTAGCCAAAGAGCTGAAGAATGAAGCACCCTAAGGCAAGAAGTCGTAAACATGTTGTGATAAAGGGCACCTCAAAGAGCTGCTAATTGACTGGGGAAGAACCAATTTTTCCAGAGGACTCGAACACCAAGGACCGCCAAAGCCACTCTCACCAACTCGTACTATCAACATGATCATTGACGGTAGCGATGATGCCTTTGTCAATAACATGAAGTTCAACACTATCCACAAACTCAAGTAATTTATCACCCATGAACGACACGACGAACTCAAAGAAAGTATTAACTTCGACAAGTCCGATGTCGACAGTTTGACTTTTCCTCTTAATGACGACCTTATTATTACTTTACAAATTTTAGATACCGACATTAAATGCACTGTAGTAGATGACGGGAGTGGAGCGTGCATTATCCATCCCCGAGTATTTACCTAAATAATAATCAAAGATAATAGTGTCACACTACATCACATTAACAGGTTTTAATAATACAGCTGAAAGGACATCGGGGAAATTAAACTCTTCGTTTTGGATGGTGACATAACTCTGGAAACAACGTTCCACATCATGGACTAAGCCACTGCGTACAATACCTTGGTGGGACGATCGTGGATACACCCCATGACAGTTGTCCCCTCCAGATTATACCAAGTAATTACATTCCCAACTCCATGGGGAATATTACATATATGAGGATAACAATGCACATACCACGAATGCACCACATTTCCTTAGACAATATGACCAACCAACAAAGAAAGGAAATGAAAAAGAGGCATAGCAATCAACAGGGTCGATGTCGGAGCACGATGAAACCGGGGACGACATCAAATATCCTGATATGGTCGAAGCTACAAGATCAACCATAGAAGGCCTCGACCCCGTTCAATTGGACCTCAGAGACCACAGAAAGAAGGCATATATCGGTTGCAAACTTCAGGAACAAGCAAATTCAGTAAATTCATAACAAGTAACATAGATTTATTTGCTTACAGTCATGCAGATACAACTAGGCATCCCAAAAGAAATCGCCACTCACAAATTAAATGTCAACCAATTGCACCCCAAGTGAGACATGTCAGGCATAAATTCAACTCCATAATTAATGATGCAGTGCACGAGAAGATGAAAAAAATGTTAGAAAATAGTTCCATCAGGGAGTCGAAGTACCCCAAGTGGGTTTCCAACGTAGTGAGGGTCAAAAAAAGAATGGGAAATGGAGGATGTGCGTGGATATCACAGATTTGAATAAAGCATGTCCGAAGGATTTGTTCTCATTGCCTCATATCGACCAACTCATCGATGCAACAGTCGCGCATGAGCTACTAAGTTTCTTGGACGCTTACTTAGCTATAATCGGATCCTCATAGAAGAAGAAGATCAGGAAAAAACCAAGTTTATCACCTACCAAGGAATGTACTACTATAATGCCATGCCTTTTATACTAAAGAACACATGGGTTAATTATCAAAGGTTGGTAACAAAGATGTTCAAAGAGTAGCTCAGCAAAACAATAGAGGTATGTATAAATGACATGTCGGTCAAGTCCAAAAGGGGAGAAGATCACATCGATCATTTGAAAAAAACTTTCAACATACTAAGACTATACGAAATGAAGCTGAACCAAGAGAAATTCATGTTCGGTGTAGCCTCGGGAAATTTCTTGGGTTTTATGGCATCATAGTGAGGGATCGAGGTCAACCCAGACCAAATCAAATCCATTGAGGGGATACCAGAACTCTTGACCACCAAAAAATATGTCCAAAGGTTCACTGGTTGCATCGCCTCCCTATCAAGGTTCATCTCGCAGTCATCGGATAGGCGGCATAACTTCTTTGGCATTCTCAACAAAGACAACGACCTTGAATGTACTTTTGAGTGCGTCCAAGTTCTGTGAGAAATAAAGGAATACTTGTCATCATGGCGCTTGCTTTCAAAACCTGAGTCGGGGGGGGGGGGGGGGAAGGGGCGTCTCCTCGTCTATATGGCCGTAGCTAAAGTAGCTGTAAGCAGATTCTTAATTCGCGAAAACAAAGGTATGCAATATTACATTAGTAAAACATTCGCCGATGCCGAAAACAGATAACCACATCTCAAAAAATTGGCTTCACGGAAGCAAAGACCTTACTTCCAATGCCACCCCATCTCGATTGTTATGACTTTTCCCTCAAGGAGCATTTTACATAAACCCGAGCTATCGGGAAGGTTGGCCAAATGGTCCACTAAGCTCAGCGAACACGATATCATGTACCAGCCATGAACTATAATAAAATCATAAGTACTCACCGACTTTAGTGCGAAAATAATGCCTAAGGTCGAAGAAGAAGCCCCCGAGCTTCCCTCTAAACATGAGACTTATGGGTCCTATACACTGATGGCGCATCCAACACATTGGGGTCCAAACTAGGACTCATACTTGAGGTCCCAACATGCGGAGCAATTCTCCAGTCCATAAGGTGGCCGTATATAACTATCAATGAGGCCTAGTACAAGGTTGTAATTGCAGGTTTAAGGTTGGTACTCAAATACGGAGCGAGACGATTGAAACTGCATTATGATTCCTATCTCGTAGTCAACAAAGTCATAAATACCTTTTAAATCAAATAACAAAGATTGCAAAAATTCTATCCCAAAATTTGCAAGCTATTGATTGAGTTCGACGGATGTCAACCTGACCAAATCCCATGAGCACAAAATATCGAGGCAGATGGCTTCGCCAAATTAGTTGCAACTACTAAAAACATCACATCCGAAGACAAAAAAATGGTCCTTCTCCTCAACTCACCACTAGACTAAGCCGAGGTAAGAACCATAAACTTAACTTGGGGCTGGCACAATCGTATTATAACATAATTGTAGGAAGACATACTTCATACGATAAAAGGCCAAGAAACTAATAATGCAAGCGGCTAGATACAGTATGCTCCATGGCGACCTGTACAAGAGGACTTACGGCGGCCCTCTAGTGAAGTGCTTGGGCCCGAACCAAACTCAACGCATCCTTGAAAAATTCCACGAAGACCATGGCGGGGCTCACACCGGCGGGAAATGGTTAGATGTCTCATACAGTCAGAATATCACTGGCCCACCATGAAAAATGATATCGTAGACTTTGTAAGGAGATGTAAACAACGCAAAAAGTAAGCCCCAATGATTCACCAAGTAGGAAAACATCTCCACTCGGTCACATCTCCTTGGCCCAATGGTTCATCAAATGGGGAATGGACATCGTGGGCCCCCTTCCAGTAGGGTGAGGTAATATTAGATTTCTTTTGGTTTTAACTGACTATTTCTCTAAGTAAGTGGAAGCATGAGAATTTTTCCAAATACGGGATTAGGAGGTAATCATCTTTATATGGAGATACATCATATGCCAGTTTGGCATTCCCAAAGAAATCGGCTGTGACAATGGACTCCCAAATTACAGGAAAGAAAACCACTGAATTCTTCAAGAAATGACATATCAAGAGGATACTCTCGACCCAATATCACCCCGCGGATAACGTGCAAGCAGATTCCTTCAACAAGTCAGTACTAAATATCATGATGAATAAGCTTGAAAATGCCAAGATTTTATCCGAAAATACTACCAGAAGTATTATGGGCCTACCCAATAAATACAAAAATGAGCATATGAGCGACACTCTACTCTTTGGTCTATGGGACCGAGGAAGTAATACCAACCGAGGTCGGAGAACCCAACCTAAGGTACTCCCATAAGAGCAGCATGAGTAACTATGAGAGCAAGAGGAAGAAACGCAATGAAGAGATATGGCCTACATAAGAATGGTGCCCTAAAAACAACAAGCATAACACTATTAAAACAAAAAATCAAAGGTCAGGGCGCTTAAAGTCATGGACTACGTATTGAAAGCCAAAACTCTAGCGAGCAAAGATCCCTGAAAAGACAAGCTGGTAATGAATTGGGACGGTCTGTACAAAATCACAGCAAAAGCAAATAAGGGTTAATTCCAACTAGAGACATTGGAAGGAAAGCTACTACTAAACAATTGGAATATCAGCCACCTCAAATACTTCAACTTCTGAGAGAAAAATCATCCCCCAAGTCATACACTTTTTCCCTCTCTTGAGTTTTCTCCCAGTTTGGTTTTCTCAAAGAGGTTTTTAACGAGGTGACGGAGGGAATGGTTTGAGTCAAAGTATACGAAGGCAGGGTCTTGATTACTATTTCGTTGCTCGATCTCTCAATACTCTCCAGGTAAACCAATGAAGGGACTAGATGGATTAGGACTGGAACGCCAGCCAACACCCAAAAATTTGTAAATTTCTCCAAGTATGTAACCAAGGCAACAATGTCAAAGCAATAAGAAATTTAGACTTATCAGCACACCTCGACCCCGCTCGAACAAACACCTATCGGCCCTCGGCCGCAATACTAATGAAAGGTTATGATCGACCCCACTCGTACAAACACCTATCGGCCCTCTTTTATAATATTAATGAAAATTTACGTTTGTCGCTACTCAAACAAACACCTATTGTACCTTGGGCTCAATACGAATGAAAGGTTACATCCGACCCCGCTCAAACAAACACCTATCATCCCTCCACATCAATACTAAAGAAAGGTTATTTCGACCCGATCGAACAAACTCCCATCGACCCTCGGCCGCAATACTAATGAAAGGTTACATTCAATCCGACTTGAACAACGAATAGAAGAACTCGCCCATTCTTTAATAAAATGTTATGTTCGACCCCTCTCAAACAAACACCTACCATTCCTCGACTGCAATTTGATGAAATGTCACATTCGTCCCCATTCGAACAAACATCTACTGGCAGTCGTTCGTGTTTTGACAAAGGTCATGATCGATTACGATAAAAAAATACCTATCGGCCCTCATCCACATCTCAAAACTAAAAATAGAAAAATGAAAAACAATGCATAATCGGCTCCAGCACCACTCCCGACTAAAAGACAACACCAACAAAGGAAAGAGTGAAACAAGTAAACAATAGAATAAAAAAACATACAAGTACAGAAAGTAAACCACGGGAAGGGAAGAAGATGTAGAGAAAAACTTTTGTATTTCATACTTAAACAATTTACAAAGGCCCGTGAATACGCCGACAAAATACAAAAAGTTACAAGGCAAAAATAAAACTACTAATTCCTACCATCAAAGATCTATACTGCCTTCACCACCTTGGACACTGATGTCCTTTCCATCTCGATTGCCCTCACCATTGCTACCTTCGCCTCAGGACAAGAAACATCATACCATGCGTCCTCATCAAGCCGGTCTATGCCCTTATCTTCTCCCTCAGCGGCCTCAGGTGTAGCTTGATCATACCCGCAAGCGACTTAAGCTTCACGAGCCTTAACACGAAAATCATAGGGAAACCTCAAAAATGAATCCTACCTTATGCAAATATTGAAACACATCCAACTGAACCTCAGCGGGAGTCCATTCATCATATAATTCCTGAGGAACGTTGGGAAAATTTGAAGTATGAGAACAAGATGGATGTGGAAGCAGTTGGGCATTCATAGCTTCTAAAGCGGCCACCCGATCATGAAGGATGTAGTTATCTTTCTCCAGCTCCCCTCTCCTCTCTAGTAGATCTTCTTTAGCTTTCGTAGTGGACTGGTAATTCTCCCGCTAGACCAGAGGGTCCTATTCGCCAACTGAAGAATCTCTAATTTCATCTGATCCTCCAAATAAGAAGATTACACCTTCTCAAGCTCACTTTACTTCTCGGAGGCTTCACCATCAAGGGCCTCAAATTGAAACCGACATTCTTCTAATTGCACGTGCAACTCCACCACTTGTGCTTGAAGGTCACTACATTGGGCCTCCATTCCCCTGCTGACCTCAAGATCCTATTCCCTACTCCTCGACGCCCCCTCAATAATGCTACATTTCTTGATGGCTTTCACCATCTCACCGTCCTTCTCCTTCAACTCATCGCGAAGGGCCTGCATATCGCTTCCTTCACAAAATCGCCTGCGAAACTCTAACACTTGAAGTACTTGTTTTTCAACCTCACAAATATTTCTCTATGCCTCTCCTCCCTCTCAGTGCTCTCAATCTCAGTAAATACCATCTACAATCACAAAAAGAAAAGAAGTAAGTCAGAAATGAAAACGCCCCGAAAAAAAGACAAAAAAAAGAGAAGGACAAAATACCAATCACTCACTCTAAGAGAAAGACCGAAAATACTCCTCAACAAAGTGACGTCATCCAACTCTTGGAGGGTCTTACCCTCTATATCAGAACAAAGAGGGCCTAGGCTAGAGACTACGTCCTCTATATTCTTCAGCAAGTCACGATCCATAGGAATCTCAATGGTCCTCGTAGACCCCTCCAACCTTATCTCAAGTTGGGTAAACCCATCCTCCATCATCTTTAGGTCGTCCGCATCAACGTCTGAACCCGAATCATCACCCTCCTCTAAGATGCCTTTGCCTCTCTCATTGTTTGGCAAAAGAAGTATTAGCAGCTAGTTTGGAAGTTGATGTCTCCTCTCGCCTTGAAGTATTGAGAATGTCAGTGGCCGGTCCTTGTGACTTCATCACCATAGAAGGAAGGGGAATATCCATGTCGGTTTCCGCCAACCTCGGGATCTCGGAACCAGATTGATATCATCTTTGATGATAATGGTCATCGTGCCGCGCAACAAAAAATCACCCTCCACTAAGTCAAAGGCTCGGGCGACCTCGTCGCCGTCATCTATGAACCTTTTATTACGAGGCATCAATTCCCCATCACCATGCAAAGGACCCTACTCCTCATTGATAAGATGGAACAACTAAGGAACTGAGGTTTGCACAACTGAAGAATGGGAAAATTCGGAAGCAGCTGCCGTCAGAGAATGATTGGGGCACGAATACAACTGCCATAGTCGAAGAAGGGAAAAAGCTGAGGGCATAACGGCTTTTTTCTTTGGGAACACAGGTGTAGGAGCTTTCTACCTCCTCAAAAATTATCTTGGTTGAAGTTAGGAATAATATAGGGAAAGGGGAAGGTCAACAAAAGTAAACCAAAAGAAAAAATAACTAAGACACTGGTAATAAAAGGAACTTACCAGTCAAGGGGATAGTAGTCCCAAATGTCTTAAAAAAGTCTGACCACTCACGGATCCCTACAACGTGAGAGAGGAGCCGACCAACCCAGTCTAAAATGTTCTAGACCAAAAGAGTAGGTGAGGTCCTGGCTGCATGAGAAAAGGACAAGAGGTCAAAGCCCAAGACTAACAAAAAAAATCAAATACTTATATACAAGGAAATTAGATACTTACAAGTATAATTCCAAGCCTAAGAAAAGTCGTTGATGTTGACCACCATGTTCTCGGGTCTAATGAAAAAGAAGTTACACCAAAATTAGCAGTTGACCTTGCCATCCATCTTTACCACCACGCACTTGCCTCCTCGTTGGTAGAGATTCAACATCGTCTCCTTATAATAGCTAAGGGCGAACATGTGTATTAAATGATGAAGTGTGAGTTCGACCTCGGTCAGCTTGACAAATTCTGTAAGCATCCTTATGAGTTTATAAATGGTGCGAGCTGAGCTGGGAAAATGCCATAATAGCAACAAAATTCTTCAACTAGCGGAAGGGGATGGAGAATGTGGCCGACTTGGAAGGGGTAGGCATAGAAGGTGTGGTACCCAGGACGATAGACCTGCACCGCATCCTACCTAGACGAGATTAATTCAATGTGATTGGGAAGGCAGAACTTGGCTTTAAGCTCTCCTAATTCCTTCTCCATCATCATTGACCGAAAGACTTCAGGGTCAGCATCAGGTAATTTGGAGATCAAACCTAGTATTAGGATTGCGAGGAACTATCTCCTCCACCAACGGGAAGCTTTCATCATCGTCGACGACAAGAACATTCTCCTCATAAGGGGGAAAATCAAGCTACCAATAAAATACTCATCCCTCTATTTCAAAAGAAACCAATTCTTAAGCCTAAGTGAATTCCTCCAACTGGGCTAACATACAAGCCTACACTGACACTTACTACTAATTACCAGAGCCATATAAATAACAATAACCTTTGTCCACAAACCACTCTATCAGACCCTAGCTCTCACACTCTACAGCGCCATTACATGACACGTAATGATAGAACCTCTACAATTACCACAGCCACTACGGCTAACCAATCAACTCAGGATTCATTCCCAGTCGTAATATAAAATACTTCAGATTTACCCATGTAAATCGACATTAACACCTATAATTTGCATGCTACAGTAGCCTATGGACCTAGGATTTTCCCAGTCCTAACAAATCAAAATGATTATGGTCCAGGTGATGACTATCATGTATCCACCACCCTTCCTTCTCTTCCCATATGCACTATTAAGCCACCATTTACATCTTCTATTACCACTAAGATAAATAACTCTGCTCTTAAAGTAATTCCTACATTATTAAACCCAACGACAAAGTGCACTAAGCTGCAAACTTCCACCATCAACCATGCAGAGTTCATCCTTCACAAACACTCCCAACAACAATTATCTTAGGGAGGCGATATACCACAACAATTAGTTCTTTCACCTTCCCCATTTGATCATGCAAGGTCCACAAATTCCTCACCCATCAACACCTCTGATATACACTTCCCAACCATAAATGACTGATCAGCCTCTCCAATTATGGTTGGAGATGGCCTCCAAGGATATGCCATGATCTTCACTTAAGAGCTCAACAACTAGGAAGTATTTCTACTAGTACAAAACCCAACACACTTAGCCGAAATTGTGATGGAGGAAATGAGGTTTGGGATGGAAGCTTATGCCCAAACCCAATGGTACACAACTAAGACTATACTTCTACTAGATCACCAGATGTCAAGTTCGCACCAACCACAATGGTCATATCCCATGCACCCCCAACTCCACACGTTAACCCATACATGAACCGCCTTCCGCTCTATCCTCCGCACCATTGGGGCCAAATCAATGCCCCTTGATTCTAACCAATAGACTCTTCAACCCTTTGTTGCCTTATTCAACACAACCAAGTCTATACGACCCACTAAATTCGCAAACAACACCACCTCCTACACAACCTCCATCTCTCTACTTATTCAACACAAAAATAAAATAGGAGCTAGTGGAAATCATAGTGGAGATGATGAAAACTTGCATGGAGTTTCCGTGGTTAAAGGGCATACATCTTTACAACCTCAATGAGTTGTACGAAAAAAATTTCATACTGAAATGCCCACCAAAGTTAGTTTTATGCAGTCTAATCTTTCGTCCGATGACAAATTGAGAGGTGGGGAAATATGTCATGGTCATAATTCTAATGCTTCAACAGACTCACTCACTAGAGGATCAGGGAATGATGGCCATGCAGGCTGCATATCCCAGAGTTCAGTTACAACTGAGCAGGTTCTCAATCCACCTCCAACCATGAATTTTATAGTTTGGAAATCGTGGTTCCCAAAATGCTGAATTTAGGTGCCATTTTAGATCTTTATTGGACAATCATAGTCCAACTTTGGCTATACTCTTGGAGACACACATGCAAGATCACACAGTGCCTCGAGACTATTTCCAGTTCACTAACATGTCACAGGTGCCTGCTAATGGGATCATAGATGGTTTGGTCGTGCTGTGGCATGACACACTAATTACTGTTGGCCCAAGTTCGTATGTAATTTTGAAGAATGACAAAATGAACTTAGTCATGGACCAGGTCCATCATATGAGACATAGTGTTTATCAACCTATATATGTGATATGCACGTGAAGGAGATAAGTCTCAAAGAAAAAGCAGCAATATCTTCTGAACTGATCGAAAAGGTTGCATATTGGATGACGAGAGGAAGTCTCCTTATGTGAAGAGGACACAATCCGTATCAAGGATAGAGTTGGAGTTTGTATTGTTCAAGGACTCAACTTTGATGGAAGATCAATAATTGAGTCACAATAAAACTCTAATTACTAACTCATTAAATAACTGTAATTTTACTCTTTTATAGGTATTGCATATATGCAGAAGTTAAACTAAATTGAGAGCAAAAGTGCAACGGAATTTTGCAAGCAATTTATGTGATATTTAAGTGTGCACTCCTGAAGCTACTTGAAGGAGATATAAGAACCAATTCTATTGTGTTTATTCTTATTCTAGTTCAATTGTTGTAGGTGGTTTAAAGTTGTACCTTTCCATCTTTCATACAAGAAATTGTATTAGGTACTTTGAGTATTGAAGTTAGAGTTAACTTGAAGGTGTCGCAGCAGTTGAGGATGTGTGCCACACAGGGATTAGAGTTAATCCTTAGGTTTACAAAGAGTTTCTATAAATGTTATTTTGGCTCACTGATTTTATTGGAAGTTTGGAAAAATCCTACTTAGTAGTAGGTCGTGAATTGTTTACCTATTTATCCAGGTGTTTTCCACGTAAAAATCTCCGTGTTCTTTATTTTTTATACTTTTAATTCCGCAAATAGTAGTAGTTTAAACACTTAGAAGAACTAGGTTCTTTTAGATCGAATATTGGGTACCGCATAAATCAACCCCCTCCCGCTGTTGTGTGGTATTAACGTTTAGAACAGCAATTGGTATCAGAGCGGGAATCCTTGAAGAAGTTAACACCTTAGGAAAAGATTAACATGAGTGCTCTACCTGGGAACTGGGAAGGGCAGTCCACTGCCAGGTCTCCATTTTTTAATGGACAGTACTACTCTTGGTGGAAGAAGAGTATGAGGGATCACATTATAGGAGAAGACTATGAACTCTGGGATATAGTTACCGATGGTCTTTTAGCAACTACAAAAAGAATGAGGAAGGAGTGGATGTACCAAAGACAAGGGCTGACTGCATTGCAAAAGACCTGAAGAAGTGGAGAAAATTGATAAGGACAAAAAAATGGCTTGTGGGTGGACTAGGTCCAGATAAGTACAGTAGGATCCAAAGTCGTAATACTACTAAGAAGATATGGGACACTTTGCAAGTGGCCCATGAAGGAACACCTCAAGAAAAAGATCAAGAGGAACATTGTTGTATTCTCAATATGAGAATTTTATAATGAAGGAAGGAGAGACTATCCAATAGATGTATACTAGGTTCACAACTCTGACAAATGAACTTAAGTCTCTTGGAAGGATTATTCTTGAAGAAAACAAGGTTGCGAAAATCCTGACAATGGTTTTAGCAGTCTTGTGGGAAAGCAAAATCACTGCCATTCAGGAACCCAAGAATATGGCTACTCTCAAGCTGGATGAACTGATTGGAAATCTTATGGCTTATGAACTGAGAAGGCAAACCATGAAGATGGATACACCCAAGAATGAGAGAAGCTTAGCTCTCAGAATTGTTGAAGGTTCAGATCTGTAAGATGATGAGATGACTATGATCACTAGAGATTTTAAAAAGTACCTGATGAGAGGAAAGTGTTCCTCATGAGGTACAACCTTTAACAAGTCAAGAACTCCTGAGAAACAAATCAATGAGGTTTGCTACAACTGTGATAAGACTGATCACATGATCAAGAACAACCCTCACTGGGAAATTTAATGGAAGAAAGAAAGGGCTAAACGAAGGAACAGGACGAAGGAACAAGTTCAACCAAAAGGAAACAAAGGTTCAACCAAGGTTATGGTTGCTGCTTGGGGAGAAACCTCATATGAAGACTCAGAGGATGAAGCTGAAGAAAATAAAACACTGATGGCCATGGGAGAATAACATGATGAACAAGAGGTAAGTATTCTGCATCTCAAAGACAAGATTAAATTTTCTAAAGAAAAGTTGGCTGAGGAATTACTAGACTTCATTGATGAGTCTGAGATAACTAACAATGAGAAGGAAGTTCTATCTAGGGAATGTGTGATCCTAAAAGCAAAATGCAAAAGTCTTAGTCTAGGGCTAATGAGAGTAATATCATAAATGCTGAGCTGAAGAACCGGGTTCTTGAACTTGATAACAGTGTCCTAGAACATAGGTCTGAAAACTTAAAACTAAAACTAGGAACAGGAAAGAAGAAAGCTCTTCACACATATCCCACTTTAGAAGAAAAATTGGGAAAAATAAAATATGAATTGTATAAGAAATATGAATTCATCAAAGTCCTAAAGGAAGATCTAGGAAAGGTAAAACATGAACTAGACATAACTTGCAAGTGGAACAAGGCTTTTAATGCACTCTCTTGGCTGCAAGAGCATCATAGTAGCAACAAAAGAGGCCTTGGCTATGGGACTCAAGCTCCAAAATGGGACCCTAAAATCAAGTACCTCACACTTTATGAAAATAAAACATGCACACATTGTGGCAAGGCTGGCCATTACAAAATTGAATATAACGCAAAAGAAAAGGCCATTCAAAAGAATAAAGCCTTTGTTCTAGAGAAAAAAATCTTCCTGGATGGGCAAGAAGGAATTTGATTCATCTTTTTGCCTATAGAAAGGGACCCAAACTAGATTAGGTTCCTAAGATTAACCCCTGATTTCTTTTTGCAGGTTCAAGTGAAAGGGAGGAGCCAAATATGGTATATGGATAGTGGCTTCTCAAAACACATGGCAGGGAACAAGAATCAATTCCTTTCACTTGAGGGCTTAAAAGGAGATAATGTCTCCTTTGGTAATGGAAAGAAAGGTGAGATCATTGGGGTTGGAAAGGTAGGCAAAACAGATTCTCATTCCAAAGAGAATGTCCACATGATAGATGACTTGAAATATATCCTAATAAGCGTGTCACAATTGTGTAATAGAGGTAACCTTGTGGATTTTACCTCCACCAAATAATTTGTGATTAAACTTACCACTGAAAAGATTATTTTGCAGGAAAAAAGAGTTACGTATTTACATTGTAGATGTGTCTACTCTCTCAGAAAATGAACTCACTTGTTTAAGTGTGTTGGTTAATGATCCCTTCCTGTGGCACAATAGGCTTGGTCATGCAAGTCTAAATCAGCTTAACAAATTAGTCTCTAAGGAATTGGTGATAGGGTTACCTAATATTAAGTTCAAGGAAGACAAAGTTTGTATGGCATGTGCAATTAGTAAGCAGGTAAGATCATTTTTCAAAAGCAAGAAAATGGTAAGTACAACCAAGTCGTTGGAACTGGTCCATATGGATCTATGTGGTCCAATGAGAATCATGAGCAGAGATGGAAAGAAATATGTAATGGTGCTTGTTGATGATTATTCAAGATTTACCTAGGTTCTATTTCTAACCTCCAAAGATGAAGCATTTGACATGTTTACTGCATTTGTTAGAAAAACTCATAAACAATTAGGAAATCAACTTGCATCCATTAGATCTGATCATGGAATTTAATTTGAAAATTCCAAGTTTGCTGAATTTTGTGATTAAAATGGTATAGATAATAATTTCTCTACCCAAGCACCCCTTAACAAAATGGAGTAGTTGAAAGGAAGAATAGAATTCTTGAGGGTATGACTAGAACCATGGTGCTTCTAGTAAATTTCCTCACACTTTATGGAAAGAGGCTGTAAACACTGCATATTACATAATCAATAGATGCATGACTAGACCTCTGGTAGAGAAGACTCCCTATGAGTTACTTAAAGGGAGAAAACCAAACATATCTCGTCTTAGGGCATTTGGCCGCAAGTGTTATGTGCACAATAATGGAAAAGACTCCCTAGGTAAGTTTGATCCTAGAAGTGATGAGGGAGTGTTCTTGGGATATTCTTCACATAGAAAAGCATATAAAGTTTTTAATAAAAGAAACTCTGTGTGTAGAAGAAAGTGTACATCTAGTATTTGATGAAACTAACATTCTTTCTGAGAGATAGGAACATGAAGACGAAGCCATTGGATTGTAAAGGAATTGACTGAATCCTCAGCACAAGTCAGAGTGGCATCAAAAGAGGGAACAAGTCCTTCAAATAAGGGCAACCTGATAGGGGGAACAAATCAAGGAGAAATTGAATCAAACCCCCTAGAGGAACCTGTTCATGAACCTATTCCTCAGCAACAGAATATGGGAGAGACGTCTAGCAGAAACCAGTTGGTTGTGAAACCTCACAAGTGTCAAAGCTCTCATCCCATTGAGAACATTATTACTAATCCAATAACTGAAGTCAAAACTAGATCACAACTGAAGAATCTGTATGTTTTTTATTCTTTCCTACTCTTATTTAACCTACACATGTTGTTGAGGCTTTGCAGGATGCAGATTGGGTGAATGCAATGCACGATGAACTCAACTAATTTGAAAAATATAAGTTTGGAATCTAGTTCCAAGACCCAAGGACAAATCAGTCATTGGAAAAAAATGGTTCTTCAGAAAAAAACTTGATGAAAATGGAACAGCTACAAGAAAGAAGGCTAGGCTAGTGATTCAAGGCTACAGCCAAGATGAGGGTATTGACCATGTGAGACATTTTCTCCAGTTGCAAGACTAGAGGCAATCCGACTCCTCATAGACTTTGCATCACACATGAAATTCACTCTCCGTCAGATGGATGTCAAAAGTGCCTTCCTGAATGGCTATCTAAAGGAAGAAGTGTTTGTGAAACAATCTCCAGTGTTTGAAAGCAAGGAATGTCTTGAGCATGTGTAAAAGTTAGACAAAGCTCTTTATGGGCTTAAGCAGGCCCCAAAAACTTGGTAACGACTATCCAAATTCGTACTGGAGCAAGGTTACAAAAGAGGTAAAATTGATAGTACCTTATTCTTAAGGGAAAGAGGTACAGATCTCCTTGTTGTGCAAAGTTATGTGGATGTCATCATATTTGGGGCTACTACTGGTAGGCTGAGTACGGACTTTATAAAACTAATAGGGAGTGAGTTTGAAATGAGATGATGGGTAAGCTTAACTTCTTTATAGGCTTGCAGATCAAACAAAGTTCAAATGGAACCACAATTCATTAACATAACAGAAGTATACAAACGAGCTAATTAAGAAGTTTAAAATGGAGGATTCTAAAGAAATAGACACACCCATTGCAATTGCCACTAAATTAGATATTGATAAACCTGGTTCGCCAATTGACCAAAAGTTGTATAGGGGTATGATTGGTTCACTCTTGTATCTTACTGCAAGTAGACCTAACATTATTTTCAGTGTAGTCTTTGTGCTAGTTTTCAAGCAAATCCAAAAGAGTCCTACTTGACTGCTATCAAGAGGATACTCAAATACCTGAAAGGCACTATTGATCTGTGTCTTTGGTATCATAAAGGTAGTAATTTTGATCTAGTAGGATATGCTGATGCTAATTATGCAGGTTTCTTTGTGGACAGGAAAAGCACCTCAGGTATGGCACACTTCCTTGGTTCATGTCTTGTGTCATGGGCCACCAAAAAAAAATTCAGTAGCCATGTCTACTGTTGAAGCTGAGTATGTTGATGCTGATTCTTGTTGTGCTCAATTGCTATGGATCAACAACATCTGGTAGATTTTGTAATTGAAGTAGGATGTATTCCAATATTCTGTGATAACAGTAGTGCTATAAGTATGACAAAAAACCATGTTCATCATAAAAGGTCCGAGCATATAGATATTAGATACCACTTCTTAAGAGAAAACTATGAGAAAGGAATGATTTTAATAGAATTTTGTGCTACTGATAAACAAATAGTTGACATTTTCAGTAAATCACCGAGCAAAGAAAATTTTGAGAGGAATATGTTGGAATTAGGGATGATTAAGATCACCTAATAGGTACAGTTCAGAATGCACAATGAAAAAAAATGAAAAAAATGAAAAAAGTATATATATTTTTGATTAGAAGTTCTAACTTTGTGTTAATATCTAGATCAATTATTACTCAGTTTCATACTTTAATTAGTATACTCCTGTGACATGTGTATATATATGATTCACTGATCTCTTACAAAGTTTCTTCTATTTTTGCATTTGAGGCATGTTCAAGAGAGTTCTATATGAAGAACCTGGTTCATCAGTATGTGTTCATATGAAAAGCTCAGGTATGTTTTTTATACTCTGCACAATTAGAAAGATTAACTTTTCAATCATGAGAAGAACTCTTATACTCATCAAATTCCCAGAAATTCTATATGTTGAGTATTTAACCGGTTTCGTTCCCCTAGAACTCTAAAAATGGGATTTTTGCCTAAAATCAAAGAGACCAAAATTCTACTTTGATTAGACTTCTAATTGAATCCTTATAAAGCTATCATTACTGCAATTAATTCTAATCATCTTTAAATACACTCCACACCATTCTTCATTAGTTCATAACTTTCAAAAACCCTCTCCAGTTCTGATCATCTCTTTTCTCTCCAAAATTCCCAAATTTTTCTCAAGAAATAATCCGTCATGGATAATCCCCAAGATAATCCTGGTACTCACTCACAAGTATCCCCTTCCAATACATCTTTATCTACACCCCCTGTGAAACCCCAAAACCTAGGTTTCGTAGGCAGAAAATACTGGCCAGAAAACTGTAGCTTCTGGAGCTTTAAGGAAAGCTCTAAGTGAAAACTTGAAGGCTACCCAGAAGAAGGAAGTTCATGCTCAAGAATCTGACTCAAGCTCTGAGTCTAATGATTTTATTCCTCCCAGCGAAGGTGAACAACATGGGTCTTCTAACACTGACAAAATTAAAGAAACTCCTAGTGAGATAAGTTCTCATGTAGTATTCTCTGATGTGGTTGAAAGAGTAGATAATAGGTTTGTTCTGATTGGTCCTGTGAGAGATGTAAAGGGGGATTAGTCAAGTAGGAGTGGAGGTAAAAATAAAAGTAAAAAGATAGATGGAGATAGTACTGATAAGAGGAGAAATGAGAATGAAAAATTTCTTGCTATATGTGGAGGTGTTGAAGAGAGTGGCAACAAATCAGGGGGAAGTGGTTCTGGAGAGGCTGCTGAAGGGCTTGTTCATCTGAGCAAGCAACAAGATGAACCTGGTTCATCTGTTGAGGAAACTCTGGCTGATATTCTGAAGAAGGTTGGGGCAAGTTATGATCCAAAGAAGCGCAAAGCTTCCACGCAAAAGGCACCAACTGCTTCCAAGCCGACAAAGAAAAGCAAAAAGTCAACCCCAAAACCTACTGTACCTTTAGTACCCAAGGGAAGAGCCACTAGAAGCAAAGTCAAACAAAGTAAAGCTGAGTTACAGAAAGCTCTGGAAGAGAGCAATAAGAAGAAGAAATAAAAGGGAAAATCAAAGGTTGTGGAGAGTTCTGAGGTTGCAGAAGAAGATGAAAAGGAGATGGAACTTATCCATCAAGAAAGGGGAATAACTGTGGAGATTCTTACACCCAAACCAAAAAGGTCCAAGACTTCTTCCAAGAAGTCTTCCTCCGATCTTGTATCTGTTGAACCCTCAGTAGCCAAAAGAACCAGATCTATAGTGAAAAGGAAGCAGGTAAAAATTACTGAAGAAGAAGCAAAATGGAGTGGAGAAGAAGAAGAGGGGAAATCTGAGAAGGAGCAAGATATCTTTGGCAGAAGAAAGATTTTGAAAGGAAGATTATTGGAAGACCTGGATGATCCAGGAATGAGAAGACTAGTGGATGCCCTAGCTGCATAAGGGTAGAAGGACTTGGTTCTTGAAATGGATGGAAAGCTGGCCAGGAAGGAGCCGATTGAGTTTATAGCCAATGCCACTGTAAAGAATGGGGTTGTCACCAGCCTGGTGAAAGGAGTAAATGTATAGTTTGATGAACCTAAATTGGGTGAGATTCTGGACATACCCAGTGTGGGTGACGATGATTATACAAGGCAGAGGTAGCCCTGTCTGTATTCTCTTCCTATTGCACTCCAAATCGCCAGAAATTTTTGTGATGCTGCAACTGCTAAAGATGTGTCTGAAGTTAGGTTTATGCATAAAAGTGAAATAAGGCCTGAGCATAAGGTCTTGTTTGAATTTGTTAACAAGTGCCTACCGCCCAGACAGGAGAGTAGACACACTGTAAAATATATGGACCTGGTGCTTATGGAGTGTCTTATGTGAGGACAGTAGATATACTGGCCTGCTTTTATTGTCAAATTACTGGACAAGGTGATAAATGGCTCCAAGGCTCATGTCACTCCATATAGGTCCCTATTGACTACTGTTCTAGATATGCTAAATATGCCTTTGAAGAAATAGGAGATGGCATCAAGCAAGGAACACTTTGGCATCAAGACTCTTCTGTCTTGTGACTATTCAGTCAATGCCACCCCAGTTGAACCTGGTTCATCTCTAAAGACACCTGTGAACAACAAGTTTAGGGCTTTGGTTCAAGAGTGTGGAACTAAGGATGCTGAAATTGCTAGGCTTCAGGCTCATGTTGCAGAATTGGAAACTGAGAGAGATGGCCTTAGAGCTGAGCTAGAAAAGGAAAAGGAGAAGAGTGATGGGATGCTATAGAATCTGCTCAACCTTCTCCAAACCCAACCCTCTAGTTCTTCCAAGCCTTAGGTCCTCCAGTTGTTGTCTTCTGAACTAGTCTAATAACCCCCCAGTGACCCAGATTAGGGACTTTTTCTGTCTTTTTTTGCTCATGTTTTGGAAGTTTTTTCTATCTTTTTGTTGTTTGTTGGTGGAAACATATCTTATCAATGAAAACTATTGTTTTTCTTGTTCTATGAAGATTCTATTCTTAATAGTTTGAATATGTTTGTTGATATTGATGATTTGATCCATGTTTTCACTTGCAGTTGCCCAAGTGGCCATAAGTAATTACTAAAATTTGGGATTCACATTGCATGCAACTTTTCGATGATGCCAAAAGGGGGAAGAAATATTGTTCTTTAATCTTTATTCTGAATAATGTGATATTTATAACCTAATTAAGCCTGGTCCTTGATGATAAGTTAAAATTCTAAGTTAATGTCTTGATAGTTAAGTTGAGTTCCTACAGGTTCTTTGATCAGTAAAAGCACAGAGTTTGTCATCATCAAAAAGGGGAAATTTGTTGGCCCAAGTTCAGATGAAGTTTTGAAGAATGACAAAATGAACTCAGTCATGGACCAGGTCCATCATGTGAGACACAGTGTTTATAAACCCATACATTTGAGATGCAAGTGAAGGAGATAAGTCTCAAGGATCAAGCAATAATATCTTCTAAATTGATCAAAAAGGTTGCATATTGGATGAGGAGAAGAATTCTCCTTATGTGAAGAGGACACAATCCAAATTAAGGATAAGGTTGGAGTTTGTATTGTTCAAGTACTCAACTTCGATGGAAGATCAACAATTGAGTCTCAATCAAATTCTAATTACTAACTCATTAAATAGCTGTGATTGTTATCTTTTTAAGATATTGCGCATACATAGAAGTTAAACTAAATTGAGAGCAAAAGAGCAACGCAATTTTTCAAGCAATTTATGTGAGATTTAAGTGTGCACTCCTGAAACTACTTGAAAAAATTAGAAGAACCAGTTCCATTGTGTTTATTCTTATTCTAGTTCAATTGTAGTAGGTGGTTTAAAGTTTTACCTTTCTGGCTTTCATAGAAACAATTGTATTAGGTACTTTGAGTATTCAAGTTAGAGTTAACTTAAAGGCATCGCAACAGTTGAGGTTGTGCACTGATAACTATGATTTTAACACATTTTGTGCCCATACTTGCCTAAGCTTTGTGTGTGAATTGCCATAAATTAGCCCCAAAATGCTTACAAGTTGCGCTTGATTGCTGGTTTGAGAGATAATATGACAAATGTCAAAGACTGGCTCAAAAAGGAGGAAAATATACCAAGTGTCAAAGACAAGTGAAGTGGAAACAAGGAAGCCTAGCGCGGACCGCACTCCTTTTCCATGCGCCCGCGCTAAGAGTTCAAAGTAGTAACCTGCGCGGTCCGTGCTCATTCCTACGCGGCCTACGCCTGTGGCAAGTTCTATATCTTTTACCTGTCATTCTATGCATATTTTGGTAGTTGGGATTGGGGACAATGCCAGCTTTTATTCGTGGGGATGCGCCCTACTATTTTGATTGATATTTGGGATGACTGTATATATTCTCTTTACTTTTAACAGATTTGTAGTTGATAAATGGTTTGTATGTAACTTTTCATTCTAGATGCTTTTCAACTTTATGTATATATTCATTACCCCCAGTTGTATATTCCACTTCCCTTTTGTACATATTCATTCAGTTTTTTATTTTGATTTTCTGGGTTTTCTATAAAAATTTTCATTTTAGTTGCATAGTTAGGCTCGTAGGATTTTTTTTGTTTTGGAATTTGCAATAAGCCCTTGGTTTTCTTAATGCCACGGTTCTTTCTAAGGGTAGAGTGTTGTGCAAACCGGGTGGATCTTCCCAATGATAGATGGCATGACAACCTTCTTAAGGGTTTGAGTCCGTTTTTTATTTATCTTTTTGATATTCAAGTTTTTGCAGTTAAGGGTACCTCAGGTAAAGTTTAACTTGATCCTAACACATTTGCCTTTGATCCCATGGTCAAAGACAAGATGTTGTGTTTCATATGGTGAAAGTCGTGGCCTTGAGACTCTTGTGTTGACCAAACAATCATTATGTGGTCATTTTGGGCCATTGTGCGCTTGAATCGTAACTAAGGTCGTTGTGGGCCCTCGACTCGATGTTTATAGCGATCCTTGAGTGTGTATGGTGAGAATTTGAATTGTGAGCCCAAGTACTGAGCCGATAGTCTAGAACGTGCCCTGAATATTTGTTGAGGAGAAATAATAGGTGAAACTCGACTTAAGAAGTGCTTATAGGCTCTCCTTGATTCCAAAATGCCAAATTTGAACAATTTCCATGACCTACCAATGGAATGATCCCTAGTTCACCACTTTTGAGCCTTAAACATTCTTCTTTCATAAACCAAAGCTACAAGCCTATACCCATTCTCAATGAGACCCTCTCTTGGTACCCAAATTTTCCTTAAATAATGGAAAATATCTAAGTTTGGGGGGAAAGACAAGAAAGGAATCAATGTGGTAAAAAGGTATAAAAGCAAAAAAAGGGCAATAAAAAGGAGAAAAAGATAAAAAGAAAGACAAATGTGAATAAGATCCAAAAAGGGAATCCAAGGACAACCAAAAGTGATAAAGGTGTGGAAAAAGTAGACAAAAGAGAAAGTTTTGAATTGCATAAGAAAGAGTGACAATGTGTCTCTCTAACTCCTTGAAAGAAGTGAAATACTCAAATGAGTCAAGAAAATGTCCCAAAATGGACCAAAAGAAGTGCTCAAGGGAAGATTGAACCCAATTAAGCAAAAATATGTCTTACCTTTACCCAAAAGCCATTACAATGACTCCACAAAATTCCTATATGATCTTGAGTTGAAGGAAGCCTACATTAGTAGATACTTACATAAGGGGCAAGCATATGGTACTTAGAGCGGGACTTGTGACCTCTTCCTTGAGAGAGATGAGTGAAAATCCATCAACATCGGTTTGTGTGTTAATACTCTAAAAGGTACGGTTCACTTAGGGAGAGTTGAGGATGTGTGAGTTTGGGTTCCACATTAACCAAAGTAATTGAGAAAAGTTCTTTGATGAAATGCGTCAACTCTTGATGCTCTTGTGTCACACTATATTCACAAGTTTTCAAAGTTTAAATGTGTTAATGATGTATTCACATTGAGGGCAATTGTTAGTCCCAATTGATGCTTGTTGAGGTTACTTTAAGATAGGCAGGAACTATTTGGATATTTTCCTATGAGGGGTAGGTCTTATTTTAGTTTCTTGAGGACAAGCAAAGGTTTAAGTTTGGGAGAGTTGATAACTATGATTTTAACACGTTTTATGCCCATACTTGCCTAAGCTTTGTGTGTGAATTGCCATAAATTAGTCCCAAAATGCTTACAAGTTGCGCGTGATTGCCAGTTTGAGCGATAAGATGACAAATATCAAAGACCGGCTCAAAAAGGAGGAAAATCTGTCAAGTGCCAAAGACAAGTGAAGTGGGGAACAAGGAAGCCTAGCGTGGACCGCACTGCTTTGACACATGGCCGCGCTAGGATTTCAAAGACTGGGTATTTTCAGTGGTAACATGCACGGTTCGTGCTCATTCCTACGCGGTTCGTGCCTGTGAGAATTCGGAGATCAAAGAATGCAGAGCAAAATCCACGTGGCCGCGATACAAAACAGTGCAGTCCGCGTGGAAGAGACTCAGAGGCTACCAAATTCAAGGCAAATCCCTCGCGGCCGCGCACCAAAATAGTGCGGTCCGCGTGGTTGACATTCAGAGAGTTGAACTTTTGCCAAGATTGTCGAACACGGCCGCGCCCCTTTTATTCGTGGTCCGCGTCCATTATCCAGCACGGTCGCGCCACCTTCTTATGCGATCCGCATCCCCAGCTTCAGAAAAGTCACTTGAAAGGCCAAGACCCCTGCGCGGCCGCACTACATCTATGCACGGTCCGCGCCAGCCCCGCGGGAGCATTTTTGTCCAGTTTTTCCTGTGCATTATAAATAGAATATTTTTACTTCTTTAGGTTAAGTATTAGATATCAGATAGCAGTTGCACTTGTGACTTGGAAGTTTTAGCCTATTTTGGCAATTTCATCTTGTTCTATCATGAATTCTAGTAGATTAACATTATAGTTAATTAATATGTCAATTTTATCTACTGTTTGTTCAATTTTTGATTCTATCATGTCTAGCTAAGCCCATTAGCTAGGGTTGTTGCTCAATCTTAGTGTGGGTAATTAATAGGTGTGATTATTTAATGCTTGAATGATGTTGGGTATTTGCTATTTGGGTTAATTTATTGATTTTATTAGGTTTTGGTGGTTGCAAACACTAAGTCTAGCTTAGTGGGTCTTGACTCTTCTCTAGAAAGAGGGTCTATGACCCAAAAATTAATTCAATAAGGAATTGGGATGGACCCATGAGAATGGTAGTCTCAATTAATGGGTTAAACCTTGAGAGAGTAATTACCCAACTTGAATCCTAAGTTGCTTGGGAAAATTGGCCTACCCAATTGGTCTCGAAAGAGTCAATTGGGCAAAATCACTCTCTCTACCGAGAGGTGTGAGAGTGAGTGCAATCGTGCAACGGTTATAGCATAAGCCCCATTACCATCGTTCTTGTATTAGGAATCTCTACCCTTTAGTTGACCACCTAGGTAAATGCCATGACGCTAGTGCCTTTCTCTATCTTGCATACATATTAGAATTAATATCCTAGCATAAATTAGTTTTAATTAGTAGTTGTTAAATTGTAGTTGATAATCATAAAAATTCCAAAAATGTTAGAAGTACAATTAGGAGTTAAAACGCATTTCTAGACCAAACAAATACTCGACTCCACTTCATGCTCGCTATAGAAATTGACCCCGATACCTCTATTGGCTAAAAGTCTTAGCGCCCGCTCTTCCTAAGGTTATGTCCGCCGCGATCATGTGTCATACTGGGATTAGTTCTAATCCTTAGGTTTACTAAGAGTATTTGTAAATACAATTTTGGCTCAGTGATTTTAGTGGAAGTTTGAAAAAATCCTACTGAGTAGTAGGTCATGGTTTCTTACCTTTTTAGCCAGGTGTTTTCAATGTAAAAATCTCTGTGTTCTTTATTTTCTATACTATTAATTCCGCAAACAGTAGTAGTTAGAACACCTAGAAAAACTAGGTTCTTCTAGGTCATAAATTGGGTATCACACAAATCAACCCCTCTTATATGGTATTGATGTTTAGAACATCACACTCCTTGTCCAAATATGCCCATCCATTCCCAAATATTTATAATCTGGTATTCATGCTAGTAACTGTTCTGACGTTAGGAATATACTATGGAATAATTTAATATATTTTCATGATAACTATGTAAATGGACATTGGTTGTAGGTGGGGCTTTTAATGAAATTCTTAGTGCCAATGAGAAATTTGGGGGCCTCCCAATGAGTAATAATAGAATATATAACTTTGAAAATTTTATCAATCAACGCAATTTGATGGATTTAGAGTTTAGGGGTAGCTGTTACACTTGGACCAATAGACGCCGCCATGGCTATACAATCTTAGTATGACTAGACCGTATCTTAACAAATTATGATTGGTTTAATATATATCCCGAGGCAACGGTACAAAATTTACCAAGAACTTACTCGGACCACTGTCCACTTTTAATAACCCTGGAATCTAGGCGCCCTTTTCATAAAAAGATTTTCCGCTTTGAGATAGTATGGACATCACACCCTCAATTCCAACAATTAGTGCATCAAGTCTGGACTAATAATTCAGACCTCATTCATATGACCAAATTATTTTAGGAAGAAGTCGTTCACTAGAATAAATACACTTTTGGAAATATCTTCAATCATATCGTAAACTTAAGTTACTAGCTCGACTTACGGGTATTCAATCTTCAATTCACTATTTTACCAGTAACTTCCTTCAAAATTTAGATCAACGGCTTATAGAAGATTATAGTAACATTGTGCGTTTATAGAAAAAATTTTGGAAACTTAAATCTCGTATAGCATGGCTGAATGACGGTGATGCCAACACTAAATTTTTTCATATTACCGCACTTCAACGCCGATAGGAAAATAGGATAAACGGCTCTAAAAGACACTGTATGAAATTGAACTTTCAACACTGATGAAATCCAATTGCAAATCTTTGATTACCTCCAACACTTGTTTTCAACAGAACACACATTTTCTTCTGATGATATTCTACTGAATCAATCCCAAATAATAGAGCATGCTGCCTTCCAGCTATTTGAGGCGGCTCTTGATGATGTCAAAATTATTAAAGCCCTCAACGGGTTCAAATCTTTCAAAGCTCCAGGTCCTGATGGCCTATATCCTTTCTTCTATCAAAAATATTGGCATGAAGTAGGCCATACAATTAAAAAAGTTTGCCAATAATTTTCACTGACAAGGTCATTTCCTATGACCTTAATCGCACTTATATATGCCTTGTTCCGAAAGTCAAGCATGCATAAATCTAACAATACATGCCTATAAGTTTGTGTAATATTGTCTACAACTTAATTATTAACATAATAGTTAATAAGCCGGAGCCTATTCTTCCAAAAATTACAGGCCCAACGCAAACTAGCTTCCAACAGGGTAAAAGAGCTTCAGACAATGCTATAATAGTTCAAGAAATTATTTCACATTTCAATAAGATGAAAGGAAAAACTAGTTACATGCTTCTTAAGTTAGACCTTCAAAAGGCCTTTGATCGTCTAGAATGGTCTTTTGTACGGAAAATACTTTTATACTTTAACATTCCTAACTCCTTAACAGAATTAATCATGCCCTATATTACTACTACAACTATGTCAATACTCATTAATGGAACACATACAACCTACTTTTCTCCTTCAAGAGGCATTTGCTAAGGAGGTTCTCTGTCTCCTTACATATTCATTATGTACATGAAACTTTCCCATATGATTAATCAATCAGTAGACTATTTAAACTGGTACCTATATGCATTTCCAAACATGGTCCGCATATATCCCACCTTTTCTTCACTGGCAATATCATGCTACTATCAAAAGTTAACACGTAAAGTTGTCATGCTGTTATTGACGTTCTAAATCACTTCAATCAAATATCAGATCAAAAAATAAACTTCCTAAATTGGTAAATATTTAGGTTTCACTTCAATCAAAATATTTGTACTTCAACCTTTTTCGATGAACAAAGGACAGTCTTTGTTAAATATTTAGGTTTTCCAATATTTACTAATCGACCTCGTAATAGCAACTTCTAGTTTACTCTTTATAAATTTAAAAGTAGACTAGCTGGGTGGAAGACAAAATTCTTATTTAATTAGGGAGGAACTACTCTCATTAAATTTGCACTAAATACTCTTTCAAACTATGTTATGCAATACATTTATAGTCCAGCTACTATTATTAACAAAATGGATCGCTACCAAAGAAATTTTCTTTTGGAAACTACTGAGACACGAAAAAAATTACACCTTCTTAGATGGGACCAAATTACAACTCCTACGATATGGGGGGGGGGGGGGGGGGGGGAATTAAATATACAAAACCGTAGAGCTAAGAATTATGCTTTACTAGAGATCCTCGCTGGGAGGATTTTCCAAGATTCACACTCTCTTTGGGAAATGACTCTCTTAAATAAATACCCCCCTCAAAAAAATATTGCAAATTGTTCTGCAACTTGGCGTAATATATTGAAGGGTTGAAATTACTATCAACGAGGTATTAAGTGAAAATGCTCTTTTGTTTTTGTTTTTGTTTTTTATTTTTATTTTTTTATTGTCTTTCCTTTTCTTTTTCTAAGTCGAGGGTCGATTGGAAACAACCTCTCAATCCTTTCGGGTGGGGATAAGGCCTGCGTACATATTACCCTCTCCAGATCTCACCATGTGGGACTATACTGGTAGTTGTTGTTGTTATTGTTGTTGTTGAGGTATTAAGTGAAAAGTGGGAATAGGGAACTACATTAAGATATGGACTGATCCATGGATTAACACAGGAACAACTTTAAGCTCCATGTTCACAGGACCACTACCAGGGTCCCATGGCACATATACAGTCTCTAGTGTACTAAAAACAACGCATGGAACTGGGCAAATTTCTGCTTTGAAATGCACAAGGACATGAAAAGTATATTTATAAACAATACCTCTCTAATTATACACAGCAACAAGATCAACTGATTTGGGGTCTAACAAATAACAGACAATTCACAATACAAACTATGTACAAGGAGCTTACTACAAATATTCCCATCTCCCACACACAACAAATGATTTTGCTTGGATCTGGAACCTACCAATCCAACCAAAAAGGACTGCGAGCACTCATTTAAGGACTAAATCTAGCCATCCAAATACAATTGCTACTGCTGGAAGTGGAAACAGATGCAAAGGAGGTAACCACACTGTTACATACTGATAGTTCAAAATACTTAATTTCTGATTGCAGGTACCTCCTCAGTTTGCTACATGATCCAGTAGTTCGACATGCGTACATGGAACAAAGTGGGGTAGCAGATCAACTTTCAAAGCTAGAAAGCAGGATGCGACTTGCTGATAGGTTGCAAATTTTTGTTAATCCACCACCTTTTGTATCAAACCAGGTGCTGGCAAATCAAATGAGAACAACAACTCAACGCATGGTTCCTATATCACATTCGCAGCAAAATGTAGATCAAGGCAGCAACATATGGTTTGTTACTGATAATGTACCTACTGAGATTGTTGCAAATAGTGTTTTGAAAATAGATAGGAACACAACAGCCTCTACTAATATCGAGAATTGCCAGTGTGACACCTTTAGGGGCGATATCCCACGTAGAAATGGTATAGCTACTATTAGTATATGTAACATGGTGCATGAGCACCACACCTCATACGCAACTTTTAATCTATGTAAGTTATATTTTGGACCCAAAAAAAACCACTGAAAATTTTAAAACCAATAGCAAAATTGACCTTGTTTTAATATTTTTGTACATCTCTTACGAAATTCAGTCTTAATCATAAGAGTATTTATCCCAATTGCTCTTAATCTATCCTTAAATATGGCATCTTACCTGGTAATAATATTTCACTAATTGGAATGAGAATAGTAAGATCGACCTGAGAAGAATATAGTAATTGACTTTTACTATTTTTAAACATTAAATATATTGAGTAAATTTAGCTCCACAAAACAACTACGTCGTTTATTAATTTAATTAAAAACTTATACATATTGACATAGATCCAATTAAGCAGTACAAAAGTAAACATACATACAGTGTATGAAAATATACTACATACAGTTATTTGAAAAAAGAGCATTGACAATTTCGTTTAATCACATATAACGTTTTATCTTAAGATAAACTTTGCAAGGTCGGATGTAAATCACATTTTCACTTTGAATTATTTTGACTTATCATTCTCCGACCCAAGATAATTTGATTATGCATAAAAATTAATAGGAACTCAAAGAGAGATTGGAAGTTATTAATTAACGGGATCTAATAAGAGGAGTCTTTAAAATGCCAAGCTATATAGTATCAACTTCCTTTTCTTTCATAGGTCGAATGCAGGGGCGTATCTAGATTATAGTGTATGGTTTTCGGGAACCCAATAACTTTTGCATAGACCTTATATTCTTATTAAAATATTTATTAAATATCTACTGTGAACTCAGTTATTATGATATATTAATTTGAGAATGCGATAGGAACCCATAAGCTTCAAATTTTGGATCCGCCTCTATGCAAACGATCACCTTGACTTTGTCAACTATACATTAAAAGACGTCGTATTAAAAAATTTCTCATTTGTTTATGAGGAAATTAATAATATAATTTTCTTCGTTTCACCTTTGAAGCAGTTGCTCATAAAATAATGGCGTATGCAAATGAACCAGGCAGTAAGTGATTCGCTGAAAAGGCAGTGCAACTATTTTTTTTCCTTCAAGCGATCAGATAAATCACAGAGGAAATCGAAAATGGAATGACTTAAGCTTTGTTCTAATATAGACATCGTGCTTTAGGAGCCTAAAAATGATATATGTTGTTAGATAATTGTATTGGCCAAAATATGACCACACGACCACGACGGTAATGACCCCGTCCTAATCATCTTACGAAAGTAGTTGACAAATTCAACTTCGACTCGTTATTGTTATTTCCAACACAAGCGATGAGGCCAAGACCATTCCACGACGAAGGAACACCTCCCCGACCTAACTATGATAAATCATGATAAGCTCAGGGAGTTCCCGACTATAAATACATGGTAAAAGAGCTGAAAGAGCTCTCCGGCCCTGGCCTTCTTCTCCGCTACTCAGCCCGGAAAAGGGATCGCAGAACTCCATAAACAGATTCCTTGACCTACGGGAAAGGACAAAGATTTCATTTTTCGACCACCCATGAAGGGGGGATATGGTTGTACCTCTCTGAGCTTCTTCAAGGGGCAGGGTAAATTTCTATAATCAATAAAATTCCTCAAGTATTATTTCCGTCCAATATTTCATATTTCGATTCTGTCTTTTGATCCAGTATTAATTATGATTAGCTATGATTTACCCCTTCATCTCTTTTTGATTGATTTACTTAAAAAGTATTTAACAACTTTTGAGTTAAACAATTTGGCGCCGCCTATGAAAATTTCCTAGTGAAAATACCTAGTTCTTCCTGGACCAAGGCCAAAGAAACACCAAAGAGAAAATCCAACTCCAACCAGAGTCAAGGGAAACACATCGAGAAAAAGAAGAATCAAATGCGTCAACAGGAGCTAAAACCCTCTGCCCCATTGGTTTCAAACAGCCCGAACGAGGAAAGAAGTGATGAAAAACACCCCCCCGCCCTTCCTCTTTAAATCGCCAGGCAGAAGTATGAAGAAACTGGGAGTAAGGCTAAGTGCCTTTTCCATCAAAGTTTGATAAGTTCAACCTCGATCGAACTGAGCTTAAGGCTAAGTGTCTTCGCCATCAAAATTTGATAAGTTCGACTTCCTTCGAACTGGGACTAAGGCTAGGTGCCTTCGCCATCAGAGTCTGATAAGTTTGACCTCATTCGAAATAAGTTTAAGGCAAAGTGCCTTCGATATCAAAGTTTGATAAGTTCGACCTCGTTCGAACTGGGACTAAGGCTAAGTGCCTTCGCCATCCGAGTCTAATAAGTTCGACCTCATTCGAACTGAGTTTAAGTCAAAGTGCCTTCGCCCATCAATGTTTGATAAGTTTGACCTCGTTCGAACTGGGACTAAGGTTAAGTTCTTTCTCCCTCAAATTCTGATAAGTTCGACCTCGTTCAAATTGAGTTTAAGGCAAAGTGCCTTCGCCATCAGAGTCTAATAAGTTCGACCTCGTTGGAACAGAGTTTAAGGCAAAGTGCCTTCACCATCAATGTTTGATAAGTTCGACCTCGTTAGAACTAGGACTAAGGCTAAGTGCCATTGCTATCCGATTCTGATAAGTTCGACCTCGTTCGAACTGAGTTTAAGGCAAAATGCCTTCACCGTCAAAGTTTGATAAGTTCGACCTTGTTCGAACCAGGACTAAGGTTAAGTGCATTCACCATCATAGTCTAATGAGTTTGACCTCGTTCGAACTAGGACTAAGGTAAGTGCCTTCACCATCAAAGTTTGATAAGTTCGACCTCATTTGAACTTAGTTTCAAGGCAAAGTGCTTTCGCCATCAAAGTTTGATAAGTTCGACCTCACTTGATCTAAGGTTAAGGTTAAGTGCCATCGCCATCAAAGTTTGATAAGTTCAACCTCGTTCGAACTGAGTTTAAGGCTAAGTGCCTTCGCCATCAAAGTTTGATAAGTTCGACCTCACTCGGACTAAGTTTGAGGCTAAGTGCCTTCGCCATCAGAATTTGATAAGTTCGCCCTCGCTCGAACTGAGTTTAAGGTTAAGTGCCTTCGCCATCAGAATTTGATAAGTACAACCTCATTTGAATTGGGACTAAGTCTAAGTACCTTCACCATCAAAGTTTAAGAAGTTCAACCTCGCGCGAACTGAGTTCAAGGCTAAGTTCCTTCGCCATCAAAGTTTGATAAGTCTGACCTCGTTCGAATTGGGACCAAGGCTAAGTGCTTTCGCCCTCAAAGTTTGATAAGTTCGACCTCATTTGAACTTAGTTTAAGGCTAAGTGCCTTCGCCCTCAAATTCTGATAAGTTTGGCCTCGTTCGAACTATGTTTAGGGCTAAGTGCCTTCGCCATCAAAGTATGATAAGTTTGATCTCATTCGAACTGAGTTTAAGTCAAAGTGCCTTCGCCATCAAAGTCTAATGAATTTGACCTTGTTCGAACTGGGACTAAGACTAAGTAAATTTGCCATCAAAGTTCGATAAGATCGATCTCGTTCGAACTGGGATGAAGGCTAAGTGCCTTCGCCCTCAAAGTCTGATAATTTTGACATCGTTTGAACTAAGTTTTAGGCTAAGTGCCTTCACATCAAAGTTTAATAAGTTCGACATCGCTCGAACTCAAGATGTATTGTTACTTCGATAGATTCGAAAAACTCAAGGCTGAGAGCCTTTGACACAAGAAGAAACAAAATTGGTACTCGTTTGACGAGCCCTCACTTCGTGACAAGTTCATAAGTCTAACCAAAAGAAAATTGAAATGCAAGACAAGTAGCGAAAAAAAATTTTATTATTCATAAAGTCAGGAATGCAGGTTATCGCCACTTACACCCAGCCCAGGCCGGTCAACCAAAAAAGAGAAAGGAAAACGACAAGAAGCAAATGAACGCCAACCGACGAACGAAACGAAAAGAAAGACAAACAACAATTTTTTCTTTACTCGGCGTGATCACCGCCGTTATCACCATCATCCCCATAGAGCTCCTCATCATAATCGCCTGCATCTTCACCAGCTTCGGGCATTGCCATGTCATATCCACAGTTAGAACGAGCTTCGTTAGCCTTCACTCGTACCTCCACGTAGGCGACCTCAGTCATGGTACCTGTTTCCCATAAACTCTTGAATATGTCTCACTGGGCTTCGGCATAGATTGGCGGGGGAAGGCACCAAGGGACGGTCCGTCCTGAGCCTTCAGCTGCTGCTTCTCTGCCTCTAAAGCCGCAAATTGCTCTGCCAGAGTTCCCGCCTCGTCTCAAAGTGCTCTTATTCGCTCCTCGAGCCTTACCACTATAACAGCCGCAGACCCCATCTCCGTTTCTTGCTGGGACTGGAGTACACGAATAGTCTCTTCCAGAGCTGATGCCTTCGATAGGGCCTCAGACTAGGATCTCTCAATGCGCTTCAAATTGGCAACCTTACCCTCTATCACAGAAAGCTTCCCTCTCCATTCAGTGCTCGCCTCCTCAAAATGGGGCCGACGCCGATCTATCTCCACTTGCATCTCCCTCATCTTTCCCTACAAATTCTCGCATTCGTCGGCAACCCCCTTTCCAGCTCAAGCTCCTCGTCCTTGAGGCGAATTTGCTCTTCAAGATCACTCTTGTTGCGGATCGTCTGCATCAGCTAACGATCCCACTTCTCCAATTCCTCGCCTAGAGCCTGGTTGTGGGGGTCCTGCCTCAACTTTTCATGCAACTCACGGCACCTATTGCGATAGCGACGATACTTCCCCATCATCTGCAAGAAAATCCTCGACCTGAAATTGGCCCTACGAATGTTCTCCACCTCCAACAGGTACGTCTAATAGAAAAGGGAAACAAGAAAGCGGTTAAATCAATACACATTTGCGACAAAGGAAAAAGCAAACCAAAATCAGAGATGACGTACCCGCAAACCCATCACAGCCACTTCATCCCTTACTTCGGCATCTGGGATGTTCCACATGGACTAATTCTCGACCTCCAAACATAGCAGGCTGAGCTACGGCACCAAGTTATCCCCCTACATAAGAAGGTTCAAATAGGAGGGGATCTCGATCATACTGGTCATCCTCCCTCACCCCCCCTCACCCCCAAATTGAGTGAGTAATGCCATCCTCAAACAACAGAACATCATCGGGGTTTAAGTCGAATTCAGACTCATACTCATTGACACTACACTTTTTGCTCTTTCAGTCACCAAGGGGGGAACACGACCCACCACGGATGAAGAAGGCGCACTTGAGGTCACCACAACAATGGTAAGGGATGGGTTCTTAACTCCAGCAGGACGTCCCGTGTTATCCGCAACAGGAGCGTCATACTGAACTGCCACAACAGCTACAATACCGGCACCAACTTCACCTACCCACTCCACCCCTGTGGAAGACGGTGCAACAATGTTTCACTCTGGGCCCATCAGAGGAGAATCCAAATTGATCACAGTTGGAGGCGCCATCTCGAACCCCAAACTTCCTCTCTTCGACGACCCTTCTCCCTCTCCTATCGAAGACAAATAATTCAGAGGGTGGATAGCACCAGAAGGGACCTCGTCCTGGGAGACCACCCGGGTCGGAGTAGCCAAAGCAATAGACTCGACCGAGGCAGTCCTCGACTAAGGACGAGCATGAGTTATTGTGCTGAGGCAAGCAGATGCAGCCAACCGATGGAAGGCTAGCTGAGGAGCCCTGAACCAGAGAACTCTCCCTGGTTATGACAAACAATATTCAAAAGGTAAGATCAAAATAAAATAGGAAAGTCAGAAAATAAGGGTGCTATCTCACCCGTAAGGGGTGAGAACTGTGATTTCTACATGTTTTATACCCATTTTTACCTAAGCTTTGTGCATTAGTTGTCATATATTAGTCCCAAAATACTTACAAATTGCACTTGATTGCAAGCTTGAGCGACAAGATGACAAGTATCAAAGATTGGCTCAAAAAGGAGTGAAATCTTCCAAGTGTCAAAAGACAACTGAAATGGGGATCAAAATGACCTGCGTGGTCCGCTCTTCTTTGCAACGCGGCCGTGAAGGAAAGTTCAAAGGCTGATTTATATTAAGGTTACCTGAGCGGTATGCACTGATTTACCTTGCGGCCGAGCATTTGAGTTAGGGACCTTGCAAGTTTGAAGTCAAGCCACACGGTCCGCAATCAATTCCACATGGTCCGTACTGATGGAAGTTCAGAGACCCAGAAAATCAAGGCAAAAGCTGACGTAGCCGCACAACAAATCAGTGTGGTCCGTGTGGGTAAAGTTCAGAGAGTCAAAATTTTTGGGCAAATTTTGCTTCTCGGCCGCGTCCCATTTCTACGTCGGTCGCGTGTTTCAGCCTACGCGGCCGCGTGACATATCTGTGCGACCCAAATCCCCCAGTTCTACAAGCAAGACTTGAAGACTTATTGCCCTCCGTGTCCGCGTGACATTTGTACTCAGTCCGTGTCAGACCCTCGGGGGTATTTTTGTTCGGTTTTTCCGGTGTAGTATAAATAGAACATTTTACTTTTTTAGGATAAGTTTTGTTTTTTCAGAATACCTGCTGAGTTCGAGACTTCATATTGTTAGCCTATTTCGGGAAATTTCTTCTAGAATTAAAGTGGATTCAAGTGGATTATCATTGTAGTTAATTGTTATGTCAATTTCATCTATCATTTCTTTAATTTTTATTACTACTATGTCCAGCTAAATCCATTAGCTAGGGTTGTGGCTCAACCCTAGTATGGGTAATTAATGGGTGTGATTATTTAGTGCATGAATGATGTTGGGTATTTGTTATTTAGATTAATCTTATGTTTTCATTAAGATTTGGTGGTTGCAAACACTAAGTCTAGCCTAGTGGGTCTTGGCTCTCCTTGAGAAAGAGAGCCTATGATCCCAAGATTAATTTCAACAAGGAATTGGGATGAACCCATAAGAATGGTAGTCCCAGTTAACGGGTAAAACCTCGAGAGAGTAATTACCCAACTTGAACCATAAGTTTCTTGGGAAAATTGACCTACCCAATTGGTCTCGAGAGAGTCAATTGGGCAAAATCACTCTCTCTACCGAGAGTTGTGAGAGTGGGTGCAAAAGTGCAACGGTTATGCATAAGTCCCATATTTATCGTTCATGTATTAGGCATCTCTACCCGTTAGTTGACCACCTAGGTAAATGCCACGACCCTAGTGCCTTTCGCTATATTGCACACAACTTAGAATCATTATTTTAGCATAACTTAGTTTTACAATTGTAGTTGATAAATTGTAGCTATTACTCAAAAGAAAACCAAAAATATTAGAAGATCAATTAGGAGCCGAAATGCACTTCTAGGCTTAGCAAATACTGAACTCCAAATCGAAGAGCTCTGTGGAAAATTGACCTCGATACCACTATCGGGTAAAAGTATTAGCGCCCGCTCTGTCTTAGGATTGAGTCCGCCGCGATCACTTTTTGGCATCGTTGACTGGGAGCTTTACGGTGTTTGACTATTTGTTGGCTAGTTTTGTGCTTTGCTTCTTTTTCCTTCTTTTTACGTACTTTGTTTATGTAAATTCACTCAGGTACCATTGGCTTTAAACACACAAGATGCTATTAATGTGGGAGTGGAGGAGGTGGAAGACGTAGAGCAAGAAGAGATTTTACCCTAAGCACAAAGATGGGGTAGAAATGCTAATGCTAATTACAGCATACCAGACCCTCCTCCAAGAGTGCCACCAAGAGTTCTACTAAATCAAGGGTACGCAAGTGCAATAGTTCCTCCCCGAATCCGGGCGGGGAACTTCTAAATCACAATGTCATGCGCACTTTGCTCGAACAACGAGGGTACTTCACAGACGCCTCAGACCAAAATGCATACAAGCATTTGAAAGGGTTTGTGGATACTTGTTGGGGGAGGAAGCGAACAAATGTTTCGGAAGATGCACTGAGGTTAAGGCTTTTCCCCTTCTCACTTCGGGGGAAAGCATTGGATTGGTTGGAGAGACTCCCAACTCATTCCATAACTACGTGGGAAGAGTTGACCGATAAATTCACTGCCAAGTTCTTTTCTCCTAGCCATATGGCGGCTCTTCGAGATGAGATTGTAGCTTTCAAGAAAGAGCCGACGGAGCCTTAACATGAGATATCGGAGAGATTTCAGACGATGGTAAAAGAGTGCCTCAACAACGATATGAATGATGTTATGATTCAGCAGACATTCTATCGGGGTATAAACACAACAAACCAGTGCATTATCAATCAGTTAGCCGGTGGTAAGTTTATGAAGCATACATACAACGAAGCTTGCGATGTTCTTGATGAAATGGATGATACTTTTTGGCATGGCAAAGCCGGACTTATTTTCCTTAAGGTGATCCTAATATTATACACTTGTATAAGGAGTTGCATGATCACAGCCAAGCTAATGCCGAACTCACAACAATAATGTACCAATTGGTTAAGGAGCAACTTCAACAAGTTCAAAATCTGCGCCAAGTCAATGCCGTGGAGGGAGTGAATATGATGAAAAGAAGGCAAAGAGGTCAACAATAACCTCAAGAAAATTTTGACAACTATGATGATGGTGGTGGATATTCGAATGAAGATTTTGATGACCAAAGTGAGGAAGTCCAACATGTCAAGAACTACCAAGGAAATAGAGATAATCAAGGGAATCAACAATGGAGACCCCAAGGTAATTGGGGTAATCAACAAGGTGGAAATTTGAATTATAATAACAATCAATAAGGAAATTGGGGGAGCAATAACTCGGGAAATCAAGGTAATTGGAACAGGAACAACAATTGGAACAGCAACCATGGTGGTCAAGGTGGGTGGAATAATAGTGGTGGTCAAGGTAATAGGGGGCAAGGCTTTCAAAGGCCCCCAATGTATCAGCAACCCAACAACCCGCCTCCGGTTCAATCTCAAGTGTCGAGTTAGTCGGGCAATGACATGGGTCAAATAGAGAATATGTTTGAGCAAATGATGAAGAAGAATCATGACTTCGATGCTCAATTGGCCTCCCATAACACTTCAATCTGTAACTTGGAAGTACAACTCGGGAAAATTCCGCAATCTCTCAACATTTGCCCAAAGGGTGCTCTACCAAGTGATACGGTAGTAAACCCCAAGGGTGGGCATAATAATCATGTGATGGCTGTGACCACGAGAAGTGGAATAGGCGGTGATGTGCAAGCCTCAAGAGGAAATCGAGTTGTGAATGATGAAGAAGAGTTGCAAAATGATGAGATCTCGTTGGTAGTTGAGGATATTGTTGAACCAAATGTAAGTGATGATGTGAGAATTGAAATTGATGAGGGTGAGGAGGAGACTCAAGAGGCCGTGAACCCATCTAAGGAACACCTCACTGATATGCCCGAACCGGTGGTGCCAAAAGCCAAGGCACTGTTTTATAGACCTCCTCCGCCTTATCCTCAAAGGTTGGCCAAGCAAAAAGGTGACAACCAGTTTAAAAAGTTCATTGAGATGATGAAGAGTTTGACTATAAATGTGCCATTGGTGGATGCACTTGAACAAATGCCAGGATATGTAAAGTTCATGAAGGACTTGGTTACTAAAAAGAGATCGATGGAGTGTGAGACAATCAAGATGATTCACCAAGTAAGTTCCATTGTACACTCCATAGCTCCAAAGCTAGAGGATCCCGGAGCATTCATAATACCATGTACCATTGGAAGTGTCAATTTCGTAAAAGCCCTATCTCATGCCATATTCGATTTTCAAGACTTTGGGTATCGGACAACCTCGTCCAACTTCCATGAAGCATCAAATGGCTGACCGGTCAATGAAGAGGCCTTTGGGGATTATTGATGATGTCCTTGTTCATGTTGATAAGTTCATATTGCCGGCTGATTTTGTGATCTTGGATTGCGAATTGGATTAAGAGGTACCTATTATTCTTGGAAGGCCTTTCGCAGCTACGGGGAAGGACTTGGTTGATGTAGAAGCTGGAGAATTGACCTTTCATGATAGAGATAAAAAGGTGGTGTTCCACGTGTGCAAATCAATGAGGCAACCAAATAGCACCAAGGTGTGCTCGTTTGTTGTAATTGTCACGGCGGTGATAGTGGATGATACAAGCACAATGGCAAATGTTGAGGACCCACTTGAGGCCGTGCTATTGAACATGGATGTTGATGATGATGGCGGAAGGGTGGAGTGTGTGAGCGCATTACATGGCATGCGCTCATATTCTTATGAGCCGAGGAAGTTATCTCTTGATCTTGAAAATCGCAAAACTCCACCCACCAAGCCGTCTATTGAGGAGCCACCGGTGTTGGAGTTGAAACCACTTCCTCCTCACTTCAGGTATGAATTTCTTGGTCCTAATTTCACTTTGTCGGTTATTATTTCTTCTTGATTGACTAACGTGCAGGTGGACGCCACTTTGGCGGTTCTCAAAAGCACAAGCGAGCGATTGGATGGACCTTGACGGATATTCGAGGTATTAGCCCGCTTTTTGCATGCAAAAGATAATATTGGAGGAGGATGCTAGGTCGTATCTTGAACATCAAAGGAGACTCAATGAGCCCATGCAAGAGGTGGTCAAAAAGGAAGTTATCAAGTGGCTTGATGCCGGTGTGGTATATCTAATTTCTGACAGTTCATGGACATCTCCGGTACAATGTGTGCCAAATAAGGGAGGAATGATGGTGGTTACCAATGACAACAATGAACTTATTCTGACTTGTACTGTGACGGGTAGGAGGGTATGCATGGACTACTGAGAGTTGAACAAGGTGACTAGAAATGATCATTTCCCATTGTCGTTCTTGGATCAAATGCTTGATCGTCTTGCGGGCCGGACTTTCTATTGTTTTCTAGATGGGTATTCAGGCTATAACCAAATTCTCATTGCCCTGGAAGACCAAGAAAAGACAACCTTCATTTGTCCTTATGGCACATTCGCCTTCTCTCGAATGCCATTTGGATTATGTAATGCATCGGCGACCTTCCAACGATGTATTATGGAAATCTTAAACTACACGATGGAGGACATATTGGAGGTTTTCATGGATGATTTTAGTGTGGATGGGAACTCATTTGGTGAATGCTTACAAAACTTGGATCATGTGTTGGCCCGATATGAAGACACAAACTTGGTTCTCAATTGGGAGAAATGCCATTTTATGGTAGAAGAAGGAATTGTGTTGGGTCACAAAATTTCAAAAAGAGGGATTGAGGTTGATAAGGCAAAAATCGAGTTGATCTCAAAGCTCTCTCCCCCTACTTCTGTCAAAGGGGTGAGGATATTTCTTGGACACACGGGTTTCTACCGAAGATTTATAATGGACTTTTCTAAGGTAGTTAAACCGTTGTGTAAATTGCTAGACAAAGATGCAAAAAAACTGTGTTTGATGAGAGATGTATAGAGGCTTTCGAGCTTCTAAAGCAAAAGTTGACGACTACCCCCATCATTACCTCACCAAATTGGAGCTTGCCCTTTAAGCTCGTGTGCGACGCTAGTGATGTTGTGGTGGGGGCGGTCTTGGTCCAAATAATCAACAAATGTTCCATCTGGTGTACTACACAAGTAAGACAATGAATGAAGCTCAAAGGAACTATATGTTCACCTAGAAGGAATTGCTTTCCATTATTTTTGCTATGGAGAAGTTTCGCCCATACCTTATGGGGGCTAAAGTGATTATTCATATCGATCACGCCGCCCTTTGGTACTTGATGACTAAGAAATATTCAAAAGTGAGGTTGATGAGATGGGTGCTTCTTCTTCAAGAATTTGATTTGGATGTTGTGGATATAAAGGGTAGTGAAAATCAAGTGGCGGACCACTTGTCTCAATTGGAGGGGGAAGGGAGGCCTTTGGACGACCTTGAGATAAATGATTTTTTTCCGGATGAACAAATCCTCTCGGTTTCAGTGCTAGAAATGCTATGGTTTGCTAACATTGCCAATTATCTTGTTACCGGTGTGGTTCCGTATGAGCTCTCTTCTAACCTAAAGAAGAAGCTTAAGCGGGATTGTTTGGACTACTATTGGGATGAGCTGTATCTTTTCAAAATTTGCATTGATGGTGTAATTCGCCAGTGTGTTGCGGAAGAAGAGCATTGAGTAATGTGGAAGCTTGTCACTCCTTGCCCTATGTTGGCCATCATGGCAGGGCGAGGACGACGTCTAAAATTTTTAGTTGTGAGTTCTATTGAGGATTCCGGTGACTTTGTGAAAAAATATGATCAATGCCAACGTGCCGGAGGGATTTTTAAGAAAGATGAGATGCCACTTAACACAATTCTAGAGGTTGACATTTCTGATATTTGGGGGATAGACTTTATGGGACCATTTGTAAGTTCTGTTGGAAACACCTACATCTTGCTAGCGGTTGATTATGTGTCAAAATGGGTAGAGACCGTCGCTTTTCAATAATGAAGCTCGAAGTGTGGTGGCGTTCTTGAAAAAGAATATCTTCGCGAGATTTGGCACTCTATGTGCTATCATCAGTGACGGGGGTTCTCACTTTTGCAACCGGGCTTTTGACTCTTTGCTAGCCAAGTATGGGGTAAATCACAAGGTAACCACTCCATATTATCCTCAAGCAAGTGGCCAAATTGAGGTTTCTAATAGAAAGATCAAGAGTATTTTGTCCAAGACTGTCAACGCAAATAGGACTGATTGGTCAAAGAAATTGGATGATGCTCTTTGGGCTTATAGTACAGCATTCAAGACTCCGATTGGTATGTCGCCATACCAGTTGGTGTTTGGGAAGGCTTGTCATCTTCCGGTGGAATTGGAACATAAGGCCATGTGGGCCTTGAAAAAGCTGAACTTAGAATGGGATGTCGCTGCAAATCTCCGGGTTGAGCAATTGAATGAACTTGATGAGTTTCGATTTCATGCTTACTCCAGCTCATCCTTGTATAAGGATAAGATGAAGTATCTTCATGACAAGTATGCTCGAGGGAAATAATTCAAGGTTGGCGACATGGTTCTCCTCTTCAACTCCCGGTTAAGGCTGTTTTCGAGCAAACTATTGCCAAAGTGGAGTGGTCAATTTGAGGTAGTTGCTGTTACTTCTTTTAGTGCCATTAATCTCAAAAACAAGAATGGTGAAGTATTCTGGGTAAATGGGCATCGTGTCAAGCATTACTTGAGCAAGATTTATGATAGCCACGTGGTGGCGCTTATTTTTTTTTCCAGTTAAACCTTATATTTATATATAGCAAAACAAATTTACAAAGTGTCCCTATAGTAGTTGTTTGGACTACCAACTACTCATTCTATTTGCATTCACTATACTAATATATTCACCAAAAAAAGCGCAAAATCATTTAGTATAGGGAGAACTAAGGGCTATAGTAAGGAAAATTATTGAGTTGTCATAGCCCAATCTGCCAGCTTCTACTGTGCCTTCCTCGTATGTGAAGGAGCAGAGCAATTTCTCTGGTTAGTCGATCTTCATCATATACTGAACTCTTAAATCGAATGTTGTTCCTCTCCCTCCATATTAAAGCAGTGATTGTTGTAAAACTAGCTGCACTAATTGCATTGTCCCATGCACGACTACGAGCTTTACTACAAATCCATTCCAACTCATTGTCCCAATCAAGAATTTGTCTGTGGATACCCAGCCAGCAACACATTCTGGACCAAAGACTCCTAGTAATGCAGCATTCGAAGAAGAGGTGCTGGAATGTTTCATTCTGCTGCTTGCAAAATACACACAGTGGAGGAACTTGAATGCCATATTTCTCTAATCTGTCCACAGTCAGAAGCCTTCTCTGTGCAGCCAACCATGCAGTAAATTTGTGTCGAGGTTGGACATTTGAAGTCAAGAGCAGATTCTTCCAAGCAACCCTATAAAAGTTAGGAAGCATGGCGAGATACTGTTTCTGGATTTGGAACTTGTCCAAGCAGCACACTGCCTTAAGTCTGTCATTAAGTGTGCCTTGTAGCTGTTGATTCTCCATGAGATCAGTCCTGCAGTCCATGATCTTTCTAATAACGCAGGCAGCTTGCCTAGGTGTGGGCACAGCGGCTATGTCATCCCTTTTTATGTAGTAGCAATGAATCCATTTAACCCATAGACACTCCTTCTTCCTGGCTATGTCCCAAAGCAGTTTAGTGATGGCTGCTTTGTTCCATACAGTCATGTTCAATATGTTTAGACCACTAGTATTGAAAGGTCTGCAGATTCTGTCCCAGGCTACTAAAGCTCTCTTAGATAAGTTGGCATTACCTGTCCACCGGAAGGTTTGACAGATTGTGTCAATGGATTTTAGTACTTTTTTGGCAGAATGAATACCTGAGACCAATAAGCCTGAATGCCAAAGATAACAGATTTGATCAGCTGACATCTCCCGGCATAGGATAGCAATTTAGCTGACCAGCAAGTAATTCTGGCTGTAATCTTTTCAATGAGGGGCAGAAAATGATGAATAGAGAGCTTTTTGGAATCCAGAGGTACACCCAAGTATTTGAAAGGAAGATAGCCTTCTATGAACCTCAAAGTCTCTGTCATTTCTTGTCTGAAATCCTACTGCACTCCTGCTAGGTAGATAACACTTTAGCTAGCATTAGCTACCAGCCCAGAAGCTTCAGAAAATTTAAGGAAAGCCTGGTGCATAATCTGGATGGAAACAGTCTCAGCTCAACAGAACAGTAAGAGATCATCAGCAAAGCAAATATGTGTACAATTAAGCTTCCTGCATTTGGGATGAAAATTGAAGCCACCATTTCTGTATAGTTTCCCCAGAATCCTACTCAAATACTCCATAGCCAATACAAAGAGATAAGGAGACGTTGGATCACCTTGTCTAATTCCTCTCTTAGCATTGAATGGCTTAGTAAGACCACCATTCATAACTAAGGAGAAGGAGACAGAGGTGACACAAACCATTATTCAGTTTATAAACTTGGAAGGGAACCATTAAGCAATAAGAATCTGCTTCAGGAATGACCATTCCAGTGTGTCATATGTCTTCCTCAAGTCTACCTTCAATACACATCTAGGAGAGACACCCTTCCTAGAGTATCCTTTGAAGATCTCCTGGCTAAGCAGGATGTTGTCAACAATACTCCTACCCTCAATAAATGCAGACTGAGCTGGCCCAACTAAGTCACTGATCAGAGCCTTCAATCTTGTAGTAATGATTTTGGAAATGAGTTTATACAAGGTGGTACAGCATGCTATAGGTCTATAGTCTTTGATAGTTGTAGGAGAGTTGACCTTTGGAACAAGAGCAATAGCAGTAGTGTTAATCATATGAGGCATATTGCAAGTGGTGAAGAACTCTTTTATAGCAGTTAATATGTCATATTTGACTATCTCCCAGTTCTTTGTAAAGAATTCCACTGGATAACCATCCACACCTGGAGCTTTATCTTTAGGCATTTCTTTAAGGGCATTAGTAACTTCTTCCATTGTAATCTCCTGAATTAACCTTCTCTGCTAAGCTAGGGATAGGCATTTACCCTCCTTAATAATCAATGTCAACATGAAAGTTCATCAGCAGATACTCCCATCAGAGATTGGAATACTGTAATGAATTCCTGTTCTACAGTTACATGATCAGAAAGTTTCACTCCTGTATCAGTGTAGAATGAGGTGATGGTGTTCTGACAATTTCTAATCTTCCACTGGGCATGGAAGTATCTTGTGTTGGCATCTCCACAGTCAATCCAGCAAGCCTTTGACTTCTGCCTCATGATTTGTTCCTCCACAAAGCTCCATTTTTCTATTTCTGCCAATGCTGATCTTTCCTCAAGGAACAAAGATTGTGAAAGAGGAGTTGTTTTCAGTTGGAATTGAATGATATCAAGTGATTCCCTGGACTGAATAAGTTTCTGCTTGTAAGATGCCAAATGACCATTTGCCTCTTTTAAATGTTGTTTCAAGGTTTTCAACTTAGTCCAAACTTGTTGAATAGAGTTGCCCTCATATTCCTGACTCCAGACAGATTGTACTATATCATGAAACTGTGGAATATCCATGACTGCAAGATATAACCTGAAAGGCTTAGGATGCAAGAGTTTCTGATTGCCAAACTTAATAAGAACAGAAGTGTGGTCTGAAACTAAGGGATTCAAGAATTCAGCTTCAAGATGCCCATACTGCTGTAACCATTGGAAATTGCCCAGAGCCCAATCAATTTTGCTGTAAACCCTGGTAGGGGTACTTTGCTTATTAGTCCAGGTATAGTTCCATCCTTTCCTTCTAAGTGGAGTAAGCTGCATATCAGAAATGAAAGTATTGAACCCCTTGACTTCAGCTTCAGTAACAGTAAAACCAATTCTGTCTTTAGAGCTTAAAACAGTATTGAAATCACCACTTAATAACCAAGTATCTTGTCTAGGTATTGAAATTCTCCTTAGATCACTCCACAACTGCTCTCTAAGGTTAGCAGTATTTTGAGCATACCCTACCAGCATCTAATACCTCTATAATAGCCTTCCCTTTATTGCAGCTCTCACCCATGATTACACTGCGGACATTACTCACATTTTGTGCTAATTCAGTCCCTTGCTGATCTGTAGCTAGTGCTTGTGAATGCTGTTGTGCAGGAACTGTGCAAGTGGAACCATTCTCCAGTGGATCAGGCAACACAGAGGATTCTGGCTGTTTACACAAAGCTTCTTCGGGTGCAGTAATAGCAGAAGGCTTTTTAATAAGCCATTGCTGCTTGATGACTCTAGTCTGCTTTCCTACTTGTTTTCTTTGTCTCCTAATCCTCCCCTGTATCTTCAGACTCCTCTCATCCTTATTGTTTGTATTGTACCAACAGTCAATGGAATCATGTCCAAATTTTAAGCAATGGTTACATAAGGTAGGATTCCAATCATACTCAATGATTTGTATCTTAGGCCCATAAGGAGTATCAATTTCAATCTGGTCAGGTAAGGGTTGAGAAGCATCTACCTCCACTAGTACACGAGCAAAGGAGATTTTCTCAAAATGGGCTGTAAACTTGTCAGTGTACAATGGCTTGCCAACTGCACTAGCAAGTTTACTCAAAACCTCTACAGACCAATATCACGCTGGTAGTCCAGGGAAGCGAATCCAAATAGGTATGGTGCTCAGAATATCACTCTGAATTGAAAAATCAATTTCCCAGGGCTTCAACACCATAGGCTTATTCCTAAATGAATATGGGCCAGATTGTAGAACCAAGTCCCTATCCTCTTTGTTAGTGAATCGAATGATACAATACCCTTCAGAGTGAACTAAGATTTGAGGTTTAGACACAAAGTTCCATACATGCATAACAAAGTTCTCCATAGATTTTTAAGTAGGATTATCACCAATGATGTACCCAATTAACGAGTTCTTCCAGTAGTCTGTTTGTGGTTTTAGATCATCCTCACTGATTTTAACAACATTTTTCCCATCTCTGTCAGTTGGAGGTACAAACGAAAGAGATTTACCCATTTGAGCATTTCGATTCCCTCGAACAACTTCAGCAACAGTTGGGGATGAAACTTTAGATTCAACTACATCGGAGAACTGCAATCTCCTCACTAGATCAACATCTTTGTTTCCTGACGTCAACCCTTCATTCACAGCAGTACTTGCATGTTTAGGATCCATCGATTGCAATGTCGGAGGCAAAAAGTTACCAAACGTTAATGGCTCAAGCTCTTTGGTTACTCCAGAAGCTGGGGTAACGATGTGCGAAGTGGTTGCAGGTAGAGGGCGTCGGCAACAGGCCATATTCCGGTAGGAAAGCACCTTACTAACGTACGCCGGTCTAACACTGTTTCATTGGTTAACATGCGCCTTGGGCACTGTTAACGCCTTGGGCACTATTCATTTGAAATGACTGTTATGGTAACATGAGTCGTGCCGCAACATTAAATCAGGCGCTTTTTGGAAGGCAACCTATGTCTTTTTTTTCTTTGTTTTTCTGTTGTAGACTAGGATTTTTGAGCTGATAGTTTGTGAAGTGTTGCAGGGATGATGTTGAACAAGTTTAGGACAAAGATGAAAAAAATGAGGAGTCTCGAAATATTGCCCATGTGGCCGCATACCAAAGCAGCGCGTCCGCGTGGGCTTGAGCAGCTGAGAGTTCAGTCTCAGAAGATTCAACATGGTCCGCGTCCCTTTCTGTATGGTCCGTGTGTGAAAACTTAAAATGGTATTCTCTCTGATAAAATTCCCACGCTGTCACGGTCTAAAATAATGCGGTCCGTGGGAAAAGCTGCAATCACCAAGTCTCTAATAACTTCCACACGGTCGTAAACCAAAACAGTGCGGTCCACGTGGACTGAGCAGTCAACTGTGAACGATGGAAATCCAGCATGTTCCACGTGACATTTTATTATGGTCGTGCTGGTGGATAAGTTGCAAATCCCAGAGTCTTTCTATAAATAGAAGCCTTAGGCCTCATTTGAACATTTTCACAAATTTCATCTGTAGCTTTAATTTTCACTATACATTCGCATCACCTGCTCATTAGTTGATTTCTCATTTATCCCTGGTAACAACTCTTGTTTATTTTATTCATAGCCTAATTTTTGTTTCTTTTAATTACTCTACTAGTATAACTTCTTACTTTTGCGCTTTTTCTTCTTAGTTAACTGTTAGTTTAGATTTTTATTGTTTTGGTCGAATCATGGTGCATAAATGCATGCTAATTAATTTAGTAGGGACACTTAGGACTCAAATTGTGAACAAAAATGGGACTTAGTGGAAAAATATCCCGGCTCAGTTATATTTGCCCTACGTGGCCGCGCAGCATTTTTGCGCGGTCCGCATGGCCCCTTATGTGCAATGAGGAACCTTCTCAGCACGGTCTTCGTAAGCCCAGTGAGGCCGCGGTCCAACAATGCGGACCGCGTGACAAGTGTTCATAGAGGTCAACATTTTGGTCTCTTACCTGCGGGGACCGCGTGTCATTTCTGTGCGGTCCGCGCTGAACCAATGCGGCCACGATCCAAATCAGTGTGGACCGCATCGGTTTAGTCATAGAGATGTGCTTTGGAACAATTGAACTGTGCGGACCGCGTGCATTTCTGTGCGGTCCGCGTCCCTCTGCCTGTGTCACTATGTCTGCAACCATTGCATTCAATTGAATTGTTTACTTCATTTCATGTGCTTTAACTGAAAATGTTAGACGTGTATTCCTTGCAAACAATGGTGCAAAAACATGGGGCAAATAAAAACAACGTGGGGGCAAAGACAAACAACCCGTGAGAGGTGGTTCCTCCCAAGGGGGAGCAGCTAAACGAATTGGAAAGCTCACTCATCAAACCAGGGAGTTAATTAAGAAAACCAGGAAGATAATCCGGGAAGCTGGTAGAGCTGCATCTCATTCCACGGTGAGTGAGTATGCACCTTCGAGGAGTGTCACTTCAGAGTCTGCCCCCACGTATATGTCCACATCTTTGCAGCTGCGGGACTCCCCTTCTCCTGATCATGAGGATGTTTCCACCTCCAAGAAGCCAGTAAATATCGCCTCGGACTCGTCTGATAAGTACGGAGTAGAAAAGGAAAATGAAGATCAATACTCCACTTCTCCCACAGCTTCACTATCAGGGGAGAGTGGAGGGTATGCTGAGGGAGGTGAACCACAGGTCAGATGCATAGAGCGGACCAGAAAACCAGAGGCATGGGCAGACAGGTTCATCAGTGAGGTAGCCTTCTATAGATTCAGGGAGTGGTGGCCCAAGAGGAAACTGATTCCAGAGAGTCAGTTCATAGATGTTGATCTAGTTCCTCACAACCCTCACGTGCAAACACAATTCCACACAAGAGAGGGTTGGAGCTTCTTCAAGGAACGTGTTGGGTTGGCCAATTAGCACATGGTGAGGGAGTTTTACAGTAATGTTCACCATATAGTTTGGGACTCCAAAGCGACAAAAGTGAGGGACAAGATCGTGTTATTTGATGGGAAGTCGCTGAATGACTTTTTGGGGTTCGAAGAAGAGGATGAATCTCAGTACTTGGAGAATCTGGCAATAAAAGAGGAGGTTCGTCCGTGGTTGGCTGAGCACTTAGCAACCCTAGGTACTGTCAATGTCTGGTTGAAATCACAGGCGAAGATCTTCAGGAGCACCCTGAACTTTGATGCTAAGGGATGTTTGACATTTGTGTGTAGTCGACTCGACCCTTCCACACATGATAACACAGTCCCCCTTCCCCGATATGTCTTGGTAACATCCATCATGGTCGGTTTTCCTCTGAATGTCGGCAATATCATTTCGAGGGTGATTTCTACTATGGGTCAAGAGACTAAAACCAACTATTCCTCCCCAAACACACTCTCTATGTACTTCAATGAACTAGATATGAAGAAAAAGAAATATGATGTGAAGGTGCCTCCAGTAGCCCCGTATTCGTGGTATGATCAGATGGGTTCGGACAACCCAAAGAAAAGTAAGAAGAGTCAGGCATCCACTTCATCCGCAGCTGGCCAATCTGAAGAGCCAGTTGCTATTGAGTAGCCCACCGAGCCTGTTACTGATGAGGCATTACCTCTAGCTCCTACTTCCACAACTGGCCCTTCTATGGCAGCTGATCTGGTGATTCCTTTATCAAAGACTCACCGGTTCACTACCAACCAGCTCACTCACTCCCTTCACAATTTGAATAACTGGATATCAGTTGCGACAACCAAGTTGTCCACATCGACCACTATTGTATAGGCACTGGGAGCATCGGTTACTGTTGAGATGCCTGCTTCCATTGCGGATACACTGAAGACAATCCTGGATAACCAAGAAAATATGATGGAGGAGCAGGGTAAATTTGCCAAAGCAGTTGGGGACCACATCAAAGAACTTGACAAATTGGCTAAGGAGCACAGGAAACTGAGAAAGGCAAAGGCCTCAAATGAGTCAGTGGCGAAATTGAGGGTAGATGTAGACAAGTTGTTGGTGGATCAGATGCCACTTGATCTATTGTTTGGGGATCCTGTTGTTGAGCTAGCAGCAGTACAGCCATAGGCAGAGGAGGATAGTCCAAGAAAGAAGAGAAAGCTCCATAGCACAGAGGGAATAGTGATCGAGGTGGCTCCAGTTTAGTTGGGCCCTTCCAGTACTGCAGATGTTGAGCCCTCTTCAGTTCCATCAGTTGATGAGCCAGATCAAGAGCAAACACCTCTCCCAGCAGCATAGCAGCAGCAGGCTGGGTACCAGTCTGAGGTCCCCGCCAGCACACAGGACATGGGAGCCACTGACCAGCATAGGGTGGCTGATGAGTCTTGAGGGGCTGCTCTATATCCTTTGCTGATTTTTTTGATGGTTTATTTTGTAGTTAGCATTGGGGACAATTTTAGCTTTTATTCGTGGAGCTGTGGCCCTACTATTTTGATTGACTATTGGATTACTGTATTTATCACCTTTATTTTTAGCTTGTTGAAATTAGTAGTTGGTAGATGGTTTGTATATAACTGTTCATTCTAGATGCTCTTCAAATTCTGTGTATATATTTATCTCCCCCTAGTTGTATATTCTACTCCCCTATTTTACATATTCATTCGATTTTTATTTTGGTTTTCTATTTTTGTTAGAACTTTTCATTTTCGTCTTAGCTGCAAAGTTAGGCTTGTAGCTTTTTGGTTTTGTTTTGGCTTTTGAAATAAGCCCTTGGTTTTCTTAATGCCACGGTTCTTTCCAATGGTAGAGTGTTGTGCGAACCGGGTGACTCTTCCCAATGATAGATGGCGTGACAACCTTCTGAAGGGTTTGAGTCCGTTTTTGATTTTTTCTTTTTGATTTTCAAGTTTTTTTTGTAGTTAGGTGTACCTCAGGAAAAGCTTCACTTGGGCTTAGCACATTTTCCTTTGATTCTAAGGACAAGGACATTAAGTTGTGTTTAGGATGGTGAAAGTTGTGGCCTTGATACTCTTGTATTGACCAAACAATCATCATGTGGTCATTTTGGCCATTGTGCACTAGAATCATATCTAAGGTCGTTGTGGGCTCTCGACTCCGTCTTTGGAAATCCTTGAGTGTATGTGGTGAGAATTCGATTTATTAAGCCCAAGTACCGCGCCGATGGTCTAGAACTTGCCCCGAATATTTTTTAAGGCAAAATCATAGGTGGAACTTGATTTGAGAAGTGATTATAGGCTCTCTTTGATCCAAAAATGCCAATTTGAACAATTTCATGACCTACCAATAAAATGATCCCTAGTTTACCCTTTTGAGCCTTGAACCTTTTTATTTAATGAACCAAGTTACAAGCATATACTCTTTCTCAATTAGACCTTCTCTAAGCACCCAAATATTTCCTTGAGTAGTGGCAAATGTCTATGTTTTGGGGGAGGGGGGACAAGAAAGGCATCAATATGGTAAAAAGGCACAAAACCAAAAGAAAAGGAAGGCAATGAAAAAGAGAAAAAGACAAAAAGAAAGACAAAAAGAGAATAAGAATGACAAAAAGAGAATAAGAATGAAAAAGGGAATCAAAGGACAGCAAAAAGTGAAAAAGGTATGGAAAAGTCGACAAAAGAAGAAAGGTTTTGAATTGCAAAAGAAAGAGTGATAATGTGTCTCTCTAACCCCTTGAAAGAAGTGAATTACTCAAATGAGTTAATAAAAATGTGCCAAAATGAATCAAAAAAAGTGCTTAAGGGAAGATTGAACCTGTGAGCACGTGATTTTTGCCCTATATATGGATTATTCCCATAAAATTCAACAAGAATGATTTTTCTTTATTCTTATAATTTTTTGTTAATTTTGTGTTGATTGTTTGCATGTTAATTCATATAAACATACAACAAATGCATTTACATTTAGAATTTAACTTCATATTTTAGGATTAATTAGGGGTTAATTTGTTTTAGAACAAAACATGAAAATCACAAAACTAGTTCATTTTTTTTATTTTAGTTGTTAATTGTTTAGTTTGTCGTGAAATAGATTTTAAAAAAATTTCGGAATTAATTAGTTTAATTTTGGAAAAAATTAGATCTTTATCTTTATTTTTTTGTTGTATATTAAAATCAGAAAATGTGAAAAAATATAAAATGAAAAAAAAACAAACAAAAAAGTTAGATAAAAGGAATAATGGAAAAAGAATAAGTGAAGGAGGTAATTAAAAAGGGCTGCCCAGATTAGGCTGTTACCAATTCTTTTTCCAGGCCCAAATCGTATAATTCCCCAAACGACCAGTCCAATTTGCCCCTGATCCGGTCCAGCTCTCCATAAAAACGAAACGACGTCGTTTGGTTCTTGTTTAATCTGGATCGTCGAGGTTTATGATCGAACGGTCCAGAAGCTGGGGTCGATCAGTATAAATATGTCCGAACGGACTCTACCCACCCCACAATCGTCTTCTTCACAGCCTCCTCCTCTCAGAAAACCCTAGAGACGCCGCCACAAAAAACCACCGCCTTAGGGTGGTGGTGGCGGTACCAAAAACTCCCAAATTCACACCTCTGAACCATCTCGGCCCCCTCAATCCAATATGGGACTACTGACTGTCGAATATCAACGAAAAGTTTTGAAAACCAAACCGAAATTGGTGGCCAAGTGTCAAACTTGTCCAATCGAGTCCAAACTAATACTGGTTAGCCGTTGAGTCTTCCTCACCTTGAATTCAGAGTATTTCTCTTAAAGCCTCAGTAGGCCGCCTCCAATATCACATCTAGGGTTCATGCATGCTGGGCTGTTCAAGGATTTTTTCAAGTCGAGTGAACCCGGGTCAATATTATACGAATGCATAATATTAGCCTGAGTTTAATTTCGAGGGGTTGTCTCACGAAGTTAGAATTTCAGTAAGTTTCCCTATCTTTCTTTTCTTTATTTTTTAATTTGATTCATCGTTCTGACTAGTCGATTTAGCACCATTGTAATCACCAGTTTAATCTAGGTTTGTCTCAGAATTTTGAATAATTTGTTTTTCTGGGATTAATCTTCATTTCTCCTTGTTGATTTCTGTTTTGATGGTTGGTCGTCAGTATAATCAAGTTTTCTCTTTGGTCTTCTCATGTGAGATTGGTTTGGGAATTTGACCATGTTTTTAATAGTTAGATTAATATATTTGATAGAGGTTTGGATCTGTTTGTTCTTCTGGAGCTGATTGATTTAGTTGTTGATTCTATTTGTTAGCCCTTAATCCAAGGATAGTGTCAATTAGTTTTGATTAGAGTTAACTTTTAGTTCATTAATTTGTTCTAGCTGATATAGATTCACTAGGGTTAACCTTAGTTAATTTTTAACAGGGGTTAAGGGGGTTGGGTTAGTTAGTGAGATGTAATTTTGGGGTTGTTAGAAGGGTAGTTTAGGCAGAGGGAATAGCAGAATCTTTTAAAATAGTAAATGTGAAACATGGGAAAGGTAGTTTAGGGATTGCTTTGCTCAAAGAGCATCCTAAAAGCTCCTAGAATAGGACCCTAGTGTAGTGTTCAATAAAACTAGGGCAGTAACTTGAGAAACAAGTTAGAAAATTAATTTTTAATCTGTAAACAATGAGGGATTAATGAGAAAACCCAAAAATCTGACACTTTACCCTAGTGTTGCCTATAAAAGGGCATCAAGTGACTTGTGAAGGGGTCTTCAACCTTTTTCATCCTAAGAATCGAAAAAGTAAATTATGATTTTACTTTCCTCTCCAATTTTAGACTAGTTTCAGCTTTTAGATATAGAAAAACAAAAAAAACACGCAAAAAAATGAAAATCCCGAAACAAGTCACTGTTTCATTAAAATTGTAGGCTAATTTTGATTTTCTAGCTCATAACTTGCTCTTCCTGGTTCTCTTGGTGATTGTTGAAGTTTCTGGGTGATTCACAGTTCAATTTCGAACAACATTTGGGTTGATTCAGTCTTTTTGGTTGTTTACTGTTGCTGCTGGGTTATCCAAGTTTGTTTGGGCTTGATTTGGTGGTTCCATTTGGTTTCAAAATACTGTCGTACTTTAAATTCACCCCTGGAGTCCCTTCTAGAATTATTCTATTGCTGCTTAGTTTTAATACATAAGACAGCCTATTATTTGAAGTTAGAATCCTCCTGTATAATTTGATTGTGGTAAACTATATGAATTACTACTTCTTAGGTTCATACACTGGGATTAAAATGAATGTGGTTATAATCAGTTGTTTATGGATATGTGTATTGTGGTAGCATCAAGAGTAATTGGTCCTCAAGGTTCCATTTAGTCTGCCAAAATAGTTAATACTTCCAAAACAGATTCTCATTCGTATTTGATAGTTGGAATTCATATTGTTTCAGTACATTGATTGGTGGCTTACTTTTGAAGTCAGTTAATAGGGTTCGAATTGTCTCAGCATAATCAGTTCATTTTGTGATTACTACATCCATGAGTGTACTTGTAATTAAATAAAGCTTTAAGTTGTAATGTGAGTGGTTAGTGTTTCAGTTAAATAAGTGATTACTGTTTTACTGCTGAAATTCTTTGAATAACTTGAAATCAATTCAGTAGATATTTGCTCACGTTTGATCTAAAGTTGGTCTGGGCTCAGCAGCCCAGTTTCTATATAAGTATTATGACCTATGCTTTGAAATGCTCGTGGTCAGTGGGATAGATTTGAAACCCCAGGCCCAATGACTACTACAAACTTTTCAGAAGTGAAGATCAGTTATTCACGCTCATAGGAGTTCGATCTCCTGACCTGCGAGTCGCTCCCGCTCTTCTCTGTTGAGCGTTGGGCCAAAGTTTTGGGCCAAGTAAGGATGCCTTTCAGAGGCCCGTTGATTAGCTGAAGTTCGGTTTTTGAATAAGGTTTTTTTTATTATTATTTTTCTTTTACTTTGGTGACGAATTGTGATTAGACAATGTAGTTACTTTAGATTGGCCTTCAATAAAATAACGAGATGAGCCTCGCCAAATAAAAATAATTGCGGGGCCCTCGATTAAATTATATAATAACTTAGAATTCGGGAGGGCCGTTTAGCGAATTTCAAGGCCTTTCCCAAAATAATAAGACACTAGAATCTCTAGACGCGTTTTAATTAAATTACTTTCTTAAACTCAAGTATGCATTGATGCAATCCAAATCCAAATCTCGACGGAGTCGAAACGTGTTGATAATCACGGGTGCCTTGATGGCGAAGGGGTTAGAAATGCGTTTTCATGACGTCGTAATTCGTATAAAACAAATAGTGATTGAAAAATGGTTTTAAAATGGAGACGAGCATCACCGAACGAGAATAAATGTGGGGCCTTCAATAATTGGTTGTTTAAAAAAGGATTAGAATTTGGAAGGGCCACCTAGCGAATTTCAACGGCCTTTCCCAAACAATATTACGCTAGAACCTTTAAGCGTGATTTAATTAAATTAATTTGTTAAAATCGGTGTGCATTGATGCGACCCAAATCTAAATCTCAACGAAGTCAAAACGTGTCGACGATCACATGTACACGGGTGGTGACGTGATTAGAAATACGTTTTCACTACGTCGCAAGTATTTTAAAATAAATAATGGTAAAAGTGGTATATAAATTAAAGGGCACATAAGCTAGCATGTATTAAAATCAGATAAAACCAAATACAATAGTTAAGCGACCGTGCTAGAACCACAGAACTCGGGAATGCCTAACACCTTCTCCCAGGTTAACAGAATTCCTTATCCGAATTTCTGGTTCACATACTGTAACAGAGTCATAATCTTCCTCGGTTCGGGATTCAAATCGGTGACTTGGGACACCATTAATCTCCCAAGTGGCGTCTCTAATAATTAATAATAAATCCCGTTGCGATTGTCATTTATGTGGAAAAACTCCTTTATGCCCCTTTGCGGGGTTGTATAGCGAAAAAATGAGGTGTGACAGCTATGGCGACTCCGCTGGGGACAAGAACCCAGAACGTTTTATTCAGGGTTCAGAATTCGAGCTTAGATAAATTATTGTATTTTGTTATATCAGATTTTCGTACATGCTACATGCTTAACGTGCTAATTCTTACCGCTTTGATATTATTTGAACTGTATATAAACTGTGCCGACACCCTTCTCTCTTTACCTCCGGGGATGTGCTTACTGGTTGAGACTGTTAGGTTTTACGCCCGTCACTAGAGGGGGGGTGAATAGCGCGGCACGAGAATATTGATAAATATTGCGGAATAAAAAATTGCAGGAATAAAATAAATTCGGTAATAAAATTAGCAAAGAAAGAACACACCGAATTTATCCTGGTTCACCACAACTTGTGGTTAGTCCAGTCCCCGAGAGACTCTCTCGAGATTCCACTAACTCTGTTAAGCTTTCGGGTGCCTAACAAACCGTTACACTTGCTCGTAGATGTACACTCTACAAGACTTCAACTTGCTCGAGGATACCGCACCTCAAGACTTCAACCACTAAGATTGAGGGTACTTAGCAAACCCGACAATCAATGAGAAGATATGTTCTTCTCAAACACCTTTCTCTTTTACAACAAGAACTCTCTCAAAAGAGTAGATAAAGAGATACAATATTAGCTCTATGAACAACTCAAAGTTGTCTCTCAAATGGCTCAACAAAAGCTATATAATGATGCTCAAATAATATCAATATGTATATGAATATTGGGAGGTGTTGTGTGTTTAAAATCAGCTCAAAAGACCTCTATTTATAGGGGTTAAAAGGTGCATGTCCGTTGCTTAATTGACAATCAATTATGCTGATTTTATGCCAAAATAATCGATTATGTGATTGCATAATCGATTATCTTCTCAACGTTCATAAAACGGAACGTTGGGAAGGCAACGGATAGTGAAATAATCGATTATTCCAATCACATAATCGATTATGTTGCTCCAGTAAAATCTGGAAACTCAGCAAAGCTGGTATATACCAGAGTATACCAGAATCAAAGCTGGAGTATACCAAAATATACCAGAATATACCAGAATCGAAAACTTACTTCAAAAACCATTTTGGTTAAAATGAAATCGTTAAAATCATTTTGTTTGAAGTATATTAAAAATGTTTATGATATATATGATTTAATAAAATGTTAAAATCATTTTGTTTGAAGTATATTAAAAATGTTTATGATGTATATGATTTAATAAAATGATTTTATGCATAGCCAAAAGACGAGATAACTTAAATGTTGCTTTTACATTGGTTCTACCTAATGACCTACGCCTTGGGCCTTCGGTGTTGAACTTTTGATCTCGTCTTTGGCTTGTCTATGCAATTCCGTCATCAATATGCTTCTCGGCGTTCAATCTTGATTGTTTGTCATATAATATCGTTGTTTGACACTTGACTTCATTGTTGTCATTCATCAAAACCTATACCTGAAAATCATGCTTATACAACCAAAGCGCACATATCATAGATAGAATGATTTTCTACAGAGACTCCCTATCTGTTAGTATCATTCCCTGAAATAAGAAAGAGGCCTGATAAGTTACTAAGCCGCCTGACCCCGCGGGTCACCGGTAAGTTGCCCCCTCCTCAATTCGAGTTGTCTGCTCGGGTACACTGTGTAGAATACCGACCCAGGTTTTGAACATAGAATAACTTGACTTCATGTAGGATCCCTAGTAGGAATGCTTATTTGCATCACATTGCATTTGACTTAGGGGACTCAACACAGGGATTGGGTTCGTCTAGTGTTAGCAACCTAAAATGAAAAAGACCATACTGATGCATCCTACTTGCTATGTACATATATTTGTTTCGAACCTGCATGTTGACCGGTTTTTGAATCTCGGGAATGCCGGAAAATTGAGAAAGGAGAAAAGAGAAAGAGAGAGAAATAGCGGCTAGGGAATTAATTGATTACTTTAGAAAAACCAACACCCTAGTACTGCCGAAACTCTGCTGAAATTTTGAGAAAATGAAAAAAAAAGGAAAATGTTTTATTTTGTTTTACTAAAAAGCAAAGAAAAAATAGAAAAAAAGAGTCTTTTATTTTTGGGAAGGTGTTTGCTGAAAAAGAAAATGAAAAAGAATCTTTATTTTAGTTTGAAAAAAGAGTAGGTTGTTTTATTGTTTGCTGAAAATAAAAAAAAATGAAAATAAAGAGTCGTTATTCTGTCTTGTTTCAAAAAATGGAAAATGAAAAATAGTTTGTCATGAGAAAAAAAATCTTGATTTTTGTTCATATTGTTTCAAAATAGTTTATTTGTCAATGGAAAATATGGTGTTTTATTGAAAAAGAAAAAGAGTCTTTGTTTTTCAGAAAATAGGTTGTGTTACAAAAAAAATAAAAAAAAAAGAGTTTTAAGTTTTTAATTGGGAAAATAGATTGTTTGTTGAAAATGAAAAAATCGTTATTTTGTCTTGTTTTCAAAATAGAAAAGGAGAAATAGTTTGTTTTACCATGAAAAATGAAAAGAAAAAAGAGAATCTTGATTTTTATTTCAAAATAGTTTATTATTTGACGGAAAAGAAGGAAAAAGAAAGAGTCTTTTATTTTAATTAGGAAAAATAGGTTGTTGGAAAAATATATTATTTTATTATTGTAAAAGAAGAAAGAAAAAGAGTCTTGTTTTAAAAGTAGTTTTTTATTTATTATTTTTTTCTTATGAAATGCCAAAAGAGAAAATAAAAAAAAGCTCTGGTTTAAAATAGTTTGATTAATTTGCCCGAACTACGCATGGTTTGATTCTCACAGGGCGTGAGATACGTAGGCAACCCTCATCAGGTCCAACCTCCCCACGACAAAAATAGCCCAAAAAATGTCAAAATTTTAATTGTTGTTATAAATAAACCAGGTAATGTCGTTTTATCATAAATAGCCGAATGTTCCCAAATGGGACGCCCGAAGGCTGACTTTGCACAAACAGCCACCTTTGGTCATAATTTAATTTTTGACCCTCACAGTCTTAAAATCTTCGCCCTCGAGGCGCCAAAAAGTCGTGTTTGCAATACGGGGTCATTTTATCTTAATTTGAAAATATGAAAAAATGTCATAAATTCGAGTGATTCCGTTTTGTAAAAAATAGCCAAATGTTCCCAAACGGAACGCCAGAAGGCTAACCTTGCATAAATAGCCACCTTTGATCATATTTTAATTTTTTGACCCTCGCAGCCTTAAAATCTTCGTCCCCGAGGAATTGGAAGGTCGTGTTTGCAAAACCGGGTCATTTATGTTAATTTGAAAAAAAAAGAAGAAAAGAGACAGTGGTCAAGTGAATACCAAAAATATTTTGTGGTTATTATAAAAATAGAAAATTCCAAAACTATTTTATTGTCATTTACCTTTTATTGGGAAGAACTACGTGTGGTCTGATTCATGCAGGGTCATGATACGTAGGCAATCTCCATAAGATTCGACCATAACTAAAAAAATATTGAAAAAAAGTGAAAAATGGAAAAGGAAAAATTGAACAAAAATGAAAAAGATGTTGTTAATAATGAGGACCGACTCAATCCATTCTAACAAGTTTTATTTTGAATTGTGAAGAAAGTTGAGGTGGTTGGTTGTGGTAAGCTGGAAGCACAAAATCTGAGGAAAAATGATAACCAACATCGAAGTTGTTACAAGTGCTCAAGAGACTCAGGGTCAGAGGGTTCAACTAGAGTTTACGGGATTCGAGGAGAATAGAACGTCGAAACAAAAAATGACTGAAATTCATCAAGCATGGTCCAATGGTCAAGGAAAGCCTTGTCATGAGTCACAATTTGCTACACAGCAAGAGCACCTCTCGTACTCATTCAATCTTCCTACAAACATTGAGAATCCTGCACGAACGAGAGTACAGGAAGAAATAGCCCAAGGAATGAAAAGATTAGAACAACTGCTGAAAAACACGCAAGCAATGATAGGTCAAAAGAGTGTTGCCCTCAGAGATCTATGCATGTTCCCCGATGTCCACTTGTCGCCTGGTTTCAAGGTTCCCAAATTTAAAAATTACAATGGACATGGAGACCCCATTGCCCACCTGAAAAGGTATTGCAACAAATTGAAAGGTGTGGGAGAAAATGAACAATTTCTTATAGCTTATTTTAGGAAAAGCCTCTCGGGAGTAGCATCTGAATGGTTTTTGGATCAAGACACATCTTTCTGGTACGTCTGGGAGGACATGGCACGGGCCTTTGTCAAACAGTTTCAATACAACGTTGACATTTCCCCAGACCGCATTTCCCTTTCGAACTTGAAAAAGAAACCAACTGAAAGTTTCAGGGAATATGCCATCAAATGGGGAGAGCAGGTAGCTAGAGTTAAGCCACTCATGGATGACCACGAGTTAATCACTGTCTTTCTACAGGCTCAAGATTCAGACTATTTTCAATACATGACGACCGTAGTGGGTAAATCCTTCCCAGAAGCAATCAAAATGGGGGAAATGGTGGAGAACGGTCTTAAGACAAGCAGAATTATTAGTCAAACAGCTCTCAAAGCTGCAGCTCAGGTTGTCCAATTTGAATATGGTAGCGAATGGGAGGGATGATGAAATCATGATGATATCATAATCAAGAAAAGGTCCTGGGAGAACACCTCGAAGGTATGTGCAGCCTCATCGGTATTATTGTCCACCTCAGAACCCACCAGACTCTGTCGATCCACCCCGGTATGTGGGCCAGCCATCAAAACGCCCAAGAAAGCGAGCACAAACTTCACAAGTACCTTATAACCCACATCCAAGCCAAGGGTGTAGAAAGGAACAAAAGCTGAAAGATAATTTTACACCAATAGGAGAGTCATATGCAAGCTTATTTGAGAAGTTGAAACAACATGACATGATTGTACCCATTCCTCAAAATCAGGTGGACCGACGTGCGAGAAGCTTTGACTCATCTAAAAGGTGTGGATACCACTCCAATTCCCTGGGGCACAATGTGGAAAATTGTCGAGATTTGAAAAGGGAAATAGAAAGGATGATTCAGGGGAAATTTGATTCAAAACAGTGGCACCCAAAATATCACGCTCCATCCTTTACATGGGAAGACACACTTGGTGAGAATGACGCCCGAATACATGGGGTGTGAGAATCCATTTGGGAACATGTGGACTGAAGTTGAAGACGCTGAAACAGATAGTGGTCATGGCAATATGGATGTGAAGCTTAGCGGCTAAGACGTCGTGCTTGGCAATTGGAAAGACGCTTCATCTCTTGGCTAGTTGGAGAGAAGTCTTTGTGGTTTATTTTATTGTCATTTCTATTGTCCGCGTTATTTTCAGGGTTGTAGTCCAGATATTGTCTTGTGATTCAAACCCTTCTATCCTTTTATGTGTCTAGTTCCTTTAGTCGTTATATCTTATATAGTGTTATCTAGGTTTTGTTTTAGTATTGTACCCCAGTTCGTGTTGCTTGTTTTGTTGTTAAACCCTTCCATCGTCTGTTTAATACAATTCTCTGTTTTCTGCCATTGCTAGTCATTTTTGTTTAGTTCCCTTTTCTTTCTACAATTCTTTTCCTGTTGGCTCTAGTGACATGACATGCACGCATAATTCTCGGTCTAATATTTAAAACCATTTTGAAGATGATAAGGGCATTTGAGGAAATAAGAATAGATTTGGACGTTGTGAGATAGTATGACTCCCGAACCATGTGAAATCGGGGCAAGTATTACATAAAATCCCCGCAAAAGCAAGTTAGAAAAATTAAAAGGGGGATCGGTCGTGGTACAAAGAGTAAGAGTGTGGCCCAATGACACATTACATCTGACAGATATAAAAGGAAAATGTGTGAAAATGGCCGTCAATTCCGATGCAGTCAAGAGATGATGTGTATGGTTTCTTTATTCTAATTGTACTTGTTTGTACTGGGCATATTTTGAGGGTTGAAATGACGAAGGTATTTTGTTCTGCTATCCAAACACATTTTTCCATTGTCACCCCTTTTGAGCCGTTTTTATTTTCTTTCATACCCCTCATTCGGAATCAACGGCACAATCAAAGAAACGCAAATGCCAAAAATAAACAAATAAAAGAAAAGGAAAAAGAAAAGGAAAGAAAGGAAAAAGGAGAAGAAAAGAAGAAGAACAGGAAAAAGGGAAAGAAACGAAAAAGAAAGAAAGAAAAGAAGCGAAAAGAATAGAAAAGAAAGAAAGAAAAATGAAGAAAACAAAGGAAAAAGCAAGAAAAATAGAAAGAAAATCACAACAACGTAGTTTCTATGGCGAGAACTACGTTTGACTTGATCCCTAAAGGGTACGTAGGCAGCCTCTCTGAGGTTCAGTCATATCAAATAAAATCCAAAGTCCCCAAGCAAGAAACTGGGACATAAATTGTGGTTGTTGTGAGTAATCTGATTTCGAAAGTTGTAGTTTTAACCCATTTCGAAATTGTTTTGAGCCTTTATACCCTTCTTTCTAACCCTATCCAAAAGCCTACATTACAGTCCAAAGAAAGACCTTTTGATCAGTGTTTGAGAAATGACAAGTCAAACAGGTAAGGTAATTCATGTCAGGGGAAACACTCCGGTCCAAACAAGGTGATGAAAGCTGAGAGAAATAAAAAAATGAGAGAGCCTTATTGGTGAAAACCTTCACGAGCACCTTGAGGCGATGGTAAGTCGAGAGAACGAACAAATGAGAGAGGTTTGTTTTTGAAGACCCCTTGGGCACTACAAGTCGAATAAGGAATGCAAATCAAATGGGATAAGAGGAGCATTAAATCCCAGTTTCACAACGAAAGGAACAATAAGAGCAGAGCGTCAGAATTGACTGACAGAATACCTATAAGTGCATGTCGTGGTGTTGGCACTCACATATGATAGTTTTCTACTCCGTAGTCTCCTATTTAAGAATCGTATCTTTCTTTTGTCTTTGAGTCCGTTCCTCTGTTTTGTTTATTTTCCCTCTCCGAATATTTTTGGTCGTAACAAGTGAGAAATGACTTCAAAATTTACCATCAGCTTTCCAATTGCACAAATGGGGTCACAAGTCAAGAAGAACAACAAGAGCACTGAGCGGGTAATAATAACCAGGCGTTGGGGGATTTTGGTGAAACACAAAGGCTTGGTAGATATCGGGTCATGAGCGATGCAACAGATAAAGGGTGTGGCGTCGAACGAAGAATAGATGTTTTCTGCGAGAAGGGCACAACGAAAGGAGTAATAGACCTCAAGGTCAGGGGCCAGGGGGCTCAATTTAAACGAACAACAGACTGTGGGCAACACTCAACATGCTTTGGGGTTTTCATAAGGCACGAGGGTTGGTAAATCAGTGCAACAAATAGAAGAGGTATTGCTTGGTGCCAAGAATGGCAAAGGAAGTGGTTAGGCAAGAAATAAGTGGGGTCTTCAAAATGAAAAGAATGTTATCATGACAAGTAAGAGAGCAACAAACCTTAGGGCCAAGGCTATCAGGTAAGCTAAGAAAGAACAACATCTTGTGGGGGCAACAGACATGTTTTGGGATTCATAGCCGATAGGAAGGGTAAAATGTGGAAGATTGTGAATATGGAGTCGCCAAGAAAGTCGGAAATAATCAGCCAAGTCCCAAAGATGGTCGGACAACACAGAGCATGGAAAGAGAAAAGGAGAGCCATCTCCAATGGAAGTACCACAACCAACCACCACACTTTAAATTGACAAAATTTTCTTTGATTTGAAACAGTGGCAGGGAAATGTTATTGACGGCGGAAAGATATGCAGGGGCAGGAAATTTTCTGCCATTTTGAAAATTATTTTTGAAGTCGGGTACACATTTGAAGAACATGAAGGTCAATACAAGTTAAAAAAATGGGGGAAGTATTTTTCAGGAAGAAACACCAGTTTTTGGAGAAATGAAACATCGATTTTAGGGAAGCGCTTCTTGAAGGAGGACAACACTAGTTTTTGAGGAGAAGTTCTGAAGGAAGGTAATTCAAGTTAAGCGGTAGATAAAACAAATTTCGGAGAAAATGGTTGTGATAAAATCTTAGTCTGATGAAACTTTCATCTAAGATAGAGAAATCTTAGTCTGATGAATCTTTCACCTAAGATGAAGGAAGAAAATCTTAGTCTGGTGAATTTTTCACCTAAGATAAAAATCCTAGTATGTTGAATCTTTCACTCAAGATAAAGGCAGAAGTTGTAAAAAGAAAGGAAGGCATAATTTGGAAAAGGAAAGGCAGAAGTTGAAGAAAAGAGGAAGTCATAATTTAGGAAGAAAGGCAGAAGTTGAAAAAAGAAAGAATGGCATAATTTGAGAGAAAGAAATGAAGGCACAATTTGAAAAAGAAGGAAAGGAATGTTTGAATTCGAAATTTCGACCTAGTCTGATGATTATCTCCTAGAGTCAAAATCTCAGTCTGATGAATATCTCTTGAGATCACATAAAAATGGACCTAGTCTGATGAATATCTCCTAGAGCCAAAATCTCAGTCTGATGAATCTTTCTTCTAAGATCACACAAAATGGATCTAGTCTGATGAATATCTCCTAGAGTCAAAATCTCAGTCTGATGGATCTTTCTCCTTAGATCGCACAAAAATGGACCTAGTCTGGTGAATATCTCCTAGAGCCAAAATCTCAGTCTGATGAATCTTTCTCCTGAGATCACATAAAAAATGGACCTAGTCTGATGAATTATCTCCTAGAGTCAGAATCTTAGTCTGTTGAAATTTTCTCCTAAGATGAAAATCTTAGTCTGATGAATTTTTCACCTAAGATCAAAAATGAAAAAGTCTTAGTCTGTTGAATCTTTCTCCTAAGATGAAAATCTTAGTCAGATGAATTTTTCACCTAAGATAAATTTCAAATTTTAAGGTACATTTTAGTTTTTAAAGTCGTTTTTCAGTCTTATCACAATTCAAGTTTTAGTTCTAGTAACATCCAGTAACAAGCCCTAGTTTTCCAAACTAGGGCAGAAAGTTTTCTTTGTTTTACCTATTTTTATAAGTCAGGAGCCCGCCTGGAAAACAGAGGAGCATTCAAGTTTTGAAGTCAGCATTCATGTTTTGAAGTCAGGAGCCCGCCTGAAGAACAGAGATATTACATTTCAAGTTTTAGTTTTCAAATTCGTATTAGTATCCGATAACAAACCCCAGTTTTACAAACAGGGGCAGAAAGTTTCCTTTGTTTTGTCTATTTTTGTGAAGTCGGAAGCCCGCCTGAAGAACAGAGGAATCCATTCAAGTTCAGTTTTATTCAAGTACGGCAATTGGAAGGGAAGGAACAACAGTCCAGTTCATGATTTGAAGTAACAAAAAGAGAAAGTACAAGACAACAAGGCAACAAGAGATAATACAAGATTGTAAGACAACAAGCAAGTACAAGACGCAAGTTTGAAGATTTTAGATAGGATTTTTGTAACTCATAATTCATAGTTTAGGCTAGATTCTTTTATTTTGATTGGTGTATAAAGGAAGGTCAGTGAGCAGTAGCAGCAGCAGCAATCACAATGAAATCATAGCTCCTGGTAGTCCCAGCTACCAGACATTCCCGAACTACACTGGCATGATTCATGTTTAGCCAAGGATATGTAGGCAACCTCTAAAGCAGGGTGCGGTCAAAACTTTTAAAAATGCTATACAATGGAATTCTCAAATGGGCAAAAATCGCTCGTGTTTGCTCACTTATCTTTGCCCGAAAATATTTCATGTTTCCAAGAAAAGAAGGGCAGCTGTGAGCACGTGATTTTTGCCCTATTTATGGATTATTCCCATAAAATTCAAGCAAGAATGATTTTCTTTCTTCATATAATTTTTTGTGAATTTTTTTGTTGATTGTTTGCATGTTAATTCATATAAAACATACAAAAAATGCATTTTCACTTAGAATTAAACTTCATATTTTAGGATTAATTAGGGGTAAATTTGTTTTAGAAAAAAATATAAAAATCACAAAAATAGTTTATTTTTGCATTTTAGTTGTTAATTGATTAGTTTGTCGCGAAATAGATTTTAAACAATTTTAGAAATTAATTAGTTTAATTTTGAAAATAATTAGATCTTTATCTTTATTTTTGTATTGTGTATAAAAATCAGAAAATGTGAAAAAATATAAAATGAAAAAAAAAGGGTAGATAAAAAGAATAATGGAAAAAGAATAAGTGAAGGAGGTAATTAAAAAGGGCTGCCCAGACTGGGCCGTTACCAATTCTTTTTCTAGGCACAAATTGTGTAATTCCCCAAACGACCAGTCCAATATGCCCCTGATCCGGTCCAGATCTCCATAAATCGAAACGACGTCGTTTGGTTCTTTTTTAATCTGGACCATCGAGGTTGATAATCGAACGGTCCACAAGCTGGGGTCGATCAATATAAATATGTCCGAACGGACCCAACCCACCCCACCATCGTCTTCCTCACAGCCTCCTCCTGTCAAAAAACCCTAGAGACGCCGCCACAAAATCCCACCGCCTTAGGGTGGCGCCGCCGGTACCAAAAGCTCCCAAATTCACACACGTGAACCATCTCGGCCCCCTCAGTCCAGATATGGGACTACTGACTGTAGAATATCAACGAATAGTTTTGAAAACCAAATCGAAATTGGCAGCCAAGTGTCAAACTTGTCCAATCGAGTCCAAACTAATACTGGTTAGCCGTTGAGTCTTCCTCACTTTGAATTCAGAGTATTTCTCTTCAAGCCTAAGTAGGCTGCCTCCAATCTCAAATCTAGGGTTCATGCGTGCCGGGTTGTTCAAGGATTTTTGTGAGTCGAGTGAACCCTGGTCAATATTATACGAATGTATAATATTAACCTGAGTTTAATTTCGAGGGGTTGTCTCACGAAGTTCGAATTTCAGTAAGTTTCCCTATCTTTCTTTTCTTTAGTTTTTAATTTGATTCATCGTTCTGACTAGTCGATTTAGACTCATTGAGATCACCAGTTTAATCTAGGTTTGTTTGAGAATTTTGAATAATTTATTTTTTTAGGATTAATCTTCATTTCTCCTTGTTGATTTCTGTTTTGATGGCTGGCCGTCAGTATAATCAAGTTTTCTCTTTGGTCTGCTCATGTGAGATTGATTTGGGAATTTGACCATGTTTTTAATAGTTAGATTAATATGTTTGATAGAGGTTTGGATCTGTTTGTTCTTCTAAAGCTGATTGATTTAGTTGTTGATTCTATTTGTTAGCCATTAATCCAAGGATAATGTCAACTAGTTTTGGTTAGAGTTAAATTTTAGTTTATTAATTTGTTCTAGCTGATATAGATTCACTAGGGTTAACCTTAGTTAATTTTTAACATGGGTTAACGGGTTGGGCCAGTTAGTGAGATGTAATTTTGGGGTTGTTAGAATGGGTATTTTAGGCATAGGGAATGACAGAATCCTCTAAAATAGTAAATGTGAAACAGGGGAAGGGTAGTTTAGGAATTGTTTTGCTCAAAGAGCATCCTAGAAGCTCCTATAATAGGACCTTAGTGTAGTTTTTAATAAAACTAGGGCAGAAACTTGAGGAACAAGTTAGAAAATTAAGGATTAAAGTGTAAATAATGAGGGATTAATGAGAAAACCGTAAAATATGAAACTTTACCCTAGTGTTGCCTATAAAAGGGCATCAAGTGACTTTTGAAGGGGGTTTTCAACCTTTTTCAGCCTAAGACTCCAAAAAGCAAATTCTGATTTTACTTGCCTCTCCAATTTTAGACTAGTTTTAGCTTTTAGATATAGAAAAACAAAAAAAACACGCAAAAAAATGAAAATCCCAAAACAAGTCACTGTTTTATTAAAATTGTAGGCTAATTTTGATATTCTAGCTCATAACTTGCACTTCCTGGTTCTCTTGGTAATTCTTGAAATTTCTGGGTGATTCACAGTTGAATTTCGAACAAAATTTGGGTTCATTCTGTCTGTTTTGGTTGTTTATTGTTGCTGTTGGGTTATCCAAGTTGGTTTGGGCTTGATTTGGTGGTTCCATTTGGTTTCAAAATATTGTTGTACTTTAAATTCACCCCTGGGTTAGAGTTTTGGTGAATTTTGGTTGTTGGATTCACACTGCTGCTATTTGTTTTTCCTGCCCAACTGACTTCCATTCTTCTTCATTGTTTCATACTTCCAGGTACACTGCCCATAACACTTCGATGTAACTTGAGTTGAGTTGAGGAAATACATGAATGAAATGTTGTTTGAAAAGATGCCTGAAGTCCCTTCTAGAATTATTCTATTGCTGCTTAGTTTTAATACATAAGACAGCATGTTATTTGAAGTTAGAATCCTTCTGTATAATTTGATTGTGGTAAACTATATGAATTACTACTTCGTAGGTTCATACGCTGGGAGTAACATGAATGTGGTTATAATAAGTTGTTTATGGTTATGTGTATTGTGGTAGCATCAAGAGTAATTGGTCCTCAAATTTCCATTTATGATGTCAAAATAGTTAATACTTCCAAAACTGATTCTCATTCGTATTTGATAGTTAGAATTCATATTGTTTCAGTACATTGATTGGTGGCTTACTTTTGAAGTCAGATAATAGGGTTCGAATTGTCTCAGCATAATCAGTTCATTTTGTGATTACTACATCCATGAGTGTACTTGTAATTAAATAAAGCTTTAAGTTGTAATGTGAGTAGTTAGTGTTTCAGTTAAATAAGTGATTATTGTTTTACTGCTGAAATTCTTTGAATAACTTGAAATCAATTCAGTAGATATTTGCTCACGTTTGATCTAAAGTTGGTCTGGGCTCAGCAGCCCAGTTTCTATATAAGTATTATGACCTATGCTTTGAAATGCTCGTGGTCAGTGGGATAGATTTGAAACCCCAGGCCCAATGACTACTACAAACTTTTCAGAAGTGAGGATCAGTTATTCGCGCTCATAGGAGTTCGATCTCCTGACCTGCGAGTCGCTCCCGCTCTTCTCTGTTGAGCGTTGGGCCAAAGTTTTGGGCCAAGTAAGGATGCCTTTCAGAGGCCCGTTGATTAGCTGAAGTTCGGTTTTTGAATAAGGTTTTTTTTATTATTATTTTTCTTTTACTTTGGTGACGAATTGTGATTAGACAATGTAGTTACTTTAGATTGGCCTTCAATAAAATAACGAGATGAGCCTCGCCAAATAAAAATAATTGCGGGGCCCTCGATTAAATTATATAATAACTTAGAATTCGGGAGGGCCGTTTAGCGAATTTCAAGGCCTTTCCCAAAATAATAAGACACTAGAATCTCTAGACGCGTTTTAATTAAATTACTTTCTTAAACTCAAGTATGCATTGATGCAATCCAAATCCAAATCTCGACGGAGTCGAAACGTGTTGATAATCACGGGTGCCTTGATGGCAAAGGGGTTAGAAATGCGTTTTCATGACGTCGTAATTCGTATAAAACAAATAGTGATTGAAAAATGGTTTTAAAATGGAGACGAGCATCACCGAACGAGAATAAATGTGGGGCCTTCAATAATTGGTTGTTTAAAAAAGTATTATGACCTAGGCTTTGAAATGCCCATGGTCAGTGGGATAGATTTGAAACCCCAGGCCCAATGACGACTACAAACTTTTCAGAAATGAGGATCAGTTATTCACGCTTACAGGAGTTCGATCTCCTGACCTGCGAGTCACTCCCGCTCTTCTCTGTTGAGCGATGGGCCAAAGTTTTGGGCCAATTAAGGATGCCTTTCAGAGGACCGTTGATTAGTTGAAGTTGGGTTTTTGAATAAGGTTTTTTTTTCTTTTACTTTGGTGACGAATTGTGATTAGAAAATATAGTTACTTTAGATTGGCCTTCAATAAAATAACGAATGAGCCTCGCCAAATAAGAATAATTGTGGTGCCCTTGATTAATAATTATATAATTACTTAGAATTCGGGAGGGCCGTTTAGCGAATTTCAAGGCCTTTCCCAAAATAATAAGACGCTAGAATCTTTAGACGCGTTTTAATTAAATTACTTTCTTAAACTGGTGTGTGCATTGATGCAACCCAAATCCAAATCTCGACGGAGTCGAAACTTGTTGATAATCACGGGTGCCTTGATGGCGACGGGGTTAGAAACGCGTTTTCAAGACGTCGTAATTCATATGAAACAAATAGTGATTGAAAAATGGTTCAAAAATGGAGACGAGCTTCACCGAACAAGAATAAATGTGGGGTCCTCAATAATTGGTTGTTTAAAAAAGGATTAGAATTTGGAAGGTCCGTCTAGCAAATTTCAACGACCTTTCCCAAACAATATTACGCTAGAACCTTTAAGCGCGATTTAATTAAATTACTTTCTTAAACTCGGGTGTGCATTGATGCGCCCAAATCAAAATCTCGACAAAGTCGAAACGTGTCGACAATCACGTGTACACTGGTGGTGACGTGATTAGAAATACGTTTTCCCGACATCGGAAGTCTTTTAAAATAAATAATGGTAAAAGAGGTACATAAATAAAAGGGCGCATAAGCTAGCATGTATTAAAATCAGATAAAACCAAATACAAATAGTTAAGCGACCGTGCTAGAACCACGGAACTCCGGAATGCCTAACACCTTCTCCCAGGTTAACGGAATTCCTTATCCAAATTTCTGGTTCGCAGACTGTGACAGAGTCATAATCTTCCTCGGTTGGGGATTCAAATCGGTGACTTGGGACACCATTAATCTCCAAGTGGCTACTCTGAGTAATTAATAATAAATCTTGTTCTCATTGTCCTTTAAGTGGAAAAACTCCTTTACGCCCCTTTGCGGGGGTGTATAGCAAAAAAAGGAGGTGTGACAGAACCCATTTTAACAAAATCATACACCTTCACCCAAAAGATTTCACAATGACTCCTCAAAATCCCTATATGATCTTCAGTTGCGGGAAGCCTACATTAGTGGATACTTACATGAAGGGCAAGCATATGGTACTTAGAGCCGGACTTAGGGCCTTTTCTTTGTGAGAGATAAGAGAGTCAATTCACCTCGATTTGTGTGAAAATACTCTAAAAGGTGAGGTTCACTTAGGGAAAGTCGAGGATGTGTGAGTTTGGGTTCCACAATGACCAAATTACTTGAGAAAAGTTCCTTGATGAGATGTGTCAACTCTTGATGCTCTTGTGTCACACTTGATCCACAATTTTTCAAAGTAATAAATGTGTTAATGATGCATTCGCATTGAGGGAAATTGTTAGTCCCAATTGATGCTTATTGAGGTTACTTTAGGATGAACAGTTTACTTGGGTGTTTTTCATTGAAGGATAGGTTCATTTTATTTGCTTGAGGACAAGCAAAGGTTTAAGTTTGGGGGAGTTGATAACTCTGATTTCTACATATTTTATACTCATTCTTGCCTAAGCTTTGTGCGTTAATTGTCATATATTAGTCCCAAAATGCTTACTAATTACACTTGATTGCAGGCTTGAGCGACAAGATGACAATTATCAAATATCGGCTAAAAAAGGAGTAAAATCTACCAAGTGTCAAAAGACAACTGAAATTGGGATCAAAATGACCTGCGCGGTCCGTACTGCTTTGCAACGCTGCCGCGTAGGAAAGTTCAAAGGCTGAGCTATATTAAGGTTACCCTATACGGTCCACACTAATTTGCCTCGCAGCCGCGCAGGAGAGTTCAGAGACCTTGCAAGTTTGAAGTCAAGCCATACGGTCCACAATCAATTCCACGCGGTCCGCACTGATGGAAGTTTAAAGATCCAGAAAATCAAGGAAAAAGCCCATGCCGCCACACACAAAATCAATGCGATCCGCGTGGGTGAAGTTCAGAGAGTCAAAGTTTTGGGCAAATTTATCTACGCGGTCGCGTCCCATTTCTACGCGGTTCGCGTGTCTCGGCCTATGCGGCCGCATATCTGTGCGGTCCGCATCCCCCAGTTCCAAAAGCAAGACTTGAAGACTTATTGCCCTCCGCGGCCGCGTGACATGTGTATGCGGTCCACGCCAAACCCTTAGGGGTATTTTTGTTCGATTTTTTCTGTGTAGTGTAAATAGAATATTTTACTTTTTTAGGTTAAGTTTTGTTTTTTCAGAATAGTTGCTGAGTTTGAGACTTCATATTGTTAGCCTATTTCGGGTAATTTCTTCTAGAATTAAAGTGGATTCAAGTGTATTATCATTGTAATTAATTATTATGTCAATTTAATCTATCATTTCTTTAATTTCTGTTACTACGATGTTTAGCTAAATCCATTAGCTAGGTTATGGCTCAACCCTAGTGTGGGTAATTAATGGGTGTGATTGTTTAGTGCATAAATGATGTTGGATATTTGTTATTTAGATTAATCTTATGTTTTCATTAAGATTTGGTGGTTGCAAACACTAAGTCTAGCCTAGTGGGTCTTGAATCTTCTTGAGAAAGAGAGTCTATGATCCCAAGATTAATTCCAAAAAGGAATTGGGATGGACCCATGAGAATGGTGGTCCCAATTAACGGGTTAAGCCTCGAGAGAGTAATTACCCAACTTGAACCATAAGTTGCTTGGGCAAATTGACCTACCCAATTGGTCTCGAGAGAGTCAATTGGGCAAAATCACTCTCTCTACCGAGAAGTGTGAGAGTGGGTGCAAAAGTACAACGGTTATAGCATAAGTCCCATATTTATCATTCTTGTATTAGGAATCTCTACCCGTTAGTTGACCACCTAGGTAAAGTCAATCACCAACATAAGAAGTGGGAGCGTGTATCCCACGAGGAAAGAGTAAGCATAGAACATGCAGAACCCGGGGCGGTCGATTTGGACCCTGTCGTCTCTCCCTGCCGATAATATAATTGGGAATGCCCCATCGTTCCCAAATCCGCTATCCCCACCTCCCATATGAGGGGAGGAATATTCACCTGCTCCTTGCCATGATCGGCATTTAAATCTACCACTACCCTCCCTCACTTAATGTACCACTACCATCCCTGGGCGATATAAAATTTCCTCTACTGAAGGAATATCTTTGCTTTCCATCGATTCTGTATCTCTGGCTGTTAGAGCAAGGTTCTCAGCTGCCGGAGGGGTATTTGGGAGATTATCACGGGAAGAAGTTCCTTCCATCTCTTAACCCACAAAAAAAAGAGAAGAAAGAACTTTGTGGGAGAAGTGAGAAAGCTGAAGATTATCGTGAGCAAGGGAGTAAAGAAAAGCTCAAATTATCATAAAGGGAGATATCTTGGAAATTCTCGAAGATGAGCGATGAAATACGAAAAGCAAATGACATATTCCTTCAATTTATGAGACATAAATTCTCCGAGTACGAAACCCAATAGTCGCCATTAGAACCCGATCGGGCGAGATACGGTTCAGCTTCTCGGAAACATGCACCATTATGACTACCTACACGAAGCAACATTTACCAACCGGCACTTCAGTTTCGAAACCGTCGTGATGGTACACGATTACTAGAGAGACGGCCTTGGGAAATTTTTAAATTCATAACGCGACTAAGGAACAAAATGCAAATCCGACTCCTCCCGACTATATCACACACATGATCCATCTGCCAAAGTCGACAAGGCACGACCCGACGAACGGAGGGACTAACTGTATTGGCCAAAATATGACCACACGACCACGAGGACAATGAACTCATCCTAATTATCTTACGAAAGTAGTTGACAAATTCGACTCTGATTCATTATTGTTATTTCCATCACAAGTGACAAGGCCAAGACCTCTCCACGATGAAGGAACACCTCATCGACCTGACCATGATAAATCATGATAAGCTCAGGGAGTTCCCGACTATAAATACAAGGTAAAAGATCTGAAATAGCTCTCCGGCCCTGGCCTTCTTCTCCACTACTCAGCCCAAAAATGAGATGGCAGAACTCCATAAACAGAATCCTTAACCTACGAGAAAGGATAGAGATTTCGTTTTTCGACCACCCATGAAGGGGGTATATGATTGTAACTCTCTGAACTTCTTCAAGGAGAGGCAGGGTAAATTTCGATAATCAATAAAATTTCTCAAGTATTATTTCCGTCCAATATTTCCATATTTCGATTCTGTCTTTCGATCTAGTATTAATTATGATTGGCTATGATTTACCCCTTCATTTCTTTTTGATTGATTTACTTAAAAAGTATTTAACAACTTTTGAGTCAAACAAGTATCACATTGCTTAGGTGGGAGGCAATTTGTCTTCTTATATATACTCTTGGACAATTCTCACCTTTTTGAACTAATTTTTAGAGTTGAGTTAGCTATTTTTTAGGATTAAATTATACCTAAAGTCCACTTATTTAGGGAAAATATATTCATGTTTGGTTTACTGAAAGAAGGATGTGGGGGATTGGAAGTGTGCGATAAATATCATTTCTTTATAAGTGAACGAGGTAAAGCGAAAGAGAAAGTAATAAATCATGGTGTGATGTTTTTATAGAACTTGATGGAGAAGATGAATCATGCCACTTTCACTTTGATTCCAAATAAAGTAAATCGGAAATGTCATCACTTTGATATGGCTGTTAGTTTTTCATTTAATCAACCGCACCCTCCATCCAATGAGCCAGACACAACGCAAAACAACCTCTAGTTTTAAAATTTTACTAGTGTCTACACTACACGTATAATTTGCATACGTAGTTTATTTTTAACATTGATACAATTCCTGTTTTGTTTAATATGTTTTGTTAATTAGATAAATTTCATTTAATCAACCGCACCCTCCATCCAATGAGCCAGACACAACGCAAAACAACCTCTAGTTTTAAAATTTTTACTAGTGTCTACACTACACGTATAATATGCATACGTAGTTTATTTTTAACATTGATACAATTCCTGTTTTGTTTAATATGTTTTGTTAATTAGATAAATGAAACCTAATGTTACGATCTTAATTCCGATCGTGATGACGTTCAACACATTACTAGGCAAGTCTGACCAACTAACAACCCTGTATGGGTCTGAATTAGACCCGTGGTAATTAGCACGTCTAACTATCTCTTAAATTTGATCGGGCTAATAAGCATTTTTAAGGCATAGTCATTCGCTGGCTAAGGCGCTCCGAGATTACTCGACCTAATTAATGAGATCACGGCCCACTCGGTACTCATAGACGTCCCTCGCCAGCTGGGAAGGTTCATAGCTATAAATACTAAGAGAAAGAACTCGCAAAATGGGGGCTGCTTCTTTTCCTTCTTCACACCTACTTCTAAGAGAAGAAAAAATACATCATTGTAAGGCTCTGAACCTCTCCATGGAGAGGCATACCGAACCAATATTATTAATAAAAGATCTTCACCCTCTTCCCCTTAATCATTAACCGTCGTCTCTTACGTTTTATTCATTTAGTTTATCGATTTATTACGATCTGCTATGATTGGCCCTCCGTCGATTTTAATTGATTTATGCTTATAAAGTGTATGAGAACTTTGAGCCAAACAATTTGGTGCCGTCTGTGGGATTTTCATAGCAGAATTGCGTAGTTCATCCTTAGACCAAAAAAGGAAAAGAGAACAACCCAGCTCGAACAAGCCAAAATGGCATGTCAGACCAAAAGAAGTTAAAAGCCTCGAGACGAGCTTGCTTCCACATCTTGCATCTCCGACCAAGTGGAAGAAAAAGGAAAAGAAGTAGATCCCCGATCCCCATGGGAAAATGCGCATAAGGTACCTCCCTCTTTTTCACACGAGATCCTGTAAAAAAGGGAGGAAAGCACAAAAGCATCTCGAACCGAGATCTGTAACAGGGTAACCTGTGCGAACTAGTCGAGAAGGAAACAAGAGCGAGTTAGGCAAGAGCCGCAGCTAGAAACAAATCCCAACGCCCAGCAAAGCGGGTTGTGAGGGAAAACACAAAGGTTCAACTATGGTTGAACGACAGCTCAGGCTACGTGCCTTCACCAATAGGTTTAACTAAGGTTGACCTGGGACTCATGCCATGTGCCTTCGACTTCAAAAATTACAAAGGTTCAACTACGGTTGAATAGCAGTTTAGGCTATGTGCCTTCGACTTCAAAAATTACAAAGGTTCAACTACGGTTGAACTGGGACTCAGGCTATGTGCCTTCGACTTCAAAAATTACAAAAGTTCAACTATGGTTGAACTGGGACTCATGCTATGTGCCTTCGACATCAAAAATTACAAAGGTTCAACTACGTTTGAACAGTAGTTCAGGCTATGTGCCTTCGACTTCAAAAATTACAAAGGTTTAACTACGGTTGAACTGGGACCCAGGATATGTGCCTTCGACTTCAATAATTACAAAGGTTCAAATACGGTTGAACTGGGACTCAGGCTATGTGCCTTCAACTTCAAAAGTTACAAAGGTTCAACTACGGTTGAACAACAGTTTAGGCTATGTGCCTTCGACTTCAAAAATTACAAAGCTTCAACTACGGTTGAACTGGGACTCATGCTATGTTCCTTCGACTTCAAAAATTACAAAGGTTCAACTACGGTTGAACTTGGACTCAGGCTATGTGCCTTCAACTTCAAAAATTACAAAGGTTCAATTACGGTTGAACAGCAATTCAGGCTATGTGCCTTCGACTTCAAAAATTACAAAGGTTCAACTACAGTCGAACTGGACTCAGGCCATGGGACTTTGACTTTAGAAGTTACAAAAGTTCAACTATGTTTGAACCGGGACTCAGGCTATGTGTCTTAGACTTCAAAAATTGCAAAGGTTCAACTACGGTTGAACGGCAGCTCAGGCTACGTGCCTTCACCCAAAGGTTCAACTACGGTTGAACTAGGACTCAAACCATGTGCCTTCGACTTCAAAAGTTACAAAAGTTCAACTACGGTTTAATCGGGACTCAGGCTATCCGCCTTCGACTACAAAAATAACAAAGGTTCAACTAAGGTTGAACAACAGTTCAGGCTATGTGCCTTCGACTTCAAGAATTACAAGGGTTCAACTACTGTCGAACTGGGACTCAGGCTATGCGCCTTTGACTTCAAATATTACAAAAGTTCAACTACAGTTGAGCAGCAGTTCAGGCTACGTACCTTCACCCAAAGGTTCAACTAACCGGGACTCAGGCTACGCGCCTTCTACTTCAAAAATTACAAAGGTTCAACTATGGTTGAACCGGGACTCAGGCTATGCGCCCTCGACTTCAAAAATTACAAAGGTTCAACTACGGTTGAACAGCAGTTCAGTCTATGTGCCTTCGACTTCAAAAATTACAAAGGTTCAATTACAGTTGAACTGGGACTCAGGGCATGTGCCTTCGACTTCAGAAGTTACAAAAGTTCAACTATGGTTGAATCGGGACTCAGGCTATGTGCCTTCGACTTCAAGAATTACAAAGGTTCAGCTACGATTGAACGGCAGCTCTTCACCCAAAGGTTCAACTACGGTTGAACAAGGACTCTAGCCATGTGCCTTCAACTTCAGAAGTTACAAAAGTTCAACTACGGTTGAACCGGAACTCACGCTATGCGCCTTGGACTTCAAAAATTACAAAGGTTCAACTACGGTTGAACAGCAGTTCAGGCTATGTGTCTTCGACTTCAAGAACTACAAAGGTTCAACTACGGTTGAACTGGGACTCAGGCTATGCGCCTTCGACTTTAAAAATTACAAAGGTTCAACTACGGTTGAACAGCAGTTCAGGCTACGTGCCTTCTCCTAAAGGTTCAACTACGGTTGAACCGGGACTCAGGCTACGCGCCTTCGACTTAAAAAATTACAAAGGTTCAACTACGGTTCAACCGGAACTCAGGATATGTGCCTTCGAATTCAAAAATTCCAAAGGTTCAACTGCGGTTGAACGGCAGTTAAGGCTACGTGCCTTCACCCAGAGGTTCAACTACGGTTGAGTAGGACTCAAGATACACACCTCCGTCACAAAAGTCACAAACTCAACCACTGACGAATTAAAACCAAGAACATACGTTCCCGCGGTCATAATCTGGGCCGCAATTAGGTGAGGCCAAGCGCCCCCACCATTCAAGTAAGTACGACTGACTCAAAACTAAATTTTCGACCCACATAGAGTTCAACCCAAGTCAAACTACAAGGCTGTGCTTTTCATTACCATGGCCAGTAGTCCGATTGAGCCTGAATTGGGACTAAGGACATGTGCCACCACTGCCCGAACACGGCTACAACCCACTCCTACCAAGTGAAGGAAGGTGAAGACCACAAGTGCCTACCTATGGCCAAATCCATCTACACCAATTTTCCCTTAAGGCAAGGAGTCAATTCGACAATTATTAAAACCGCCTAACTGGTCGAAACCACTAATATGCTCGTTAGAGAAACTCTAGGGCAAGGCCCTCTCAAACGAGCACAAAGAAGAAACGCACGAAATCAATACAAAACAGAAAGGAAGAAACTACATATATTTACAATATTCACAATGGGTTACCCCCAATTACATCGGTTCATGACGAGCAACAAAGAAAAAATAATAAAAGAAAAGAGAATGAAAACTAAAAATTTAATACAATATTTCTTTTTGTTTACTCGGTGCCACCAGCTCCCTCTTCAACATTGTCAGCGCCCTCGGCGCCATTATCACCCCCGGGCATGGACGGTTCAAAACTGCAGTCAAGACGGGCTTCACGAGCCTTCTGGCGTGCCTCCTCACGAGCAGGACCGAAAGAAGCGGCCTGATCCCTCAGGCGCTGGTTCTCTGCTTCCAAGACCACAATCCAGTCGGCCTCAGCATGGGCGTCCTACTCACAAACAGCAATGTGCACCTCCAATGCGCTCTCTCGGAAATTAGCGACCCTCGCCAATCCGCGATCTCTTTCTTGGGCGCGGTTGGTCGCCTGCAATGTTTCGACCCTCGCCAGGGCATCCTCTGCTTGCTTCCTCAAAGCAGCATTCTTTGTCTCTAGAGCAACCACCTGCCTAGTCAAAGCCTCAACGGCCTCTGCTGCCGTAGCCCGGGTTTGGCGCTCTCTCTCAGTGTCCGCCCTCCTTTCAACATCCATCTCCTCGTTTCTTTGACAGAGCTGCCCTTTAAGAGTGTTTACCTTGTTAAGGGTTGCATATGAAGTTCCCTCCTCGCCAGCTCTTTTACCAGCTCCCAGTTCCGTGGGTTGTTCCTTAGGCGTTCACGCAGGTCACGACACCAGTTCCAGTAGCGGCAGTACTTCTCCAACAACCGCACAAAGACAGCCGAGCGAACGTTGGTCCGGAGAACACTCTCCACCTCCAACAAGAATGACTGCGGCAAGCAGGACAACAGTTAATACGAGAAGATATACAAAGGAAAGAGATAGAATAAGGCTTCACACGTACCTTTACACTAAGAGCGGCCACCTCGCCCATCAACCCGACGTCTGAGATGCCCCTCAAGGACGCACTCTCTGCCTCCGAGCACAAAACTCCAAATAGCGTCAGTAGATTCTCCTCCTCGAGCAGCAGGTTCAAGTCATTAGGGATCTCCAAATAACGGTAATCCCCCTCGGCCCGCACCGTTGGGCGGGTATACCCTTCTTGAAACAGACAGATGTCCTCGGGATCCATGTCAGACTCCGAATCATCCCCCTCTCCTGAGGCGCCCCTTCCTTCCACTGCCCTAGAATAGAGGCCTCTGCCGCTCGGGATGTCGAAGCGCTCGCATTCGCCAAAACATCGGCACTCATATCCTTGGCCAAAACAGTTGCTGAGGAACTACCTTCCCTCTCAGCAATAAGAACTGAAATTTGAATCAATGTACCGATTGTGTCACCTTGGCCTAAGCAAACCGAGCATCCCCTACAAAATGCTCGCCCTCTAGGGTGGGACCCGCCGTATCCCCTTCCGCTTCCTATGGTGAGGAATCCATACTAATCACCACCAGAAGGACCAGGGTGAATGCCACCCTATGCCGAACCAGCAGCCACTCCTCTCCCTCCTCGTCTTCATTCGATGGAGACTTCTCCCTGGAGCGCACGGCCCCTGAAGGTTCTTCAACTCGGTGCACGGACCGTGCTGGAGAGTGAGCCACTGAGGATTCAACTGAGGTCGCCCTCAGGACCGTGCGAGGCGTCGGCATTGTAATCAATCGGGCAGTCGCCCCTGGCCTACGGAAAGCAAGCTGGGGAGCCCTCCTACGACGTGGTCGTCCTAACCAGCAAAAGAAGAAGGGTCAAGGATAGGAAACTGAAAACTACCACAAAAAAATGATATATCAAGCCATATTCTTACCAGCGGCTGGTCTACGGCCATGGACCTCCCAGAAAGATGCCCACGTGTGAATACCCGCTGTAACAGGGAGCACGGCCTCAACCCACTCACGAATGCCAAAAAGCGGTGCTGGTGGCACACCTCCAGCTGCGGAACAAGAAAAGGTCAGTACATACGAATATAAAACAGGGCATTTAACCAAAAGAAATCAAGACTAGCGTAAAAGAAGCTTACGTGCATGGTTCTATCCCTCTGAAAAGTCGGTAGCGCAAGCCACCAGGTACTCAGTCCTGATGTAGAAAAAGTGCTCATAAGGACAGGTATCAACCTCATCATCAAGCTCCGCGGTTAAGCCGTTGGCTCTATGAGGAACAAGCCGAATTATGGTACCTCGTACCCTCTGGGGAGCATAGAGAGTCAGTATGTGCCCAAGGGTGAACTCCCTGCGAGCCAACCCCGCATATTTTATTAACATCGCCAGTAACTTGTAGTAGGAAGGGACGAGCTGACCAGGGCATGCCCTGTAATAGCGACAAAAGTCCACCACTAGCATCGGGAGTGGGAGTTTAAATCCTAGATTGAAAGGGTAGGCGTAGCAAATGCAGTAACCTTGGTGGTCGACGTGCACCCTCTCCCCTCTCCCGGTGAGGATGATGTCAGCTAAACGATGAATGTCGCATTGATCCGTCAACTAGGCGAGGCCCACCTCCCCCATCAAGGGGGCTTCATCCACTTGGTCCTCTCCTTTGGGGTAGGAGAAATCAGTCGTCGGGCCGCCAGGCAAAGAAAGAATGTCAGTCACCAATGGGAGCCTGTCAATACTCGACGAATTGGCGGTTCTCACCACCGCAGATGGGCCCTCGGCTGCCAGAACAACCACCAGAGTAATATCGAAATGGGAACTGCTTGCCATTGTCAGTATATTGAAAGAAAGTGAGCAGAGTTCACCAAAAAATCAAGGAAAGACAGAAATTTGATGATAAACGACGAAGAACAGAGTAGCGAATAAGTGAAAGACGAATTAACCTGAGAACGAGAAAGTTATCTCTCTTCTGAATTTCACTTAAATGAATATTGGAAAAGTAAGAAATGAAGGATACAACCCCTTATTTATAGACGAGGCATAAATGGCTTTCACGAATCCTAAAGGTCATCATTAACTCCCTGACCAACCGCAAAACAGTTCAGGCCTACAGTAGCGGGCATCATTATGACAGACACCACGGAACAGCCGTTCAACCATCATCGGCACATCGCCCGCAAAATGGTCATAACGTCCCTAAGACACCCAAAAGCACGCCCCATGCATCACTAAGCGTATGACGCCTTCCCTATGCGCGGCAAGCCCGATCGTATCTCTGCCAAATATGGGTATCAGCTATGGCCGTCTCTAGACTAACAGTGGTTGCGGTCATATTCAGAATAATTCAGGTCATGGCCATCCCCGAAAGTGATATCGATTACATCCATCTCTGAAGCAACGACGACCATTGTTCGTATCTTGAATACGAAATGATCACGGTCACCCCCTCGGTAGGGGCGGATACGGTCCTCTCAAACCAATGAGCGGTTATCACCGTCTCGTAAAAATAAAGTGATTACGACCTCCAGCCCCAAAAAGAGTACATACAAACAAAAGGCCACGGCCGTTTCAGACATGCAAACGGCAACGGCCGATTGCATGTACGAAAGCCAATCAAAGAATTGTGACCATGGTCGTTGATTGGGAGTTCACTTAACAAACGGCTCCATTGTAGTCAACGATTGTCCGTGCAAAAATGGTTACGGCCATCTCCAAAGTATAAATTATTACGGCCATCTCCAAAGTATAAATGGTTACGACCATCTCCAGAGTATAAATGGTTATGTCCATCTCCAAAGTATAAATGGTTACGGCCATCTCCAAAGTATAAATGGTTACAACCATCTCCAAAGTATAAATGGTTACGGCCATCTGCAAAGTATAAATGGTTACGGCCATCTCCAAAGTATAAATAGTTACGGCCATCTCCAAAGTATAAATGGCTACAGCCATCTCCAAAGTATAAACGGTTACGGCCATCTCCTAAGTATAAATGGTTACGACCATCTCCAAAGTATAAATGGTTACTGTCATCTTTAAAGAGTAAGTGGCTACGGCCGTCTCCAAAGCATAGACGGCTACGGCTACCGGCAAAGTCCGCTCATCGAGCTCGGCCTGATCCCGACCTCAATAAGCGGAGGGACTATTTGTATGGATCAGAATTAGACTCGTGGTAATTAGCACCTCTAACTATCTCTTAAACTTGCTCGGGCTAATAAGCATTTTTAAGGTATAGTCATTCACTAGCAAAGGCGCTCCGAGATTACTCGACCTAATTAATAAGATCACGGCCCACTCGATACTCATGGATGTCCCTCGCCAACTGGGAAGGTTCATAGATATAAATACTAAGAGAAAGAACTCCCGAAAGGGGGGCTGCTTCTTCTCCTTCTTCACACCTACTTCTAAGAGAAGAGAATATGCATCATTTTAAGGCTCTGAAGCTCTCCATGGAGAGGCAGACCTAACCGATATCATTAATAAAATATATTCACCCTATTCCCCTTAATCATTAACTGTCGTCTCATACATTTTATTCATTTGGTTTATTGATTTATTACGATCTACTATGATTGGCCCTCCGTCGATTTTAATTGATTTATTCTTATAAAGTGTATCAAAACTTTGAGCTAATTATAAAGTGTATGACAACTCTATGATAATAGTGAAAATAGCTTAATATGTAAGAACAATAAAGCAAGTGAGAATCATTTCACAAGAGAGAGAGAGAGGGGGGGAGAGAGTTGTATATTCTTAATAATATGATACACATGATTCTTTTACAAAGGGAAGGTCCCATTTATATATTAAGGGACCTTCCTCGAAATAATCAAAGAAAAGTAGTTAGGAATCAAAAAGTCTTGGTTCAAAAACTGGCACGAAAATCCAAAACATCACGCCATGTCCTGAACCGCTTCGGAGAAAAGGTATTAATCACGCACGTGATCGATGATGTCATCCTAAAAAAGGAGCCCTAAAAGGAGGTTTTACGTCAACGGCGTAACCCCTCCGCATATGATTACGCCCCCCTTTTTAAAGTTTCGGCGGGAACGGCCAAATTTGTAGAAAGGAAAAGCACACATATCTGTTCATTGAAGACGTCTCTCCCATACGTCCCCATCAAACGGAGGGAATATCTGTATTGGGAAAATTTGGTTCCCTATGCTCTTAGGTTATCTATGCACACCTACGACGTAGAGAACAGCCTAATTGAGGCTGACTCAAATAAGTTCGACCCCAGTAAGCGGACGGACCAAGCGACATGACTCCAGACGACGTCACTTAAAGTTCTGACTTTCCCGTACACTGAGACTACCACCTCCTTGTACTTTACATTAATTATTTCGAGGAAGGTCCCTTAATATATAAATGGGACCTTCCCTTTGTAAAGGACTCATGTGTATTTTATTATTAAGAATATACAACTCTCTCTCTCTCTCTCTCTCTCTCTCTCTCTCTCTCTCTCTCTCTCTCTCTCTCTCTCTCTCTCTCTCTCTCTCTTTCTTGTGAAACGATTCTCACTTGCTTTATAGTTCTTACATCTTAAGCTATCTTCACTATTACCACAGATCTCAACAAAGTAGTTTTCTCTAGTTTATATTACCCTTGATTCCGATTAACCCATATTATTTTTTATTGTTTTTTAGCTTAACAAGTACTTAACTTTTTAGCCAAACAAATAAGTGCCGTCTGTGGGGATTTCGTGAATCAAAGTTGTAGTTTGCTTGTAGAGATCTTTCAAAAAACCACCTTCTACAACTTAGAATGGCTGAAAACAACGCAAGAATGAAAACTATCATGGATGCTAGAGCCGATCTTATGGGCCCTTTCAACGTGGCTACTGAAGGGGATGCTCCACACGCAACCCCTAGTACCCTGGTAAGTGTGGACAACCTACCTTCCACCTTTGAAGATCTGGTGATTCCACGGGAAAAAGAGGCCTCTACATCTACAACCAAAGAAGCACCGCCAGAGGTAAAGAGGCTATTGGAAGAATGGTTGACAAGTGCTCTGAGTAGCTTAGCCGGAAAACCACCCAGCACCAGATGCACACCAACACCAGTGAAGGACCATGCCATAACCGAAGATGAACTCGAGGTCACACGAACAAACAATGTGCCCACCGATGCTCAAGCTCACGGTTGGGGGGGGGGGCTCGCAATCATCCTCAAAAAGATGGAAGAAATGGAAAACGAAAATAGGTCGCTTCGCAACTAGATAATGGAGCACCAAGAAAGAGTGGACAAGATCCCGGGTGCACCTAAGTTGCTGCCAAAGCGAGACGTGGGGAGGTTCGTTGAACAACCCTACACAGAAGGAGCCTCACCTTACCCCATCCTAAAAACCTTCAAAATGCCCCCTATTTGAAGGTATATGACGGGACATCGGATCCCGAGGACCACCTAATTCACTACGTAACGGTGGTCAAAGGTAATGATTTATCAATAAAACAGGTATCATCCGTACTTCTAAAGAAGTTTGGCGAAACATTAACAGGAGGGGCTCTAACATGGTACTCCTACTTGCCGGCCAAAAGCATCTCTATGTTCGAGGAAATGGCAAACAAATTTTTCACCGCCCACGTGGGAGCCAAAAAAGCAGAAGCTCATGTCAACAATTTCATTTCTGTCCAACAGGTCTCAGGAAAATGGCTCGGAGAATTCTTAGCCAAGTTCAACAGGGTCAGGATGAGCCTACCAAACGTGTCCGAAGGCATGGCAGTCACGGCTTTTCAGAACGAACTTAGCAGGGACGGCTCACGGGCGACCAGAAAACTGCTTAGCCGTCTTATGAAATATCCCCCCACCACATAGGATGAAATCCACAACGCCTACTACGCCGCGGTACGTTCAGATGACGACGACCTTAATGGCCTAACCAGGCAGCTAATAGCGGTAAACCCAGAAATCTGAAGAGACCGGCGCAATGAGGGACGACAGGAACAAGTCACATGCCTCAACAGGGAGAGACCTCAACCCTACATCAGATCTTCACAACCACCAAGGCACGCGGATGCCTTGCAACGACACGTCACCCCACTGAGGAACGACAGACGTATGCCTCCTTCATTATCTGCACATAACTTTTGTGTGTCTCTTTTAGAAGTAATCTACGCACTGGAGAAGCTGGGAAACAAAGTACGATGGCCAGCGAAGATGAAGTGCGACCCCGCCAACGAAAATCAAACGCCATATGTGAGTTCCACCAAGAACGGGGGCACAAGAGTGAAGACTTCATTGGTCTCTAACAGGAGATGGTCCGGCTGCTGAACCAAGGGTTCTTCAAAGAACTGCTCAGCGACAAAGGAAAGCTCAACTTCGCACACGGGCAGAACAACCTCACAGCCCACCAAGGCCGCCCTCACCAACACGCACCATTAACATGATCATTGGCGACAGATATGACTAGGCGATCAACCATGTCAAATCCACCACCACTCACAAATTGAAGCGAACTATCGCTCACGAACGGTATGACGACTTCGAAGATAGTATCACCTTCGATAAGTCTGATACCGACGGTTTGTTTTTCCCCCATTATGATGCCTTAGTTATTATTTTACACATAGTAGATACTAATGTAAAAAGGATCATGGTCGACGATGGCAGCGGCGCGTGTATTATCCATCCAAGAGTCCTTGCATTAATAGAACTCGAGGATAAAATAATTTCGCGCTGCATAACACTAACTGGTTTTAACAATGCAGTTGAAAGAACCTCTGGCGAGGTAACGCTGCCCATCCTAGCAAAAGGAGTTACGATGGAAACCACTTTCCACGTAATGAATCAAGAAACGGCATACAACACCATCATAGGACGTCCATGGATACATGCCATGAGGGCAGTCCCCTCCAGTTTCTATCAAGTGATCAAATTCCCAACCCCATGAGGAGTGTACAGTATACGGGGCGAGCCACGCACAGCTCAAGAGTGTTACAAAATAGCTCAAGATTACACTCACACCAAGCAGCTCAAAGGAGCAAGTGCGTAGGCATAGCAATCAGCCCTGTCGGGGACTAGGATCCACCTAAAAAAAGATGCCATCAAAGATCCCGACGACGTCGAAGCTAGCAAGCCACGGTCGAAGACCTAGACCGCGTCCAACTGAGCAACATCGACTCCACCAAGAAAGCGTGCATAGGCCACGGTCTTTCAAATACAAGTAAGTATCATGAATTTCTATCTGACCAGCAGATCTGTTTGCTTTTTCCCATGCAGATATGCAAGGAATGCCACAAGAAGTTGCCTCCCACAAGCTGAATGTCGGTCAGCTTTACCCACCCGTGCGGCAGGCGAGGAGAAAATCCAATGCCGCCATCAATGAAGCGATGAGTGAAGAAGTAGACAAGTTGCTGGCTAATGGCTCCATTAGGGAATCCAAGTATCCAGAGTGGGTCATCAACGTCGTAATGGTCAAAAAGAAAAATGGAAAGTGGCGGATGTGCGTAGACTTCATCGACCTAAATAAAGCATGTCCAAAGGACTCATTCCCACTACCCTACATTGACCAATTGATAGACGCCACGGCAGGACATGAGCTGCTGAGCTTCCTCGATGCATACTACGGCTACAGTTAGATCATCATGGCCGAAGAGGATCAGGAGAAAATGACCTTCATCACTCACCAAGGGACTTACTGCTACAGGGTAATGCCCTTCGGGCTCAAGAATGCGGGGGCTACATACCAGAGGCTACAGACTACAATGTTCAAAGAGCAACTCGGTAGACGATGGAGGTCTATATCGACGACATGCTAGTGAAGTCGTCGAAAAAAGAGGACCACCTCGACCACCTGAAAGAAGCCTTCGAAATACTAAGGAGATACGGCATGAAGCTGAATCCCGAAAAGTGCGCCTTCAGCGTAGCCTCGGGAAAGTTCCTAGGGTTTCTGGTATCACAAAGGGGCATCGAAGTCATCCCAGACCAGATCAAATCCATAGAAGCCATCTTGGAAATACTGAGTAGAAAAAAGCCAGTGCAGAAGCTGACGGGTCGAATAGCCGCCCTCTCTAGGTTCCTCTTACGCTCCTCCGATATGTGCCACAAATTCTTTGGAGTATTGAAAAAGGACCAAGGACTATAATGGAATGAAGAATACGTCGACGCCTTGAGAAGTTTGAAGGCATAGCTATCATCGCCACCCGAGGTGGTCAAAGCCAACCCAGCCAAACCACTGTTGGTATATTTGGCTGTATTGGAAGTTGATGTCAGCACCGTCCTGGTACGTGAAAATAAAGGTACGCAATCGCCTATTTGTTACGTTATCAAAAATTTAGTGCACGCCGAACCCGGTACCCACACCTTGAAAGGCTGGCATTAGCGCTCGTAGTAGCTTCACGGAAGCTTCGGCCTTATTTCCAATGCCACCCCATAAGGGTAGTAACGACCTTCCCTTTGAGGAGCGTCTTACACAAACCCGAACTCTCAGGACGACTTTCCAGATGGGTCGTTGAGCTCAGCAAGCATGATATCACATACCTTCCAAGGACCGCCATCAAGTCGTAAGTCCTTGCCGACTTTACCTTCCAAGGACCGCCATCAAGTCGCAAGTCCTTGCCGACTTCAGTGCGGAAGTCATGCAAAAGGCAGAACTCGAAGAGCAACGCATATCCACCAATAATGACCTATGGGTCCTCTATACAGATGGCGCCGCCAATGCATCGGGACTGGGACTCATTTTTGAGGTTCCCATGGGCGAAACAATTCGCCAGTCCATACGATGCCCGAAAATGACTAACAATGAGTCCGAGTATTAGGCCATTATTTCAGGCATGAAAATAGCCACCAAATATGGGGCTCGCCGAATCCTCCTCCACTGTGACTCCCAACTTGTGGTAAGTCAGGTCACTGGGACTTATCAAGTCAAAGAGCAGAGGCTACAAAATTACCAGGCAAAAATCTGCAAACTGATGGCTACGTTAGACAAGTGCTGCTTCGAACAAATTCCCTGGGCACGAAACGTCGAAGCGAACGGCCTGGCAAAGTTGGCTTCAGCCACCAAAAACTTCAACAAAAAGAGTGTGGTCACACTTCTCCACTCACCCCTTGATCACACCGAGGTACTTTCCTTAAACCTGACTTGGGACTGCTGCAACCAATTCATATCTTATTTGCAAGACGGGACGTTGCCCCCCGACAAAAAGGAGGCAAAAACGCTTCGCGTACATGCCGCCCGATACTGCATGATCAACAATGACCTTTATAAGAGGACGTCCGGTAGCCCCTCGCCAAGTGCTTAGGGTCGAACCAAACGAGGCTGGTACTTGAAAAAGTACACGAAGGCTATTGCGACGCTCACATCGGTAATCGTGCCCTCGTGCGGTGCATCATACGCACAGGCTACTACTGGACCACTATGAAAAAAGAGGCAGTCGAGTATGTCCGCCGATGCGAACAATGCAAAAAGTACGCCCCAATGATACATCAACCTGGAGAACCCCTCTATTCCGTCACTTCACCCTGGTCATTCATCAAATGGGGAATGGATATAGTCGACCCACTGCCAGTAGGATGAGGGAAAGTACGATTCTTACTTGTTTTAACTAACTATTTATCTAAGTGAGTAGAAGTAGGTGCTTACACGCAAATACACGAACAAGAAGTCATCGCCTTCATATGGAAGAACATTATATGCCGCTTCGGCATCCCCAAAGAAATAATTTGTGACAACGGGCATCAATTCATCGGTCAAAAAATGACAGTTATTCGAGAAATAGCGCATCAAAAGGATTCTATCCACGCCATACCACCCCGCCGCAAACGGCCAAGCGAAATCCTCCAATAAAACAATCCTAAACATACTGAAGAAAAAGCTGGAAGACGCCAAAGGGATATGGCCCGAACTATTGCCTGAAGTCTTGTGGGTACACAGAACTACACCCAAGTCCACCACCCGGGAAACCCGGTACTCACTGGTTTATGGAACCGACGATGTCATACCTATCGAAGTAGGCGAACCCAGCTTAAGGTATTCGCACACCAGTGGAACAAAAAATGACGCCAGCAGAGTCAAAGACCTTGATGAAGCCGAAGAAAGAATGGAATGGCCCACATCAGGATGGTAGCCCAAAAACAACAAATCGAAAGGTATTACAATATAAAAGCAAGAGTAATACCACTCAAAGTAGGAGATTACATCCTCAAAGCTAAGACGTTGGCCTCCAAAGACCCAAATGAAGGAAAACTGGGCACAAACTAGGAAGGACCCTATAAGATTACAATGGCAGCCGGGAAAGGAGCATTCCAGCTCAAGACAATGGAGGCAAAAATGCTCCAGAATAACTGGAATGTTGCTCACGTCAAACATTTCCACTTCTAAAAGGCATCCCCCGAGTCGTACTCTTTTTCCCTTACCCGAGTTTTATCCCAATTGGGTTTTCTCGGGAAGGTTTGTAATGAGGCGGCAAAGGGAACAACTGGAGATGTTTGCAGTACAAGTGTATCACATCGGCCCCTCTGTGTACTCTCCAAGCCCGACATGATATAGGGACTAGATTAGTACCATCTCCAGATGTATAGAAAGGCTACGGCCATCTCCAGATGTATAGAAAGGCTACGGCCATCTCCAAATGAATGAAAAGGCTACGCAATCTCCAAATGAATGAAAAGGCTACGGCCATCTCCAAATGAATGAAAAGGCTAGGACCATCTCCAAATGAATGAAAAGGCTACGGCCATCTCCAAATGAATGAAAAGGCTACGGCCATCTCCAAATGAATGAAAAGGCTACGACCATCTCCAAACGAATGAAAAGGCTACGACCATCATTTTTACATGGATAAGGCCATTGTTTTAACACGGTTAAGGCCATCGAATTGTACATGACCAAGGCTATCATTTTTACATGGCTAAGGCCATTGTTTTAACACGGTTAAGGCCGTCGAATTTTACATGGCCAAGGCCATCATTTTTACACGGCTATGGCAATCATTTTTACATGGAAAAGGCCATTGTTTTAGCATGGTTAAGGCCGTCGAATTTTACATGGCTAAGGCCATCATTTATACACGGCTACGACCAATATTTTTACATAGCTAAGGCCATTATTTTAACACGGTTAAGGTCGTCAAATTATACATGGCTAAAGCCATCATTTTTACATGGCCAAGGCCATTATTTTTACATGGCTAAGGCCATTGTTTTAACACGGTTAAGGCTGTCGAATTTTACATGGCCAAGGTCATAATTTTTAGATGGATAAGGCAATTGTTTTAACACGATTAAGGCCATCGAAATTTACATGGCTAAGGACCTCATTTTTACACGGCTACGGCCATCATTTTTACATGGCTAAGGCCATTATTTTAATACGGTTAATGCCGTCAAATTTTACATGGCTAAGGCCATCATTTTTACACGGCTACGGCCATTATTTTTACATGGCTAAGTCCATCGTTTTAACACGGTTAAGGCCGTCGAATTTTACATGGCTAAGGCCATCATTTTTACATGGCTAAGGCCATTCTTTTAACAGGGTTAAGGCCTTCGAATTTTACATGGCTAAGGCCATCATTTTTATGCGGCTATGGCCGTCGAACCTTATTTGGCTACGGCCATCACTTTCACACGGTGAGGACCACTGAATGACCCACTTAGCTTCAACTACGGCAAGAGAAAAATTTTAAAAAGGTAAGTATATAATGTTCCAGAAAATAGAAAAGATTGACTATAGCAAAAATTGTATATCTTTATTCCCAAAAGGGTCAACACCCACTATACAAAAATTAGTATTACAGCCATATTTACAAAGGTCCTAACGGTCTCTGCCCCCCTGATTATCATGTTCCACCTGGCCTTCATGCGGCCCATCTTCGTTCCCAGGAGGATACATGTTCGAAATCTAAGAGCTGGACTCCAAACGGTTGATGTTTGCAGAGTTACACTCCTCAGGGGTGGCGATTCAGGACAATAGCTGGCCGTTTCACGGGCAGCTCTAACCAGTTGGCATTGGCTCTCTACTTCAGCCTCAAATGCTCGCCCAGCCGCCAAAAATTCTTCAAGAAAAACCATCCGGGCCTCCGCGTATACCCACATCTCATGTGCCTCATGAGACGCGTCAGCCTGTGCAAGGGTCCGCTTGAGGTCCTCAACCTCGGCCTCTTTGGAATCGAGTTCTGCAGTTAAGGTTGCAACTCGAGTGCACAACTCCGTCGCCTCCTCCGCCACTACGCGGCCAAGTTGCAACTCGTCATCCTTAGCTTGAATAAGGACGTCCATCTCCGCAGTCCAAGCAACAGCGGCTATAAGTTGTTCGTCGACTTTCTCTAGCTCGGCCACCCTCTTCTTCAGCTACTCCTCGGACTGCACGAAGCCCATACGAACCACCCTCAAGTTAGGGTCCCACCTATACATATCGGCCAAGGTTTGGGGTGCCTCATGTGTTCTCTTATATTTCTGCACCAACCTATTGTATTTGGCCACCTTCTTCTTCAGGCGTCGACCCCTCTCCTCCTCCAAGATAAGAGTCTAAAAGAAAAAAAACGAACGAAAGGTGATTACAAGGAAAATCGCCCTCCACTAATGCAAAAAAAAATCATGAATCAAGGCAAAAGACGTGCCTGCAAGGCCACGCCCGCCACTCTTCGGGCCAAGCCCTTGTCACTGAGCTCCGCCAAGGCCGCGCTCTCAGCGCCCGCATATAGGAGTGTCATGCTGGTGGCCTCCTCCTCGCAGCTCTCCAACAAATTGTAGTGACTAGGAATCACTATGCGACGGGACGACCGGCCAGCCACCATCTCCACTTGGTCCATGGACCCGCCTTCTCTGCCCGCGTCCTCCATAGCAATCTCCGGGTCCGCCACGCCCACACTTTCGTCCCTTCTTTACGCGCCTTACCTCCTTAGAGAAGACCTCCTCGAGCGAATGGCCTCGGCTATAAAACCGGCCTTGATTCAGGACGGGGTGGTTTAGCCTTCTCCGTCTGAGTAACCACAGCCTTGCCGGTTAGAATCCGACGCCTCCTCCTCTCCAATGTCTCTTCCTCTTCAACGTCCCCATCGGTAGGACGCAAGATGGGCTCAGATAGGGACAGTTTGACAGTGGGTACTCTTGTGGGGGCAACCCCGGGGACGGTCCCAGGCACAGATGCCGTATCTCTTCGGGCGTTTTTTCAAGTATGACCCCTGGCACTACCTCATGCACTAACTCCGGAGCCGCCTCTGATGCGATCTCCTGCCTTGAGAGGGGAGAAACACTACCCCTGGATGTACCTACGAGGATCATATCCTCCTCACCAAGGTTAGATGCGCCATATAAGGGCCGGCCACAACTCTCTTCTTCTTCTTCTTCTTATGCGCCTTCTTAGAGGCAACTCGAGCTACCAAAATATGTATGAGATAGGCAAGAAAATAATGGAAAACCCCCAAGTTAGAACAGACGGGAAGAATCAAGCTAGGTCGTTCCCGGACGGGCCATAGAGCTTGAGGAATTTCGGCCAGGTACGGCATTCCTCCGCAAATGATATCAACACTCGCACCCACGACCTAATGTCATCTACCCTTCTAGGAGGGAGAGTTGTCACCGCATGAAGGCAAAGGGAAATCTACAATGGTGAAAACAAGCAAAATAAGATTGTCGTAGGAAAAGATACGTACAGTAATACTTACATGCATCGTTCACGCCTCCATAAACCCTTCAGGGTTGGACAGCAGGTACTCGGTACGCACATAGAAAAATCTCTTCCAAAATTTGCGGCTGGCCTTGTCATCCGCTTGTGACACAAAGCTCTTCTTGCCCCGGCGAACTAACTGGAGCATTGAGCCTCTCATGAAGCTCACGCTGAACATTTGCAAGAGGTGATGAACGGTAACCTTTTTCTCATCCTTCGCTGCATAGGTGGTAAGAATCCTACACACCTTAAACACATACGAAGTAAGCTGGTCCGGACACGCCCCATACAAGCGACAGAGCTCCTCCTCCAAATGGTAAAGTGGGAGGCTATACCCTATTCGGAAAGCATACTCGTAGAATGTGCAATACTCGTTCCTGTGCACGTTGGCATAGTCTGTCCCCGCGGGAGCCAGCTCGATGTAGTCAGGGATATTCTATGACTCCCTGAGAGTATCCAAAAGAGATGGCGTTAGTTCGCTGAGTTCCCAAGGGGGAAGCTTACACTTGTAGACATCAGATTTTTGACCCTCCCCATTTAACATGTAAATATTTAGTGTAGGCTTAATATAGTTATTTTAACTAGTTTTGATTCTTTTCGTTATTTTATCACAAAAATAAAAATTACAAAAATATTTTCCCTTATTCTAGCTAGTTGATATTTGGTCGAGTTAGTTTTATTTTTGAAAAACTATAAAAAATAGTCTTGACGTTTTATTTTCCAGAAAAAGGATAAGAAGAAAAAGTTCAAAAAAAATATTTTACATTTTAGTATATATTGAGTAGTATTTAAATTTCATTAATATAGTAATTATATGTCTTCTCTAAATATTTTTATTATCTTAAATATACTAGTATATTTATAAAGCTATTTTTAATTTATTTTTTTAATAAAAGAAAAGAAATGAAAAAAAAATCAAAAAGACATGGTCTAACCCAATTACCCACACTCTAGCCCAATCATTTTGGTCCATTAACCCTTACTCTCATTAAAACCTAATCCCTAATCTCTAATCTCATATATAAGGAGTTCTTATACACCGAAAAAAAAGGCGAGGAAAATAACGCCTGAAAATTGGGCAGCGGTTACAACAAAGATGAGGGCTCTCATCGTTCTGATGCTCTCAAAAAAATATTGGAAACCCAGCAAAGACAGACGACCTCCCATCTCCGGCGAGATTTACCTTCACACACACACACAAAACAATGAGTAAAACACAGAGCAGCTCGGATTTGTCTTGCTTCATTCTGCCTCAAATTCGAAAAGATCAAACTAATATAGGTTTCAATCGTCTCCCTTCCAGTTTCAATTTATGTCTCATCATGGAACTCGTGTGTATTTTCATTGGTTCGAGCCTGACTAAAAGCTAGGGCTGTTTAAAACCGATCCGAAACCGAAAATCGAACCGAACCAAAATTTAATGGCTTAATGGTAACGGCTTAACGGACGGAGAATGGATTGAATTTTTTTTATTAACGGCTTATCGGTTTGGGGGCGGATTATTCAATTTTCTTAACGAATAATCCGTTAACCCGTTAAGAATATAAATATATATGAAGCGTAAGGTGAATTTGTTTGGATGTGAACCTCTGGAACTCATATACATATCAGTAAACTCGACCATGCGGATCACCTGTTTCCTGGGGCGATCTCTATTGTTCTGTTCTAACCCCATTCACATTCGGTGGAAAATTAGCAACCTGAATACCAATTTCACCTGTGTTCCTATTAGTTTGGTTATATCCAAATCCAAGCCCTGTTTATTTCCAAAAAAAGATATGGTTGCCGTTCTAGCTCCTTAGCTTTTTATAAGAAATTCTGTGCGTTGCTTTTTTTTTCTTTTCTTTTGTTTAGCAATTCTCAAAATCCGCCACCTGCTCATTTTGAAAAGCAGGAAAGGGTTTTGATGTGTTTTTTTAGGTGTTGCTAACTATGCATCTTCTCTCATAACTCCAACTCTAACTAAGAACTGGACATTGGACAATGTAGTGTGCGGATAGAATACATTTGAGTCCTTAGGTATTAAACCGATAAACCGTCCGGTAACCGCCCGATAAGAGCTAACCCGATACCAACCCGCCCGATATTTTATCGTGTGGCTAACGGATGAATACATTTAAAAGCCGATAACCGTTAAGCCAAACCGTTAAGAGTAAAAAGCCGTCCAATCCGCCCGATGTACACCCCAACTAAAAGCTGACATCCGTTCGAGGTCTCGTTTGATTTTGTTTGAGTCTGCCGTTGTTTATCGTCCAAATTTGGTTCGCTCGTTTTTCGTCCATTTCCGATTTCGGCCACAGCATTTGGTTCGTCCTACTTGTTAATTTTGCTTGAAATTTCAGTCGCGTCAAAGCTCTAATTTTCAGATTCAGGTGGGTTCTAAAGTTTCCGGTGAGATTGTCATTCGAGGTCAGAGATTTCCGGCAAGGTTTTCGGACAGATTTGGGTTCCGTCGAGTTTGCTGTTGAGATTTGCGAGTACAATTTGATCCGAATTTGCTGTCCGTTCGGCTTTGGGATTGTATTGAGAGGCATATTCAAGAATAAAAGTTCAAAAGAAATTTGCTGAAAGGTTCACTCTTATTCTTCTTTACTACTATGATTTTCATCAATTGCATCTCTAAATTATTTCATATGTGCTGTGATTCAAAGCATGATTTTGCCTTAGTTAATTGATATTTGGGAATACACAATTCATTTGGTGCTCAATTAAGTGTTAACAGAAGTTGGTTCTGCCAAATTTTATAAGAAATTGATGTGAGTGATTCTCTTTTTTACATTTAGGTACATGTAGATTTTTTTGTGTGTGTTGGAGTGTTATGCCAGTATTAAATTTGTTGAGGTATTAGAATTGTTCCTTGTGAAAAGATCCTGTTGAAGTCAAATAATAATTTGAACAATCTGAAGCTATGTAAATCGAGTGTTCTGTGGTACATGATGCATTACAATGGTGTAGATACCACTGAATTGTTGGGTGAATTTTTTTAATCAGTAGTCGACGTTCTTTGAGTACACAGGGATACAAAAACGACGTTCTTTTAATTAGCAGTCAATTCGCCTCAAATGTAGTTCTCTTTTAAATTAGAATTAGAGGTGTGCCGTGTCGAACAAAAATGATAATTACACGGCCCTCACTTAATTAATTTTGTTTTGTCCTTAGAATCCGAGGCGTGTCATTTAGCAAATTTCATGGCCCCCTCAAAGTGCAAACGCGTAGTTGCTTTAGGCGCGTCGTTTAATTAAACTACTCCTAAACTCGGGTGCGCATTGATGCAACCCAAATCCAAATCTCGATGAAGTCGAAATGTGTTGGTAACCACGGGTGCCCTTGATGGCAACGGGGTTAGAAATGCGTTTTCACGACGTCGCAAGTCCTTTAAATTGAATAATGGTAAAAAGCGGTTTTGTAAATAAAAGGCATGTAAGCTAGCATGTACTAAAATCAGATAAAATCAAATGCAACAGTAAAGCGACCGTGCTAGAACCACGGAACCCGGGAATGCCGAACACCTTCTCCCGGGTGAACAGAATTCCTTACTCGGATTTCTAGTTCGCGGACTGTAACATAGTCATATTTTTCCTCGGTTCCGGATTCAAATCGGTGACTTGGGACACCATAAATCTCCCAAGTGGCGACTCTGAAATAAGTAATAACCCAATCCCGTTACGATTGTCTATTCAGTGGAAAAACTCCTTTACGCCCCTTGCAGGTGTAGGTGAAAAAGGAGGTGTGACAACACTGGTTCTTAAAGTCTTTCCGTGCAGCCATATCCAGTGGAAGAATATTGGTCGTTGATAGGGGAACGAGAACCTCCTCGGCTTCCCCATCATCTGAGGACGACGAAGCCCTAGAGAGGGCGTCACCCTTGGTCCTGGTACTATCGTGACGACGTTTAGTCATAATGGAAGCTATGAGAGAAAAGCATTTTAAGGATACAAGGCTCGATTCTCAAGAACAAATATTTTAAAAGGAAAGATCAATGGGTTCCAGAAAAAGATGAGATAAAGGTTGAGAAAGTGCTCTCCAAAAAGTTCGAAAGATGATTCGGATTCAACCTTTCCTCTATTTATAAAGAAAGGTGTATGGAAATGAAAAAGGTTTGGTTCAAAAACCAGCGCGGGAAACTAAAACGTCACGTCATGTCCTGAAACCGCCTCGAGAGAATAGGTAATGATCACGGACGTGATCAATGATGTCATCCTAAAAAAGGAGCTCTAAAAGGAGGTTTTATGTCAACGGCGTAACCCCTCCGCATATGATTACGCCCCCTTTTTACAGTGTCAGCGGGAACGGCCAAATTTGTAGAAAGGACGAGCACGCATATCCATTCATTGAAGACGTCTCTTGGCTATGTCCCCAACAAATGGAGGGACTATCTGTATCGGGCAAATTTAGTGCCCTACGCTCTTAGGTTATCTATGCACACCTACGACGTAGACAACGGCCTAATTGAGGCCGACTCGAATAAGGTCGGAACCAGTAAGTGGACGGACCAAGCGATACGACTCAAGACGACGCAGGAACAAGTTGGTGTTGGCTCTCAACTTCAGCCTCAAATGCTCGCCCGGCCGCCAAAAATTCTTCAAGCACGACCAGCCAGGCCTCCGCATACACCCACATCTCGTGTTCCCCACGAGATGCATCAACCTGTGCAAGGGTACGCTTGAAGTCCTCAACCTGGGACTTTTTGGCATCGAGTTCTGCCATTAAGGTCGCAACCCGAGTGCACAACTCCGCCGCCTCCTCCGCCACTACGCGGCCAAGCTGCAACTCTTCATCCTTAACTTGAATAAGGACCTCCATCTCCGCAATCTGAGCAACGGCGGCATAAGTTGTTCGTCAACATTCTCTAGCTCGGCCACCCTCTCTTCAGCTGCTCCTAGGACTACACGAGGCCCTCACGAACCACCCTGAAGCTAGGGTCCTGCCTGCACATATCGGCCAAGGTCTGGTGCGCCTCACTTGTTTTGTTATATTTCTGCACCAATCTATTGTATTTGGCCACCTTCTTCTTCAGGCGTAGACCCCTCTACGCCTTCAAGATACGAGTCTAAAAAAACGAACAAAAGGTGAGTACAAGGAAAATTGCCCTCCACTAATGCAAAAACAAAATCATCAATCCAGGCAAAAGACGTACATGCAAGGCCGCGCCCGCCACTCTTCGGGCCAAGCCCTTGTCACTGAGCTCCGCCAAGGCCGCGCTCTCAGAGCCCGCTCATAGGTGTGACATGATGGTGGCCACCTCCTCGCAGTTCTCCAACAAATTGTAGTGACTAGGAATCACTATGCGACGGGAGGATCGGCCATCCACCATCTCCACTTGGTCCATGGACCCATCTTCTCTGCCCGCATCCCCCATAGCAATCTCCGGGCCCGCCCTGTCCACACTTTCATCCTTCTTTCCGACATCCCTCCTCACAGCAGACCTCCCTGAGCGAATGCCTCGGCCATAAAAACCAGCCTTGATTCAAGACGGGGTGGTTTAGCCTTCTCCGTCTGAGTAACCACAGCCTTGCCGGTTAGAATCCAACGTCTCCCCCTCTCCAACGTCTCTTCCTCTTCAAGGTCCCCCTAAGTAGGACGCAAGATGGGATCATATGGGGATGGTTTGACACTGGGCGCTCTTGTGGGGGCAACCCCGGGGACGGTCCCAAGCACAGCTGCTGGTATCTCTTCGGGCGCTTTTTCAAGTATGACCCCTGGCACTACCTCATGCACTAACTCCGGAGCTGCCTCTAATGCGATCTCCTACCTTGAGAGGGGAGAAACACTACCCCTGGACGTACTACAAGGATCATATCCTCCTCACCAAGGTTAGATGCTGCCACAGAAGGGCCGGCCACAACTCTCTTCTTCTCCTTCTTCCTCTTCTTCTTCTTCTGCGCCTTCTTAGAGGCACCTCGACCTACCAAAATATGTATGCGATAGGCAAGAAAATTATGGAAAACCCCAAGTCAGAACGGAAGGGAAGAATCAAGCAAGGTCGTTACCTGACGGGCCATAGAGTCCGAGGAATTCCGGGCAGGTACGCCATTCCTCCGCAAACGGTATCAACGCTCGCACCCACGACCTAATGTCTCGAAGGGTGAGGAGTCACTGCATGAAGGCAATGGGAAATCTACAATGGTGAAAACCAGTAAAATAAGATTGTCGTAGTAAAAGCTACTTATAGTAATACTTACATGCATCTTTCCACACCTCCGGAAACCCTTCTGGGTTGGACACCAGGTACTCGGTACGCACATAGAAAAATCTCTTCCAAAATTTGCCGCTGGCCTTGTCGTCCGCTTGCGACACAAAGCTCTTCTTGTCCTGGCGTACTAACTGGAGCATTGAGCCTCTCATGAAGCTCACCCGAATATTTGCAAGAGGCGATGAACGGTAACCTCTTTCTTTGCCTTCGCCGCATAGGTTGTAAGAATCCTTCACACCTTCAATGAGTACGGAGTAAGTTGGGTCGGACACGCCCCGTACAAGCAACAGAGCTCCTCCGCCAAAGGGTAAAGCAGGAGGCTATACCCGATTCGAAAAGCGTACTCGTTGAATGTGCAATACCCGGGCATGTGCACATTGGCATAGTCCGTCCCGGTGGGAGCAGCTCGATGTTGTCATGGGTATTATATGACTCCCTGAGAGTAGCCAAAAGAGATGGCGTCAGTTCGTTGAGTTTCCAATGGGGAAGCTTACACTGGTTCTTAAAGTCTTTCCGTGCAGCCATATCCAGTGGAAGAATATTGGCAGTTGATAGGGGAACGAGAACCTCCTCGGCTTCCCCATAATCTGAGGACGACGAAGCCCTAGAGAGGGCGTCATACTTCGTTCTGGTACTATCGTGATGACGTTTAGTCATAACAAAAGTTATGAGAGAAAAGCCTTTTAATGTACAAGGTTCGATTCTCAGGAACGAATATTTTAAAAGGAAAGATCAACGGGTGCAAGAAAAAGACGAGATAAAGGTTGATAAAGTGCTCGCAAAAAAGTTCGAAAGATGATTCGAATTCAACCTCTCCTATATTTATAAGGAAAGGTGCACGGAAATCAAAAGGGCTTGGTTCAAAAACTGGCGCAGGAAACCAAAACATCAAGTCATGTCCTGAATCACCTCGGGAGAAAAGGTAATGATCGCGCACGTGATGGATGATGTCATCCTAAACAAGGAGCCATAAAAGGAGGTTTTATGTCAATGGAATAACCCCTCCACACATGATTACGCCCCCCTTTTTACAGTATCGGCGGGAAGGCCAAATTTGTAGAAAGGACGAGCACGCATATCCGTTCAGTGAAGACGTCTCTCGGCTATATCCCCAATAAACAGAGGGACTATCTGTATTAGGCAAATTTGGTTCCTTACGCTCTTAGGTTATATGTGCACGCCTACGACGTAGAGAACGGCCTAATTGTGGCCGACTCGAATAAGGTCGGCCCTAATAAGCGGACGGACCAAGCGACATGACTCAAGACGACGTCGCTTAAAGTTCTAACTTTTCCGTACATTGAGACCACCAACTCCTTGTACTTTTCTTTGATTATTTCGAGGAAGGTCCCTTAATATATAAAGGAGACATTCCCTTCGTAAAGGACTCATGTGTATCTTATTATTAAAAATATACAACTCTCTCTCTCTCTCTCTCTCTCTCTCTCTCTCTCTCTCTCTCTCTCTCTCTCTCTCTCTCTCTCTTTCTTGTGAAACGATTCTCACTTGCTTTATTATTCTTACATCCTTAGCTATCTTCACTATTATCATAGATCTTAACAATGTAGTTTTCTCTAGTTCATATTACCCCTGATTCCGATTAACTCATATAATTTTTTATTATTTTTGATTATTTTTGAGCTTAACAAGTACTTTACTTTTTAGCCAAACAAATCTCAACCCATTTTACTTATAAAATTCATTATCAACTACACAGTTAAATATGCGGAATTCGAATGATGATACAGATCTGGTGTCACACGTCTCAAGCCTCTAATACAAGTTTAACAACCTAATACATATGAGTCTAGGAAATGTGAATGAAAAAAGGATAGAAGAGAGAGATCAGGGTTGCGGACACCGTGCAGCTACCTCGATGCTCTCGGATATGTGCTGATCGACTGAAAATCCTCACCCAGCCTCTGGAACACCTGGATCTGCACGCAATGTGCAGGGAGTAATGTAAGTACTCCGACCCAGTGAGTAATAAGCATAAATAATGATTGAAAATAAGAAAGCACGAAAAACACAGAGTAAGCTATAATGCGACATTTAAAACAAGTAATATGGAAGCAATAAGTCAATGAGAACGAAGTATGAAAATTCTACTACAGGTAAGCAGTTAAGTGACAAATAGTTAAAGAAGGTCAACACATATAACAGTACCATATAGTACCCGTATATCGCTGCGGCGTGCAGCTCGATCCATATATATCGTTGACGGCGCTCACTAGGGTGTGCAGACTCCGGGAGGGGCCTCTTACGGCCCAAGCGCAATATCAAGCCATCTTGTGGCATCAAATCTAGGCCCTCGACCTCATATCAGTATTAGTATAATACAGTTGCGGCACGCAGCCCGAACCAATAGTATCCTCAAATCTTGTCCTCAGCCATACTCAGTCCAGAAATCACATAAGCCCCTCGAGCATTAGTAAAATAGTAGTTCTCAGCGCAAAACATAATTTAATATATTATATTAGTTTTAAAACTGAGTAAAAGTGGTTGAGTTGTAAAATAGTGAAAAACGGTACGACTGAGTTCAAGTAGTAAGTCAAAACAGTGAGGAAAATCCCCGGAGAGTTCAAATAGTTGGCTCGAAACCCAAATATGGCAATAAGTCGAAATAATGATGATAACAAATAAGTTTCAATCAAATACGCGGTAAAACCATCAATAGGGACGGACCAAGTCACAATTTCCAATAGTAAACGACCACACGCTCCTCATCAAGCGCGTGTATCACCTTAATATAGCACTACGATGGGCAAATTCGGGGTTTCGAACACTCAGGACATCATTTACATTTACTCACCTCGAACTGGCTAAAACTCTAGCTCGCGACGTCTTTGCCTCTCAAATCAGCCTCCTCGCGCGTCGAATCTGACCAAAACTAGAACGAATACGTCACAATATGCTAAGGGAACAAAACCCAAGCGAAAACGATCGAAAAATATCAAAAAATCCCGAAATTAGCAAAACCTGAGAGCCCTAGGCCTACTTCTCGAAACTCAAAATTTTTTACATCAACGGGTTTCTTATCCTTCCACGAGTTCATACATGTCAAAAGTTCTCAAATTCGATCTCAAATGGCTCTTCAAATTCCAATTCAAAAGTTTAAAATCCCAAGCCCTAGTTCTTCTATTTTTAGCTTAGGCTCCATGAATTTCTAGATTAATTTCACAATAGAATCACATAATTGGTTCATAAAAACTTACCACCAATCAATTCTCCTTGAATCCCTCTTCAATTTTCCTCAAAGAGCTCTCAAAATACTCAGCCATGGTAGAAAAAATGGCTCAATATCGCGGATAAAATGTTTATAAATTTTTTGCGTAGCTCTGAACTTCCTTTATCGTGATTGCGCGCAAGCCTCATGATCGTGAATAGCAAAAATTCCAAGACTCAAAAATGTACTATGCGAATGCGAAGCCTTCATTGCAAACACAATGCTTGATTTTCCCAGATCTATGTGAACGCAACCCAACTGATGCAAACGAGAAGAGCAAAACACTGGACCCCCAATTACTTATACGCGAACGTGAAACATTGTAAGTGAATGCGAAGCACAAGCTCAGGGCCCTTCGCGAACGGGAAACCTCAAACGCGAACACGAAGACCAAACTCATGCCAGCCCAAATTCCTGCTACGCGATCGCAAGGCCAAAAATCATCTGCAACTAGTTCTGCAATTTCTGCAACTTCCCAAAATAGAATATGGTCCGATTGACCACTTAAAACTCACCTGAGGCCCCGGGACCTCAATCAAAAGTACCAACACATCCTAAAACCTCCTTCAAACTTGTTCCAATAATGAAAACACCGCAAACAATACCAAATTCATCAATTCACATCGAATTCAAACCCAAGTTTTCTAAAAACTTCTGAAATATACTTTCGATCAAAAAACCAACCAAACCACGCCCGAATGACCTACAATTTTGTACACACATCCCAAATCACATAACGGGACTGCAGAAACTCTCGTAATTCCATTGTGACACTCGGGTCAAAATCTCACCTACCAATCGAAAATTGTCGAAGTACTAGCTTCGCCAATTCAAGTCTAATTCTATCCCGGACCTCCAAAACCAATTCCGATCATACTTCTAAGTCATAAATTACCTCCCAAAGCTAACTGAACCATTAGAATTCACATTTGATCCCTCTAACACATAAGTCAACATCCGATTGACTTTTCCAGCTTAAACCTTCTTAATGAGACTAATCGTCTCATTTCTTACCAAATTAACTCCAAACGCCAACCAATCAACTCACCACATAAAATACGGGTAACGAAATATAAAGAAGCAGAAATTGAAAAAACGGAACGATAACTCATAAGACGACTGGCCGGATCGTCAAATTTAATGACTGAACTTTTTTTGTCACCGACAGTGGTATTTGATTTTAGATCTCCGTTTTTTCGATTTTAACTTTTTATCGTGAAGATCGTTGATAATGATATTATATTTCTATCAGGTAAGTCCATCGAAAAAATAATATGGAGAATACTTTACAGCGTCCAAGGTCAAGGTATACTACGTCTTTTTGACATGTTTGTGGCAAATCCAATAAAAATAATTAAAACACTGAACAGTCACATTACTATTTGTCAATCACGGTCAATAGCGGCTCAATTAGAGTAGAGGCCAAAAACTAAAATTTAATCGGAGGCCTTTTTTGAAACAAAACCTTCATATACATTTTTATTTAAAGTTTATTGTTTCTTCTTTTTTAGTTAAAATTGTTAATAATATTTTTATAAATCATTAAATATCTCCAAAGATATTTTGATCTTACAAAATAGAACGATATTCAAGAAATTGATAATTTAATGTCAAAATAATTACTTTACTTTTTAATATACTTGTTGCAATGCTTGAAACCCGAAGAAAAAGTATTTAAAATGTACAATATAGTTTATTCAATAGTGCTCTCCACGCTCTTCTGATGTTACGAAAGAAAAGCAATTTTTTTTTGTAAGGAACAATATAGCTTATCGAAAATATACACTTTTGCATAAATCAAGAAAGAGCGTAATATACATTTCCTGATGAGAAATATTAAAGATGAGATCTGAACTATTAGAGACACCAAAAAAGGAACTATAGAAGCTTATTATACGCTTTCAAGTGACAAGTGTGAAATGAAAAGAACAATGTAAGTACTTCATTTTTTATGTTAATCGTAAAATGTAAGTAATATAAAAATTTATATTTAGGGTGATGGTACGAGGGGATGATTCTTTTTATCAAATTTTCGCTCAGTTATATTTTCTTTTTATAAAGTATTTAACTTTTTTACATTTAAATAGAATCACTAAATATTTAGGATAATGGCTTAGGGGAAGTGATTCTCTTTATTAAATTTTTGCTTATTTACTTTTTAAAAAATATTTAACTTTTCGATATCGAAATTATTCATAAATTTTTTATAAAGAAAGAATTTAACTTATAGTATATTATTGGTAAAAAGTGGGCTCCATCTCCGAAGATTATGGTGGTATAAGGGATATGATTTTAACCTACCTTAATCAGATATTTCGGGTTTGAGCATTAAAAATAATATCCCGTTAAAGTGCACTTTCATATTTATTAAATTTTATGCGGTGGGAATCAACTTTGTTGGAGTCTCAATGCAAATACCAAACACAAATAAAATATAAAATTAAATATTTGTGCCTCCAAAATTTTGGGAAATAAAGCTATTGCTTTAGTTGCTTGACCCTTTGGCCGTTCCGGATCACGGTAAACAGGTATTATTAGGTACTTTTCTTTTTCATTTTTCTATGTTTCCTCTCTAAAGGTGTGTCGGACTTCTACCTAAAAAATAATAGTATACTCTTACTAATAAACCCACTGATAAGAATTCCAATATATTTCAGAACATGATTCATCGTTGTGGTTACCAATTGAATTTAGCTAAACCCTTCTTTACTCCATCATCGTGCAGAAGCAGTTATAATTTTTGAGAAACAAAAAAAATAATTTCTTTCCAATATTTATTTTTTAAAAAACAATTTTAAGAAATATATGCCGAGAATTATCTTTTAAAAGCTTGTCCAATCACTAATTATTATTTAAAAGTATTTTTATAATAAGTAGCCAAATATAAACTGCTTTTTGCAAAAAGAAAATTTTCGAAAAACATATAAAAAAAGTACTTTTCATAATAAATTAATGTTTGTTATGAAATAATATAAAGACAAGAACAATAATGCAAGAATAAGAACAATATAGAGAGAGAATAGGGAGAGAGAGAAGTATTCTTATTAATACTTGGGGTGATTTACAATGGGGTAAGACCCCTCTATTTATAGGAAGAGAAATGACTTAGCTTCAAGCTAAAACTCTTAGACATTCACTCTAAATAGACTTCTATTTTATAACACTCCCCCTTGAATGTCTATTCAATAATGTGCCTCATAAAACCTTAAAACCAAAACCCAATGGGAAAAATTAAAGTAAAGGAAAAAGAGTACACATGTTTGAATATGCGCCTATTGGTTGCCTCGTTAAAAACCTTGCAAGGAAAACCCAGTGGGAAAAAACCTTGTAAGGGAAAAAGAGTGCAACGCGCATTGACTCCCCCTAATGAGTACATCAATTTATATCCTTGAGCATTTGCATTCCAATCTTGTGCATCATCTTCAAAACGATCTTTGGTAGATGTTTGATAAATAAATCAACCATATTGACTTGAATAAATATTCCGCACCTTGAAATCATCATTCTTGATAGATATGAACATCTTCATATAATGTCGTGGAATAACTCTTCAATATCTCCATAGATGTATTCTCAAGCCATCATGCTTATAGTTATAGCAAGATACATATATACACAAATTGTACTTAGGATGTGGTACTTCAGGACCAAGAATTGCATATGCTTCAAGCAACTTAAATCTTTCAAGTTAAGTCATATAAGCCATATAATAGACTCTAGATGCATATCAAGCTTTCCTTGTCAAATAAGATATCGAAAACTGATTATACATACCTTTGACTTTATACTTTCAAGCATTTGAACTATAAGTTCAAAACTACATGTCTTTCATATGGAATCAATTCTTCTTGAATTGTATCTCTTCCATTTAGTTACTTTCTTTGGGTCAGCAAATGCGTATAGCATGCTTTGCAATATGTTGCAATTGAATTATCCCTTTTATGAACTTCAGGTTCATATCATGATATTCGGGGATATACATCTACAAATGATAATTCATCCCATGTAACCTTTTCTCAAGTGTTTATCATGTCTCCCCCTCATGTTAGAAAAGCTAACTTGTTTCCTCAACTTTGGGAAAACATCTTTGTGCATTATCATGTCAATATACACGGCACATTAATAATAAGATGAAATTATTTGGTTCCTGACCCTGAACCACTTGTGAGGGGAGAATATAATATACTCTCGTATACAACGTATATCAAACTGATATATATAACTTTGTTCTCATAAGAAACAGTTTAGCTATTAAGTGGAAGCACTCAATAATTATCTTGCTAAACCAACTTTGATATAAACTAACTTATCAAGATGAACTATCTTGAGTAGAAAGTCTGGAAATTATGCTCGAAGTTAGATTACTGAGCGATTTACCTCGCAAGCACCGGCCAGACTGCGGGTTAATAACAATTGCGCATGTAACCATTTCATAGATGCATCATATGTGGTATACATGGCAGGTGAATGGGCCCATATTCACCTTTGATATTTCCAGAATTTATGGGCTTCAACCCGAACTCTTTAGTTGGTCAGTTCATTGATGAGAACAAGTGATACAAGAGAATTCGTAAAGAACTTTCTAGTTCTTTGATATTCACCCATGTGAATTTGCACATCATACTTAAAATGAGATGGCTAACACGAATGCTAACTGAATAAATTATCAATATTGGTAAACTTCAAATCTACACCATGACATGTGCACTTATCAATAAACTTCAGGTTTATTATGACATGGGTTTTATACCAATAGATATCCACTTTATTGTGGCATTCTTTTGTTTGTGTAGTACTAACTGGAGAACAAAGCGGGTAGCTTTTCATATACAAATATCAAAGCCTTCCTTTATTTATAGTCTCAATATAATCAATCGCTTTCGCGTGTACTTTGGAAACTGAATAAGTTTCTTTGAGACTTACTACAGCACAATACTCAATTGTGTTTCTCTAACATAGTAATAATTGGCTCTTCTAGAGCTCTCAATTAATTCTGTACTACCACAGATTCATCAACATCCATGTGGTGAATATCTTTCTTAAAGAGAAAGTTATACCATTATGGTCATGTCAAACTTATATGCAAGATATGTTTCTTGCATTATCGTTGTCCTTTAATAGTCATATTTCCAAAATACTTTGGCGTACAATAGGTACGTGACCAACGATCATTCATGCCATATATCATCTCAAACCTCCTTCTAGGGGTGAGTGTGGTATCATCTCAAACCTCCTTCTAGGGGTGAGTGTGGTATATTTAATACCAATTTCATGTTCATATTCTTCCAATAATGAATATGTATTCGTGAATCAAATGTTGTCACATTCACTTCGAGGATATGTGATTTTGTTATCCTTTTCAAATCTATAAATGCGTCAGACATTTGATTTGCTATTCTTTGCAAATGGATAATCTTTTGTGCCTCTTTCTCACAAATAGAGGTGTGTGGATCAAGATGAGATAATGATGCATTTTTCCACAAAATTTTCCGTTTGGTTTCACCAACTTCTCCCCCTAATTTTGGGAAAAGTGTCTCATCAGTCAATGTTTCGAGGTAGCGAATAATGGAGGGCGATTCAACCTCGACATATATTCCTAACCTTCTTTGCAGACCCATTTTGGTGCGGGATGGCGGTGCTACAGGCACATATACTGCGCATCCAAAGATTCTTAAATGGGATATATTGGGTCCATGACCCAAAACCAATTGCAACGGGGAATATTTGTGTCAATTCGTCAGTCAGAGACGAACTAACATTGCTGCATGCAAAATGGCGTGACCCCAAACCGAAGTGGGCAGCCGACGAACTAGTATTGCTGCATGCAAAATGGCGTGAACCCAAACCGAAATGGGCAGCCTCGTTTTCATGAAGAATTCAAGATTATTCTCATCTATTGTCTCAATATGATATCCATTTTGAATGATATCTTTAAAACTCAACAAGTTCCTTTTAGACTTGGAGGAGAACATTGCGATTGATATCATTAAAACTCAACAAGTTCTTCTTAGTCTTGGAGGAGAATATTGCATTCTCTAAGATAAACGTCATGCCTTTGGGCAGAGTTACAGTTGCTCTTCCGGAGCCTTCAATCAATTTACTTCCCATGGTTTGACATATAAAAGAAATACACGAACATATGAATAAATAAGTTCAATTCGTTTGTGTCACATAATATTTTCAAAATCTGCAGCTAACAGTTGACTAACGAAATCAGATATGTTATCCATAATTGATTACTTTGCAGTTTGAAAATTTCAGTTTAAACATTTTCTTCAAACAATCGATTGTTAAACACAAACAATCGATTGTTGAACATTGACAATCGATTGTTAAACACACACAATCGATTATTTGCTATTTTGAAAAACTTCAGATCACACTGTCTAAAGACAATCGATTGTTAAATATAGACAATCGATTGTTGGCTTATTTTGAAAAATTCCAGAACATACTGTCTTAAGACAATCGATTGTTATGCATAGACAATCGATTGTTGGCTATTTTGAAAAATTCCAGAGCACACTGTTATAACGACAATCGATTGTTAGACATAGACAATCGATTGTGGATGATTTTTGAAAATTTCCAGGTTACACTGTTTTAAAGACAATCGATTGTCAAACATAGACAATCGATTGTTGACTGTTTTTGAAAAATTCCAGATCACACTGTTTTAAAGACAATCGATTGTTGATCATTGACAATCAATTGTTTTGCAGTTTTTATGCGAAATATGAGATAACCGACTAGTTTTTCAGGTTAGTCGATTACCTCTACTGGAAAGTAAAAATATTATTGATATTTGAGCATATTGATACATTCTAAAGAACTAATACTAACATTATATCATGAACTAACTAATACGAGCTAATACTAATGGCTATTAGTTTATTCATTCACTAATACAAACAAGTAAAATAAAATCAAATAGCTCCATCTTCTTTCATCACGGATCCATCACCGATTAGGTGGTCTATCTTCCCCTCGGGTTGCTCAAAGAAGTCTGCCACATCCAAGTGGGTGATGTCAAAGTTGTCGTTAGAGACAAAATTCGTTTCAGGGCGTTTACTCTTTCGAGATGCTTGATAAAGGTCAACCAAAAGTCATGGTATACGGCAAGCCTTTGATCAGTGCCCGTTTTCACCGCAACGATAATATATAGTTTATAAACTATTTGCTTTTGGGTTCTTATCGTATCGTGCTTGTGGCAGAGTGACCAACTTCAGGTTGTCATATCTCTTCTTTAAGCCATTCCACAAGATAGGTGGATCTTTGACTGTGATATATTCAATTTTCAAACCTTCATCAAGGTGATGGCGCAAGTAAATCAAGGCCTTCGCACAGTCTTGGGTGGATGCTTTTCTCTATCTTTAATGGTGTCTCCGAGACCCATAGCATCTAAGTGGATTTCAGCATCCAAAACCCATGTCATATAGTTCTTGCCCGAAATTTCAAGGGCAACGAACTTTCTTTTCATAATGTCAGACATAAAACAAATTTACATCAAGAGCGTGTTCATACTTACGGGCTCTATTACAATTATCACATTCACTTCAGGGAATGGACCATAATCATGTGCTTTACACAATCTCATGTCAAATATTACTTTCATAAAGTGAAAGATTATTTTGAGAATCTTTATTATTCTCATTATTACAATAATGACGATTATAATTTCGTCTATTGCCACGTCCACATCCATTGATACCTTTACGGTAATAATTTTGTTTTCTTTCAGACTTATCACATACTGCTACCACATTCTCTAAAGGGAATGGAGCAAATTCAATTGGACGGATTTTCAATTATTTGCCCACAATCATACATGAATTTAATCATGGCAGGACATAGAGATTTTACCACTTCGTGTGGTTATAATTTCTTACAAACTCCTTTAGAGTTATAATCAAACTTTGTTGTCTATGTTTGTATATAAAAACAAATTATAGAATTTCAAGAATTTAAAAGGGAAAAATAAAATACTTACCTTTAAGGTATACCAATTCTATTTTCAATGTTTTCTCCTTTCTTCCTTTCCTTTCTTTCTTTCTCTTTTCAACGTTTTTTCTTTCTTTGCTTTCCAGAATATTTTTTTCTTTCTTTTGTTTTCTGTTTCTCGTTCCTCTTTTTTTTTTCTTTCTTTTTCTTTTCCTTCTTTCTTCATTCTTTCTTTGAAGCAAAACCCTACACAAACAAAAGTTAAGACAATCGAAAATTTCAATTGGTTAGAGACTCGTGCTGATAACGTGTTATGAAATAATATAAAGACAAGAACAATAATGCAAGAATAAGAACAATATAGAGAGAGAATAGGGAAAGAGAGAAGTATTCTTATTAATACTTGGGGTGATTTACAATGGGGTAAGACCCCTCTATTTATAGGAAGAGGAATGACTTAGCTTCAAGCTAAAACTCTTAGACATTCACTCTAAATAGACTTCTATTTTATAACAATGTTAAAAATTTAGCCAAATAGATAAATACTGGGTTGTGTTGTCTGTGTGCTTTTCGCCTAGTTGCCAAAAGGCTAGTAATGCTGACGTAATATGTCTAAGGAGACAGCTTAGTTGTAATGCATTATAGTTACTTTCACAAATATTATTTGGTTATTTGATCACCTTTTGATACTTGCATTGTATATAACATCGCATAGCATGTTATTTGGTTGTATTTTTGTTATTGGCATAAATAATATTTGAACAATTATATGTAAAATGAATGCATATATTATTTTAAACAAATTATAAGGTGAATAAGAATACATGCCTTAGTAATTCCTAATCATAATCATATTGGATTGTTACAACACTCTTTTCTAGAAAGAGAAGGTTTCCTCTCCCTCTAGAATACCTACACGGACACAACCACTACACCACTAATTATCCCACCAAAAATAATCAAATGGATGTGGAAGAAGCACCAACACAGCCCTACAAGGAAATGTTACTAGACAATCAGGCAATAGTAAGCCCAACAGAGTATTACGATGAGGAACCTTCCCCAACCATCAAAGATTATAAAGGAAAAGGTATCGATGGCTCAATTTCCCTCTCACATAAAGATAAAAAATGCATGTACTAGCCATGGTGCTTTTCAGTAATCATAGAGGTCTTTGGTCGTAGAATGCCTCACCATTATCTTCAATCTAAACTAACTGACTTCTGAAAACCATCCGAACAATTAATCTTGATTGATATAGGATGAGACTTCTTCATTGTCAAATTTGGTCTAGATGAAAATATGGCTAAGGCACTATATCTAGGCCCATGGTTCATTTCTCATAATTTCTTATTAGTACTTAAATGGGAACCAAAATTCATCCATAAGAAGCTACATTATCTTCCACGGGAACTACCTAGTGAATTTTATGATAAAGTAATTCAGGAAAAAGTTGGTAGAAAAGTTGAAAAATTACTAAAAACTGGTTAATACACATCCTCCAGGTTAAGAGGAAGGTATGCACGTATCTGTATTCAATTCCCACTTGAAACCCAGGTAAAAATAACAGTAACCATAGGAGATCATAAACAATAAGTGATTTATGAAGGTGAAAGGACTTTGTGTACAACATGTGGAAGGATTGACTACACGATAAAAAATTACAAGTTCAAAAAAGTTGTACCAACACCATCATAAGAAGTCCCTGAATGTTCAGAAATGCATACCAAAAAGGAAGATAATGATGGATGGAAGAAGCCAAACCACAACCCACAAAGGAAAGAAACAATGGAGAAGGAAATGAAAATGAACAACATCATGCACAAAATCACAAAATATCAAGGTAAAATTGCTCGATGCAAATTCTGGTAGTTTTTGGAAACAAAAAATTTTCAATACAATTCAAAATCAAATAGTGCACAAACAAGTAACTACAACTGGTCCAATGGCCCAACGAACAAACATAATCCCAGCCCCATTCCCCAGTAGCCCAACTCACAAGACCCCAGCCCAAGTATAGTTCCAAAAGAAAAGCGGGGACGGGGGCTGATGGAACAGATACAGATAACTCAACTGGGACTGCCCAAGTTGCATCACAAGAGGCCCCCATCATTAGCCCGATTTCAAGGCTACACCTAGCAAAAGCTGTTGGTTTGGGCCATCACTACTCAAACCAATAAGCCAATGGGGTATATGCCCAATTGGACTCGGCAGCGTCTCCAATCTTTGCGACTATCGAGCCCAAATCCTAACAAACTCTATTGTCGTCTGCTCTAGTAGAAAAGAACCTGTCTCCACCACAAGGGAACATTAAAAAGGAGATCAACAGAGCCCTAAAGCTTATGACGATGAAAAATGCCTTGGAAATGGAGGGAATTGGTCATGGACCTCTACGCACGAACTCCCTTCTGCTTGACTCTATCAGGGCGATAGAGTTCAGTATGGAGAACTTCGAGATTCTAGTTCTCCTGTGTCCCAAGAACTTTGCCAAATATGGAGTTAGTGTGGGCTCTTACCACAGTCGAGGAGTGATTAAGCCACTTCTGAACCTAACCTCAGTATTGAACATGAGAAGCAAGAACTAGAAGAAACCAATAATGCCTCCCCATGGAATGGAGAAGGCTCACAGAAGCCACTTACCCACCACGCAACCACCCCTAATGAAATACATCATATGAAAAGTAGGAATGGAAACAATGCAGAATTTAGAAGATACTACCTTGACATGGTTCAACTCCACAACCTAGGACTGTTGGTTCTGCTAGAGACAAAAATGGGTGATCATAAGAATTTGACTTAGGATTTGCAATTTAATTTGCTCATACAGTCTTCACTTGTAGGTCTATCAGGTGGGATTGTCATGATGTGGAATGCGGACTATGTGCAGGTTAATAAGGTGTCCACCACTCCACAAGGCATTCATGTCATAGTGAAGGTACTCATCTACCAAACTCCCTGGTTATTTTTAGCTATCTATGCTAGCACTATATTAGTTGATATGAAACTATTATGGGATAATTTAGTTACTATCTTTAAAAGTTATACGGGAAATTGGTTGGTAGGCGGTGACTTTAATGAAGCATTTAAAGCTAGGGACAAGTTTGGGGGCAACCTCATTAAACTAAACCGTAACAACCTCTTTTGGAACTGCCTCAATGAACGCAGGTTAGTTGACTTAGGATACAAGGATAGTAAATACACTTGGACCAACCGAAGATATAAACATAGGAGAAGTCTAATTTTAGAAGGGATAGACAAATATTTTGCTAATGACTGTTGGATTTTTCAGTACCCTAAGGCTTGTGTAAATCATCTCCCTAGGACCCACTCTGATCATTGTCGTGTGCACATAATGCTAATGGGGATAATGTCAATAATACTAATGGGCCCTTTAGGTTTGAATCCTGGACTAGCCACCCATACTTTCTTAGTATCATCATTGAGGCCTTCACCCCAAACTCCCCTTTAATCCAGTCAACCAACACCGTTAAAAACTTAGTAGCCAAAGTGGAACATGCACACCTTTGGCAATATATTCCACGAAAAGAGAAGGATCTTCGTCAGGGTTGTTGGAATCCAAGAGTCCTCCAACTACTAGCTTAGCAACTTCCTATTGAATCTTGAAAGTAGCCTGATTAAAGATCTGAACTCTATCCTCAGAAATGAGGAAGATTTCTGAAAACTCAAGTCAAGGGTCAATTGGCAAATTGAAGGTGATGCCAAGACGAAGTTTTTTAACACCTCCATCCTCAGTATGAGAAGGAGGAACATGATCCTGTCCCTCAAAGATGACAGTGGGAATTGGCTGAATGACCAAGGAGATATTAAGAACTCCGTGGCACTTTTTCATGAGCCTTTACACTTCCGCCCACACCCAAGCCGCTATCCACACTACTAGTCATCTAGACATGAACCATACTCTCTCAAACCTCCAAAGAGAAAACTTGGACAGGCCCGTAGACGATAGTGAGATCAAATTGGCTATCTTTTCTTTTAAACCCTTCAAGGCTCCTGATCTAGATGAGCTACATCCTTTTTCTATCAAAGATATTGGAGCATTGTAGGAAAATCAATTATAGACTTTGAGATACACTGCATAGATGAAACCATAAACCAGACTCTATGTTGCTTCATCCCCATGTCCCCAAGCTACCACGATCAAAAACTTTAGACCGATAAGGCTTTGTAATACCATCTATAAGAGTATCATAAAGGTCATTGTTAATGGAATCAAGCCACTCCTCCCTAACATAATTGGTGCTATCCAAGCAAGTTCTTTTATCCAACAAAACGCCTCATACAATGCCATCATAGTCCACGAATACATCACCCACTTTGGTAAAATGATAATGAATTAGGCTCACATGATCCTTAAAATTGACTTAGAAAACGCCATTGACAGGCTGGAGTGGTCCGTCATTCGAGTCACTTTGTAAGATTTCAACTTCCCGCCTGGGTTAATTAAGTTAATCATATCCTGCATTTGCTCATCTAACATCTCCATCCTAGTTAATGGTGGTAAGACTGACACCTTCGAACCTTCTAGAGAAATTAGACAAGGGGATCCCATCTCTCGAATTGTTCATCATGTGCATGGAGAGGCTCTTTAGCCTCATTTATAGGACTGTACGTGGAAAGCAATGGCTTCCTATCAATATTAATAGGTCTGGCCTAAGGATATCCTACCTCTTCTTTGCTGATGACCTTATCCAGTTTGTAAAGACAAACACAATCTACACTATCATGCAGCCTTTCCACGAAGCTTCTGAACAAAAAATAAATCTCACTAAGTCTAGGGTCCTTTTCTCTTCTAACATAAAGCCTGACACTATGGAGAACCTTATACTTACTCTTTCCATTCAAGCTGCAATATCCTTTGGTAAGTATTTGAGATTTCTTGTTCCATAAAAGACCTTTAATAGTAATTTCCAGTTCATATTAGATAACATGCAATCCAAAGTTTCTAACTGGAAAATAAATTGCCTAAATATGACTCGAAGAATCATCTTGGCTAAAGCCTCTCTTAGCAGTATTCCAAGCCATGCCATGCAATATATCAAGCTGTCCACCAAGACTACCAACCAACTTGATAGAATTCAAAGAAATTTTATTTGGGGTACTATACCAAATAAGAAGAAAACACACTTGATCAACTATGATAAAATCAGTAAGCATAAATCTCATGGTGGCTGGAATTATAGAAAGCTGAATGCAAGAACAAAGCCTCCCATGTTGGCCTGACCTGGAGGATTTATCCCTAACACTTCTAGCCTGTGGGCTAGAGTCCTAATCTCCAAATATTGTAACTGGAACCATACCCCTAGGAAGCCCAGGTCCCCAATCTGACAATGTATTCTCAAAGGTAGGGATACATGTAATAAGACAGTAGATGGGTACTCCACAAAATAAATATGATTAGCTTCCTTAATGATGCCGGATTCCCAATCATCCAGCCATTAGGGACATCTCAACTAACAACACTATTGCCAGATCAACTGAGTACTACACGATAGCACACACAAAGGAGTATTTAGGAAGCCTTTTCCTACAGAGTTAAGTGGAGCCCTCAATGGGGCGTGGGGGTGGGGGAAGAGGCATTATAAACTCAATATTGATGAGGCGGCTAAAGATAGTCCAAGCATTGGGGGAATTGGTGGGAGTATTTAGGACACATAATAGGGACTAGATTCTGGGGTATATGAAAAATATGCCACACACCACCAACACAATGGCAGAGTTAACTACATTGATAAAAGGTTTTCAAATTGCAGAACCAAATGGATGGATACCAATGGAAGTAGCTACAGACTCGGCAGAGGTAATAAAGTTGCTAATCACTGGAAATATAATTTATGATCCTATTATATGTAAATGCAGGTTGTTGATCCAAAGGATGGTCAGAGTAGCAATGAGACACGGTTACATGAAGCAGAATAGAGTGGCTGATGCATTGGCAAAAGAAGGTGGAAAAATATTTTTTTTTGGAAGAACTACCATGCTAGCAGTTCCTCCGATGTTTGTGAATAAATTATTTTGAGCAAACATCCTAAAAACTGAAGTAACTAGATATTTTTTGACATACAATATTAATATACTGGAAGAACATGTCTATATTGGGGGGATTAAAATACCCCCCACTAACCTACACTCTGTAATATAATTTTTAATATACATAAGTCTCCTATTGACCAAAAAAAATATAGCTTAGTAATAGATGTATTAAAATAACCAAAATATCCTTTATGTATTAAAGAGTATTTAAAACGTAAACTAGATGCCTATTTTAACTCACGCAATAAAATTCATGCACTAGTAATCACTTATTATATTTTTTTATTACTAATCCTTACATCAATAACCTGCTAATTTGGTACACAATCAATAATTTTTTGCATATAAACATTTATTTTCAAATAAATATTTCCTTATTCAATATGGGTCAGACTTTACTTCTTTAAGGATCAGTATAACTCGCTTATTTATCAAAAGGTTATATTTCATTAATATCCTTAATACATTTCACGTTTTATAGGACCTCGTTGCAAGCGTACAGTCTTAACAACTTCAACGTATATGGGTAGATGCCATATGAAATATTAGCTATAGTTAAGTATATCTCGTATATAATACGACTATGACCCTTTTCTCAATTAAAATTTTAAGGGGTCATTTGGTTCCAAAGAAGATTATTTAGGGATTAATAATCCTAGAATTATATTTCTAAGATTATTATCCCACATTTGTAATGGGTTGCCCAATACCATAATTTTGATATAAAATTTATATCCATATTAGTTAATACTCAATAACTAAACCTCAAATAAATACTAAAATTTTAAATTTTATTTCGCTTTTACAATCCTAATCCCAATAACCAAACAACCCCTTAAGTACGAAAAGAGAAAATGTGTAAACAGTCAAACAAGGGTTAAAAGAAATAAAGCAAAATCGAGGTAATAAATATATAGAAAATAATATTGTAGAGTTACTTTTAAATTAATAACCGAAAAAATATATAATTTTTATATATTTATATATTTTATATATCTTATATAAAAATTATATACTTTTTCTGATACAAAGAATAAATAATTTTTGACAGAGGCTAAAATTAAAAAAAGCCCATAAATGTACGCCGTGCGATTTATAGCCCAAAAAGCCCTAAAATCTCGAGCTCTAACGACGAGTCACGAGTGCAGCAACAGGAGAGAACCCGGTAAGAAGCGGAGAAGAAGTCGATAGCCAATTTCATCAAACCCTAATTGATAATCCAGGTAATATCTAATGGATTCGTCCTCACCACACTGTTCTACTTTTAGGGTACATTCTTGATCACCATTCCCTGAAAAGGGTCGAGACGGGAAGAAACCCTAGTTACGAATCTATCAAAAAGCTCGTCGGCTTCTGATATTTCTATATTTCCTGCCTTCCTAGTGTTGCGAATTGATTTATGTTCGTGGAATAATGGGTTCATACATTTATCCCTAGAGTTTGTTTTGTTTTTCAGCATTTATCGTCTTTTGCTAGAAAAGCTCGAATTTTTGTTGGCTTTACCTCTTGAGGTGATGTTACTTGTGTTAAGTAACAGTGAAGTTCTATTTATTTCCCCTGCAGAGAGCTTCAACCATAACATCACACTTGCTCCAATGGGTGAGACTGTCAGGAAATAATTGGAATGCTGGAATTGCATTATGTCATTTTTTACTTGTGTAATAAGAAAATTCTTGAATGTCAGGGTTGTGTTTGGTTGCATTCTCCAGCAAAGGGTTAAAGTCACTATTAGTCATTATTTTCCTCTGAGGGTATTCCGAACTTTTTTTTTGGATGAAGTGCAAATATTCTGAATCTTACTATATGACTTGCTTCAGCCAACTATTAAACATTTTTGTCAACTTTAGCTTTACAAGATATCACCAAAGCACTGGCTTTCATATTTTACGATTCCCATACATACTCTATTTTTAGACCCAACAAAATATTGTAGACTATTTAATTGTTGCCTAAGTGAATCCTTTCCATGGGCAATATTTTAATCATATCCTATTCTTATCTTGGAAATTGTCTCCAGAGTACAAGCAATGTTTTATTGAGCATTGGTTACTTAGAAATCCTTTTTCGTGTCTTCTCTTAGGGTTCAGGAAATGACATCATTTGCAGGAAACTGGTTTTCTGTTAACTTATATAGGAAAGGATATATTGCATGTCTTGTAGGATGATTCTCAGGTCTTAAAAGTAAATTGAGAAAAGGTAAAATGCATAAAGTATATCGCGATCTTACCTCATCTTATGACACAAATGCTTTCTTTATGATAGATTTCAAGCGCTTGGACAAAAATGAGCTTTGGAATCATACCTAGGGATGTATTTGGGGAGTGGGACAAGTCAGGGTGGAGTTTATGGTTTTTATGTATAGTTGGAAGTTCTTCCTCACTCTCAGAAGAGCTATCATCTGCAATAGTTATTGAGTGGATGAGGAGATCAAATATTAATTCGAATAGTTATTGCTTTGGAGCATCTTGGCGCATATGAGCGATGGAGCTTGTGGAGCTTAGTTTAACTGGGGGATTGCTCTCTTGGTTTCATTATTTTTCTGTTTGTATCTGTTATTTTGGAGCATCATGGAGCATTTAGGCAATGGAGCTTGTGGAGCACAGCTCAATTGGAGGATTGCTCTCTTGGTTTGCTTCATAATTTTTTTGCTTGAATCTGTTATTGTCAAGTCAAATACAGAATGATAGAAGTTTGCATTGTAATTGTTTTAATTATTTCTCATCAGTGTTAACTGTAAGTTCAACTGTTTATAAGTTACATCTTCGTGCAGTGTTGCAGCGAATTCTTCCTTCATTGCTGAGAATGAGTGGCCGTTTTTCACGCACGATTTATGTTGGCAACCTTCCAGCAGATATAAAGGAATATGAAGTTGAAGATCTATTCTATAAGGTTGGTCATCTTCCACCTATTTAGACGCTATCAGATCAATTCCCTTCCTGAGCCGAGGGTCCGTTGGAAACTACCTCTCTACCTGCGTTAGGTAGGGGTAAGGTCTGCGTACAGATTCCCAGACTCCACCTGTTGGGATCATACTCGGTTTTTTTTTGTTGTAATGTAGTCATCAGTTGTACTTACTCATACGACTCTAGACTCAACATTTGGTGCATAAATTACACTTGTTAAAAGAATACAAGGCCTTTGCTTAAGATTATATTGCACACGAATGCATCCTGAGATGTACGCTGAATTTCATTTTAGCAATGTCATCGGTATAAGTAAATAACTTTTGATTTGCTTCTTGTTTGCAAAATTATGCAAGAGAAAGCGTAAGTGAGTCTCTTAAGCCGTGGCAGTACCGGTACCCATATTAAGTTATGGCTGAAAACATGATGATGAGGATGCTTCTTCTTTGATATCCTACACTGTATCGTCCTTTTTTTTTTTCCTGTGTGAGGCTGAGTGGTTTCTTCCCTACTTGGTACTATAAGCTAGATGTTAGTGGTCAATACCATTAGTATACTATTTACCCAATAGGGAGAAAATAGTTTGGAGGTATTGATTTGGAAGCATTCAATTTTGTCTTGGAAAGTAGAGCTGGTTTAGCATATATTCTTGCTAACGCGAGATAAACTTAAAAAGCTGCTCCCTGATTCTAGATATTCTCTCTTTTGCAGTATGGTCGTATATTGGATATTGAGCTGAAGATTCCACCTCGACCTCCTTGCTTTTCTTTTGTGGAGGTATTTTTATTTGGTATATATACATATATATGGTCTTCTGTAGTTTGAGGGTTGAATTGCTGTTGTCAATTATGCCTTTGTTTGCTGATTGTCTGTGATTTCCTTTCTGTTTTCTATTCTTTAGTTTGAAAGTGCTCGAGATGCAGAAGATGCCATCAGGGGAAGAGATGGTTACAACTTTGATGGCTGTCGCCTGAGGGTAAGAACAATTCATATTTGGTTCTCTTATATTCATAGATACAAAGACCTAAGTAGGAAATATGAGCATCCACGTGGTTGATACATGATATAGGTTGAGCTTGCTCATGGAGGAAGAGGGCCATCATCTTCAAGTGATCGCCGAGGCAGCTATGGCAGCAGTGGTGGTGGAGGGCGTTATGGTGTTTCTCGGCATTCTGATTACCGAGGTTCCGCTATAACTTGTTTAGATGTCTCATGAAGTTTCCTGTCTTGAATGCTGTAGATGTAATTGTCCCTGATGATGTAGATGTCTCTTAACTTTTTCTTGTCATACACATACAGTTATTGTTCGAGGTCTTCCATCTTCTGCTTCTTGGCAAGATTTGAAGGTAAGTGAAATGGCTAAGATATTTGCTTTTGATGGTTCGTATGTGTAGCAATTGCAGTAACCTGCTGGAAATGTGTCAGGATCATATGCGGAAAGCTGGCGACGTGTGCTTTGCTGAAGTTTCTCGTGACAGTGAAGGTATGAGTTGACATATCTTGCAGGATCGTTTTATTTGTGAATTTGCACAATGCTCAAGAATCCCAGAATCCTGGTTAAGAAGCTGCATGAATGCGACTGTGTTCTCCAAGGCAAAAAAGATTAGAAAAAGTGCCGAAGTTTACTGAGGATTTTAGTGCAATTAAAGAGTGGGTTTTTGTTAAATGAAGGAAGAAAGGTAATAAAATACACATATCATGGAAGGCCAAACCGCTACAGAGAAACTAGAATAACATATGTGAACAAAAGAATCAGAAAGCTTCAATTAAGTGCATGGAATAGAAATCATGCCATTCTAGTTCAAAAACCTCAATTAATTTCTAATTTAAATGCATATCAGCTTTAGGTTCGTCATTATTTAATGTGTAGTTTTCTTAGTTCTTAGTTCTGAATTCCCAATTTTCTATGTCTTATCACTATGTTATTCATTTACACTGATTCCTTGATGATTATCACTTTGCCAACTATATTAGTTTTGCCCTCTTCAAGACAGTGCATGGTCAATGATTCGTAGAGCCTAGCACCTTGGCTCGTAGTGAAGCGCTGAGACAGCAAGGTGAAGGCCATGCTTCAATGCACTTAGCTTTTGGCCTTTATTGTGCTTCAAGCAAGGTTTTGAAAAAAAATGGACGGCAAGAATAAAATGCAAATATTATATTTTTATTTTTGCAAGAATTGAATATTCAGGAAATCTCCTTAGCAAAATAAATAAATAAATCAGGAAAGCTGTTTTTAGGTGACATTTGTGTTCTGTTCTCGTGCTGTGTTTATGCCTTTAGTTCTGAATTTTATTATCCATATCAGGTACCTTTGGAATGGTTGACTACACACATTATGAAGACATGAAGTATGCTGTAAGTTTCTTATCACCTCACTATCTAATAGTTTTAAACACTTGTCTAGATGTTGCTATCTACTTCTATTGTTGAGGAATCCAAACCCTACTTGCAAGGTTACTTTTCCCAAAATTTAAGTTCTTGGTTTCATTAATATTTGTAAGCATGGTTATTTTCTGGATTTTAACAATTTCCTCAAATATGAGTAATTCTTGTGTTCTAGTTTCAGTTCTCACAAATGTTTAAATTTTGAACTCCATCGATAGTAGTTAATTTGTAATTTCATTATTTCCCTTTGGAAAAGTCCAGGCTTATTATGGCTTACATTTTTTCTTCTCCTTCAGATAAGGAAACTTGATGATACTGAGTTTAGGAATCCTTGGACAAGAACCTACATCCGGGTATTTGTCTATCTTTGTTTTCCTTATGCTACCATTTTTTAGTTTTCCTTCAACCCGAACTTATGGAAAACATCCTTTAATTCATGTTTATTTTTCAGCATATTTAAGGGGGATGGTGGTGATTGTTGCCTAATTGTATGGGTGGTAGCAGGGATGTTCATTTTCACAATGTAAAGTGTTAATGCATGTTAGTTTGATGCTCACTTTATTCTTTTCCCCCTTCGTATAGGTGAGAGAATACAAGCGCAGTCCTTCAAGAAGTCGCAGTAGGAGCAGGAGCAGAGGTCCAAAGAGGAGCAGGAGCAGGAGCAGAAGCAGAAGACCAAAGAGGAGTAGGAGGTATTGATGTTCCAGATAATAAATGAGCTCGTTTATGTGCATTCCTTTTTCTTTTGATGTCTTACCAGGAGTATTTTCTGCAGCAAATCACCCGCCCGATCACTTTCGAGATCACCAACGCCGGAGTCTAGATCTGCGTCTCCTGTTAAGCCGACCAGGTATATGAGATTGCATTGCTACGTAATATTATTGTCGTAGGTACTAATTATAGCCTTTTGTTTTCTATTTTTAGTTTAGCTTTTTAAGTTTTTTAAACCCTCGAGCTCTCCATTTGCGTTCAGGTCCAGATCAATGTCAAGGTCGAGGTCTAGGTCTATATCGAGGTCGCTGTCAAGGTCCAGATCGGCATCACCACGGCAGGTTCGGCTATGTTTTTGTATTTAATGCTTAATTTTACGTCCGGTAGAAGCTTAATTATGTCTTGTGGCAGACAGTACTGATCAGAACTTTGGATGCTTTATATTTGTTCGTGCCTTGAGACCTTTCTAATGTTTGCTTAATATGGTCATATATCAGGCACGATCAAACAGTGGCTGATGCTGATGCAAGATTTGTTTAGTGGTGTACTCCTCTTTAAAGGAGAGTCTAAAACTTTATGCTTAGTTTTGGTTTAGGATATGTTATGGACTAGAGCTATGTATTAAATGCGGAACCTTTGGAGGTCTGTCCTAAGTAATATGTGTTCTTATGTGAGAGCTGCAGTATCCTGTTCTCTCGGCTGTTAGTAGTCCATGGTCGTATGGGCTATTTTTTCAAGTGGTTTTGCTTCTTAATGGAGTTCTGACTATCAAAGTTGGACATTGGCTTGTTGATTTTGCTATTTTAGTGTTGACTAACGGATTGTCTCTTTTCGAAGTTGGCATTCATTGACGCTTTTGATGTTCCGCCTAAATACTTACCCATGATGAAGTACATATATTCTGTTGATAATCCTTCTAACTACCTCTGAAGTTATGTTGTGGAAAACGCCTGCGTAGTGTTAAGACCTAGCCAGTTAATAACATGAATATTGCGGGATGCAGTCTGTCTTATCGGCGTACAGGTGTGGTGCTTTAAAAAAAATGGGTGTAAGACACACGTCTGTTAATTTAGGTAACTACATGGGAAAAAAAGTTTAGATGGAGACCGGTTTCGAGTGAGGGGATAGGTGATTATTGGCATTTCTTTTTCTTGACCAATTCGATTTGAATTCAACTAGTACAACACATTTGATGCATATTACCTTTCACGACTAGTACAAGGACACGACATACATTATCTAAGGAACATTGATACTTAGATTATTATAGTTCCAATTTTATAGGTTGTCTCCGAAGGACTCTTTTTAACATTGATACTTGCACCAGTTGGGAAAATAGCAGAATAAATATTTTTTTTTTTTAGTTTAACTGTCATCGTTGTATTAATACCAAAAAAAGAATATACAATGCAAACCTAAAGTAACAGTATGGACTCTACTACTTACTACCCTCATCAACTACCATTACAACCTATTTTCCTAATTGTAAACTAACTGTGTATGCTATATACATTTCAAGCTATCTCTATGGAAAACTATTTAGCAATTGTAGACCCTTAGACCATCTTTTACATTGCCTACCACGAGTATGAATCAATATAGCAACTTCTCTAGCTGCTCTGCCTTCATCAAAAGCCAAGTTTTGAAATCTCATATTGTTCCTGGATTTCCAAATTATAGCAACCACATTGACAAATGCAGTAGCTAACACTGACTTCCTCCATGCAGCACTTCTAGCTCCTTTACATATCAATGTCAATTCCTCCTCCCATGTGAGTATTTGTCTTTGACACCCCAGCCAGCAGCAAACACGATACCACAGTTGCCTAGTAATGCAGCATTCGAAGTATAAGTGGTGGAAGGTTTCCTCATATTGCTTACAGAATATACACAAGGATGGAAGTTGGATCCCAACTTTGGCTAGTCTATCCACAGTGGGGAGTCTTTGGTGTGCAGCCAACCAAGCCGTGAATTTGTGTCGAGGGATCACATTTTGAACTAGCATCAAGTTTCTCCAGCTAACTCTTTCATAGCAAGGCAACATAGCAATATAGCACTTGTGTATTTGATATTTTCCCATGCTGCACACTGCACCAAGTCTGTCATATAGGTTGCCTACCATCTTCATGTTTCCCATTATACTTTCTCTACACTGTAGGATTTTCCTGATTACCCAAGCAGCCTGTTTTGGAACATTTGTTGTTTCAACTTCACCTTTCTTTATATAGTAGCTATGTATCCATTTCACCCATAAACAGTCCTTTTTTCTGGTCAAGTCCCACAGCAATTTGGACACTGCAGCTTTATTCCAAATTGACAAATTCATAATGTTTAGTCCTCCTGCATTTAAAGGTGTACACACCTTATCCCAAGCAACTAATGCTCTCCTAGAATAGCTAGTTGAGCCAGTCCAAAGGAAGGTACGACAGATAACATCAATGGCTTTTAGAACTTTCTTTGGCAGGATGAATAGCTGAGACCAGTAGGATTGGATGCCAAAGATAACTGCTTTAATAAGCTGGCTCCTGCCAGCATATGATAACAATTTTGCAGACCAGCATCTCACCCTTGCAGTAATCTTCTCAATGAGAGGTAGATAATGTTGAATGGCTAGCTTTTTAGAGTCCAGAGGGATGCCCAAATATCTGAAAGGGAGCATCCCTTCACTGACTCCCAGTCTACTAATAATATCTGCCTTGAAATCTTGATTAACTCCTGCTAGGTATATTGAGCTTTTGTTGGGATTAGCTTCCAAACCTGATGCCTTTGAGAACTGTAAGAAAGCTTGGTGTAATAGCTGGATAGAAATAGAGTCAGCTCTACAGAACAAAAGTAAATCATCAGCAAAACACATGTGTGCAATTCAATTTCCTGCATTTAGGATGGAAGTTAAAGTTTCCATTCCTACTCAACTGTCCCAAAATTCTACTCAAGTACTCCATTGCCATCACAAAAAGGTAAGGGGACATTGGATCCCCCTGCCTTATTCCTCTTTTAGCCTTGAATGGTTTGGTAAGTCCTCCATTCATAATAAGAGAAAAGGATACAGTAGTAGTGCATGCCATGATCCATTCTATGAATTTTGCTGGGAATCCATAAGCCACCAGTAGTTGTTTAAGAAAAGACCATTCCAAGGAGTCGTATGCTTTCCTCAAATCCATCTTCAAAACACATGTAGGTGAGACACCCTTTCTAGCATAACCTTTGAAAATTTCATGACTCAATAAAATGTCATCAACTATACTTCTTCCCTCAATGAAAGAAGACTGAGCCATTCCCACAATATCAGTGACCACCTCCTTTAATCTTCTTGTGATTATCTTTGAAATCAGCTTGTATAAAGTGGTGCAGCAAGCTATTGGCCTATAATCTTTCACAGTAGCAGGGGAGTTTGTTTTTGGTACCAAGGCAATGGCTGTTGTATTAATGTAGCTAGGCATGCTGTTTGTCCTGAAGAAATCCTTAGTGGCTGCAAGGATATCATCCTTAATAAGCTCCCAATTCTTTGTGAAGAACTCTACAGGATACCCATCAACCCCTGGGGCTTTATCCCTTGGCATATCATGCATTGCTTCAGTCACCTCTTCCATAGTAACCTCTTTGATGAGCCTTCTTTATTGTTCTAAGCTAAGACATTTCCCTTCCTTTACTATGGCAATATCAACACTAGTTAGTTCTTCAGCACTTCCTCCCAATAAATCTTGGAAGACAGATATGAACTCAAGCTCCACTGCAGCAGGATCAGTAATATGGTCACCAGCTTCTGAATAAACTGAAGAGATAGTGTTCTGGCTGTTCCTAATCTTCCATTGAGCATGGAAGTATTTAGTATTTGCATCACCACACTCAATCCAAGTAGCCCTTGATTTTTGCCTCATAACTTGCTCCTCAATGTTACTCCATTTTTCAATGTCTGCTAGTGCTTTCCTCTCCTCATTTATTAACTCCTGTTGCTGGGGATTAATTTGCATTTGGGATTGAATAATGTCAAGCTGCTCCCTAGCCTGTATAATCCTCTGCTCATAAGTTGCCATGTACCTGTTTGTCTCCTTTAACCTGTTCTTCAACATCTTCAATTTAGACCATATCTGCTTCATGTTGTCCCCTATAAGCTTCTGTTGCCAAACATCCTCAACAATAGTATGGAACTGTGGGAATTTCATTACACCAATGTAGAATCTAAAGGGTTTTGGATGAAGGAGCTTTTGAGTGCCAAACTTCACACAGATAGGGGTGTGGTCAGAGATTGAAGGATTGAGGAAATCTGCTTCAATATGCCCAAATTGCTGCATCCATTGTAAATTACCTAAGGCCCAATCAATTTTACTATAAACATGTTTATTTGTCCAAGTAAAATTCCATCCAATTCTTTTTAAAGGTGTAAGCTGCAGATCATAAATGAGTTGCTTAAAACTCCTAATTTCAGCATCAGTAACCATTGAACCAATTCTATCCTCAGAGGAAAGAACATTATTAAAATCACCACTAATTAGCCAAGTGTCTTGGCTGGGAATAGAGATATCCTTAAGATCAGCCCATAATCTTTCCCTTAAAACTCCAGTGTTGTGGCCATACACTACACATAGGTATGTTTTCACATGACTCAAAGAATCCTCTATATGACAGTGGATCATTTGGTCAGTTACCTTTACAATATTAACCTGAATATGAGGCTTCCATATCAACCAAATTCTACCATTCACAGCTTCAGAGTAGTTACAATATACCTTCCAGCCCTTAGCTATTTTTCCTTGAATTTTCTGTGCTTTGTGTGCTTTAACTCTAGTTTCAAGACATCCCAACACATCTACCTTATTTACATTTAAGAAACTTTTCAGTTCCTTTTGTTTATGGGCTAAATTCAGCCCTCTTATATTCCAAGTAACAACTTTCATGTATATGATGGCCCTGGATCATGCTGGCTTTTCACCCCAGCATCTTGATCATCCAATATGGTTTTACCCCTGCTACATGTAACTACACATTCTGCAATTTCTTCATTTTCCATGACCACTTCTGAATTGGTAGTCATGCTTGGAGGATCATTTTTCTGCATAGGCATTAGACTCCTATTTTCCCCATCATAAGCACAAATAACAGCATTTAGTTGCATAGTAGTCTGAACCAAACACTCCCCTGTAGCTATCTCCTTCTGTCCATCATCTACACTGACTTCAACCTTTGTTGCAGATTGTAACAAATTTTCCCCTGCATCTGACTGTTTAACCACATCTGTACACTCATTTACTTTGGGAGCATGGACTTTTTTCACAGTCCATCTTTGTCTATTGGCTTTAGTCTTCCCAGGCCTCAAAGGTGTCTCTTGCTTCACATTAGTGGTTTCATCTTCAGTTTTCTCAGCATACCAACACTCACTAGTGTCATGCCCAAATTTAAGACAGTGATTACAAAAGGCTTCCAATCATAATCAATCAATTGCACCTTATGACCATATGGAGCTTCAATATCTATATGATCAGGCAAAGGTTGAGAGGCATCCCCTTCCACTAGCACTCGAGCAAATGATATTCTCTCATAGTGAGCTGTTATTTTATCAGTGTATAATGGCTTACCTATAGCACTGGCAAGCTTACTTAACACATCAGCTGACCAATATTCAACTGGCAACCCTGGAAATTTAACCCACACAGGGATGGTGCTTAACACAACACTTTGAAAAGAAAAATCTGTTTCCCAAGGCCTCAGAACCATCGGCTTGTTTCTAAACGAATATGGCCCAGATTGAATTATTAGGTCCATATCCACTTTGCTCGCAAACCTAAATATACAATATCCTTCAACATGCATTAAGATCTGTGGCTTAGAAACAAAATTCCAGACATGAGCTACGAAGTTTTCCATTGCTTTTTCAGTTGGTTTATCCCCTATTATGTATCCTATGAGTGAATCCTTCCAGAGTTCCACTTGTGGTTTCAATTCTTCCTCCTTAATGGATACTATCAGCTTACCATTTCTATTGACTGGAGGAACAAATTTTAGAGTGTTCCCCATGTGAGTGAGCCGATTGCCTTGCACTGCCTCAGCAAAAGTAGGGGGAGGAGTTTCATCTTCCACAACATTTGAGAATTGCAGCTTCCTCACAATCGCTTCCTTTTGCTTCTCCTCTAGTTGCATGCATTCATCAGTAACTTTCTTCAACTTTGCTTCAGATTGCAAAATTGGAGGTAGAAAACTTTCGAAAGTGAGAGGTTCAGGAGATTTGGACTGTATTTGGACTGGAGTTGTGATCTGTAGGGCAGGGGAAGGTTGGGGACGTCGACGGCGTGCCATTCCCGGCGATTTTAGCGTCGTGCTAACGTACGCCAGTGAACAACACCTTAACGTGCGCCAGTCCTTTGCAATAGCAGAATAAATATTGAAGTGTTATAAAACAATAAAAGAACAAGAGCAGTATTGCAGAGAAAGAGAGAAAATTCTTATTGAATTTTGGGGTGGTTTACAATGGGGTAAGACCCCTCTATTTATAGGAGGAAAAATAACTTAGCCTCAAATTAAAACTCTCTACAAGATAGACATTCACTCTAATTAGAATTCTATTCTTAACACTCCCCCTTGAATGTCTACTCAATAAGTAATGTGCCTCATTAAAAACCATAACTAAAATAAAATCCAATGGGAAAAAAAAAATTCTAGAAAAGGAAAAAGAGTACACATATTTAGTAATGCGCCTAGCCTCGTTAAAAACCTTGCAAGGAAAATCCAGTGGGACAAAACCTTGTAAGGGAAAAAGAGTGCAACGCGCATTAACTTCTCCTGAAAAGAGCATCAATTCACATCCTTGAGCCTTCGCATTCCAATCTTGTGTACCAGCTTCTTGAAGGTTGACGTTGGTAGAGATTTTGTGAACAAATCAGCCATATTATCACTTGAACGAATCTGTTGCACATTGATATCACCATTCTTTTGAAGATCATGTGTGAAAAATAACTTTGGTGAAATATGCTTTATTCTGTCTCCTTTTATGAATCCTCCCTTCAATTGGGCTATGCATGCTGCATTGTCTTCATACAAAATCGTGGGTAGTTTGTCACATTTCAAACCACATTGGTCTTGAATATGATGTATTATAGACCTCAATCACACACACTCTCGACTTGCTTCATGAATAGCGATTATCTCAGCATGATTAGATGAAGTAGCCACAATTGATTGCTTAGTCGATCGCCAAGATATGGCAGTGCCTCCACAGATAAACACATAACCTGTTTGAGATCGAGCCTTGTGTGGGTCAGATAAATATCCAGCATCAGCATAACCAACAAGATCAGGACTGCAATTATTGCTATAGAATAAGCCCATATCGGTAGTCCCTTTTAGATACCGCAATATATGTTTGATTCCATTCCAATGTCTCCTTGTGGGAGCAGAGCTATATCTTGCTAAGACATTAACTGAAAAAGTTATGTCAGGCCTTGTAGTATTTGCAAGATACATTAGTGCGCCAATTGCACTAAGATATGGTACTTAAGGACCAAGTAGCTCTTAATTATTTTCTTGCGGATGGAATGGATCCTTATTCATATCAAGTGATCGAACAACCATCGGAGTACTTAAAGGATATGCTCCATCCATGTAAAACCGTTTCAATACCTTTTCAATATAGGCAGATTGATGAACAAAAATTTCGTTTGCCAAATATTCAACTTGCAAACCAAGACATAATTTTGTCTTTCCGAGATCTTTCATCTCGAATTCCTTCTTTAAATAATCAATTGCCTTTTGGAGTTCTATGGGAGTTCCAATAAGGTTTATGTCATCGACATATACGGCAAGTACAACAAATTCCGATGTTGTTTTCTTTATAAAAACACATGAGCAAATGGCATCATTTATATAGCCTTCCTTTAATAAATACTCACTAAGACGATTATACCACATTCGTCCTGATTGCTTTAGACCATACAAAGATCTTTGCAATTTGATTGAAAACATTTCCCGGGACTTTGAATTATGAGTGTTTGGCTTTTGAATCCATCGGGAAATTTCATGTATATCTCATTATCAAGTGAGCCATAAAGATAGGCAGTAACCACATCCATTAAATGCGTGTCAAGCTTTACAAGGACAACAAAAACTAATGAGATAACGGAAAGTTATAGCATCCATTATGGGTGAATATGTCTCTTCATAATCGACACCAGGCCTTTGAGAAAATCCTTGTGCAACAAGGCGTGCCTTATATCTTTGTACCTTGTTTTTCTCATTTCTCTTGCGTACAAAGACCCATCTATAGCCAACAGGCTTAACACCATTAGGTGTTTCAACTATAGGCCCAAAAACTTCACGTTTTGCAAGTGAATTCAATTCTGATTGGATTGCTTCTTGCCATTTTGGCCAATCAAATCTTTGTCGACATTCTCCAACAGATTGAGGTTCAAGATCCTCACTTTCTTGCATAATGCTAGATGCAACATTATATGCAAAGACATAATCCACCACTATATCCACTCGATTAAAATTTGTCTCAATATCGATAGGATTTATTGATAGTTCCTTATTTTCCTGAGTCTCGGGATCAATGGATTTTTCATGAATCTCAGAATTTATTAAATCGTGAATTTCCTCATGAGATTCTTTCGTAGTGTCATTTTGATCATTTGCTTTCCTTTTTCTAGGATTTCGATCTTTGGAACCTAATGGCCTGCCACGTTTTAGGCGTGCTTTCAACTCATTAGATATGACACTAGAAGATTGTCCAATAGGGACATCAATACGGATTGGAACATTCTCTGCGGGGATGTGAGATTTTGTTATCCTTTTCAAGTCCGTGAATGCGTCAGGCATTTGATTTGCTATTCTTTGCAAATGGATAATATTTTGCACCTCTTTTTCACAAATAGAGGTATGTGGATCAAGATGAGATAATGATGGATTTTTCCACAAAATTTCCCGTTTGGTTTCACCAACTTCTCCCCCTAATTTTGGGAAAAGTGTCTCATCGAATCGACAGTCTGCAAATCGTGCAGTGAACAAATCCCCTGTCAATGTTTCGAGGTAGCGAATAATGGAGGGCGATTCAAACCCAACATATATTCCTAACCTTCTTTGCGGACCCATTTTGGTGCGGTATGGCGGTGCTACAGACACATATACTGCGCATCCAAAAATTCTTAAATGGGATATATTAGGTTCATGACCCAAAACTAATTGCAACGGGGAATATTTGTGATAATTTGTCGGTCTGAGAGGAACTAGCATTGCTGCATGCAAAATGGCATGACCCCAAACCGAAGTGGGCAGCCTCGTTTTCATGAGTAATGGTCTTGCAATCAACTGCAAACGTTTAATTAAAGATTCTGCAAGACCATTTTGAGTGTGAACATGAGCTACAGGATGTTCCAGTTTTATCCCAATTGATAAGCAATAATCATTAAATGCTTGGGAAAACTCAGCAGCATTATCTAGTCTAATAGACTTAATTGGATTATCAGGAAATTGTGCTCGTAATCGAATTATTTTTGCCATTAATTTTGCAAACGCAAGGTTGCGTGATGACAATAGGCACACATGAGACCATCTAGAGGATGCGTCTATTAAGACCATAAAATATCTAAAGGACCTACTAGGTAGGTGAATAGGTCCACAAATATCCCCTTGTATACATTCCAAAAACGTAGGTGACTCAGTTCCAACCTTTGTTGGTGATGGTCTAATAATTAACTTGCCTTGATAACAAGAAGTGCAAGAAAATTCATTATTTAAAAGAATCTTTAAATTCTTTAATGGATGCCCATATGAGTTTTCTATATTCCGTCTCATCATAGTTGATCCAGGATGTCCCAATCGATCATGCCAAAGTACAAAAGTATTGGAATCAGTAACCTTTTGGTTTACTGTGGAATGTGCCTCAATTGCACTAATTTTTGTCCAATACAGGCCACAAGATAAAGATGGGAACTTCTCAATAACCCACTTTTGGCCAGAGACATTCTTTGTAATGATGAGGTATTCAAGATTATTCTCATCTATTGTCTCAATATGATATCCATTTTGACGGATTTCTTTAAAACTCAACAAGTTCCTCTTGGACTTGGAAGAGAACATTGCATTCTCTATGATAAATACTGTTCCTTTAGGCAGAGTTATAGTTGCTCTTCTGGAGCCTTCAATCGATTTACTACTACCAGAGATTGTAGTAACATCTGCCTTACACATACTTAAATGAGAGAAATATTTCTTCTCTTTGAATATCGTATGTGTGGTACATGAATCAATTAAACAAATATTTTTACAATTGGACGTCGATCCAAGTTTGCTTTGTGAGATATCCATATTTGCTTCCCATGGTTTGACATACAAAAGAAATATACGAAAATTTAAGTCTATGATTCAACATAATAGTTTTAGTGCAGTCATTATGAAAAAAAAATATCTTTTATCATAGTTATTCTCCTTTTAATACTCTTGTATCTGTTGCTTAATAATTAAACAATATTTTCAAAATCTGCTGAGGTTAGTTGATTAACCAAATAGATAATCGACTAACGTGTTTCAACGTTTAAAAAAAAAACTAGTCGATGAACAGGCAACAGACATAAGGTTAATCGATTAACTAAAGTGATAATCGATTAACTTAGGTAACGAACATTAGGTTAGTCGATTAACTAAATTGGATAGTCGACTAACATGCCTTGTGGAAAAAGGTCCAGTTTAATAGAATATAATGGTTAATCGATTATCTGTTATGTTAATCGATTAACTTACTGGAAAATCATTACAAATAAAGCATAAGATGAATGTGTAATCTAAAGTTATATATTTTTAAAACCATAATACAGATTATTTGTCAAGTTGATAAAACTCTTAAGGTACAAATCGATATTTGATCATTTTAACGAATACTTGCTTGATACTTAGCTTTACTAGCTTAAAGCAGAAAATATAAAATTTGAACCATATCACAATAATAGATAACTTATGTAAACTATGATAATTGTTTATTCATTAACTACTACGAATAAGTAAAAATAAAAATATCAAACTGCTCAATCTTCTTTAACCATGGATCCATCACCGATCAAGTGATCTATTTTCCCCTCAGGGTGCTCAAAGAAGTCTGCCACATCCAAGTGGGTCATGTCAAAATTATTGTCAGAGACAAAATTGGTTTCAGGGCCTTTACTCTTTAGAGATGCTTGATAAAGCTCAACCAAATGCCTTGGTACACGGCAATTTTTTTTTTGTCCAGTGCCCTTTTCCACCGCAACGATAACATATAGTTTCTGAACTATTTGCTTTTGGATTCTCATAATTCCATTTCCGTTTTTTTTCAAGCATATCTTAATCAGTTATAGTATCTCCACAGAGTTTCAATTTAGAAGTAATTCTAAACGTTGCAGAATTATATTCAGAAACAGACTTAAAGTCTTGGAGCCTCAGATGAGCCCAATCATATCGTGCTTGTGGCAGAGTGACCAACTTTAAGTTGTCATATCTCTCCTTTAAGCCATTCCACAAGATAAGTGGATCTTTGACTGTGAGATATTCAATTTTCAAACCTTCATCAAGGTGATGGCGCAAGAAAATCAAGGCCTTAGCACAGTCTTGGGTGGATGCATTATTTCTGTCTTTAATGGCGTCTCCAAGACCCCTTGCATCCAAATGGATTTCAGCATCCAACACCCATGTCATGTAGTTCTTGTCCGAAATTTCAAGGGCAACAAACTTTCTTTTCATAATGTCAGACATAATTAAAACAAAATTAGGAGGAGAAAAATACCTTAATTTTCTCAAAGAGATTCTTGAGATAGTAGAGCTTCGTGCTGATAACGTGTTATAAAACAATAAAAGAACAAGAGCAGTATTGCAGAGAAAGAGAGAGAAAATTCTTATTGAATTTTGGGGTGGTTTACAATGGGATAAGACCCCTCTATTTATAGGAGGAAAAATAACTTAGCCTCAAATTAAAACTCTCTACAAGATAGACATTCACCTGATTAGATTCGTGGCAACACCTAGGCTACCTGTAATCCGTAACGTACGCCTTGATTAGGCTTGATCTCACCCTAATATTTCGTACCTCTTAATTTACCACTCTTTATTATATTAACGTCCTTTCCTTGTCAAAGCGATTTTGCTGTATTTTTCTCATACCTTCCAGTTTCAGATTTAGATGTATCGTGCAAAAATGTCATCAGTTGGGGAACTTGGTTGTACCTACGCTGCATTGCTTCTCTACGATGATGGCATTCCCATCACTGTAATAATCTTTCGTTATCCACTAATTAATTTTGCTTACATATGAAAGCTAATGTTAGTTACATAACGTTTTTCTTTTCCAATATGGAACATGGAATTTCAGACTGAGAAGATTGCTACGGTGGTGAAGGCAGCAAATATTTCAGTGGGAGTCCTATTGGCCTAGCCTTTTTGCGAAGCTGTTTGAGAAGAGGGACGTCGAAGACCTCATCTTGAATGTTGGGATAGGTGGCGGTGGTGCAGCCGTTGCCGTTGCTGCGCCGGTTGCCGGAGGTGGTGCTGCCGCTGCTCCTCCCGCCGCTGAGGAGAAAAAGGTAAGAAAGTCACAATATTATTATGAATGTACAAGTTTTCTGATTGGTAAACAGATGACAAAAACGTTAACATTTTTTTAGATTATGACGTTTGTAATTGATTATGTGTTTGCAGGAGGAGAAAAAGGAGAAGAGTGACAACGAGGACATGGGATTGAGCTTGTTTGATTAGGAACTTCTTTTAATATGCAGCATAGTGCCAGTGCTTATTCATGTTTTGTTTTATCCTTTTTCCTCTGTTTTCCTTTCCCTTTTCATAAAAACTTGAGTCCTTGACTTGTGATATGAGGGATCAATTCTGTTTTCTCTGTCATTAATCAATTCCTTTCATATGACATTTATTTGCAATACTAGTTTTACTTTTAGGTGTTGTTTGATTGGTAAACAAGTTCAAGGGCGTAAGCAGAACGTTTTGTAAGTGGTGTCCAAATTTAAAATGGTGAATAAATTATTACAATAAATATTGGGGATAAGAAATAAAGAACAGCAACATCATAAAACCCTATCACTTAGAAATTAAAAGTTACAGAGAATGAGAACTTTTTCGTAGTTACGGTTTAAAATTCTTTTATCTTATTCTAAAATAATTACTTTTTAAAAGTTAAATATTATTTCTTTATAACTTATGGTGTCACGGAAGATGACACAATTCTATTTTTTAAAGAAAAGAGGCTTAAAAGGAAAAAATGCAAAAAAAAAGAAGAAAAAAACGCATATAAAGTATTCGAACCGCATACCTCGACGTTGCAAGGAGGCGCTTGACCATCATACTAGACACTATCTTTTGTTCAGCAGTGTCATATGATTTATATGTATAATTGTATACCTTTTGCACAATATTTATATATACAGTAACTAAAGTTTTCCGGCGAAGAGGTGTCTGATGACACCGCTTGGACTAGGATGCATCCGCCCTTGAACAAGTTATCTAGCATTAGTTATTTCAAGATTATTATTTTAAATATAAGATAAACTCATCTCAAATTTAATCTCGTACAAATAATCTCAAATTTAATTAGTGTTATAAATAGAACTCTAATTAGAGTGAATGTCTATCTTATAGAAGAGTTCTACTTTGAGGCTAAGTCTTTTCTCTTCCTATAAATAGAGGGGTCTTACCCCATTGTAAATCATCCCAAAGTATCAATAAGAATACTCCTCCCTCTACTTTTCTCTCTATTGTTCTTGTTCTTGTATCATTGTTCTTGTTCTTATATTATTTCATAACACGTTATCAGCACGATGCTCTAACCAACTGAGTTTAATATTCAGCAATTTTCGCTCTCAGAATCTCGAGTTGCAATCAGATTCATCCACTCTAATTCGTGTTCCGTCGTTTGGATTTTCCTATTTGAGTGAAACGAGATTTGTGATATTTTGGTTTCTGAAATTCTTCAATTTTTTTTCTTTCTCGTTGTTTACTGTTGTTTTCTTTTTGAAGGTGAAATTCCAAGCAAAAGAGTGTAATGACGATTGCTACTGCTCCATATGAGAATTTCTATACGGAAAAATAGAAGAGATGGTATCATCATAAAGTAATGCAACGGGATGGAAACTCAAGAGGTATATTTGATATCACAACATTTATTGGTATACCTTAAACGTAAGTAATTTACTTCTCCCTTTCAAATTCTTGAAATTCTACGATTTGATTTCATATACAAACATAGACAACAAAGTTTGATTATAACTCTAATGGAGTTTGTAAGAAATTATAAACACGTGAAGTGGTAAAACTTCTATATCTTGCCATGATTAAATTCATGTATGATTGTGGGCAAAGAATTGAAAATCCGTCCTATTGAATTTACTTCATTCTCATTCCCTTTAGAGAATGTGATAGCAGTATGTGATAAGTCTGAAAGAAGACAAAATTATTACCGTGAATGTATCAATGGATGTGGACGTGGCAATAGACGGAATTATAATCGTCATCATTGTGATAATGAGAATAATAAAGATTCTCAAAATAATCTTTCACTTTATGAAAGTAATATTTGACATGAGATTGTATATAGCACATACAGATGATTATGATCCATTCCATGAAGTGAATGTGATAATTGTAATAAAGCCCGTAAGTATGGACACGCTCTTGATGTAATTTTATTTTATGTCTGACATTATGAAAAGAAAGTTCGTTGCCCTTGAAATTTCGGGCAAGAACTATATGACATGAGTGTTGGATGCTGAAATCCATTTGGATGCAACGGGTCTTGGAGACGCCATTAAAGACAGAAATAATGCATCCACCCAAGACTATGCTAAGGCCTTGATTTTCTTGCGCCATCACCTTGATGAAGGTTTGAAACTGTGCTAAGGCCTTGATTTTCTTGCGCCATCACCTTGATGAAGGTTTGAAAATTGAATATATCACAGTCAAAGATCCACCTATCTTGTGGAATGGCTTAAAGGAGAGATATGACAACCTGAAGTTGGTCACTCTGCCACAAGCACGATGCGATGAGAATCTAAAAGCAAATAGTTCATAAACTATATATTATCGTTGCGGTGGAAAAGGGCACTGGGCGAAAATTTGCCGTGTACCAAGACATTTGGTTGAGCTTTATCAAGCATCTCTAAAGAATAAAGGCCCTGAAACAAATTTTGTCTCTGACGACAATTTTGACATCACCCACTTGGATGTGGCAGACTTCTTTGAGCACCTTGAGGGGAAAATAGACCACTTAATTGGTGATGGATCTGTGATGAAGGAAGATAGAATTGTTTGATTTTATTTTACTTATTTGTATTAGTTAGTGAATAAACTAATAGTCATTAGTATCAGCTCGTATTAGTTAGCTTATGATATAATGTTAGTATTAGTTCTCTAGAATGTTTCAATATGCTTAAATTTCAAAGATATTTTTATTTTCCAGTAGAGTTAATCGACTAACCTAACAGTTAGTCGATTATCTAATATTTCGCATTAAACTGGATTTTTCCGCAAGCTAAGTTAGTCGACTATCTGATTTAGATAGTCGACTAACCTGATGACTGTTTACAAAGTTAGTCGACTATCAACTTAGTTAGTCGACTAACTAATATTTCGCATTAAAACTGGACTTTTCCGCAAGGCAAGATAGTCGACTCTCTGATTTAGTTAGTCGACTAACCTAATGACTGCTTCCCAAGTTAGTCGACTATTAACTAAGTTAATCGACTAATCTCAGCAGATTTTGAAAATATTGTTTAATTATGAAGCAACGGATTAAATATGTTTATTCTCATGTTCGTATATCTCTTTTGATTAATTTATTCATGTACCACACATACGATATTCAAAGAGAAGAAATATTACTCTCATTTAAGTATGTGTAAGGTAGATGTTACTACAATTTCTGGTAGTAGTAAATTGATTAAAGGCTCCGGAAGAGCAACTATAACTCTGCCTAAAGGAACAACATTTTAGAGAATGCAATGTTCTCCTCCAAGTCTGAAAGGAACTTGTTGAGTTTTAAAGATATCATTCAAAATGGATATCATATTGAGACAATAGATGAGAATAATCTTGAATTCCTCATTTACTCATGAAAACGAGGCTGCCCACTTCGGTTTGGGGTCACGCCATTTTGCATGCAACAATGCTAGTTCGTCTCAGAACGACGAATTATCACAAATATTCTCCGTTGCTATGAGTTTTGGGTCATGAACCTAATATATCCCACTTAAGAATTTTTGGATGTGCAGTATATGTGCCTGTAGCACCGCCATATTGCACCAAAATGGGTCTGCAAAGAAGGTTTGGAATATATGTTGAGTTTGAATCGCCCTCCATTATTCGCTACCTCGAAACATTGACAGGGGATTTGTTCACTGCACGATTTGCAGACTGTCAATTCGATGAGACACTTTTCCCAAAATTAGGGGGAGAAGTTGGTGAAACCAAACGGGAAATTTTGTGGAAAAAATGCATCATTATCTCATCTTGATCCATATACCTCTATTTGTGAAAAAGAGGTGCAAAATATTATCCATTTGCAAAGAATAGCAAATCGAATGCCAGACGCATTTACAGATTTGAAAAGGATAACAAAATCACATATCCCCGCAGTGAATGTGACAACATCTGATTCACGAAACATATTCATTATTGGAAGAATATGAACATGAAATTGGTATTGAATATACCACACTCACCCCTAGAAGGAGGTTTGAGATGATATATGAAAATAATGTCATTGTTATGGCATGAATAGTCATTGGTCACGTACCTATTGTACGCCAAAATAATTTGTCAATGTGATTATCAAAGGACAATAATAATGCAAGAAACATATCTTGCATATAATTTTGACATGACCATAATGGTATAACTTTCTCTTTAAAAGAGATATTCACCACATGGATGTTGATGAATTTGTGGTAGTACAAAATTAATTGAGAGCTCTAGAAGAGCCAATTATTACTATGTTGGAGAAACACAATTGATTACCAATAAGGTATTATGTTGTAGTAAGTCTCAAAGAAACTTATTCAGTTTCCAAAGTATATGCGAAAGCGATTGATTATATTGAGACTATAAATAAAGGAAAGATTTGATATCTTCTATTACTACAACTTGTAGCGGGATAATCTGTATGTGAAAAACTATCCGCTTTATTCTCCAGTTTGTACTACACAAGAATACCACAATAAAGTGGACGTTTATTGATATAAAAACCCATATCATAATAAACTTGAAGTTTATTGATAATTGCACATGTCATGGTGTAAATTTGAAGTTTATCAATATTGATAATTTATTCAGTTGGCATTCGGGTTAGCCATATCATTTTAAGTATGATGTGCAGTAATAGAGAATTCACATGGGTAAATATTAAAGAACTAGAAAGTTCTTTACGAATTCTCTTGTATTACTTGTTCTCATTAATTAATTGACCAACTAAAGAGTTCGGGTTGAATCCCATAAATTCTGGAAATATCAAAGGTGAATATGAGCCCATTCACCTGCCATGTATACCACATATGATGCATCTATGATATGGTAACATGTGCGATTGTTATTAACCCGCAGCCTGGCCGGTGCTTGCGAGGTAAATTGCTCAGTAATATAACTTCGAGCATAATTTCCAGATTTTCTATTAAGATAGTTCATCTTGATAAGTTGGTTTATATCATAGTTGGTTTAGCAAGATAATTATTGAGTGTCTCCACTTAATAGCTAAACTGTTTCTTATGAGAACAAAGTTATATATATCAGTTTGATATACGTTGTATACGAGAGTAAATTATATTCTCCCCTCACAAGTGGTTCAGGATCAGGAACCAAATAATTTCATCTTATTATTATTGATGTGCGGTGTATATTTTCATTAACACCATAATGCACAAAGATGGACTCTCAAAGTTGAGGAAACAAGTTAGCTTTTCTAACATGAGGGGGAGACATGATAAACACTTGAGAAAAGGTTACATGCGATGAATTATCATTTGTATATATAGATCATCGAATATCATAATATGAACCTGAAGTTCATGAAAGGATAATTCAATTGCAACATATTGCAAAGCATGCTATACGCATTTGCTGAGCCAAAGAAAGTAACTATATTCTCACTGCAAATGCTCATATTAAGTCCCAGAAGGACAAAGTCTTTGATACGCTTAAAGCGTATAGACAAATCGGTTTCAAAATAGCTTCTTAATAAAGAAGATGAGCAAATGATCAAAGTGATCATAATGGGGAGGCAAGTGATCTAGAAGATCACATGACATAACACTTTATAAAATCTCATGAGAGATTCAGGTACCTGAATATATGAATAAAGAGATCTCCATGTTATGTCTTTATGAAAATTTACTGGAACCGATATAAAATGTTCGTCGACGACATCTATGATAACGCTAAATATCGATGAGGATCTTATGTTTGTCGAATACAAACAAAATATTGGCTAAATGGAAGAGATACAATTCAAGCAGAATTGATTCCATATGAAAGACATGTAGTTTTGGACATGTAGTTCAAATACTTGAAAGTATAAAGTCAATGGTATGTGTAATCAGTTTTCAATATCTTATATGTTTAGCATGACATGAAAACTTGATATGCATCTAAAGTCTATTATATGGCTTATATGACTTAACTTATATGTCAATCCATGAAAGATTGAAGTTGCTTGAAGCATATACAATTCTTGGTCCTGAAGTACCACATCCTAAGTGCAACTTGTGTACATATGTATCTTGCTATAACTATAAGCATGATAGCATCGAGAATACCTCTATGGAGATATTGAAGAGTCATTCCACGACATTATATGAAGATGTTCATGTCTATCAAGAATGATAATTTCAAGGTGCAGAATATTTATTCAAATCAATATGGCTGATTTATTTATCAAATCTCTACAAAAGATCGTTTTGAAGATGGTGCACAAGATTGGAATGCAAATGCTCAAGGATGTGAATTGATGCTCTTTTCAGGGGGAGTTAATGCGCGTTGCACTCTTTTTCCCTTACAAGGTTTTGTCCCAATGGGTTTTCCTTGCAAGGTTTTTAACGAGGCAACCAATAGGCGCATATTCAAACATGTGTACTCTTTTTCCTTTTCTTTAATTTTTTCCCATTGGGTTTTGTTTTAGTTAAGGTTTTAACGAGGCACATTATTGAATAGACATTCAAGGGGGAGTGTTATAAATAGAACTCTAATTAGAGTAAATGTCTATCTTATAGAAGAGTTCTACTTTGAGGCTAAGTCTTTTCTCTTCCTATAAATAGAGGGGTCTTACCCCATTGTAAATCATCCCAAAGTATCAATAAGAATACTCCTCCCTCTACTTTTCTCTCTATTGTTCTTGTTCTTGTATCATTGTTCTTGTTCTTATATTATTTCATAACAAGCATTAGTTATTTCAAGATTATTATTTTAAATATAAGATAAACTCATCTCAAATTTAATCTTGTACAAATGATCCCTTACTGGTTACGCTGGACATTTCCTTGGATGCTTCCTTGGGTTTGGGGCGAGGGGGGAGCAAATTTTTTTGAAGAGACAAGACTGGTTCCTTTCTAGCACCCATCCTTTATACGGAGTGTAAGTACGTTGAGGCAAGGTGATTTATTAATTCGTGAGAAACTTAATGTTTTCTACTACCAACTCCATAGCCAAACTAATTACCATTTTGTTGGGGTATCGTCAAACTAATTACCATTTGTTGTGTTGCTGATTAGTATCAATCATGGTCAGGTTTATCCCAAGTTCTTTGTCAAGCAAATTGATAGGTCAAATTCAGTAGATATCAACTTTGTTGACACTAAAATGGTGTGTAAATATTACTGTGATTTGCGAGTATTGTTCTCATGGTTTTTGACATCTTGTGCATTAATAAGTGCTTAGTGGTTCTACTACTGCAATAGATTCTGCGAGTTATGTTGCTGCTTGCTAGTGATTTAGTACACTAGGATGCAATGGCGAAACTATAAACTTATCCAATGGTATTCAAATTTAAAAGAAGTAGAAAAAAAATACCGAAATATTTGTTGGGAATAAACCCCGTAAAAATAGTATTCACGGTATTAGTGATAAACGCGAAACACTGAGTCATGGTTAAATCAGCAAGAAAATGCAGCAATAATGACACCAAGATTTTACGTGAAAACCCTTCTGAATAAGGGAAAAAACCACGGCCAAGAAAAGCAACTGATATCACTATAACGAGGAATTTTATACTGTGTAGTAACGAGTAAAAATACCCCTAAGACCACTACACCCTAAAAAAAAGTAAATACTCTTTTGCTTTTTCACCTCACTATAATATCTATCACTCCCTTTTTTCTTCTACACAGACTATTTCTCACAATGCCTGAGAAATACTCTCTGCAACTATTGTGTTGCTTCTCTCTCTGTGTGGTGTGTCGAATGATGAAACTAGAGCGCTCCTTTTATAGGAGAAATGGCTTACCTTCCAACCAATCAAAATGGAGAATTGGTTGAAAAATTTGCATTGCAAATTTCTTCCTTCCGCCAAACTTCTTGGTTGCCAAATCCAAGACCAAATCAATCTTGACAACTTAGACTTTTAGTAGTAGTTGAGGATGCACCCCACAATATCCCCCTCCAGACCCATTCACCTGAAGAAGGTAACACTGAACCTTTGGCTTGAGTGCATGTAGACAAGTTCTTGGCACAATTTGAACTTGTCTCTTGGTATCACCTTGGTCAACATATCACCAGAATTTTCACTTGTGTGAATCTTTTCGACCTGAAGTGATTCGTTCTCCACTTGCTCACTAATCCAATGATATCTAACGTCAATGTGTTTTGTTCTCGTATGGTACATGGATTTTTTGCTTAGGTTTATTGCACTCTGACTGTCACAATAGATAACATAATCCATCTGTCGCTATCCAAGTTCTTGAAGAAATCTCTTGAGCCATATCATCTCTTTGACAGCTTCAGTAGCTGCAATATACTCCTCTTCAGTTGTAGGCAGTGCTATACACTTCTGCAACTTTGACTACCACGATATAGCTCCCCCCGAAAAAGTAAACAAATATCCGGTAGTGGATTTTTTGTTATCTAGGTCACCTGCCATATCAGAATCTGTAAAGCCCTTCAAAATTGGATTTGATCCTCCAAAGCATAAGCATTCATGCGAGCTTCCTCTTAGATACCTGAGTATCCACTTTACAGGTTCCCAATGCTCTTTTCCTGGATTTTTGATAAATCTGCTTACAACACCAACTGCATGAGCAATATCTGGTCGAGTGCATACCATTGCATACATCAACTTCCGATGGTAGATGAATAAGGGATCTTGGCCATTCTCTCTTTTTCCTCTGTTGTTGTTGGACACATCTTCTTGCTCAACTTCAGATGACCGGAAATGGGTGTGCAAACCAACTCAACAATTTTCATATTGAAGCGCTCCAGTACACGTTCTATGTAATTCTCTTGTGACAAGTAAAGCATTCTTTCGTTCTCATGCCCAAATTCTGCTTAGCATGACCCAAGTCTTTCATTGCAAAAGACTTATTCAGCTGTTTCTTCAACTAGTCAATCTTGGAGTCATTTTTGCCTACAATCAACATATCATCCACATATAGCGAGAGGATGATAAAGCCATCATCAGAAAATCTTTGTATAAACACACAGTGATCTAAAGAAGTTTTCTTGTAGCCTTGCTCCCTCATAACAGTCTAAAGCTTCTTGTACCACTGTCTGGGAGCTTGCTTCAATCCATATAGACTCTTTTTAAGTTTGCATACAAGATTTTCTTTACCTTTTGCCTTGAAGCCTTCAGGTTGTTCCATATAAACCACCTCTTCTAAGTCACCGTGAAGAAAAGCAGTCTTCACATCCATCTGCTCAATCACCAAATTAAGACTAGCAGTCAAACCAAGACTGTCCAAATAGAGGACATTTTCACGAAAGGAGAAAATATTTTGTCAAAGTCAATACCTTTTCTTTGACCAAATCCCTTGACAACCAATCTGGCTTTGTATCTAGGCTTCAAACTATGTTCTTCAGCTTTAACTTTGAACACCCACTTGTTTTTCAAAGCTCCCGTGCCCTTAGGCAATTTCACCAACTCATAATTATGATTCTCATGCAGAGATTTTATCTCATCTTGCATGACTTCAATCCATTGATCCTTGTGCTCATCTTCTATGGCCTCTGCATAACATTCAGGTTCTCCCTCGTCAGTGAGTAATACATACTCATTGGGAAAATAATGGGAGGAAGGAGTATGAGGTCTAGAAGACCTCTTGAGTGGAATATCTAGCTCGTCCACAGCTTCGTGAGTAGGAACATCTACCTCATCAAAATTAGCTTTGTTATCACCATCACCATCAATATGCTAATCTGGATTATGGTTATGGGCATCACCATCATCATTGAGCCCACCAGTGTCATCCGCATTTGTATGAGGAAATTGATCAAGATTGACGAAACCTTCAGAACATGGAGATTTTAGCTTCTCCGCTTTGTTAATATCTTCAATGGTTTTATCCTACACGGAGATAACATCACGGCTTCTCACAAACTTCTTCTCAATTGGATCATATAGCCTGTAACCAAACTCATCAAGGTCATAACCAATAAAGATACACTGCATTGTCTTTGCAGTTAATTTTGACCTCTCATCTTTAGTCTTATGGTGCCTAATACCCTGTTGCTTGCAGTATTCGTCAAACGGTCCATGGTATTCACCACCGTTATCAGTACGAATACACTTCAGCTTCTTTCCAGTTTCTCTTTCAATTGATGCCTGAAACTGCTTAAAAATACCCAACACTTGGTCTTTAGTATTCAAGATGTAGACATAAAGTTTTCTTGAACAATCATCAATAAATATAGCAAAATAAAGTGCACCACCCAAAGTCCTTGTCTTCATTGGACCACATAAGTCTGAATGCACCAAATCAAGCAACTTTATCTTTCTTGAAGGAGAATGAGATTGGAAAGAAACTCTTTTTTGTTTTCTAGCCAAGCAGTGCTCACAAAACGCAGATGTCAGATTATATTGGATTTGTGAGCAAGTGGAGAACGAATCACTTCATGTCAAAAATATTCACACAAGTAAAATCCTGCAGATATGTTGACCAAGGTAGTACCAAGAGACAAGTTCGAGCTTTACAAAGAACTTGTCGGCATGCGCTCAATCTAGAATCTCTGGTGTTACCTCTTTCAGATGAATGAAACTGGAGGGATAAATTTGTGGGGTCCATTCCATAAATTTAGGAAGACTTTTCTTCATTTGTTGGTTTTTCAAATTTGGCAGCAACTTTTTCTTCTGCAATGTCAAAAAGGGTAGGCTGCAGAAGAAAAATGTCAAGTGTAGTAGGCGAGGCTCGACCTATAAAAGGAAAGCTCTATACACCAAAAACCTCAGACAATATATCTGAGTCAGAGAGAGAACTAGGTATTCCATAGACTATAAGAGAATAGTCTGTAAAGAAAAATAGAGTGTGAGAAATATTGTATATAGTGAGGTACATAAAGCAAAAGAATATTTTTTATTTTGAGGATGTAGTGGTATTAGGAGTTTTTATACAATTCCTTAGTATAGGTTTATTATTAGGCATCCAAGAAAGGATGGGAGCTAAGTTAATTATTAATCACTACCCTTAACTCTGTTAAATTAGATCACTTTGGTATTTTCACTCTCCTTATTGCCATATATGCACCTTTGGGAATTACTATACCAATACTGAGTCAGACAGTTTCACGTTACAACATCTCCAGGTCTTTACCTTACATATACACTCTGTTATTCTCTCGCTTCTTGGTTGGATTTCCCTGAGTCGAGATATTGAATAATCAAGGTCGAAGACGATTTCTACATTTCACCACTTGTTAACAAATCAAGTTTGTGACTCTAACCTCCTTTACGTCAATCATGGCGTATTTGAACTTTTGAAGGTTGACCACCAGATATATATATATATATATATATATATATATATATATATATATATATATATATATATATATATATATATATATATATATATATATATATATATATATATATATATATATAACTTGAGTAGCTTTCAAACTAATTTATTTCATCAGCAGTCCTTAAATTTTTTAATGAAAAAAAGCCCCACCAATATAGTTTTGGTCCGATGTTATCCGCAACTCTTTCTCTGTTGACAATATAGCGCGCTCCAAAAAAGGGGTAAAAGAACACGTATTCATCCTTAAACCAGAAAAAACATGACACGTTTCTATGTGTATTTTTTTTGATACCCATTAAATTATGTGAATAACTGGAATTAGGCAATTTCCAGTTAAATCCAGAAGATTTACATCATATAATAATATCAACGCGTTAACAGGGGAGTGTTAGTTCCAAACTTGCGAACCAATTCAACGTATTGGAGAATAGCCGAAATTTCCTTTCCGTATGTCCACTTCCAGATCTTTCTATTTTATTTAGTAAAGGATTTCCTATTCTTGTCTTTGTTAACTCCATTTGTTTCCCAAGTTAGAAGCAATAAAAACACCAAAGATGATGATGTCTATATTCAGTTCCTTTGATGCTCTCTCTGCTGAAGTTTTTGGACAAAAAGTGAACTCTTTTTGGGCACCCAGTACTGAGACAAAACAACAACAAAAAGGGGTTGGATCTCTTGTATCAGATCACAAGACTGGTGGTGTTTCTCCGCCGTCTACTTCCTCAACCGGTGGTCTCAAGAAGGCCGGAGAGGCATCGCCGCTGCCGTCATCTTCGTGCCAACAGAAGCAGAAGAGGCAGAGGTTTGCACTGGAATTGGATGGTGTCCACTGTTTCGAGACTATCATTCCCTATTGATTTTTAAAAAAGCTAAAATTCAAAGTAATTCATTATTCTTGTCTAGTCATGATCATGGTCACGTACCCTGCTGTAAATTCAGGAGGTTGATATACAATTCATTTTTCCACTTCTTTTTTCCTTCTTATTTGTACGATGAAATTTGAGGGAAGATTACATTGTATTCCGGAAAGTTTATTATTACTGGTTTTTTCATGTGCCAGATTTCTTTCAACTTAATTGTCTATGTAGATTGTTAGGTGAGAATGCATATAAATTCTACTCCGATCCCTTCTCTTCACTTTGTGCAACACTCCAAAAGAATTATCATTTTATATTTAAAAATAATTTAATTTTAATTCTTTTAATTATTAACGGGAAAATTTATATATAATTACATAAATATTTAGATCATAAATTTCAAAAACTTGATAAGCAGGAATAACGAGTGAATTGAAGGAGAAAATAATGAGCGATTAGTAACGTAATCCAATTAAATCATGACAAGAGAGAGTCCCGGATTCACCTAAATGAGCTAAATAAAAAGAAACCTTTAAAACAATATCTCAAATAAAACCTCGTTGAAGCTACATGATTGGAACTTTTGGCAAGCTACTAAATTAGAGTTTATGCAAATAAATCAAATAATGTGATGTAATTGAAAATGCTAAATACTTTTTGGTGTTTAAACTAAATTAAGGAATTTAACGTAAGCAATTAAGAATTAAAGTGACAACGATATCACTTAATTATTAATTTGTATACGAAAGACATTTGTTTATATGAATAACATATATTTGTATTTATTTGGTACTCCCTCTAGTTCAAAATAAGTGATTTTTTGGTCTTTTTTTGTGGTCTAAAATAAGTGATTTTTTCAGATTTCAAGAGTACATTAATTATTCTTTTCCTACATTGTCTTTGGAGTAAATAATGTTGGAATATGTGTTAGGAGTGTTTATGTGAGATAATAAAGGTTAATATGGTCAATTCTATTGCTAATTAATGCTAAAAGATAAATTTCTTGATCTGTATGAAAACATTCAAAAAATTACTTATTTTGGATAGAAGGGAGTATGGTATAAACATCAAGTGAGAATAACTTTTACCATTAAAAATATACACATAGGACCTTGTGGTCAATTACCTTACAAAATTAGAGAACCGAGATGGATTCAAACAAGAGAATCAGGAAAAGTAACTTCTTACTAGGAAAACCTTTAATTTTTTGTCAACAATCTACTTCATCTTTAATCCAGAATGCTGAATAAAAATTAACTTAGAGGAAAATTTCTGGTCCTTAATTTAAAGCACTGCAGCTTGTAGTTTCAGGTTTTTACCAAACATATACTTTGGGTTAATTTCTAACTTCTTTGTTAAAATGCTGGATATTTACTAGATATTTCAATTCTCAGAGTTGAGGAAAGCTCCTTATTTGCAGCATTACGTGTATTTGCTAACAAACAGGCCAAGCCGAAGTATCCAATTCTAACCTCCTATGCTAAAGTCAATATTAATTGCTGTTTGACCTTTGAAGTTTGGTTGACTACGAGACCACATATACCATTTGAATAATAGTCAACTATTCAACTCATTGACCAGGTCAGCAATCCTTTGATTTCGTCATGAAAGAAAGTCCCACCACCAATATGGAGTTGTTCCAGACCTATCCACACGAAATAAATAATGGATAGACAAATATAAGCTTAATCCATAGACAAAAACTCTTATTGCAAAACACTGCAATTAAAGGAAACCTTCCAAAAAAGTAAAGTCTTACATCTTGCAATGCATCCTAAAAGGACGGGAAACATGCATACAAGCAAAAAGATAGGTAATTTATTCAGGAAACAGAGTTAGCTTTTTTAATGACCATTGGATAAACAACCTCCCTGCTATAAGGTCTCTAATTCATGGTCCTCTGACAAGAGAAGACATGTCCAAAACAGTTGCAAATGCTCGCCAAAATGGAGTTTAGGATCTCTCTACTCTTTCTCTCACCATCCCCTAAAAATATCCAAAATTCCATCCACAACACTTTCATTCCATCCAAACCAGTTAAAGATGATGGAATGATATGGGGAGCCACACCAAATAGTCTCTACTCCACAAAATATGCCTATTAGATATTGGACCAAGGGCAGGAAACCATGATCCATAATTTTGCATGGATCTGGAAATTAAAAGTACCCAAAAAAATTCTATCCTTCTTTTGGTTACTTTTCCATGAAAGGACCCCCACTGGAGCCTATCTCCATTATGTTGGGTACAATCAAACCCCATTTAATGCAGCCAGACCAATGAAACATCATCACCGATTCTTTAAATGTACCATTTCTCACACCTTCTGGCAAGACATCATCTCCCTAAGCAATAGGAAAACCAATACTCATATTCCTACTTTCACTTCCACATATTGGCCAACCACTTGGGCATCTTTAAAGAAAAAAGCTTATAACAACATTATTACTTGGGAAGAGCTCCTCACTCTCTATTTTTGACAAATATGACTAACACGGAATAACAACCTCTTCAATAACAGAAAAGGTCAGACTCAAATTGTACAATTACTAAAGCCACTAAATATGTTACAATAATGCTGGATAAAGAACCCCAAAACATAAAAAATATCTGGATAAAATGGGAGTCATCAAACAACAACTCCAACAAGCTTATAATCGATGGAACTACAACAGGGAATCCTGGAAAGGGAGGACTGGGGGGAGTCTTCAGAAATGCAAGTGAAAACTAGATACTGGGCTACATGGGCTCAATTCAATAAACCACTAACACTCAAGAACTAATGGCTCTCCTAAAAGGACTGCGTGTTGCAGAAAAAACACAATTCACACCTTTGGAAATAAACACCGATTCAACAAAGGTAATTAGAATGCTAATTAATGAAAACCTCTATTTTGACTCACTTATTCATGAATGCAGATCAATCGTCCAAAGACTAGACGTCGTGGTGGTGAAACACAAGGAAACCATGCTGACATGCTGGCGAAGGAAGGGGCAAGGAAAAAAAATGTAAGATGTTTTTGTAACAACAATTCCTCCGGTGTTTGTCAATCATATTTTTTGGACAAGACATCGTAAGAACTGTATTTGAAAGGAAAACAATGGACTGTAAAAGTCCTAACAATAGTATGTTAGAGGGGGTATCATTTACCCATCGATTAACACTCTTTTTGTACACCCTAATGGGTAGTTTGTTTTAGTTATAATATGCATCCGCTCAACAAAAAAAAAAACATGCTCCAAAAAAGGGTAAAAGGACACGCATTCATCCTTAAACCAGAAAAAACACGACACGTTTCTATGTATATTTCCTTTTATACCCATTAAAAGATAATAGAATTAAACAACTTCCAGTTAAATCCAGAAGATATACATCATGTTATGTCGTATAAAAATAATAATAGACCCAAAATATCAACGCGTTAATAGAGGAGTGTTAGTTTTCGAAGTTCCTTGGCCTACCCGCCAGCCATCTAAGTCCAAAAATGCGTACCAATTCAACGAATTGGTGAATAGTGGAAACTTTCTTTCCCTATGTCCATTCCCAGATCTTTCCAATTTTACTAAGGAAAGAATTTCCTTTTCTTTAATCCACCCCACTATATATACTCCTACTTCTGCAGCTTCTTTTCTTCGTAGCCAAGTTCACAACAATTCTTTCGTAAAAGAAACCAACAAAGCAATACTTTCAGTTTCTTGTTTTGTTAATTCTATTTGTTTTCCAAGTTAGAAGCAATAAAATAACAACGATGATGATGTCTATATTCAGTTCCTTTGATGCTCTCTCTGCTGAAGTTTTTGGGCAAAAGGTGACATCTTTTTGGGCACCCAGTACTGAGACAAAACAACAACAAGAAGGGGGTGGACCTCTTGTATCAGATCATAAGACTGGTGGTGTTTCTCCGCCGTCTACTTCCTCAACCGGTGGTCTCAAGAAGGACGGAGAGGCATCGCCGCCGTCATCTTCGTGCCTACAGCAGCAGAAGAGGCAGAGGTTTGCACTGGAATTGGATGGTGTCCACTGTTTCGAGACTATCATTCCCTATTGATTTTAAAAAAAACTAAAATTCTAAGATAAAAATTCGTTATTCTTGTCTAGTTATGATCATGGTCATGTACTCTGCTGTAAATTCAGGAGGTTGATATACAATTCATTTTTTCGCTTTTTTTACCTTTTTATTTGTAAGATGAAATTGAGGGAAGACTATAACGTATTCCGGAATGTTTATTGACTGGATTTTTCATGTCCAGATTTCTAGCAATTTAATTGTCTATGTAGATTGTTAGGTGAGAATGCATATAAATACTAATCCGAATATTCCTCCTTTTCATCTTATGTAACACGCAAAAGAATTACTTTTTTTATATTTAGAAATCTTTCAATTTGTTATAAATACACTTCTATTTAAGGTGAATGTCTTTAATTAGAGAGATTCTAGAGTCCTATTATTGGTAGCTAAATCATCCTCCTCCCTATAAATAGAGGTGCCCTCTACCATTGTAAATCACTCCTAACATTCTCTAAGTATCAATAAGAAGAACTCTCTCTACTCTTCTCTCTATTTGCTCTTGTTCTTGAGTTATTGTTCTTGTCTTTTATATTATTTCATAACACGTTATCAGCACGAGACTCTACCGTATCAAGAACCATTCTCGAAAAATCTAAGGTATTTCCCTCTTCCTAATTTAATTTTTGATTATGTCTGACATTACGAAAAGAAAGTTCGTTGCCCTTGAAATTTCGGGCAAGAACTATATGACATGGGTGTTGGATGCTGAAATCCACTTAGATGCTATGGGTCTCGGAGACACCATCAAAGATAGAGAAAAAGCATCCACCCAAGAATGTGCGAAGGCCTTGATTTTCTTGCGCCATCACCTTGATGAAGGTTTGAAGATTGAATATCTCACCGTCAAGGATCCACTCATCTTGTGGAACGGCTTAAAGGAGAGATATGACAACCTGAAGTTGGTCACTCTGCCACAAGCACGATATGATTGGGCTCATCTGAGGCTCCAGGACTTTAAGTCCGTTTCTGAATATAATTCTGCAATGTTCAGAATTACTTCTAAATTGAAGCTATGCGGGGATAATATCTCCGATTATGATATGCTTGAGAAAACGTTTACAACGTTTCATGCCTCCAATATAGTACTGCAACAACAGTACAGAGAGAAAGGCTTTACAAAGTACTCTGAACTGATTTCTCTTCTACTAGTGGCTGAGCGAAATAATGACCTGCTCATGAGAAATCACGAAAATCGACCCACTGGGTCTACACCACTGCCTGAAGCAGATAAGGTGCACTCTCATTATGCCAAACATGAAAAGGGCCATGGTCATGGTCGTAAACGGGGTCATAACCAGGGACTAGACAAGGAAGAAATTCCAATGAAGTCCGTCAACCCCCAAGGAGAGATAACCGCCGAAAGCAGAAACGGGGTCATGAAGATCCTAAGGCAAATGATTCAGAAACTATATGTTATCGTTGCGGTGGGAAAGGGCACTGGTCAAAGACTTGCCGTATACCAAGACACTTGGTTGACCTTTATCAAGCATCTCGAAAGAGAAAAGGCCCTGAAACAAATTTTGTCTATGACGACAATGAGGACATCACCCACCTGGATGTGGCACACTTCTTTGAGCAACCCGAGGGGAAAATAGACCACCTAATCGGCGATGGGTCCGTGATGAAAGAAGATGGAGTTATTTGATTTTATTCTACTTATTTGTATTAGTTAGTGAATAAACTAATAGTCATTAGTATTAGCTCGTATTAGTTAGTTCATGATGCAATGTTAGCAGTAGTTCTTTAGAATATCTTCAATATGCTCAAATATCAATAAAATTTTTATTTTTCAGTAGGGGTAATCGACTAGCCTGAAAAACTAGTCGATTATCTACTATTTTCGCATTAAAGCTGAAAAATAATTGATCAACAATCGATTGTCTTTGTCTAACAATCGATTGTCGTTGAGACAGTGTAATCTGGAATTTTTCAAAAATCATCCACAATCGATTGTCTATACTTAACAATCGATTGTCTTAAAACAGTGTGCTCTGGAATTTTTCAAAATAGCCAACAATCGATTGTCTATACTTAACAATCGATTGTCTTAAAACAGTGTGCTCTGGAATTTTTCAAAATAGCCAACAATCGATTGTCTATGCATAACAATCAATTGTCTTAAGACAGTGTGATCTGAAGTTTTTCAAAATAGCAAATAATCGATTGTGTGTGTTTAACAATCGATTGTCAATGTTCAACAATCGATTGTTTGTGTTTAACAATCGATTGTTTGAAGAAAATGTTTAAACTGAAATTTTCAAATTGCAAAGTAATCAATTATGGATAACATATCTGATTTTGTTAGTCAACTGTTAGCAGCAGATTTTGAAAATATTATGTGACACAAACGAATTGAACTTGTTTATTCTTATGTTCGTGTATCTCTTTTGTATGTCAAAACTATGGGATATAGAATATGGATATCTCACAAAGCAAACTTGGATCAACGTCCAACTGTAAAAGTATTTGCCTAGTTGATTCATGTACTACACATACAATACTCAAAGAAAGGAAATATTTCTCTCAACTAAATATGTATAAGGCAAACGTTACTACAATCTCTGGAAGTAGTAAATTGATTGAAGGCTCCGGAAGAGCAATTGTAACTCTGCCCAAAGGCACGATGTTAATCATAGAGAATGCAATGTTCTCCTCCAAGTCTAAGAGAAACTTGTTGAGTTTTAAAGATGTACGCCGGAATGGCTATCATATTAAGACAATGGATGAAGATAATCTTGAATATCTCGTCATCACAAAGAATGTCTCCGGCCAAAAGAGGGTTATTGAGAAATTCCCGTCTTTATCTTGTGGCCTGTATTGGACAAGAGTTAGTGCAATTGAGGCACATTCAACAGTAAACCAAAGGGTTACTGATTCCAATACCTTTGTACTTTGGCATGATCGATTGGGACACCCAGGATCGGTCATGATGAGACGGATTATAGAAAGCTCATATGGGCATCCGTTAAAGAATTTCAAAATTCTTTCGAATAATGAATATCCTTGCACTTCGTGTTATCAAGGCAAGTTGATTATCAGGCCATCACCAACAAAGGTTGGGACTGAGTCACCCACGTTTCTGGAACGTATACAAGGGGACATTTGTGGACCTATTCACCCACCTAGTGGGTCGTTTAGGTATTTCATGGTCTTGATAGACGCATCCTGTAGATGGTCTCATGTGTGCCTGTTGTCATCACGCAACCTTGCGTTGCGAAATTAATGGCACAAATAATTCGACTACGAGCACAATTTCCAGATAATCCAATCAAGTCCATTAGACTGGATAATGCTGCTGAGTTTACATCCCAAGCATTTAATGATTATTGCTTATCAATCGGGATAAAAGTTGAACATTCTGTAGCTCATGTTCACACTCAAAACGGTCTTGCAGAATCGTTAATTAAACGCCTGCAGTTGATTGCAAGGCCATTACTTATGAGAACGAGGCTGCCCACTTCGGTATGGGGTCACGCCATCTTACATGCAGCAATGCTAATTCGTCTCAGACCGACGAATTACCACAAGTATTCCCCGTTGCAATTGGTTTTGGGTCATGAACCCAATATATCCCATTTAAGAATGTTTGGATGCGCAGTATATGTGCCTATAGCACCGCCATCCCGCACCAAAATGGGTCCGCAAAGAAGGTTAGGAATATATGTTGGGTTTGAATCGCACTCCATCATTCGCCTCGAAACATTGACAGGCGACTTGTTTACTGCACGATTTGCAGACTGTCGATTTGATGAGACACTTTTCCCAAAATTAGGGGGAGAAGTTGGTGAAACCAAACGGGAAATTTTGTGGAAAAATGCATCATTATCTCATCTTGATCCACATACCTCTATTTGTGAAAGAGAGGTACAAAAGATTATCCATTTGCAAAGAATAGCAAATCAAATGCCTGACGCATTTACGGACTTGAAGAGGATAACGAAATCCCACATTCCCGCGGAAAATGTTCCAATCCGTATTGATGTCCCTGTTGGACAATCATCTAGTGTCATATCCAATGAGTCAAATACACGCCTGAAGCGTGGCAGACCATTAGGTTCCAAAGATCGAAATCCTAGAAAGAGGAAAAAGAACGATCAAAATGACACCACGAAAGAATCTCATGATCTAACAAATTCTGAGATTCATGAAGAATCCATTGAGCCCGAGACTCTGGAAAATACGGAACTATCCCTAAATCCAATTAATATTGAGGCAAATATTAATCGAGTGGATATTGTGGTGGATAATGCCTTTGCTTATAGTGTAGCATCTAGCATTATGCAAGAATGTGAGGATCTCGAACCTCAATCTGTTGAAGAATGTCGAAAAAGACAGGATTGGCCAAAGTGGCAAGAAGCAATTCAATCAGAATTGAATTCGCTGGCAAAACGTGAAGTTTTTGGCCCTATAGTTGAAACACCTGATGGTGTTAAGCCTGTCGGCTATAAATGGGTCTTTGTACGCAAAAGAAATGAGAAAAACGAGGTACAAAGATATAAGGCACGCCTTGTTGCACAAGGTTTTTCTCAAAGGCCTGGTGTCGATTATGAAGAGACATATTCGCCTGTAATGGATGCGATAACCTTTTGTTATCTCATAAGTTTTGCTGTCCATGAAAAGCTTGACATGCACTTAATGGATGTGGTTACTGCCTATCTATATGGCTCACTTGATAATGAGATATACATGAAAATTCCCGATGGACTCAAGATGCCAAACGCGCATAATTCGAAATCTCGGGAAATGTTCTCAATTAAATTGCAAAGGTCCTTGTATGGTCTAAAGCAATCTGGACGAATGTGGTATAATCGTCTTAGTGAGTATTTGTTAAAAGAAGGCTATATAAATGACGCCATTTGCCCGTGTGTTTTTATAAAGAAAACAACATCGGAATTTATTGTACTTGCCGTATATGTCGATGACATAAACCTTATTGGAACCCCTATAGAACTCCAAAAGGCAATTGATTATCTAAAGGATGAATTCGAGATGAAAGGTCTCGGAAAGACTAAACTATGTCTTGGTTTGCAAATTGAATATTTGGCAAACGGAATTTTTGTTCATCAATCTACCTATACAGAAAAGGTACTGAAACGGTTTTACATGGATGAAGCACATCCTTTAAGTACACCGATGGTTGTTCGATCACTTGATGTGAACAAAGATCCATTCCGACCACAAGAAAGGAATGAAGAGCTACTTGGTCCTGAAGTACCATATCTTAGCGCAATTGGTGCACTAATGTATCTTGCAAATACTACAAGACCTGACATATCCTTTTCAGTTAATGTCTTAGCAAGATTTAGCTCGGCTCCTACGCGGAGACATTGGAATGGGATCAAACACATATTGCGGTACCTAAAGGGAACTACCGATATGGGCTTATTTTATGGCAAGAATTGCAGCCCGGATCTTGTTGGTTATGCTGATGCTGGATATTTGTCTGACCCACACAAGGCTCGATCTCAAACGGGTTATGTGTTTACCTGTGGAGAAACTGCCATATCTTGGCGATCGACTAAGCAATCAATTGTGGCTACTTCATCTAATCATGCCGAGATAATTGCTATTCATGAAGCAAGTCGGGAGTGTGTGTGGTTAAGGTCGATAATACATCATATCCAAGACAAATGTGGTTTGAAGTGTGATAAACTACCCACAACTTTGTATGAAGACAATGCAGCATGTATAGCTCAATTGAAGGGAGGATTCATAAAAGGACATAGAACGAAGCATATTTCACCAAAGTTATTCTTCACACATGATCTTCAAAAGAATGGTGATATCAATGTTCAACAGATTCGTTCAAGCGACAATATGGCTGATTTGTTCACAAAATCTCTACCAAAGTCAACCTTCAAGAAGCTAGTTCACAAGATCGGGATGCGAAGACTTAAGGACATAAATTGATGTTCTTATCAGGGGGAGTTAATGCGCGTTGCACTCTTTTTCCCTTACAAGGTTTTGTCCCACCGGGTTTTCCTTGCGAGGTTTTTAACGAGGCAACCAATAGGCGCATATTCAAACATGTGTACTCTTTTTCCTTACTTTAATTTTTCCCATTGGGTTTTGTTTTAAGGTTTTAACGAGGCACATCATTGAATAGACATTCAAGGGGGAGTGTTATAAATACACTTCTATTTAAGGTGAATGTCTTTAATTAGAGAGATTCTAGAGTCCTATTATTGGTAGCTAAATCATCCTCCTCCCTATAAATAGAGGTGCCCTCTACCATTGTAAATCACTCCTAACATTCTCTAAGTATCAATAAGAAGAACTCTCTCTACTCTTCTCTCTATTTGCTCTTGTTCTTGAGTTATTGTTCTTGTCTTTTATATTATTTCATAACACAATTTAAATTTCTAATTAAATCATTAACGAGAATATAAATATTGTAGATCACAAGTTTTTTTTTAAAAAGTAACTTTAAAGCAAATAAAGCTACCACGATTGGAACTTTAGGCAAGCTAAATTTGAGTTTGAGCAACTAAATTTAATATACTTTGGGTTAATCTCTAACTACTTTGTTAAAATATCATAGTTGAGAAAAGCTCCTTATTTGCAGCATTACGTGTATTTGCTAACAAACAGGCCAAGTCGTGTTGACTTACAAGATTACATGGCTTCTAAGCCATTTCAATAGTTGTGTAATTGTATATTTGATGTATATAGAGTGTATATAAATGGGCAGTGATGATATATGTTCTGGGCTCATGTGTTGGGCCACTGACACTTATGAGCCTAATGGGTCATATCTGAGCCCGGATCATTTGACCCAATACCCGACCCGGTCCGGTCCATTCTTTATTTGTAAATGTATATGTGTGGTAGGTGGGAAGCTTCTAGACACAGATATTTTTCATTTCACTCTTTCCAACACCGACTCTTCGGTTCTCTCAATCTCTCCTCCTTCTCTCTACTTTCTCTCTCTAGTTTCTCTGTGATTTTATCGATTAATCTGAACATTTACATGGTATCAGAGCCTTACAACGATCCGATCATGTTCATTTGCATATCGGTTTCACTTTTGAACATTTGTTTGACGATTTTTGAGGATTTTTCTGAGATCGAATGGTCAGTGATGATTCCGTTTTTGATCGGACATGGTTCAAAGTGTTTTACACCATAATATCCGGGTGAATCTTCTTAACCTCAACGTTTTAACAACGTTTTGATCGGTTTTGGGTGATTTCTGGTGAGTTATCGGTATCTAGGGTTTTCGGTGGTTTTGACTTGCTGATTTACCGTCTTCCGGTGGTCCGATTCTCATCTCGTGGATGTTTGGGTAACTTTCCGACATCGTTTCTCATATTTCCGGTGACTGAATCGACGTCTGAACCTAGGGTTTTCACTACCATTTGAAGGCCGATCTTCTTCAGGTAGCGAAGAAGGAGGGTAACTTTATTTTAAAATCCAATATTACCTGGTTTGTGTATATCGATTTTGACTTTGTGTGTGGCTATTTGATTTGTTACATTTTGGTTGCTGAATCTGTTTTTCCTTGTTGATATATCATGGCTGCTAACACCAATACTGGTATTTTGGACTCTTCAAGTCCTTTATTTCTATACTCCTCCGATGTTCCCGGGGTATCTCTTATCCCTACACCCTTCTCGGGTGATGGTTTTGGGGGATGGAGAAGAAAAATAATTGTTGCTTTGACTGCTAAAAATAAAATTGGTTTCATAGATGGAACCTGTCCTCGACCAGCCACTAATGCGGCTCAACAGAGATTATGGGACAGGTGTAATAGTATGGTAATCTCATGGCTAACTGCTTCTATTTCTCCTGCGATTGCTGAGTCCGTGCATTATTCTGATACTGCTCAAAGCATATGGTCACAACTTCAGGCACGCTATGGTACTGCCAATAGGACCAAAATTTATGAATTAAAAAGAGAGCTGTGTAACACCTCTCAAGGGTCCCTAGATATAGCATCCTATTTTAATAGACTTAAAGGTCTATGGGATGAAGTTGAATCTATGTGTGTGAACCATGGGCAAAGATGTGTGTGTGCTGCTAAGGAAGGTATAGTAAAGGAAAATGATGATTCTAAAGTGTTTCAGTTTTTAATGGGCCTCAATGACACATACATGGGGGTGAGGAGCAATATTCTGATGATGCAGCCCCCTCCAAACCTTGACAATGTGTATAATATCCTCCTGAATGATGAGAAACAAAGGCATATTCAGTCTCCCTCTCATTTTAATCCGGATTCTGTATCTTTCAATGCCTACTCTAACAGGAAGCCAGTTGACTCTAATAAGGTTGCAATGCCTAATACTTCCTATTCTTTCAAACAAAGAGTTAACTTTGATCAAGGTAGAGGGTCATTGTTCTGTAGATACTGTAAGAAGTCTGGGCATTTAATTGATAAGTGCTTCAAACTTCATAGGTATCCACAAAATACAACTTTCAAAGGGAGGAAATCTGGTGCTGCTAATGTTGTTCCTTCAAATTCTGATGGTCATTTGTCTGTTCCTCAAGGGAATCCTGCTGCCAACCATGAATCTGTCTCAAAAACAGATGGTCAGTCTTCTGTGATACCTGGGTTGAGCAGTCAGCATTATGATCAGCTGATGAATCTTTTACAACAAACCCAGCTAGGGGCTTCTAATGCTCCAAACTCCTCTCCCATGTGTGCTGTCAATTTTGCTGGTACTATGCTAACTGAGAGCCCAATTTCTGACTCCAAAGTTTGCCTGCTTACTAGTATTAATTCTGTGTCTTGGATAATAGATTCTGGTGCATCTAATCATATGACCTATAACAAACAACTACTTTTTAACCTTACACCTTTATCTGTTCCTTATCTTGTGACTCTTCCTAATGGTTACAAAGTAAAAGTAACTTGCACAGGCTCCTTCCAATTGACTTCTTCTATTGTTCTTCATAATGTACTGTTAATTCCTTCTTTCACACACAACTTAATTTCTGTCCATAAGTTGGTAAAGGAATTACATTGTATAGTCATGTTCTCTGAACATTCATGTTTCCTCCACATGCTACAGGGCGCTTCTTTGAAGAAGCCACTGGATCTTGGTAAACAAACTGCTGGCTTGTATAAGCTGACATGGGTTCCTCCTTCATCTTCCCTCTCTTCAAAAAGTTCTGTTTATTCTGCTTCTACTTCTTGTGACACTAGCAAGTTTACTATTTTGTCTTCCATGCCTATTACTTGTAATGATACAATGCTGTCTGATAATAAAACTGTTTCATCTTCCTTACATGTAACTAGCCCCAATTGTAATAATGATTTGAATTCTGATATGAATTACATTTGGCACCTGCGACTTGGTCATATTCCTTTTGCACATATGAAATGTATTTCTGGTTTATCTTTTCCTTTTGCTTCTAAACAACCTTTCCCTTGCTCAGTCTGCCCTATGGCTAGAAAAACTAGACTTTCTTTCCCAGACAGTTCCATTAAATCCTCTAAACCATTCCAACTGATTCATGTTGACACCTGGGGACCTTATCACACTCCAACCTTTTCTGGCTGTAGATACTTCATCACTATAGTTGATGATTTTTCAAGAGCAACATGGACTCACTTGTTAGGTTCCAAAGGCAATGCCTTTTCTATGCTTAAGTCCTTTATTTGTATGGTTAAGACCCAGTTTCATACTGTGGTTCAAACTGTTAGAAGTGATAATGCATTGGAGTTGGGTTCTAGCAATGAAGGCATTTCATTTTTTAGCAGCCAAGGCATCATCCACCAAACATCTTGTTCCTACACTCCCCAACAAAATGGAGTTGTTGAAAAGAAACACAGAACCCTTCTTGAGACTTGTAGGGCTTTACTTTTTCAGTCTGGGTTGCCTACTTCTTTCTAGGGGGATTGTTTACTCACTGCTACATACCTGATTAATAGAATACCTACCAGACTGTTACATAGCAAATCCCCTCATGAATTGTTGTATGGGAAACCTCCTACTTTTCTTCATTTAAGGGCTTTTGGCTGCCTTGCTTATGCCACTGTTCTAATCCCTCAAAGGGACAAATTGAAGCCTAGAGCTATCCCTTGTGTTTTCTTGGGGTATCCTTTTGGCAAAAAAGGTTACAAATTATACGATCTTAATTCCAAGAAATATTTGGTCTCCAGAGATATCATATTTCATGAATCATGTTTTCCTTTTAAGTCTTCATCTCCTGCTGTTTCACCTTCTGTCTCCTCATTCCCTTCTGTTCCTTCTGGAGAAGATGATGATTTGACTAATTCTCCCTTGCCTACTGTTTCTTCCTTGCCTTCTGGAGAAAATGATGATCTCCCTCCTCTGTCCCTCCACCTTCTTTTGATCCTATTCTTCCTTCACCTCCTATTTTGCCTTCCTCTCCTTCTGCTCCTGTTTTCAGAAAATCTACCAGGACACATAATCCTCCCTCCTATCTTAAGGACTATGTCTGCCAACTCCCTGCCTTCTCTGGCTCTTCTTCCTCCTCTTTGGAATCTGAACCACTGTATTACTCTCAGGCAGCTTCAGTTCCAGCTTGGCAGGATGTCATGAGAAAGGAGTTTGCGGCCTTGGACACCAACCAAACTTGGGATGTTGTTCACCTTCCTCCTGGTAAGAAACCAATTGGTTGCAAGTGGGTTTATAAAATAAAGTACTAGGCTGATGGGTCTATTGAAAGGTATAAGGCCAGGCTTGTTATTAGGGGGGATACTCAAGTTGAGGGGGTTGATTTTACAGAAACTTTTTCTCCTGTGGTCAAAATGTGTACTGTTAAATGTTTGATTGCTATTGCTGTGAAAAAGAATTGGAATCTGTTTCAACTTGATGTCAATAATGCTTTTTTACATGGTGATTTGGATGAGGAAGTGTACATGAAATTGCCTCCTGGTTTGACTGTATCTGCTGCTGTTTCTGATTCTGTTTCTCCTCTTTCTTCTCCTCTGGTTTGCAAACTCAAAAAATCTCTTTATGGGCTGAGACAGGCTTCCAGACAATGGTATGCCAAGTTGTCTCATGCTCTTTCTCTCAGAGGCTATAAACACTTTTTGAATGACTATTCTTTATTCCTCAAAGGCACATCTGGGTCTTTAGTTATTCTAGCAGTGTATGTGGATGATATTATTATCACCGGGGAAGACAATGATGAAATCTCTGCTCTGAAACTGTTTCTTGATGATCAGTTTAAAATCAAGGACCTTGGGTCCTTGCATTATTTCTTGGGGATTCAGATGTCTCATGTTCCTGGTGGAATGGTCCTCAATCAACAGAAATATATTTCTGACCTGTTGCATCAGTTTGACTGTTCTAATGTATCTTCTGTTGTCTGTCCTTTGGATACAAATGTCAAACTTCTTGCTGATTGTGGTGACCTCTTACCCTCTCCTGATCAATTTAGGAGTTTGGTGGGTAAGCTTTTATTTTTGACACATACCGGACCTGATATCTGCTTTGTTGTACAACATTTGAGTCAGTTTCTCAAGTGTCCTCGAGTACCTCATATGCATGCTGCTCTTCATGTGATGCGATATCTTAAAGGCACTTCCTCTATGGGCCTCTTCTACTCTGCCAATGATGATTTTTCTTTGAGTGGTTATTCTGACAGTGATTGGGCTGCTTGCCCTGATACCCGAAGGTCTGTTACTGGGTTTTCTGTTCTTCTGGGTGGTTCTTTGCTCAGCTAGAAATCTAAGAAACAACCTGTTGTATCTTTATCATCTACTGAGGCAGAGTATCGGGCTTTGAGCAAACTTGTGGCTGAACTTTCCTGGTTATCTCGCTTGTTATCCGATCTTGGTGTTCCTGTTTCTCTTCCAATTTCTGTATACTGTGATAGTCAATCTGCCATCCACATTGCTACTAATCATGTTTTTCATGAACGCACAAAACATATTGAGGTGGACTGTCATTTTGTGCGTGATCAGGTCAACTCAGGCTTCCTTAAGCTGTTTCATGTATCTACTTCTCGGCAACTGGCTGATTTACTCACGAAGCCTCTTACTGGCACCGCCCTACATCCTCTGTTGTCCAAGTTGAAGGTGGTGTCCCCCTCCAACTTGAGGGGGGGTGTTGACTTACAAGATTACATGGCTTCTAAGCCATTTCAATAGTTGTGTAATTGTATATTTGATGTATATAGAGTGTATATAAATGGGCAGTGATGATATATGTTCTGGGTTCATGTGTTGGGCCACTGACACTTATGAGCCTAATGGGTCATATCTGAGCCCGGGTCATTTGACCCAATACCCGACCCGGTCCGGTCCATTCTTTATTTGTAAATGTATATGTGTGGTAGGTGGGAAACTTCTAGACACAGATATTTTTCATTTCACACTTTCCAACACCGACTCTTCGGTTCTCTCAATCTCTTCTCCTTCTCTCTACTTTCTCTCTTTAGTTTCTCTGTGATTTTATCGATTAATCTGAACATTTACAAATCGAAGTATCTAATTCTAATCTCCTATATATATGCCATAGCCAATATTAATTGCTGTTTGATCTTTGTAATCTGGTTGACTACGAGACCACATATACCATTTGAATAATAGTAGTCAAGTTTTCAACTCATTGACCAGGTCAGCAATCCTTTGATTTCGTTACGAAAGAAAGTCCCACCACCAATATGGAGTTGGTCCAAACCTATCCACACGAAATAAATAATGGATGGACAAATAGTTGAAAAGACACGCATAACCATATGCTCAAAACATAGGAAACAAGACACGTTATATAGTATTTCCTTAATAAATTAACTTTTAGTTAATAATCTTTTTTGGCCAAAATAGAAAGAAGAAAATTTACTCCGTTTCGGTTCTATTTTAATATTGGTTTATTAGTTCGTTTTAAAAAAAACTTTATATTTGAAAAGTAAATTAACTTTAAACTTCTTATTATATTCCTAATAAATTTTTTTTATAGCTATGCATATATTATGACATATTTAAAAACTATAACCAACAAGAATTGAGGTGGAGTAATAAGTACTCCTTCATTCTTAAGTAGAGATTTCGGGTTTGAGTATGGAATATAGATTTACCTTTGCTAATAAAAGCATTTTACCCCCTAATATGAGATTACTCACGTCATTAATTAAATGGAAGAAATATTAGTTAGGAATTAGCCAAAACTTCCCAGTTAAATTCACAAGAAAATTTAAATATCATGTTTGCAATTTGTTACATTGTTTTATCTAATATTGTTCATGCATGCAGATTATTACACCTACTTTTTCGAAATTTGTGAAGGGAACTAAGTTGCGCATTTACTAGCCAAAGATGCAACCAAGTAGCAATACAAGAAATACAATAGCGATAATCCCAAGTTCCATGCAAGTCCACCTTTTTTGTTATGCAAGAATTGTCAAAGGATGTAAATGGAGTTTATCATTCCAAAAAGTCATTAGACACTTCGGCATGTAATAGACTTAGATCGTTGGGAAACCAGAATCTATAACTAGTGATGGACCACCAATGTGCACCGAATTTTCAAGTACTTGTAACTACCCCAACAATTTCTAGTTTTATATTCTCTCCGTTTTAATTTATATGAACTTATTTCTTTTTTAGTCCGTGTCAAATAGAATGATCTCTTTTCCTATTTGAAAATAATTCACTTTTATGCAATGCTTTATAGCCACACAAAATATATATGCTTTATTTTACAACACGAATTTAAAAGTCTTTTTTCTTTTCTTAAATTCCGTGCTGTAAATAAATTCACATAAATTAAAGTAGATGGAGTATATAATAAATAATATTCCTCTATTATCAAAAAAAAAAAAAAAATCCAGTAACACGTCAGTTTCCAAGTTCCTTCACCGACCCGCCAGCCTTCCAAGTCCAGGAGTTCCGAACCAATTCAACGAATTATAAATTAGGGAAAAATAATGGAAACTTCTTTTCTCCTCAATCCACTTGATTCCATATGTTTCCAATTTTACTTGGGAAAAGGATTCCAATTCTTAACCTCCTTCCCCCCTTATAAATATACCTCCTTCTCCACCTTCTTTTCTTCATATATAATTAAACAAGTTTTAGCATCTCTTACACTTCTTACGATAAACCAATCAGCAAAGCAATAAGTAATTTAATTTCTTGTGTTATTTGTTTTTTTCTGAATTAGAAGAAAAAAATACAGCAACTATAATGATGTCAATATTCAGTTCTTTTGACGTTCTTTCTGCTGAGATATTTGGCCTTAAGGTGAACCGCTCTTGGGCACCCAATACTGAGAAGAAACAACAAGAACAAGGGCGTTCGCCTCTTGTATCCGATCGCAAGAACGAGGCTACTCCGCCGTCAACTTCTTCAACCGGTGGACTGAAAAAGGCCGGAGAGGCGCCGCCGCCGTCATCTTCGCGACCACAGCAACAAAAGAGGCCGAGGTTTGCACTGGAATTGGACGGCGTCCACTGTTTCGAGACAATCCTTCCCTATTGATTTTCTTACAATTATTACTCCGCCGTCAACTTCTTCAACCGGTGGACTGAAAAAGGCCGGAGAGGCGCCGCCGCCGTCATCTTCGCGACCACAGCAACAAAAGAGGCCGAGGTTTGCACTGGAATTGGACGGCGTCCACTGTTTCGAGACAATCCTTCCCTATTGATTTTCTTACAATTATTACTCCGCCGTCAACTTCTTCAACCGGTGGACTGAAAAAGGCCGGAGAGGCGCCGCCGCCGTCATCTTCGCGACCACAGCAACAAAAGAGGCCGAGGTTTGCACTGGAATTGGACGGCGTCCACTGTTTCGAGACAATCCTTCCCTATTGATTTTCTTACAATTATTCCAAAATTGAAATTCTTTTGGGTTAAAATTGAAATTCTTTATTCTTGTCTGGTTGTAATTAACCATGGGCATGTAACGGCAAATTCCATTGATACAATTTATTAAATCTGATATTCTATCATTTTGATTTACTTTTTTGAACTACTTTATTCCATTTTTTTAACCTTTGTTTATCTTTTAAATACGGTTAAAGAACCGCTTCAACGACAATTTACTAGTATTGAAATATAAAAAGTAAGGAAGACTGTTAGAAAAGTGCAGGAAATTTTAGTACAATTTAAACTAATTAATCATGGCAACTAATTTTAACATAGATGGAGTCCGAATTTAGGATTTGTGAAAGCTGGTTTCCCTGGAACTTATGGTAATAGATTATTCCAGAAGAATTTGCTAAAGTGGATATTAAATATGTTATGTGCCTCAACTTTATTTTTGGTACCAAGTGCCTCAACTTATTTGTAAGGGCTCTTCGCTAGAAACTAAACAATTCAAGAAAATATGTTTTTCCCTATGATCCAACCAATAATGCCATTATATAATAGCAAGTTCACGGATGTATTGGAAGTTACTTTTATTAAGTAAAAAATCTTTTTCGAAAAGGTTTGTTCAAATACACCTCTTTAAAAATATTATTTAATAGCATTAATCATAAAAGTATATGTATCTCGATTATCCTTTATTCAATAAATTTATTTAATTAATACTTCACTAATTGGAACAAGACTAGCTAAAAAGACATTTTGTTTTCCTGAAGTATCAAATTTGGAACAATCTAAATTTCATAGGGGATGCAGTACGCAAAAGTTACAACATGGGGAAATTCTTTTTCCTATCTATGGGGACGTTCGACTCTTGTGATTATCATTTGGATCTCGATTTATACCCTTTTTCATCTGCTCAATTATTTTTTGTTGACGTTATATGAACTCAATCGCACATGATTTGTAGCATATAGGATTTTATTTATTTATTTAGTAAAGAAACTCAATCACAAGTAGCAAATTAAATTGCTGTTGCGTTTGGATCTCATACAGCTGCTAAATTAACTTTCCAAGCATCAGAATAAGAATTTTTAGTTTTGTGGAGTATTTAACATAACTAACAGTTCTTCGTGAGAAAAGTGAAAATTTTCATATAACTTTGATCCGTTTTTAAATAAGGACCCCGTAAAGTAAGACGGGAGCGGGAGCTAATACAAAAGCGGACAAACTTATCTAAACGCAACCAGATGTAAGCACAGAGTAAATCTAGTGTGTTAGTTACACAATTAATTTGATCTATGTAATATCATTAACTTCTGAAAATGTTGGATTTACTTGCAGTAATCTTAATGGGAAAGGGTCATTAAACATTTTTTTATTTGAAAGATATTCGGTACTTCTCGCTTTTATTATAATATTGACTTAGTAGAATCTCCACCCTGGCAAAATTCTACATCTTTAATTTTCTCTCAATAATAAATTTTGTTTGTATCTTCATTTTTAATCTTCAGTGTTCAACAATGTTGATTAAATCCAAACAATGTTGAAACTTGATAGCAGTCACCATTTTTGTCAGCATATCAGCAAGATTCTCTGTAGTATAAATTTTCTTCAGCGTGACTCCACCTTCTTCTATAATTTCTCTTACGAAATGATACCGAACATCAATGTGTTTCATTCTTGCATGATAAACTTAGTTCTTCGCTAATTGAATAGCACTTTGACTATCACAAAATACTGTGATACCTTTTTGTTTAATACCAAGATCCTTTAACAACCCTTGAAGCCAAATTGCCTCCTTCACAACCTTTGTAATAGCCATGTACTCTGCCTCTGTTGTAGACAAAGCAACTGTTGACTACAAGCTAGACTTCCAACTAACTGATGCCTTTGCAAAAGTAAACATATAACCAATAGTTGATCTTCGTTTGTCCATATCACCCACAAAGTCTAAGTCACAATATCCAATTACAGACTGATTGTTTTCCTGCTCAAAAACTAACCCAACATCTACAACATTATGACTATATCATAGAATCCACTTCACAGCTTGCCAATGCTTATTTCCTGGATTATGCATATATCTGCTAATAACTCCAACAGCTTGTGAAATGTCAGGTCTCGTACAGACCATTGCATACATGAAGCTACCAACAATATTTGTATATGGTACCTTTGACATATACTCCCGTTCAGCTTCATCATTTAGCGACATAGTAGTACTTAGCTTAAAATGGGGAGCAAGTAGAATACTAATTGGCTTAGTCTTGTCATCTATGCCAAAATGTTGTAATACTCTCTTCAAATATTCTTTTTGAGATAAATAGAGTTTCTTTGAACGTCTATCTCTTATTATCTCGATGCCAAGAATTTTCTTTGCCTCACCCAGATCATTCATCTCGAACTCCTTCTTCAGTTGAATCTTCAACTTATCAATTTCTTCCGAATTTTTGGAAGTTATCAACATATCATCAACATATAGAAGAAGATATATAAAGGAACCATCTTTAAGCCTGCGCAAATACACACAATGATCATATTTGCTTCTCTTGTACCCTTGCTGCAACATAAACTTGTCAAATCACTTGTACCATTGTCTAGAAGATCGTTTCAAATCGTACAACGATTTTTTAGGTTTGCACACCATATTTTCTGTTCCAGCAACTTTGAATCCTTCCGGCTGAGTCATGTAGATTTTCTCCTACAAGTTTCCATGTAAAAATGCAGTTTACATCCATCTGAACTAGTTCCAAATCCAATTGTGGTACCAAAACCAACATAACTCTAATGGAGGAATGTTTTACAACTGGAGAAAATACTTAATTATAATCAATTCCCTCATTTTGAGCATATCCTTTGACCACCAATCTTGCTTTGTAGCAAACATCTTCTTGGTTAGGGAATCCTTCTTTTTTTTGCAAATACCCATTTGCACCCAATTGCTTTCTTTCCCTTCGGGAGATTCGCCAATCTCCATATATGATTCTGATGAAGGGACTGCATTAAATCATCCATGACAATCCTCCACTTATCTTCTTCTTAACTTTGGACTGCGTCTTTATAAGTGGTAAGAACATCATCAGCTACAATTGCGACTACTCAAGCAACTGTCCCTATGAGACGAACAAGTTTTGTTATTGTCCTTTTTTATATGCTGGTTGCTATTGATTCAAGTTGTTGTTGAGGTTCTTGAGTTGGAATTTCCTCTATTGGCTCTCCATACAGAGGGTAATCTTCATTTGTTTCCTCAACTGATTATTGTGTAGGAAAAATAAATTTTCCCTCAAACTCCACCTGCTTAGAAGCACCTTTATTTTGTTTGGTATCTTCTCTTGTTACCTTATTTACCATAGCAAATTCATTGAAGGTAACATCCCTGCTGGATATTACTTTTTTTGTCATAGGACACCATAAGCGATATCTTTTGACTCCAGAAGTAATCTCCATAAAAATAGCCTTCTTGTTTATTGTCTCCCATTTTGGCAAAATATCATTTAATAGCTGACGACACAAATCAATATTATTTCCTTTCTGATGTAGAAGATCAAACTATGTTACAACCACAGAGCATACTCAGACAGAACCTTGACTCAGTTACCAAGATAAATCTTTTCTGACATGGAAGATCAGACTATGCTGCAATCCACTGAGCATACTTAGACAGTAACTTGGCTCTGATACCAATTGTTGCGAAAGCCAAATGTATATAGTGTTAATGAGTCACAACTACTATAACAAAAATTATGGCATTTACTAAATAATAAATAAGACAATAACATAAGCGGAAGCTGAATCAGTTGCAGGCTATAATGTAGAATATGCACGGGATGCGATCCTTAATAGTTCACTGTTGGCGGAAGCCAATGTCCCGGGGTCTCGGGGACTCATTCTGACTGAAACAAGGGGCGGGTCTTTACCAACTTGAAAAGGGGGAGCTATTGTGAAGCCTAGAAAGACGGAAGCGGAAAATCGCTTATACCGAGTTCCCCAACAGCAGCTTAGCTTAGTAGCAAGACTCTTTCTACTGACGTGGCTTAAAGCAACAATAAAAGGAACATCAAAATTTATGACGTTCGGCCAATTTTTCCTACTCCTCGGACGCAACCAATATTTTATTCCACTCAAAAAATACAAGTGAAATAATACTAAAGAGAGAAGATACAAATGCCTTAAATAGATGAAAAGGAAAATGAGAGGTGTGTTTAAATCCTAAACATTAAGAATCCTTTTATAGGAAGAAATTCTTCCCCAATACATGTTGCCCACCGATATGGGATGAAGACTTTTGCCACTTTTGCCAAATTTCAGCATCATTAACTTCTGAAAATCTTGGATTTACTTGCTATAATCTTATTGGGAAATGGTCATTAAACATTTTTTTATTTGAAAGATGTTTAACCAAAAATATGATTTTTTGGTCAAAGCTAAAGATAAATAGAAATTCGGGTTACTAATAATCAAGAGACGAAAAAGGAATAATAGACTTTTTGGGAATAACAAATAAATAGTAAATAATCTTGTATTTCAGTGTAATATCGATGATATTCTGTGTCCTTACAAGTGCTGAGACCTTCTCCTTTTATATTTGATTCTAGGAAAATGTGTAATGCCTTAGTCTTAATGAGGCAATTATGAACAATAAAAGACATTAAATGAAACGTTACATAATCATTTCTATTTAACACCAATTCTCTAACATATTGGGCATTTAATACTGAATTTGAACTCCTTTTCGTCATCAGATCCATGTCTTCAATGTCTTCTGATCTCTTGGCTTTAAATAACTTAAATAGGTACGAAGCTTGTACAATTTGAATTGCTTCTCGTGCCTATTTAGCTTTCTTCTCCTCGTATCTGCTGTCACTCGTGCCTCTTAGCTGATCATCATGTTTTGACCATTTTATTAGTCCACATGTCATGTCACGTCATCTTCAATGTAAATTCAGTTTTTTCCCAATACAGATAGTCCCCCCACTTTCCATTTATATATCAATTAAATATTTGGGAAGTGGATCTTCATAAAAAGAGAATTTTTGCCGTAATTAATGATATGACAGTACTGACGCTTCAATTGTCCCTTCTAATTAATGCTCTGCATACGTGTCACCTTCTATTTAATGCTCTGCACACATGTCACCTTCTGATTGGCTTAGTAATTCTGCAGCCTTATTTCAAGGTTTCTTCATCTCCTTTATTCACTAAGTGATAGTTGCCTTTATTATAGGCTTTCCATCATTACACTTCTTTATTTTATAGTTGCTGGTATATACATACTTAACCTTCTTTCTTTTGTCTTCTTCTTCATAAATCTTCAACAAACAATTTATTACTCATTTTTGCTCTTTCTCTCCTTTAGTTCATCATTCTTCAACAATGTCGTCTTCAAACCCTAATCCTAGAAAAGTCCCAATTATAGATAACTTTCCTAACGCCCCCGTAAGACATAGAAGAGGCAGAGGAAGCAGGCTTCGTAGCCTAGGGTCGACTTGTTGTGGTTTATCTGGCTCTGTCGCTCCTCCTTCTGGTTCTAGCATTAGAGTTTCCACCTCTAAAACTTCTTCTTCTAAAGGTAAAGAACTTTCTGAACCTTTTCGAGAACCTTTACTTGAAGAAATTGTACCCAATGATTTATCTTATGGGAATGATAGAAGATCTCTCCAAGAACAAGTTATAAACTTAAAGAAAGCTGACACCTATCCTTCTCTAATAACTGAAGTTGTGATTCCCACTGTTAGCAAAGATTGTAATTGGATAGATAATCTTCGTATGATGATTCCTACCCCAATCAAGAGAATCTCTTCTTTCAGAATTGGATTCTCTTTTGTATACTTATCCCTTTACTTTGGAATTTAATCCTGCCATTGACCCAGTTCATACTTGAATTTTGTCGCTTTTTCAAAATTTGCTTAGCACAAGTAGGTCCTCTTGTTAGGAGTGCAGTGGCTTGCTTGAGGTATTTGTCTACCAAAGTCAATGTTAATTTTACCTTCTCCCATCTTATTCACCTATACCATCCAAAATTATTTCGCCATGGAGTTTTTACCTTGACTGCAAGAAGCAAGAAGGTTTTGGTAAAACCCAAGGATGACAAGGATCGAGGGTGGTATACGCGTTACGTTGCTATACGTACGGTGCATTTGTTGGATGCAACAAATATTCCCTTCCCTGAGAAGTGGAACTTTGCACGTAAGTTTTCTTTTACTTACCGTATCTATCTTTAAATATATTTCTTTTCTAATTTCATTTCTATTTTGGTTTTCCGTAGCAACCATGGGAGATGTGGAACCCGTTCCTAACTTCCGTGGTTGGGTAGACTCAATTTTGAAAACTGCGCCGACAGAGGCGAGAAGTTAGAAATCAATTTCCCATTTATTGTTTGGAAAGTGAAGACCCACGGTATGCATTTTATTATGCTTTGCCGTATATTAGATTCTTTCTTGTTTTAATTCTTTTATACCTATTTTTATTAGGATTTGGTATCAGGGGCATGATAGCTGAGGTAGTCGTTGCCCTTCGAGCTTCTTCTAGCTCTTCACTTTCTTTGGATAAAACTAAACTCATGATGTCAAAGAGGAAGGTTATAGAAGAAGAATCTCAAAATGAAGTAGAAGAAGATTCCTCCTTAATTGCTAGTCCAAGAGCCAGGACATGTATCATTTCTAAAGATGAAGCTGAAGATACTCCTGCTCGAAACTCTATCTTCGAGCCTGTTCAGGTTCCTTCTGATGAAGACACCACTCCAAGGGACTCTAATGATCAATTCGACGTCTCTTTGTTAGTGGTTTTGAGAGTGGAGTGCTTGGGCCAGTTCTCGATGAAGCCCCTCTCTCTTCTTCTATTCCCGTTTCTTCTATTCCTCTCTCAGTTACGAGTGTTTCCTTACCTATTTTATCTACTCCTACCTCTTTACCTGTTTTGATTCCCTTGTCTGTTTCTTCTGTCTCTACCTTGACTCTTTTAGCTCCAATTTACACTACTTCTACCAATCCTCCTTCTATAGTCCCATTTCCTCTGTTCAATACACAGAAGAGGGTTCCAGTAGCATAGGTTTAACTATGAGGAGCATTAACCTTGAGATTCCTGCTAATCATAGCCTCTTAAGGAAGTCAGGTGGAGCAGATGGGTGGCTTGAGTCACTGATTGGAGATATTGAGAAGATTAAGATGAAGAGCCACAGTTGTTTGACTCCAATGAATGACATAGTTCATTCCACTTTGAAGGCACTTTCCTTTATTTAACAAGTTTTTTTTATATCTTGCTAAATTCTCACATTTGCTGCATTTCCCTTGTAGGATAATCTTATTGGAACTGGGTTGATGAGAAGGATCTCCCTCTTAGAAAAGAAATCCCGTGAGTCTGATAAGGCTATCCACGAGGCTGAAGGAATAGCCGAGGGACCCCAGTTAGAAGCAACTAATTGGAAGGAGCAGTTTGAGAATGCTCAGAGAACCATAGAAGAACTACAAGATAGTAGAAATCATTTGGAGCAGCGAAATCGTGGTTTGATTTCTGAGCTAGCAGTTGCTAAGGCTTCTTCAAGCCAGTTTGAAAAAGATAAGGAGCTTTTTGAGTGCTTATTTTCTGAGCAGTTATCAAAATCCAGTGAGGAGATCAAAGAGCTCAAAGCACTTTTAGGAAAGAAAGAAGAATATGCAGGGGAGTTAGTTCAAAGCTTGACTCAGGATCAAGCTGACTTAAGGATCTCTGCTGACAAGATATGTGCCTTAGAGACTTCAAATGCCTCCCTCGAAGCTTCCCTTGATTCCCACTTAGTTGAACACCAAATATTGAAGAAATATTTGGCTATGTGGGAAAGGGAGTATGGGATTCTCGAGGAGAATTTCAATATAGAAGTGAGTTGGACTTTTCTAAATTCCCGTCGTGATGCTTTAATGGAGGCCAGTCAAGAAAACTTTGATTCATAATCAAAATTGGCCAAGGTCTTGAAAACGATTGAAGAAAGACAACAACCACTTGGCTCTCCTTCTCCAGCACTCGAAGCTCCGGTAGTAGAAGAACCTTTGAATGATGAAGTCAATGTTGTGGCAGTTGAAGTTTAAAATGTTGTAATTCCAACTCTCGAGGGTGAAACTTCTACGATACAGTCTATGGAAGCTGAAGCTCCCATGACTCCTGCTTCCCTCGGTGACCTTATTACTTCATTCCTAGCTGAAGCTGCTCCTATTGTTGCTTCTCCAGAAGTTGCTACCATGCCTGTAGTTGCCCCTGAAAATGAGATTGTAATTTCTTATGTTCCAACCCCTTCAGTGACCAGTTGAATTTGCTTCAAACTTTACTATTTTTTTTATTGATTGGTGGTTTATCCCTTGGCAATTTTAAGGGATTTTTTGGTGAAGTCCCCAGCTATCATAATGGGGCACTTGTAAAAAGATATTTTGCTGACTAAGTTTTTACTTAGTCTTTTTAATATTATAAAGTTTTCTTGGTACTTCTATATGTTCTATTCTTGCCTATTTATATATTTAGAACTTGTAGAATAGCTTAACATTTTTATCCTTTGAAAATGCTCTATGATTCTTCCCATGAGTTATTAACATGAGGTTTATAATAGAGGGTCCTTTTATATAAATCGAAACTTAATAAAGAAGACGTCTCAACTTCATAATGGTGTTATAATACGAAGAAAGGAATAGGAGTACACATGTTTTGTATGAAATAGCTGTGACAAGTTTTCATTTATGAACTTGGACAAGCTTTTGAATATTACATGTATTAAAATACATCTATAACTTTCTCGTAACTGTTTTTCTTGTAACAGATTTTACATAAAATAAACAAGGTTTTTCCTTATAACATGTTTCAGTACATAGTCATGACCCTATCTTTATATATTAAGAAGAATTTGAGAGGTGACTTCGTTTATGAGTTTGAGAGATGATCTGTTGTTGTCATGGAAAAAATATTATGATGAATGTCTTATGTTTGTTAACATGATGATAAATGCTAAAGACTCCGTAACTTTTGCTCAACACTTGTCTCCTGGAGGTTTTTTTATACCATGCTCAAACTCGATCAACTTTTGTTCGATATTCATATCTGTTTTTTTTGCACGTATCTGTGTATAATACGTAGTCCCCCAAGTGTTTGAGCGATAACGTATGAAGCCTTGAGCACTTGTTTGTTTCTTTCAATTTGGTCCTTTTCCTGAAACAGAAAAACATACGGGACTCGGAGGTACGATAATAGATGAAGACTGCCTAACTCTTATGTATTTCCATCAGATTAATTGTAACCCTCGGCTAGGAGTTTTAGAATATTCCATTTTACCGTGCAGGTCATGACTCATCATTTGGCACGAGTTAGGTTTTTTGTCTAGCATCTGAAATCGTTAGTAAAACTTTAGTAATTCAAAAGAAAAATTTTAACATGGTGATACCTGACCGTGGGTTCTTTCTTAGAAGTAATATCTCTTAAGTGGACAGCATTCCAATATGAGGATAAGACTTTGTCATCCATTGTCTCCAACTCATATGCTCATTTTCCCCCAATGTCACGAACTCTATATAGTCCTTCCCACGTTGGACTTAGCTTTCCTGAATTAGCAGCCTTTGCAGATTGGAATACCTTTTTAAGCACGAAGTCCCCAATTTTGAAAAATCTGAGGCGTGCTTTCCTATTGTAATATCTTTCAATTACTTGCTTTTATGTTTCCATTCTTATTAATGCAGCTTCTCTTCTTCCTTCGAGCAAATCAAGGTTGACTCGCATCTCTTCATCATTAGATTCCTCCGTTGCTTGAATGTACCGTGTGCTCGATTCTCCTATTTCAACTGGAATTAAGTCCTCCGCACCATTAACCATTGAAAATAGTGTTTCTCCAGTGCTTATTTTTGTCATTGTACGATAAGCCCATAATACTCCAGGTAATACCTCATGCTAATTACCTTCTGAATCCTATAGCCTTTTTTTCAAGTTGTTGATAATTACTTTGTTTGGGGATTCCGCTTGTCCATTACCCACTGGATGGTATGGTGTAGATGTTATCCTTTTGATTTGCCAACTTTGAAGAAATTCTGTAATTTGAGCTCCTATGAATTGTTGTACATTGTCACATACAATTTCCTTTGGTGCTCCAAAATGGCATATTATATTTCACCATATGAAGTCTTTAACTTCCTTCTCTCGTACCTGTTTAAAATCTCATGCTTCTAACCATTTAGTGAAATAATCTGTGATTACAAGTAGAAACTTCACCTGACCTTTTTCTTGTGGAAGTGGACCTACGATATCCATTCTCCATTTCATAAAGGGCCACGGAGCTATAACAAGGTGTAATAACTCAGCTTGTCTATGCATATTATTTACGTATCTTTGACATTTATCATATTTGGACACTAAATTGTTTGCCTCCTCTTCCATCTTAGGCCAATAATACCCTGTTCGAATAAACGTTCTTACCAGTGACCTCCCCCCGCGTGATTTCCACAATGTCCTTTATGTACTTCCCTCATCACATATTCTGTTTGTGAAGGTCCGAGACACCTTGCTAGTAGTCCACTGAACATCTTTCGATAAAGATTTCCTTGATATAGACAATAACGAGCAGCTTTTTTGTGAAGTGCGTGAGCCTTTCCTTTGTCATTAGGCATGGTTCCGTGCTGTAAAAAAGCAATAATTTCGTTTCTCCAATTCCATGTTAAATGATTAAAATTTACCTCATTCTTATCAGATTCGAGAATGGAATGGAATAAATTTATGACTGAAGCATTTGCGTCATTTGCTACGTCAGCTGCAGATGCGAGATTAGCTAAAGAATCTGCCTCCACATTCTCATCCCTTGGGATCTGCATTACCTTCCAAGTTTGGAATTGCTTTATTAATTCCCGTACCTTTTCGATATATTCTTGCATTCGAGTTTCCCGAGCTGTATAAGTCCCCAGCATTTGTTTGACCACGAGTTAATAATCCTCTTGATTATAATCCGTGTCATGCCGAGTTCTCGTGCTAGTTCTAAACCTACAATTATAGCCTCATACTCTGCTTCATTGTTAGTTATAGAATGACATTTTATAGCTTTTCTAATAGTTTTACCCATATATGGTATGAGAACTATCCCCAGGCCCGCTCCTTTTACATTAGATGAACCATTAGTGAATAAAATTCAGGTCTCCGGGTTTGCACCATTAAAAACTTGTAATTCTTTTTCTGCTTCTAAATGCATCCCCTGACTAAAATCAGCTACAAAATCAACTAGTACTTGAGATTTTATAGCGGTCCTGGGTTGATAAATGATTTCGTATTCACTTAGTTCTATAGCCCATTTTGCTAATCTTCCTGACATTTCGTGTTTATGCAAAATGTTTCGTAGTGGAAAAGCAGTAACTACAGCAATGGGATGACATTGAAAATAAGGTCTTAGTTTCCTAGATGCCATGATCAAATCTAATTCTAACTTTTCTAGTTGTGGGTATCGTGTTTCAGCATCTAGTAAAGAATTGCTTACGTAATAAATAGGAGATTGTTTACCTTGGTCCTCACGGACTAAAACAACACTTACCACAACTTCAGATACAACCAGATAGATGAGAAGCTTTTCTCCTGCCTTTGGTTTTGCCAATAATGGTGGGTTTGCCAAGTAAGTTTTCAAATTTCTAAGGGCTTGTTGACAATCTTCATTCCATTTAAAATGATCTTGTTTTTTGGGTGCGGAGAAAAATCTAAAACATTTTTCTAAAGATTTGGAAATAAATCTCCCAAGGCTACAATCCTTCCTATTAATCTTTGAACTTCCTTTTTATTCGTAAGGACATCAGGTATTTCTTCTATTGCTTTGATCTAAGAAGGATTTACCTCAATATCACGGTTAGAAACTAGGAAATCCAAAAACTTACCTGATGCAACTCCAAATGCACATTTTCTTGGATTGAGTTTCATATTAAATTTTCGTAAAATTTCAAATGTAACATATATATGAGAAATATGATCATTATATAGCTAGGTTTTAACGAGCATATCGTCTATATATACTTCCATCGTTTTCCTAATGTTCGTGGAACATTTTGGTGACCAACCTTTGATAGGTTGCTCCAGTATTTTTGAGACCAAAAGGCATTACTTTATAACAGTAAGTCCCCCTGTCTGTGATGAAAGAAGTTTTTTCTTCATCACTAGGGTCTATTTTAATTTGGTTGTACCTTGAATATACATCTAGAAACTTAAAAGTTCATGTCCTGCAGTTGCATCAGTTAATTGATCTAAATGCGGTAAAGGAAAGGGATCTTTTGGAAACGCTTTATTAAGATCTGCATAATCTACACAAACCCTCCACTTACCATTTTTCTTAGGTACAACAACTGTGTTAGCTAACCAATTGGGGTACTTTACCTCACAGATTGACCCAATTTTTAATAGCTTTTGGACCTCATCTTGAATCACATGGTTTTGGAAAGCACCTTGCTTTCTTTTCTTTTGCTTTACTGGTGTAAAATATGGGTCTTCGTTTAATTTGTGAGTCATCACATCCGGTGGTATCCCTATCACGTCAGCATGCAACCAAGCAAAACAGTCCACGTTATTTTTTTAGAAATCCAGTTAACGTACCTCGCATGTTTGAGTTTAAATTTTCTCCAACATAAACTTTCCGTCCGGGCCACTGCTCAAATAATATCACAACCTCGAGTTCTTCGATTGTTGTTTTGATATTATTGTTCTCTTCAGGTTCTTGAATTGTATCAGGTCTCGAATCTAATTTGTTTTTTCTCGCTCAGTTGAGGTATGATTGCTAATACCTTCAACTGTTTCCTGTAATTGCTATTTTTCTTTATTTACAGTGCTAGTATCTGTTACAGCTTTGATACTCCTAGCTATTTGCTGATCCCCCTGAATTTGACAAATTTCCCATGGTGATGGGAATTTAATAACTTGATGTAGAGTTGATGGAACAACATCCATATCATGGATCCGAGGCCTCCCCATGATCGTATTGTAAGTCATTTCCATATCAACTACCTAAAATTTAGTTTCTTTAACAACACCTGCAGCAAAAGTTGTTAGAATTACCTCTCCTTTTGTTACCACACTTGAATTGTCGAACCCGGACAAAGTATGTACCTTGAGTATCATTTTGTCTTCAGCTTGCATTTCATGTAACACCCTTAGTAGTATGATATTTATGGAACTTCCTGTATCAATCAAAACTCATTTTACATTAGTATCATGTACAAGTAAAGATATTACTAGTGCGTCATTATGTGGAGTTATTACTCCTTCGGTATCTGCATCATCCAATGAAATACTTTCATCTTCTAAAACTTGTCGTACCCGTTTCCCATGTGTAATTGATACATTGGAAACCTTGTTGGAAGCTGTGTAGGTTATGCTGTGAATATCTCCCCCCCCTCCCCCCCCCCCCCACTTATCACATTCACTGTTCTCTTGGGTGAGGGGACTTTTTGTGGATCTTGCCTATTTTTTATATAGGCTTATTTACCTTTCTCACTAAATAACTCAGTGAGATACCCTTGCTTCAATAGATGATCTACTTCACTTTGTAAGAATCTACATTCTGAAGTTTTGTGCCCGTGATCATTGTGGAATTTGCACAAATGGACAGGATTGCGTCTATTTGGATTTGACCGCATCTCTTTTGCACATCGTACCTTATCTCCCATGCTCCTCAAAACAGCTATGAGCTCGGAGGTAGTGACATTAAAGTTATATCCACCGAACCTTGCCTTTAAACTTCTGTCATCATCTTGTGTCTCTTGTCTGTTTCGATCATTTCTGAACCTTGATGAAGAACCAGAATCCTTGTTCCTTGATTTTTGATCATATTGTTGGCTATCCTGTTTTGACAGTGAGTCTTTCTCTGTAGGTCCCATATATGGATCATACCTATTTTTACCTGATCTTTTTTCGATTTTTGATCTTCTGGAACCGTTCCTTTCTTCGTGATAAAACTTAGGTACGGTATATTCTTCAATTCGAAGTACCTATTGTAAACATCATTCCACGTGGTTGCAGGGAATTCTCGAAGACTTTCTTTGAATCTTCTCGTGGCTTCAGAACTTTTGTAATTCAAATTACTTGCAAAAGCTATTGCAGCCTAGTTCACAGGTACACGTGGCAGAGTCATTCTTTCACGCTGGAATCTATCAACAAAATCTCTGAGTAACTCTGAATCCCCTTGTTTGATTTTGAAAATATCTTCTATTCTTTTCTCAACCTTTTGAGCTCCCGAGGGTGATTTAATAAAAGAATCTACAAGCTCAATAAAAGAATTTATAGAATTTTCAGGTAAAAGAGAATACCAGGTTAATGCACCCTTGGTGAGTGATTCTCCAAATTTTTTGACCAGTACTGCTTCAATTTCTTGTTTGGTCAAGTCATTGCTTTTCACGGCTGTTGTAAATGCAGTCACGTGGTCACGTGGATCTGTTTCAGAATTGGAAGGGGAGCAGCACTTGGCCTCCAAGGTTGCTGTGAGTATTTGTCTTTGTCTACTCCTTTTATTACAAGAGGAACTCCAGGGATTTGCTCAATACGCTCATTTTGTTCCTTAATCTGCTTCTGCAAGGTTAGTACTAAATTTTGCAAATAGGAATTATTTGAATTACCTGGTTCCCCTTCCTGTGGTTCACTGGTTTTTCCTCCATTTCCAGAATTAACAAGACCAGAACGAGGATTCTCCAATGTATTATTGTTAGGCGTTGGTGTGGGTGGTGCAGCAATCAATCGACTAACTAGAGTTTGAAGAGCTTTGCTGACTTGTGCATCAATTAATTTTTGTAAAGCTTCATTTGTGCCTCCTTCAAAATGTTCAGATTGCTCTTGTTGATCAACACGAGATTCAAGAGCAGGAGTGCCTTCACGAGAGTGACGTGGTAAATTTGGAGGGGTGGGAACCACGTCAATGTTTTTTAGATCTCCTTGATTTTGTTGGATTTGATTTTCATGGTTTCCCAAGGTGTTTTCACTATTATTGTTGTTGTTGTTGTTCGACATGTTGATAACAACAGATAGAATATAGCTTAAAAGAAAAGATTATCAGTTTCCTGGTAACGGAACCAATCTGTTTAACCAAAAATATGATTCTTTGGTCAAAGCTAATGATAAATAGAAATTCCGGTTACTGATAATCAGGAGACGAAAAAGGAATAATAGACATTTTCGAAATAACAAGTAAACAGTAAATAAGCTTGTATTTCAGTGTAATATCGATGATATTCTGCATCCTTACAAGTGTTGAGACCTACTCCTTTTATAGTTGATTCTAAGAAAAGGTATAATGCCTTATGCATCGTTTTATAATGTATCGTATTGTATCGTATTGTATTGTATCGTATCGTTTAATGAATACAATGTTTTGATAGATTGTATTGTTTGTTGTTGTTAAATAACATTTTGCTGTGTAGTTTGAGTGTATCGTACTGTACGATAACTGATAAGTTTACTAAAATACCCTCAATTATTTTAAATATTTAATTTATCAAGAATTACACATAAAAATTATTTAAGAAAACCCCTTTCTGCTAATTTATTACCAATTATGTCTTATATATGAATTAAGTAATTAAATTCACGCAAATATTATCGAAATTAGTTGAACAAGTTAATAATAATAATAATAATAATAAGTAGACTATATTCATAATTAAATGATAATAAAAATAAAAATAAAAATGTTGAGTAGACTCCATTCAGAATTTAGACCAAAGTAATATTTCCTAACAACATGACATATAATCTGTAACTTAATGTATATAGCATAAAAAATTTCTAACAACATGGACATATGATTCATGATGAAATACTCATATTCAATAAAATCCTTAATGGTTATACCATAAAATAATAACACTTTGCACATTTGAAAACAACCAATATCATAAAGCTAAGATAAAATAATTAGAAATTGGAATTACAAATCAATGTAGAAAAAATAATGAGACAAAAGTAAAACAAAGCATATACCTGAAGAGTATGGAAGCGGCAGAAGGAATAACCAAGTTTTTCACGTATGTAGGTTATTAAACTTTACCTATATATAATATATGTTTTATTTGGGATGCTGACTTCACGTAAAATTCCATTATAGAATTATATGAGAAAAAGACTTTGCTGTTATATAAAATAAAAAAAAGGTAAAAGATGAGATAGAATTATAAATTAATAAGTTAGGGCATAATTAGAAAGAAAAATAGGAAATAATCCCACCATATTAAAACGGTTGTTTCAAAAAGTGGGACTTTTCATTGTTTCGGAACAATGAATTTAACAATACAATACAACCAATTTTAACTAAACAATCAAAACAAACATTGTTTTAGGAAAACAAACATTGTTTTAGGAAAACAACACAATACGATACAATGGGTAACAACCATCCAAACAAGTTATCAGTCTTAATGAGGCAATTGTGAGCAATAAAAGACATTAAATGAAACGTTACATAATCATTCCTATTTAATACCAATTCTCTAACGTATTGGGTATCTAACACTGAATTTGGACTCCTTTTCGTCATCAGATCCATGTCTTCAATGTCTTTTGATCTCTTGGCTTTAAATGACTTAAATAGGTATGAAACTTGTACTATTTGAATTGCTTCTCGTGCCTATTTAGCTTTCTTCTCCCCGTATCTGTTGTCACTCGTACCTCTTAACTGATCATCATGTTTTATCCATTTGACCAGTCCACATGTCATGCCACTTCATTTTCAATATAAATTCATATCTTCAATGTCTTCTGATCTCTTGACTTTAAATGACTTAAATAGGTACGAAGCTTTTACTATTTGAATTGTTTCTCGTGCCTATTTAGCTTTCTTCTCCCCGTATTTATTGTCACTCGTACATCGTAACTGATCATCATGTTTTGACCATTTGACCAGTCCACATATCATGCCACTTCATTTTCAATATAAATTCAGTTTCTTCCCATACAAAAGATACTTAGTCCTTCTCGCTTTTGTTATAATATCGACTTAGCAGAATTCTAACTATGAGCTCACACACTTGAAACAAGATCAGAAATTTTAACAGTCATTTCAAGTGTAAGGATAAATTATCGATCTTTACTAGAAAAAGATACAAAGTACAACAACAACAACCCAGTATAATCCCACTTACTGTGGTCTGGGGAGGGTAGTGTGTACGCAGACCTTACCCCTACCCTTGGGTAGAGAGGCTGTTTCCAAATAGACCCTCGACATCCTTCCCTCCAAGAACTTCCCACCTTGCTCTTGGGGAGACTCAAACTCACAACCTCTCGATTGGAAATGGGGGTTGCTTACCTCTTGGTTAGAAAAAGATACAAAGTAAAAAAAGATTAAAAAGCCACAGAAGGGAAGGGAATATGCTGAGTATTATTCATCCAGTGCACGTTAATGTAATTCCACTAGTATTTATCTTATACCCTTCTTGGAGTTGAAATATGATGTTGTGATCAATATAATCACTTGGTTTTGCTTTCTGCACTTTATTCTTTACTTTTCTTGCCTGTCAAGGCAATTAATATTCCTTACCTTTCTTTTATTCCTGTCGGCTCGTGGCTTATGGAAATGTAGGAAGGCAATTTCCTACCGAATAGAATGAACAGTACATTCATATGGTAAAAATTCTTTGTAGTGGTTAAGAATAAGGCCTAGAAAAAAAAACAGATGATAACACCTGTGCCGCGCTTGTATTGATCAATAACACTCTGCTTGTATTACATGTAACAATCATTGCTTGTGTCGATCACCAACACTATGCTAAAAGGAAAAGAAATAGGTTATGTACAACAGAAACATGGTATAAATAAGATTATAAGTCATGCCCTTGGATTTGCTCTTCTCCTTATATTTCCTAACCTTTTCGCTACATTAAACAAAAGTGCCTTGGGTATGATTCCTCTGTCAAGGGTACAAGCAACAACCAAAGCGCCACCAATGATCAGTAGCTTTGGTATGTTTATGCCCTCGGATTTTGCATGTGAAACGTGTACTTCAGTCCCTGATGATTCTTCAACATCACCTTCGAGGTAAGGCTCTATTCGGTTTTGATTCTGGGTCTATGTAGGTATGCGGTTCCGGTTCTGGCGGTTCTGAAGGTGGAACCGGCCCGTGACGGTTCCAGGTACCATGCGGTTCCAGTTCTGACGGGTCTGACGGTTCTGAATTTTTTTTTTTAAATCAATATCTTGTATAGTAATCATTAGTATATTGTAGAATATATTTTATATGGTGTACTATGTTATTAGTATAGTATATATTGTGTTTGGTAATTAGTATATATTGTGTATAAGTAGTGTATATTTTGTATATAAGTAGTATATATTGTATGTAAGTAGTATATATTGTATATAAGTAATGTATATTGTGTTGTAGTTAGTAATTAGTATAAATTGTATATAAGTAGTATATATTGATAAAAGAATGTTGTCATTAGTATATTGTGTTGTATGTTATATATTGTATGTTATATAAATATTCAAGGATTGATATCGAAGTAAAGACAAAGAAATATTGAGACAAAAGATATTCAAAGATATGATAAAGAGCATATTTATTGACCAAAATGGCATATCTTTCTTAGTCTTCCTTCCGCAATGGAATAAGCACAACATGGTACTAATACCACCATTAAAAGGGAAAAAAACTAAAAGAAGACGTGCCAATGTACAAGTTACATCATAATTTATGTGTTATTTCTAACAAATCTCATAAAACTGTCAATGTTGGGAGGTGGTTGTGTTGGCGGTGGTGGAAATGAAGCTTGTTCATCACCACTTCCGGGTGAAGTTGCTTCCTCAGCAAGTTTTGCTATCATTTCTTCATACGCCTCATCTATTTCTGGTTGTGATTCTGCTATGCCAAATTTCCTTCTTTCTGCGCGGATCCAATCTCGAAAAAGCACTGATTTTTCCAAGCTCTCCCGCATCGACGCTCTGTGATCACCTATTTGTAGTCTTGCTTGACTAAAAGCGCTCTCCGATGCAACAGTTGACGCTTGAATCGACAGAACATCCCGAGCCATCCTTGCAAGAACGGGAAAATGCTTTTCCCTTGTCTTCCACCATTCCAAAAGGTCGAAAGAGCCGTCTGGATTCTCCTTTTCTAGTCCCTGTGACAAGTAAACTTGAAGCTCATTTAGATGGGAAATTTCATCTAAATTATCACCTTGAGTACCCCTAAACTCCGTCCACGATTTAAGAGTTGTTAAGCCAGCAGCTCTTGTAGACGATTTTGATGTAGACGAAGTAGGGGTTGGAATATTTGGCCTAGCATGCTCTAACGCCTGTTTATAAGCATTATAAACAATTTGAGCATTAACTTTAATTGATGCTTTCGCATCAGTTAGTGTAGCAATTTCTACTTCTGAAAGATCTAAAGATCGATAAATAGTAGAATACCAAAAGTGAGGACCTCCTAATTTCATAGTTGGATTTAACATAGCAGTAACACCAAAAATAGGAGGGATTGGAAAAAAATATTTTTTAAACTTTTTTTCATTTCATTTATTGCAAGTTCAAAAATGTCCCCTCCCTCGCTAAAATCAACAAACAAATTAGCAAGTGCGGCAATATAAACTAAACAGTTAGAAATAGTCGGATAATATTGTCCAGAAAAAGCATTTGTAGCCACATGAAAATGTTCTAAAAAATCTAAAAGAATTTTAACATTAGTCCAATCTAGGGTAGTTAGCATTTCATCATCATCCTCACCACCTACCCGAGAATTAAACGTAGCATTAATTGGATTTCTATATTCATACGCTACTACTAAACTTTCGTACATGTAATTCCACCTAGTCGGGCAAGGTTTAGAAATTCAATATCGTAAAATTGAAAACAAGGGTGATCACTATCAAGGATTACGAAGGGTTCATTAGGACATCTAGGTTGGCTACTACTTTCAACTTGCTTATCTTTTTTAGGTCGGGGAGCCGGGGGAGGGGGAGTTTTTTGGCCACTACTTTCACCGATTTTACCTTTTCCTTTACCGAACATATTTTTCACCAAAAATGCCATAATAATTAGAATTAAGAAAACTAAAAACACAAAAAAATACTATTAGCACGTAAGAGTTGAAATGAGTTTACCGGATTGACGAACAACTTCCTAAAAATTAAAAATCGTTGAACTTGAAAACTTCAATTCAACAACTACACAATTTTTCACGAATTTGCAACAATAAATTAAGCACTTGCACTAGAAAGATTGAAAGAGATCTGGAGAGAGATTGAGAGATATTGATGAATTGGTAAATAAAATGAAAGAATGAGGGGGCATTTATAGTTGAGAAATGAGAAATAGTGTAATTATATAAAGTTTGGGGTTAAATTAAAGTTTGGGGGCAAAATGACTATTTTTAAACTTCCAAACGGCTACTTTTTGCAAAGAGCCGTTACTGAAATTATTCTAATAAATTTTTTTTTTTTGAAAAATGGCCGTTGGAACCGCCAGAACAGGCCGGAACCGCCAGAACCGGTCCAGAACCGCCAGCCGGTTCCGGTTCTGGCGGGTCCGGTTCTAGCGGTTCCAACGGGTAGAACCGGCGCACGACGGTTCCCTGGAACTGGTAGAACCGGAACGGCCGGAACCGGGCTGCTGGAACCGGCAGAACCGGCAGGGCCACGGTTCCGGTCCGGTTCCGGCTCGGAACCACGACACCATACACCCTTACTTCCATCAACTTCAAGTATTCTGGATCAATTTTTTTGGAATTAACTTGCGCCATAAAAGCACAGCGAGAGATTTTCATGTTAGATGCTCTTCATTTCTGGTAGGACCGGAATCCACGCTCAATCTTCCTTACAAGTCCCCATATACCCTGCCTTACCCCAAATTTTGCGATCTCCCTATTAGAATATATTGTACAGTCCAATAGTTGGTAGGATTTGATTTCCTTTATTATTGTACAGTCCTATAGTTGGTAGGATTTGGTTTCTCCTATAGTTGGTAGGATTTGGTTTCTCTCTGTACTCTATATATACCTTTGTAAGCAATACGAGAATATCACTTCTCCCAAAACTCTGTACATGGTATCAGACGCCAGTGGCTTATCGCCAAAGAAACTCTAATTATTTCCTACCCGTGATGCCGTCGCCGCTGCACTAATCGGCAGCCCGTTGCCGCCGCCGCTGCCCTTCTCGGCCGCTCTTCCTCTTTTCTAAATAACTCTGCAGCACTTTTCCCTTGGTGCGTACGTACTGATTTTGTTTCCAGCATTATAAAATTATTTTTCCCTTGGTGCGTACGTAAGTCAAAATCAAATTTTCAATCAGCAAAACTCAAAGCAGAAGACATAGAGTGGGAAAGGAGAACCTGCTACCTTGGTTTGATGAAGTAATAACAAACTTATAATTTGAGATTCATCGATCTGCTAGTTTAAGATTGGCCATTGCTATATATATAAATATGTTATTTGAATCAAGAAACTTGTGAAGTTTATTCATTGTGATATTGATTTTTGTCTCGACGTCGTTCAACACCTCCTCTCCTTTGCATCACGCCTCATGGCCGCAACGACTTCAAACGATCTTCTCCAGCCGATTGCCATCAATGCATCGGCTCAAATCCCACTCAAATTGGATTCCACTAATTACCTGGCGTGGAAATTCCAATTCCAAACCCTTCTTACGGGTTACGATCTCCTCGGCTTCTTGGACGGCTCGAAGCCGTGCCCACCAGCCACTATCATTGACAAGGAGGTACTTCCCCAATCCATCATATCCTTACTGGATTCGCCAGGACAATCTTATTCTCAGTGCCATCATCTCGTCGATCACACCGACGATCATCTCGTTCATTGCCGCTACGGTAACCTCTAAAGAGGCATGGGACATCCTCGCGCGCACATGCGGCACTGCTTCTCGTGGTCGTATCATGGCTCTCAAACAGCAGCTCCATAATCCGGTAAAAGGTTCCAAATCTATTACTGATTTTTCGCACGGTATTCGTGTTATTGTGGATGAATTATCTCTCCTGGGTGTTACTGCTGATTCTGAGGATCTTGTCATTAAGGTTCTAAATGGTCTTGATGCCCCGTATATGGAATTCTCTCATGCCATCCAAGCCCGCGAATCTTCAATCTCTTTTGCTGAATTACATGACAAGCTGTTAAGCATGCAGGCTCAGATTATTGCTCGTGCGCCGGCCTCCTCCGTCGCATCTGATTTGGCTCCGTCAGCTGCCTTCGTCGCCGGACAGTAGTCCAGCCGTAACCGCTTCGGTAGCCGCGGGCGCGACCGTAGCAGCTGCGGTTCAGCCTCCAGTCGCGGTGGTTACTCCAGCAATGGCCAATCTCGCGGGTGCAATGGGAAGTGCCAGCTCTGCAGGGAATTTGGCCACTCCGCGCGCCGCTGTCCGTCCTATCCCATCTCCGGCGCTAATCAGCCCCCGTACGGTGGGCCACTGCCGCGGCCAGCTTATGCTTCACCGCCTTATCCGGCTGCTCACACAGCCCATCATTCTCCGAAGATTCCCTCTATATCTGATTGGATCCTGGACTCTGGTGCCTCTCATCACATAACCTCTGATCTTGCCAACATGTCTCTTCACAGTCCTTACACTGGTTTCGATAATGTGGTTATTGGTAACGGTGAAGGTTTGACAATTACACATACTGGACAACTTAACAGTTATTCCTCTCTTTTATTACCTGAGGCTCTCTTTGCTCCACATATGCGTAAATATTTGATATCTGTTGCCCAATTATGTCGTCACAATAATGTTAATGTTGTTCTTTCTGATACTGATTTTCAGGTGAAGGATCGTCGCACGTGGGCAGCACTCGTTTGCGGCCCACTTAGGGGCAACACTTACTACTGGCCGCCGGCTTCCAGTCCCCCGTCCGCCCTCACGGCACAAAAGCTCTCTGCGTCTTTGTGGCATTCTCGGTTTGGTTACCCGTCAGCTAAAATCCTGCGTCATTTAGTGTCTTCTCGCAGTATAACGTCCAGTACTGTGTCTCATCTTGCTTGTGTCTCTTGCCAGCTTCATAAGTGTCAAAAGTTACCTTTTTCGAGTCTATTTTATCTTTTACTGCTCCGTTGGAGCTTATTTTCTCTGATGTATGGACCTCTCCAATTATTTCTAATGAAGGATTAAAATATTATGTCATCTTTGTTGATCACTTTTCTAAGTATGTTTGGTTTTTTCCTTTACGCCGTAAATCTGATGTCTTACAAACCTTCCCCATTTTTAAATCCCTTGTAGAAAAATATTTCTCTGCTAAAATCATTACTCTGTACACTGACAATGGGGGTGAATTCCTCGCTTTACGCTCTTTTCTTGCCTCCAATGGCATCTCACATCTCACTTCACCTCCTCATACACCACTACACAATGGCTATGCTGAACGTTGTCACCGTCATATTGTCGATACTGGTCTCACTCTCCTTCATCATGCCTCTGTACCTCTCATTTACTGGCCTTATGCCTTTGCTACTGCAGTCTATCTCATTAATCGTCTTCCCAAGACAAATCTCTCGATGCTCTCCTCCTTTGAGTATCTCTTCCATAAGCGCCCCAACCTTGCCAAACTACGTGTCTTCGGCTGTTAATGCTTCCCTTGGCTTCGGCCCTACACCTCACACAAAATGGAACCCAGATCTCGTGCCTGTGTCCTCTTCGGCTACGCTACTACTCAAAGCGCCTATCTATGCTTTGATCCCTCAACGTCTAAAATCTTCGTCTCGCGTTATGTCACCTTCCATGATGATGTTTTCCCGTTCTCCAAATTGTCTAACCCCGCGTCCCCCACTGTACCTATTCTGGTCTCCCTAGAAGTCCTTCCGCTGCCGCCACCAGTACCTGTCACCGCTCCCACTAGCGATCCTTCACCGGACGCACTGCCGGCGCCAACGCCCGCGCCACCCGCGCCCCTTCCGGCACCGCCAGCGGCCCCTGCTGCTGCTACACCCATTTTTCCGCCACCTACATCCTCTCAGGGTGGTCATCATATGCAAACTCGCAGCAAAAATAACATCTTTACGCCCAACAAGAAGTTTGGTATGTCTGCTGTCACCTCTCTAGCTGTTACTGAACCTCAGACTTTGTCTACTGCTATGTCTGATGAGCGCTGGCACTCTGCTATGTCATCAGAGTTTGATGCTCTGCTACGGAATGGCACCTGATATCTTGTTCCGCCTGATTCTTCACAGAATGTTGTGGGTTGCAAGTGGGTTTATCGTATCAAACGAAAGCCTGACGGTACTGTGGATAAGTTCAAAGCCCGGCTTGTTGCGAAGGGTTTTCATCAGCGTCCAGGTGTAGACTTTCAGGAGACTTTCAGTCTGGTTGTTAAGCCGGCAACTGTGCGTTTGGTTCTCAGTCTAGCTGTTTCCAAGGGCTGGCCTCTTCGTCAAATGGATGTGAACAATGCCTTTCTCCACGGGAGGCTTACAGAGGATGTTTATATGGCACAACCACCGGATTTTGTTGACAAAGCCTATCCATCTTATGTATGTATGTTACAGAAAGCTATTTATGGACTCAAACAGGCACCTCGGGCATGGTACAGTGCGCTCTGCCAATGCCTTCTGACCATGGGTTTCGTCAACACTACCTCTGACACTTCGCTCTTCGTCTTTCAGCATTCTGGTATTACGGCCTATTTTTTGGTATATGTTGATGATCTCATATTGACTGGTAATGATTCTGCTTTCTTGAACCGTGTGATTGACTCTCTTGGGACTCAGTTTTCTCTTAAATACATGGGTGATCTAAGCTACTTTCTTGGTGTTGAAGCTCTGCGCAGCTCCAAGGGGTGTTTTCTTTCTCAGCGTAAATATGTTGTTGATCTTTTGACTCGCCATAATATGCTGGAATCCAACCCTGTTCAGACACCAACAGCAGCGTCAACCCGCCTTCAGCTAGCCGACGGCTCGGCCCCTGCCGACGCATCCGCCTATCGACAGGCCCTTGGGGGCCTCCAATATCTCTCCTTCACTCGTCCTGATATCTCCTTTGCTGTATATAAACTCTCAGAGTTCATGCACGCTCCTACTGTCACTCATTGGGGTGCAGTTAAGCGCCCCTTCCGGTATCTGAATTGGACGCGTGACTTTGGGGTCTGGCTGCGTCCTTCAACTGCTATACCTCTGCATTGTTTCTCTGATGCTGATTGGGGTGGCAACTGTGATGACCGCTCCTCAACTGGTGCTTATGTTGTCTTTCTAGGGCCTAATCCTATTTCCTGGAGCTCCAAAAAGCAGCGTTCCGTTGCACGGTCTTCTACTGAGGCTGAGTATCCTGGCATTGCTTCTGCTGCCGCTGAAGTTCGTTGGCTTCATTCCCTGCTACGCGAGCTTCAAATTCCTCTTCCGGCTGCCCCTGTCATTTACAGCGACAACATTGGCGCCACTTACCTCTATGCTAACCCTGTGCTTCATTCACGCATGAAACACATCTCTATTGATTATCACTTTGTTCGTCAATTGGTTCAGAATGGGTCTATTCGTGTTGCTCATGTAACCTCTGCTGATCAGCTTGCTGATGCTCTCACCAAGCACTTATCTCGTCCTCGGCTTCTTCTGTTGATGTCCAAGATTGGCGTGTCCTCCGGCCCTCCATCTTGAGGGGGCGTATTAGAATATATTGTACAGTCCTATAGTTGGTAGGATTTGATTTCCTTTATTATTGTACAGTCCTATAGTTGGTATTTGGATTCTCCTATAGTTGGTAGGATTTGGTTTCTCTCTGTACTCTATATATACCTTTGTAAGCAATACAAGAATATCACTTCTCCCAAAACTCTCTACACTCCCATGGAATGCCCATATCTTCTTAATGGAAGAGAAGCACCTCGCATGCAGTCAGCTGGCCATTTCCTCTCCTTGATTCCACTGTTTCATGCACCACAATGGATTTCAGAGTTGTAGAAAATGACAAATGGGATCAGAGGATCATGACCTTTAGCAGGTCAGCTCTAGTTAGCGATACTCGCAAAGAAGTTGAAAATAAATTGCATGAAATACTGTCCTGCTATCCAACATATCACTGTGCATCTTTTCAAAATTGAACAAAATGATGCCGGAAGTTGTCTATCCAATTAGAATGTGCTTGATTTGGCCGAATCTGCTCCCAGCACTTTAGCTCCGCCCATCCTCTATTTCTCTAATCAAAGTCCAAAGAAGGATATTGTGAAAATTAGAGAATCCCAGAGGTAAGCTGCTGTCAACTACTTTTTTCACAGCAATATTTTGTAAATATACAGTATCAAAAGGAATCATGGTCTTGTGACTCTTCACAGCATAAGTCTCAATGCCACAATAAGTATTATCTAACATCTAGATAATCTGATAGTTGGACTGCCTAGAGAAAGAGGAAATTCCACAACAGCTCCTCCGGAGTTTCTGAATTACTCAAAGCTGCATAGTGGACTCTGCAGCTATTGATTTCAGGCAACAATCTGCTTAATTAATTGATCCATTTCATTAGTCCTAGAAGCTTATGGAAGTAACTCAAGTAAACAGCACGTTGTTTCAATAATCTTGCAAGACTTGGATCACAATCATTGAAAGAGGTAGCCTCTGTAAGAGTAACATGACACCAACTTAAACTTAGTAGGTTCCCATTTCTTGTCAGCTGACGACCCGGAGAAATGAAGAATTGAAACGTCAACCACAACAATAACACCGTACCTACGAAAGTTTGGTCAGCCATATGAAACCAGGTCGGTCCGTTTAAACTCACTTGAATACAAGATGGAGTACAAATAAGAACAAAAGAGGACGAAAAAAGTCGAAGTCCTGTACCTTTGTTACACAATAATAGGACCTTCCTGACTCCCATATTCGACGACCAAATATATATTCTGTCACTGCAGAAAAATGGGAACTGCACAAAAAAACATTTGATGAATTAATTATTAACAACACAAAATACTAAGGGGTCGTTTGGTATGGGTATAAGTAAAATTAACACTGGTATAAAAATTTAATACCAACTTATACCTTGTTTGGTTGCTAAATCTGGTATAAGTTATTCCGGTGTTAATTTTAACACCGGGATAACTTATACCTTATAAAAGGTGGTGTAATTAACACTGGTATAACTTATACCTTCTTCTTAGAAATTATGCAATTGTTATTCTTAATACAGCATACCAAACAATGAATAAACAACAATACCAGCATAACTAATCCCAGCATAACTTATCACAATATAACTTATACCGGCATAACTTATCCCAATATAACTTATACCGGCATACCTTACACCGGTATAAGTCATATTCCAACCAAACGACCCCTAAGTATTCAGCAAAAGCATACATACATTGAGTCTTCTTACCTTTCGAACCCAATGCACTATCATTGTTCCAGTTGTGGGGCATTCTTCTATTGTTTCAGCATGTACAAGCATGTCATCCCACTTGAGCCGAAACTCTATCATCCCAGAAAAAATCCCTCAATAGTTCAGGCGTAGCATCCTCATATACAGTTCTGCTGCAGTATTGAAGAGGACCAGTCTAGCAAAAACAATATAGAAAAATCAACGAACAAGCCAGGCAAAGTAGAGAGCAATATAATGAAGTAATAGTCTACAGCGAAGTGGTCGTGCCGGAGTGGTTATCGGGCATGACTAGATATCATGTGGGTTTTTCCCGCGCAGGTTCGAATCATGCCGACCACGTTAATTTCATTTATTTTTATCAAAAATATAAATGAAGCCTTTACTACCTCAGGATCTCGCTGCCACGCTTGATAACTCATAGCAGGAGTAGAACGATCCATCATGTGTTTCCACGGATGGCCTCCGTCTTTCCTCTCAACAAGATGCCATAAATGTTCCAAATCTTCATGTGTTATTGATAAAGCATTCAGCTGTAACAAAAAAGGCAAAAGACGAATGAGTTACCCCATCCAATCTACTTAAGAAAATATAAACTTTTTCACTTGAAATTAACAATAGAACTTAATTACCCGTTGTCAAATTGTTCTAATTTCTGAGGGAGCATCCATACAAGAACCAAAGCTAGGGGTATGAGCCTTAGAGGAATGAAAGCTCTTTGTTTCGGTTAATTCCAAGCTTTTAGACGGTGAAGGAACCAAAGCAGTGGGGGAAGAAGGTGAAATTTACAATTTTTCCAGCTAACCCATTTGGGTTTCCAAATCCAACCAACCGTAATACCCAAAAGAAAGGCAATCCAAACTGGACCAAGAAACATCACAACCAATGGTTTATGATAGAGAAGGCATCATATGCACTGGCTGTGAGAGAATTGGTCATACCATGAGTGAATGCAACAATCAAACAATACCATTCTCCAAACAACTAGAGGAATCCTCACCTCACCAATCACCAACCAAGGATGAGGATGGTTGGCAAATGGTAAGATTAACCAAAAATAGAAAGGGCAGCAACGAAATAACACCACACGCCAGGCATCGAGAAAATAATCCAAAGGCATCCAGGTAAAAATGTTTGATGTTGCCTCAGGTAAAATTCTAATTACTCAAACCTTTCAATATTAGGGTAAGTTCACGCATCTTATAGGTAATGGAAAGAGGAATTAAACTGGTAAGAAAGGAAATGGTATTTCCCACTAGCCCATCCCTAAGAATTCTAATAATTCTCTCATGCCACCCTAATTAAAAAAGTATCTAATTCAGGAAGATACCCCTTCTCAGACTATAGGAATAGATGCCTACTCGTAAAGCATATCCAATATTACCTAAATTCAAAACATGGTTGTGAAACCCATCAAGGACAACTGGCCCAAAAAAGGGCCCCAAAGACCATACACGAGCACTAGACCTCTACACCTCACTTCCTCCTAGTGATCTCATTCTCCCTCTCTGTATCTACCAACTCTGACTTTGGGATTTCCCCAAAATCTTTACCAAATCGAAAACCTATAACATGTAATTATCACACCGTTACAGATGAAGTGACACCTATCGTCTCTTCAAACAAATATACGTCCCAAAATAAATTTTCATTTCCCAATATATTCAAGGCAACTGCCTTTTTATTACCAATTTGGGTAATAACCTACCCATCATAACCACCCTTATTTCTGATAACAAAAATGACACAATCTCATCTATCAAAAAAGAAAAAGTGGTGGGGGAACTAATACCTCTATTGACGCTGGTATCGATACCCCTACTACCAAACTACACCTTAGGTTTGTGGTTGGAGATAGCTATGCAGGGACAAAGCCAAATCTTCAATCTAAAGATCGACTCAGTCCCACTAGCAAATCCATGTGCAAGACCCACTATTCCTAGTTCAGTCAATAACAGCAAGCGTGAAACACAGCCTATTTCGCCACCAGTTATGGCTAATAACATTTCTCTAAGCCCAGTACTCGGTGGAGATAAGGAACCTATCGACGAATGAGTTTAACATGCTGACGAGGCAAGTGTGCCAAACTATGTTGTTCTTCCCCAAGTATCTGTAGAGAAATCACCAAAAACTCTAACCTTTATCCTTTCCCCCCAACATCGATCCCAGAGATAGGGCCGATGATGTCCTCATCGGCGGTACCAATCATAACGATGCTAATGGAGACCATCGAGCCAGTTCTCAATCAGATCCTAGACTTCCTGAAAAGAGTCGAACCTAGACTCGTTAGAAACATTATCAAGCCTAGGGTCCCAAAACAATAGTCTTCCTGATGGAATAGAGCCAGAGGATAGAGTTCAAAGAATGGCTCAGCGAAATGCTTATCGCGCTCTACCCAAGAAACCTGTCAAACTATAGCCTAGATCTTTAGATGCACTCATTGCAAAACTTAGGATACTCTACAACATTTCTAAAACCTGCCCTATGGAGGGAGAATATGAGTGACTTTTCCAAGGGAAAGGGATGGATGTTAAAAGGATGATGCCACACAATCAGAAGCTCCTAATGAACTTCATTATATAGAATGCTAGTGGTGCTAACAGCTCCGAGTTTAGTAGACATTGCTCCTATATGGTAAAACTCTACAACCCAGCCATGTTTTTCCTCCTAGAGACTCGTATGGTGGATCATAAGCACCTAACTAATGACCTGCAGTTCAATGCCCAGATTCAGTCCCCTGCCATAGTCAATCTAGTAGAATAGTGGTCATGTGGAAATATGACCTCATTAAGCTTGAGTATGTCTTCAAAACCCCTCAAGGTGCTCATGTCATGGTTAAGGTACAGTCTCTTCCCGAATTCTTTATTTTCTATGCCATCTATGCTAGCAGTACTTCTAGTTCTTGATCACTTGATAGATATAGTATATGCTTTCAATGGCAGTTGGTTGGTAGGAGTGACAATGAGGTACTTAAAGCTAGGGACAAGTTTGGTAATAACATCATTACTAATAGAGCCAACTATTTTTGAAATTGTATTGACAAGTGTAACTTAAGAGATTTTGGGTTCAAAGGAAGTAAGTACACTTGGAGCAATAAAAGATACACTAGTAGACAAAGTTTCATCATGGAAAGGTTAGATAGATGCCTAGCCATTAGTAACTGGATTGACTTATACCCTGAGGCCAATCTCACTCACCTCCCTAGGACTCACTCAGACCAATGTTCACTTCTACTCTCCTTCCACAATGACCAAATCCACCATACTAGACTATTTAGGTTTGAAATAATACGGTGTGGTTACCCAGACCTATCTATCATTATCCAGCAATTTTTTACTAGCGATGCCACACTACGCCAGGCTACCCTCAACTTTAAGCATCAAGCTATCAAATGGAATAAAGAGGTCTTTGGTAACACCTTTCATAGGAAAAAAATACATTATTGCTAGGTTGGATGGCATCCAAAAATCTCCATGATTCCCTTTAGTAGGTTCCTCCAAAATCTAGACAACCAACTAAAAATAACTATTCAAGCATCCTCATATGTGAGGAGGACTTCTAGAAGCTCAAAGCCAAAATTAACTGGCTATATGATGGGGATGCTAACAATAGGTTCTTCCACATATCCACCATTATCAGAGGAAGGAGAAATGAAATCTCGTCCCTTACAAATAAGGTGGGAAACTGGATTCATGACCAATAGAGTATTAAGGACAAGGTCCAATCATATTTTAGGAACATTTACACCACTAACCACATTTTCACCACCCTTATTGACACCCAAAGACTCCCGGGTACAATAACCTCTCAGAGGAAGCCTCTTTCAGCATCAGGGAACAACTAAGACTTAGTGAAATCACCAATGCCCTCAAATCCTTCAAATCATCAAAGCCTCTAGCCCCGATAGCCTACATTCCATCTTTTACCAGAAGTACTGAGACCTTTTCTCTAAACAAGTTAATGCCTTCTGCACCAAAGTCTTCAGCACAAAAGTGATGTCCCTTGAAGTGAACTCCACTTACCTTTTATCGTATCCCAAAATGTGCCGACACTACCATGCTTAGGAATTTCAGACCAATATGGCTTTACAACACAATGTATAAGTTAGCCACCAAAATCATAGTCAACATACTTAAGCTGCACCTTAGCACTATCATTGACCCCAACCAAGCTAGCTTTCTCTCCAACAGGAGAGCTGCTGACAATGCTATCATTATCGAGGATTACATTTCCCATTTTGATAGCATGTGGAGGAGATGTTCAAATATGATCCTCAAAATTGACCGTGAAAAGTCCTTTGACATGATTTAATTGTTCATCATTAGGATCACCCTCATCTTCTACAATTTTTTGGAATGCACTATCAAGCTCATCATGTCCGGCATCACTTAGGAATCAATCACGATCCTGCTATATCACAATAGTACATACCTCTTCCACCCTTATAGAGGTATTAAACAAGGGGACCTCTCACCCCTTACATCTTTATCATGTACATGGATAGACTCTCCAGACAAATTGATCATAAAGTAACTTAACCAATTGGACCCTCGTAACCCTTAGTAGGAATGGACCTAGAATTTCCCATATCTTCTTTGCTGATGACCTCACCCTGTTTGCCAAAGCCAACATGAAGAATTGTGTTCTATTACCAAAACATTAAAGTCTTTCAACTCTATCTCTGGCCAAAAGGTTAACATGATCAAGTCCAAAATGAACTACTCCAAAAACACCTCCAAGGAAGACATGGACCTATTTTCCAACATCCTAGGCATTAAGTATAGCACCAACTTTGGCAAATACCTAGGATTGCCCATCTTTCACAAAAGACCCACAATACCCACCTATGGATATTTTCAGTTTATTATTGACATCATGAAATCCAAGATGGATAGTCGGAAACTAGGTTCCCATAAATGATAAGGCATACAACCCTAAGCTAGCATTGCCAGTATCCTCAGCCATGTCAAGTAATTTATCAACTCCCCTCTCCACATGAAATAAGATTAATAAAACCCAAAGGGATTTTGTTTTGGGTATTACAACTGATAAAGGGAAAATTCACATGCTCGACAGGGATGTCATCACTAAGCAATCTCCAAGCAATTTTGAGTATCCAAAAAATTTATCTAAAGAACAAGACTTGTCACTAAGGCCTTGCATAGAGGCTCTTCCACAAGCTTGATACATTATGAGCTAAAACCCTCATTTTCATGCACTATAAAGCACATACAAATTGGTGGAAACCTTCTTCTAGAACTTGGAAATACATCATTGAGGGATGGAAAATCTGCAATTAAGCCTTAGGTGGGTAGTCAACAAAAGTAATAGAATGAACATCCTCACTGACAGTTGGATCCATAACATGGGGCGCATTGGCACCATTATCAGTAGCCTAAAGTCAAATGGAGAGGATAACTAAAAGATTTCCTCCATATATAATAATGGAACCTGGAACCTACACCACATATTCTTTCTCATTCTTGTGTTAGTGTCTCTCACCATCAACAACGCCCTCCTCATTCGTAACTCATGGAAAGAAGAAAAACTTATTTAGGGGATCAGTACTAATGGAATATTCTCCTTTAAGTCAATTTACTCTCTCATAAACCCTAATGGAACACACACTCTGACTAGGAGACCACTTTCAGTTGGATGTGAAAACTAGAAGCCCCTAGTAAGATTAGATTTTTTACTTGGCTACTAGCCCACAACAGGTTGCCCACCAATAAGTATCTTTACAATACTGGCCTCCAAGTGAGCCCTTCATGTTCAGTGTGTAACAGCTTAGAAGAATCCATAAACCACATTTGGTTTGCTATGTGTCAATGCCAAATTATTTTGGAACAACCTATGCTAATGTGATACTAACCAATAAATGCCCCTACACTTCATGCTTAGCTCTTGGAACCATGCTAGACAAACAATTCAACTATTGCATCCAATGACACTTCCTTTTACCATTCTTCTTCTGGAATATTTGGCTAAATAGAAACAAGAATTTGTTTAATGAAAGGAAAGAGCATATCTAAACCAATACTGTTATTGCTTAGGCTATGGAATAAACCTCCTTGATAGGAATAAAGAAGTAATGGACTACCATAAATGTCAATTGGCAACTGATAAGTAGGATTTTAACGTGTTTTATGTCTTTGCTTGCCTATGCTTTGAGTATAAATTGCTACAAAATAGTCCTAAATAGATCACAGGTTGTGCTTGATTGCAAGTTTGAGTGATAAAGTGATGAAATGGCAAAGATCAGCTCAAAACGAAGTGATACCTGCTCAAGTATCAAAGACCATAAAATGAAGAAAATAGAAAACCTAGTGTGGACCACATAAAAGTGCACGCAACCGAACTAGGAGTTTCAAAGATGGGAATATTCAAAACATTCACAACGTGGCCGCGGTCAGATCCTTGTGTCCCGCGTTCGGCTTACCCGGCCGCGCTACTTATTAATGCGGTCCATGTTAAGAGATTCAAAGAGATATCATTTTGGTCAAAAGAAAGCCACGCGGTCGCGGTCTCATTCACGCGGTCCGCACCAGATCCATCTGCGACCGAGCTACCCTTTTACGAGGCCCGTGCTAGATGGTTCAGAGACATGGAAAGTTGAAGTTAAAGAGCCAGTGCAGCCACGGTCGTGTTTGCGCGACCCGCACTAACCCGCATGGGTATTTTTGTCCAGTTTTTCGAGCCCACTATAAATAGAATATTTTACCATTTTTTGGTTAAGTTTTGTATTATCGGATGATTTGCGCTCGTGGAGGCCGAATTTATAGCCATTCTTGGCATTTTAGCATTACATTTTCAATAAATTCTTGCAGTTTCTTCTTAGTAATTAATTAATATGTTTTGTTCTTCTTCTATTTCTTCAGTTTCCTCCTTAGTTATGTCTAGATAAACCCATTAGCTAGGGTTGTGGGTCAACCCTAGTATGGGTAATTGATGTTTGTTGTATTCTAATAATAGATTGATATTCGAAATGTGTTATTTGGGTTGATTTTATGTTTTAATTACGGGTTGGTGGTTGTAAACACTGATTCTAGCTTTGTAGGTTTAACTCTTCTTAAGAAAGAGAGTTCATGAGCCCAAAATTGACCCAACAAGGAATTAGAATGGACCTATGAGAAATGGTAGTCCCAATTAATGGGTTAAATCTCGAAAGAGTAATAACCCTACTTGAACCCTAGTTGCTTGGTCTAATTGACTTACCCAATTGGTCTCGAGAGAGTCGATTGGGCAAAATCACTCTCTCTATCAAGAGGTGTGAGAGTGGGTACAATTGTGCAACAATTATAGCATAAGTCCCAAACATGTCAATCTATCCTTAGTAGTTTCTACCCATTAGTTAACCATCTAGTTGATGCCACGACCCTAGTGCCTTTTGTTGATACCCAATTTTCCCCCATATGTTTCTACAGTCAAAATAAGCATCCACAAAGGTCTTGGTATTTTTCTACATTTTAAAATTAATTTATAACTTATTTTGTACTATAAAACCTAATATTTAATCCCAAATCTTGTTATTTTAATGAGTTATTTTATTCTCTCATTTACATAGAAACATATTTTACATAATTTTTACAGAATTTTACATGTGCATTAGGTATTTCTAAATTAAAATTGCATTAAATTGTAATTTTAGCCTATTTCTCAATTTGACAAGTATTTCAATTAAAAAATTGTTCGTAATATTTTTAATTAATACTTATATACATTTTATTAAATCATTATTTTAATTGAATTTTTATAATGCCATTTACTATTTTAAAAAATTCAAATGGGGAAAATGGCTTTTTAAATCTAGCCCCTTTTTATTTCAATTATAACCCAATTGCAGCCCAATTCATCCCCCAATTAACCCCTAATTACATTAACCAATTCCAAATCTACCCGACCCAGACCGTCCAATTAACCCGCCCGTTCCCTCACTTAAAATCGTGGTCGTTGATCATTTATATCAACAGTCCACGTTACACCTACCTTAATTAAACCCAAAACACCCCCAAACCCTACTCACTCTCACATTTCAGCCGCCCTTGTATCCCCCTTCCCTGTATTGTGTCCCGGTTCCGAATCTGAACCGGACCGGAACCGCGTGCCTAGCGGTTCTACCGGTTCTGCTGGGCCGGTTCCGGCGGTTCCGGTTCTACCGGTTCTAAATACCCGTGACAGGCCGGTCCCTTCTCCAGAACCGTTAGGACCGGAACCGCTAGACCCGGGACTGGCTGGCGGTTCTGGACCGGTTCTGGCGGTTTCGGTCCGGTTCTGGCGGTTCCAACGGCTATTTTTTTTAAAAAAAAAATTTTAAAAAAAATCAGTAACGGCTCTTTGCAAAAAGTAGCCGTTTGGCAAGTTTGAAAAATAGCCATTTGACCCCGAAACTTTAATTTAACCCCAAACTTTATATAATTACACTTTTTTCCATTTCTCAACTATAAATATCCCCTCATTCTTTCATTATTATTCACCAATTCATCAATACCTCTCAATCTCTCTCAAGATCTCTTTCAATCTTTCTAGTACAAGTACTTAATTTATTGTTGAAAATTCGTGAAAGATTGTGAAGTTGTTGAATTGAAGTTTTCAAGTGTTCAAGTTCAACGATTTTCAATTTTCAAGAAGTTGTTCGGCAATCCGGTAAACTCGTTTCAACTCTTAGGTGCTAATAGTATATTTTTGTGTTTTTAGTTTGCATAATTCTAATTAGTATGGTATTTTCTTTGAAAAAAATGTTCGGTAAAGGAAAAGGTATAACCGGTGAAAGTAGTGGCCATAAACTACCCTTCCCCCGGCTCCCCGACCTAAAAAAGATAAGCAAGTTGAAAGTAGTAGCCAACCTAGACGTCCTAATCTGCCCTTCGTAATCTTTGATAGTGATCACTCTTGTTTTCAATTTACCGATAGTGAATTTCTACATGATGTTGCAGTAGGTGATTGATTAGATGATGATATTATGAATGTTCTTTATCCTAATGAACCTATCTTAGAGGAAAATGAGGAGGATGATGATGATGATGATGATGAAATCCAAGCACCAGATTTAGATGATACACCTACTAGTCCTGCTCATAACTTAGGTAATGAACCGGCACACCCACCTGTACAAACTCCCACTTTTAGTAGACAACCTCCTAAACGTACAGAAACATCATTAGTTTGGCATTTTTTTACTCAAGTAAGAGAACAAAATTAAGGCTAAGTGTAAAACTTGTGGGAAATTACTTGTTCATAGGTATACTGGAGATCGTAGCGGCACGGGTAGTTTGACTAAGCATATAAAATTACACCCTAGAGATAAGGCTAGATTTTTGCAAATGAAAGCGCAACAAGAGAGGGGGACAAGTGTAGATTCTCAAGTTAACCCAAGTACTGGTTCAAATCTAGTTCAACCAGGAATAAACACTGTCACTGGAGGTATTTTATATTACGATCCAAATAAGGATCGTGAAGAATTAGCGAAAATGATTACTGTTATGTGCTTGCCTTATACTTTTGCTTCTAATCCTAATTGGATTCATTATATTAGAAGAGTCTTTAATCCTACTAAAGGTTGACCTCGTGCAACATTTAAGGCCGATATTTATAAATTCAAGCATGAATATGAACAATATTTGCGCTATTTATTTACTCATATACCTAATCGTATTTCTATTACAACTGATATTGGTAGAAGTGGAAATGACTGTGATTATCTAACTTTAACAAGTCATTGGATAGATGAAGACTGGACAATGCAAAAACACATAATTGCATATAGATTAATTAATTCACGGCACATGGGTAGGTTTATACCTTACACTGTTTCAGATATATGTAGATATTTTTGCTTTAGTGATTAAATAATGGCAATTTCTATGGATAATGCTTCTAGAAACACTAGTGCAATAGGCATGCTAACACAAACCCTTAATCATGCATTTAGTAATATTTTCCATGTTAGATGTATTTGTCATATTTATCATTTAATTGTTGGTGATGGTATGCGAATATAAAACATAGAAATTGGAAAGGTGAGAATGGCTCTTAATTGGCTATTTTATTCAAACCGTAGAACTAGACTTAGAGAATATTTTAAAAAATGTGACGAATATGGCCTTAGAGAAAGAAAGGTTCCTAAACCTTGCCCGACTGGGTGGAATTACATGTACGAAAGTTTAGTAGTAGCGTATGAATATAGAAACCCAATTAACGCTACGTTTAATTCTCGGTAGGTGGTGAGGATGATTATGAAATGCTAACTACCCAAGATTGGACTAATGTTAAAATTCTTTTAGATTTTTTAGAACATTTTCAAGTGGCTACAAATATTTTTTCTGGACAATACTATCCGACTATTTCTAACTGTTTAGTTTATATTGCCGCACTAGCTGATTTGTTTGTTGATTTTAGCGATGGTGGGGATATTTATGAACTAGCAATAAATGAAATGAAACAAAAGTTTAAAAAATATTTTTTTCCAATCCCTCCTATTTTTGGTGTAGCTGCTATGTTAAATCCAACAATGAAATGTGGAGGTCCTCACTTTTGATATTCTAATATTTATAGAGCTTTAGATCTTTCAGAAGACGAAATTGCTACACTAGCTGATGCGAAAGCATCAATTAAAATTAATGCTCAAACTGTTTATGATGCTTATAAAAAGGCGTTAGAGCATGTTAGGCCAAATATTCCAACCCCTACTTCGTCTACATCACAATCGTCTAAAAGGGCTGCTGGCTTAACAGCTCTTAAATCGTGGACGGAGTTCAGGGGATCTCAAGGTGATAATTTTGATGAAATTTCCCATCTAAATAAGCTTCAAGTTTACTTGTCACATGGACTAGAAAAGGAGAATCCAGACGACTCTTTCGACCTTTTGGAATGGTGGAAGTTAAGGGAAAAGCATTTTCCCGTTCTTGCAAGGATGGCTCGGGATGTTCTGTCAATTCAAGCGTCAACTGTTGCATCGGAGAGCGCTTTCAGTCAAGCAAGACTACAAATCGGTGATCACAGAGCGTCGATGCGGGAAAGCTTGGAAAAATCAGTGCTTTTTAGAGATTGGATCCGCGCAGAAAGAAGGAACTTTGGCATAGCAGAATCACAACTGGCAATAGATGAGGCATATGAAGAAATGATAGCAGAACTTGCTGAGGAAGCGACTTCACCCGGAAGTGGTGATGAACAAGCTTCATTTCCACCACCGCCAACACAACCTCCTCCCAACCTTGACGGATTTATAAGATTTGTTAGAAATACAACATAAATTATGATGTAACTTGTACATTGGCACGTCTTCTTTTAGTTTTTTTTCCTTTTAATGGTGGTATTAGTACCTTGCTGTGCTCATTCCATTGGGGGAAGGAAGACTAAGAATGATATGCCATTTTAGTCAATAAATATGCTCTTTATCATATCCTTGAATTTCTTTTTTCTCAATATTTCTTTGTATTTACTTTGATATCAATCCTTGAATATTTATATAACATACAATATATAACATACAACACAATATATTAATTACAACATTCTTTTATATACATTATATACAATATATACTACTTACTACAACACACTATATACATAATATACAATATATACTAATTACTACAACACAATATTATACATAACATACAATATATACTAATTACTAATTTACTACAACACATTATGTACATAACATATATCCAAATATACATAACATACAATATATACTAATTACTACAACACAATATATACATAATATACAATATATACTAATTACTTCAACACAATATATACTATACTAATAACTTAGTACACCATATAAAATATATTCTACACTATACTAATGACTACTATACAAGATATTGACTTAAAAAAAACCCCAGTCAGACCCGCCAGATCCGGCCCACCAGACCCAGGACCACATGGTGCTTAGACCCGTCACGGGCCGGTCCCAACCTGGAGAACCGCCAGACCCAGAACCGCCAGACCCGCCAGAACCGCCAGACCCGGCACGCCAGAACCGGGACCGTGAGACCCGGCCCGTCATGCACAAATAGGCCCAGAACGGGGCCACTTTACAGCCTTAGTCCCCCTTCACCCCGAAATGCTCTATAGCCCTCTCTGAACCCTAACCTGTTCCGGCTCCTTTTCACCGGTGATCATGACGTTCCCAAGCCTTGAAACATCTACATTTTCCTACTCCTGCCTCCCATGGCTCTTGGGTTCGAAGATTGGAGCCCTATCTCGAAGGTGATCGACCCAGAGGTCCTCAAATTTGAGTTTTGTGGTCGTGCCCGGCCTTTCTCAGGCAAGCTCTGAGGCTATGAGTCCTTTACTGACTCCGAACTAGTCCGTTCTAGGCTCTCTCGCTATCTAGGGTTCTTTCTCTGAAACCCTAACTCTCTATGCTTTTCTATGAGTGTCTATCTTTACAATCTTCTCTAGATCCTAGTGTTTTCTGAAAGTTTCAAAGTATTTCTCATATTTTCTTTGCCGATTTGGCTTTCAAACTGTTCGTCTTCTAAAAAATTAGGGTTTCTTTGATTACTCTGATTTCCTTGATTTCTTTGCTCTACTGTGTTTTCTTCTAGTTCGTATTGTGATTTCTGAGTATTTTCTACCATGGCTCCTAGGTATTTCTTTATTATGTTATTTCTAGCGTTTCCGAGTTAATATGCTTACTGTGTTCTCTGTTCTTCATTGTGTTCATCATCATCTATGTTCTTCTTTATACTCTATATGTGACGAAAACCCTAAGCTTTAGAGGGTTTTTCATTTCTCTCTGCGTATTTACTTGCTTCATGTTTATACCCTAGCCGCCTCTAATTTCTTACTTGTGCGTTTCTGCTACATGATTTGTTCTATAATTCCAGTTTTGCATGTTCGAATCTATGCATCTCTTTATATAGTCACATTTCCCCTTTTTTGAATAACATAATATTGGATAGTTGATTCTTATGAACTTATTTTGATTCTTTAATCTGGACTTTCTTTCTGACTAAGTTCAAACAAACTCGTATCTCTAATTCCTTGATTTTCTAGGTGATAACTTGCCTTATGTTTTAAACCGTGTGAATTTCAAACTCTTTACACGTAACTGCCCTGCATTTTGTGATTGTTACTTGATTTTCGTTCCAAAAGTAAACTGAGGTTTATTTACCTCAAGCCTGTCACTTTGATTAAAGGAAACCATTTCCCTAATTGATTGTAATTGATATTGAGATTATTTTCTTGCCTTAGTGCTGCTTATTTCAAGCTATAAATATCCTCCGTCTCTTCTCACTCAAGGACACAATTACACAAACTATCTTCAGTTTACTCACTAAAACTCTCTCTTCTCTTCTGTTCTTCAAGCTACCTGTTTACTTAATCCCTTTCCCTTATTTGTTTATGTTCACCTTAAGTTCTAGCATGCTTAATCCCTTTCCCTTATTTGTTTATGTTCAATTTAAGTTCTACCATGCTTAACCCCTTATCCCTTTCCCTTACCTGTTTATGTTTAGCATGTACATCCTCCACCTATATCCTTATGATTCTGATGATGTTTGCTTCTATAGATGCATCCTTGTACATCCCTTTCCCCGAACCCCATTAGTTTATTCTGTTTATTTCAAGTGTTCCTATGTGATTCCCCTTCATGTTTTAGGCTAGGGTGGCATCTCATTACCATTCCTAGTTTAGGACCAAGGTTGCTCAACCTATACTCAAAGTAATCCCATTTCCTTAATCCCCATATTATGTGAGAGCTTTGACACAGGATTAGTGTCAAAAAGGGTCAGTGTGTATATTATGTCCCAAAATCGCCTAGTATGTTTAAAACGCGTTAATGCAATTCGTCCCAAGACTGTCTAGTTTCAAAATCGGGCCCAGATCTGCCCTTTTCCGCTACTCTGAACCTATAATGCCTTTTCAAATGCCAAACCTGTAGTTTTAAATTACTTTGCTTGCCTGAGTTTATACTTTGAGCTTCTTTTGAAAACTTTCTTCTTGCATACTTTTGTTCAAACAATGCGCTAATCTATGAGCCATTTTTGAATATTTTTGTAACTTCAATCCTCTTTTTAACAGACTTATGTCTGAAAATAATGTTTTTTCTAAGACTAACTGGTTTTAAAACCTGTCAATTCCTAACGACGGGCCCGGGGAGCTCGAAGCAGATTTTTTATCCAACTTCTATGTGTTGAACTAATTTGTCCTCTCTTTTAATCTCTTCTAAAGACCAAATCAGTATTTGAAGTCATGCTAGACTAATTGTTGTTGAGTTACGGGGTTTTATCTAAGCCTTTGAATGTCTTGTTTGCATACCTCTTAGATGTTATTTGTTTTGATTTTCGTTCTAGTATTTTTACCTTTGAAAACTCCATATATATCATATCGTTCTCTCCCCCCTCTTAGGATTATAAGTCCTAATACCCCAGGACTAACAGGCTGGGACGGGTACTAGCATGCAATAAGTAAACAATACCAATGCGTTAAAATACCTTAACGGGGCGGAAAGGGTAGAATATGGAGATGATGACCAGTGCGCTAATACCATATGCGACCCCTCTTCGAGGAGTGTGTGCGGGGTATTGCACCGATGTGATCCATATTATAGTCAAACCTAGGACCCCTTTCCTTTGCTTTCTTTATTTAAATGTTTTTGTAAAGTAAAGCTTTTCTTTTCAAATCCATTCTCTCTTCTACTTTATTTAACTTATGCCTTTCCCTTTTCAAAATTCCTAAGCTGTCTAAATGTTTATATGTGAATCTTATCTATCTACTTGCTCCATCTCTTCATAAATTCACATTAGCACGGTCGGGAACCACACTAGTGGATCTTGAGGGGTGCATAACACTTTCCCTCAAGATAATCTCAAGCCCTTACCCGAACTCTTGTTTTCTTTCAAAATACTCCTCTCATCTATAAAAGAGTCCTAATGCACTATAATCATTAGGTGGCGACTCTTCAGATTCCATAACCCAATTCCCAAATGGGAATAAGAGTTGTTTTGCCCATAATGTTGTGAAACCCGATTTCAGTTTTGAAAAAGAGGGCGTAGACAGCATGGCGAGTTTGCTGGGGACTTTTCTTTATGGCTTTTACCATTACGTGTTTTGTGACTTTATTGCTTTCTTTACTACCTTTATTTATTTCTTTAACCATTTCTTCATAATTACTAACTTGTTTCTTCATGTCTTCCTTTTTTTCAACTGTTTTACTGCCTTTAATTTTGTTTCAATTCTGTCTAACATTCCGAGCATCTATTATAATCATTATTGTATGAACGTGAAAATACATTTACTTATTTCACTGTTGTAATTGTATCCTTCAACATCATTTTTCACTCGTGCCAAACAAATCCCATAGAAATGCTTCTAATGAGTGTTTGCGCTCTTTCAATATTATAAACCCCCTAAATTTGGCAAAGGCGTATTTGCGGTAAAACCAGTCGATCAACGGTGTAGTCGATGGTTCCGTGCCTTTCCCTCTTGAGTTGTCCGCTCAAGGGTACCTTTTCTAGCACCTAAAAAGTAGAAACTTTACTATGTTTAATTGTTCATGCATCATGGTCAAACTAGCCGAGTCAGTTGTGTCGTCCGTATAATGACTCATTAAGATAGCCTAAACCAAAAGTCCATCAGGTTTCCTGATTCCCAAACGGACGCCTTCACGTTATGTGCATTTATTTGGAGAACTAAATACCATATTGCTACTTATTGATTTAAATAGTAGAGTCTGGTGGGGTTAGGGCCTAACACTCTGTTTTGCAGAAAATGAGGCACGAGGTCCCCAGATTTGGTATGGTATCAAACATTCACCCATAGTTACTAAGCTGGTGGGAGGATTTGCATGGTAGTGACCGAGTTGTTGTTCGCAAGCACTTAGGGAATCTTATTTCACTCATGGAAGTTAGGCCAGACAACGAGATTGTGGAAGCCACCACTCTGTTTTGGGACAGTGAACGGTCGGTTTTCCGTTTCAAGGATATTGAAATGACGCCTCTGTTGGAAGAAATTGGGGGTCTATCCGGAATTCCTTGGGATAGCCCGAGGCTGCTTATGCCAAAAAACCGCAAAGGTAGAGGGTTCCTGAAAATTATGGGGCTCAAGAAGAATCCTAATTTGACCAGCCTGAAGGACTCCTACATATCCTTCGACTTCATGTATGAAAGGTTCGGACATAGCAAATCCTACCGCACTCACATGGACGAGTTTGGCCTCACCTCTTTGGGGCACATACATAGGAGAGCCTTTGTATTCATGTTCTGTTTCCTGGGCATGATAGCCTTCCTAATGAATAAGGCTAGAATCCATACAAAACTAGCCATGGTAACCAAAGCCATAATGGAGGGTATCGACGGGCAGGCATTCAGCATAGCGCCCATGATCCTTGCCGAACTGAGCCTTAGAGAAGTGTCAACAAGGGGCACATGAAGGGTGCAATCTGCTACTACAACTCTGGCTCATTGAATATCTTCAGAAGGGAGATTATAGACAGGAGATCATATGCCAAGACTGGGATGACCATATCGCTTTCCATCATCCAAAGTGAATGCGCTTCATGCCAGATATGTTCACTTACTCGGAAGACGCCAGTGGATGGGTAAAACTACTGGAAAATCTGAAGGAAGAGCAGGTACAATGGATGTATGAGTGGTTTCCAACTAGAGAGTTTATCATTCGGTCTAGGAATGCGCCATTCATTGTAATTATCGGCTTAAGAGGAACTTACCCTTATGTCCCCCTCCAAGTCACGTGGCAAGCGGGAAGAAAGCAGATTATACAAAGGGTAGAAAAGATCAGTCACTACAGGGCTGACTTCCAAGACGACGATAGCCCACACAGGTGTCAGGCTCAGCATATGTGGCATTCCAAACTCATCTTGGAAAAGGAGTCTATGGAACCAAACAAGTATCAGGCTGGGTGCGCGCCACTTTATCCGGAATGGTTAGAAGATGATTATATTGGCTTGGAAAAGACGGGTTTCGTCCATGGTCACAGACTTATTAATGAGAAGACTGCGGCAAAGGTCAAGTACAATCAGCTATGCAAACGGATGCGAGAGTATGAAAGTGAGCATCAGGAAATACAGGAGGCCCAAGAGAAGCTAATCAATGAGTGGAAGGACATGGTTGTCCGCGCAAACAACCGTTTAGGGTTCTTGGAGCGGGGTCTAGTGGAGCTGGAAGGCAAATTTCTGAAAAGGATCAACGACTGTCAGGAAGCTAAAGGTAACGAAGGTGGGAACTTGGCTCGAGCTCACTTGTTGTTGGGACTGCGCGAGTTGATACATCTGTATGAGGGAGGCAAAGATACCGAATCTGGGGAAGGTCCTTCTGGGACCAAGTAGTTAGGATTTTTACTGCTTTCTTGATGTAATAAGGCCGCTGGCCATTAGTGACAATTTCTCTTTATTTCAGTTTGCTTTGACTCATTTTATTTTCTATCGATAAAATGAAGCACTTGGTGTTATAAGTTCTCCAAATAATATCTGTCTCTAGGCCTACCTCGGGCACAACGAGGCACCCAAACAGGAAACGACTTAAATTCTTGCAACAATGTGTTTAAATACCACAATATTTTCTTTCTCGGAATCCACACTAACTTCTTACCATTTTTGTTTTTCTTTTATTTTTATTCCCCTCCAAAAAGGTTAGTTCGTGCATTCCGGCACCATCAGCATACTCCACAAGATATAAGGGTCCTCCTCCTCCTCCGAGTCCCCCTAGAAACAAGAACAAAATAAAAATGGGAGATAATGAAGCAAGAAAGGAAATTCAAGTAACTTCCCAGGGTACCCCGATCACCAAAGAGACTGCTGCTCATTTGGAGCAAACTTTGGTAAGGTTTTGAGAAGAACTAGACCAGGACCGGAGTTTGGCAAGTTTGTCTATCTCCCTTGCTGCTGCAGATGTCAACAATCAGGTCTCTGCACCTCCGCAGAAGACCCCAACCCAAGCTCGCAACAATGCTCCATCACTCATCCCTCAGCCCCAAAATGCTCCGAACCACCAAGATACCCCTATCTTTATGGAGACTGTGTCGTACAATACACAGTCCATATCAGATGTGTGAGAATCAGACTCACTCATTCAGAACTTGGCTGCTGAACTCAAGAAACTCACTAGCAAGGTTCAAGGCGTGGAAGGTAATAAGGGTGTGGAAGGTCTGAATTATGAAGACCTTTGTGTTCAACCTGATGTCGAACTCCTAGAGGGGTACAAACCTCCTAAATTCGAAATGTTCGATAGTACGGGTGATCCCAAGGTTCACCTCAGGATGTATTTTGACAAGTTGGTGGGAGTTGGTAGATATGAAAAGATCCGCATGAAGCTATTCATGAGAAGCCTAAAAGGTGATGCTTTATCCTTGTATATCAGCCAGGATGCGAAGAAGTGGACAAGCTGGGTGAGCATGGCGTCCGATTTCATGGATCGTTTCATGTTCAACACTGAGAATGCGCCAGACGGATTCTATATCCAGAATTTGAAGAAGAAACCTACTGAAACCTTTCACGAGTATGCTACTCGTTGGAGGTCGGAAGCTGCCAAGGTCAGACCGGCTTTGGATGAACAACAAATGAACAGGTTTTTCGTCTGTGCTAAGGATTCACAGTACTACGAGAGATTGATGTTGATAGAGGGGCAGAAGTTCTCTAATATCATCAAACTGGGAGAAAGGATCGAAGCGGGCATCAAAAATGGTATGGTTACTAACCTTGAGGCACTGCAGGCCACCAACAAAGCCTTAAAATCCGGTGGTATGTCGAAGAAAAAGGACGTAAACTCCGTAATGGCCGCGCAGAGAAACCACTCTCCCATGAAATACCAATCCTACCCTCCAACTCCCCTCACATACCAACCCTCTCTAAATTACCAGGCACCTTCACCTACCTATCAAAATCCACCACCCTTCTACCAATCATCTCTATCACAAAATATCAGACCACATCGCCAGGATATCCCAAACCCGCACCTGTATACTAAGCTTATAACTCCCAACCTCCTCACTATCCATCACCACCTACCCGACAAAACTTCTCACGACCAAGACCAAACTTTGACCGCAAACCGCTCAGACAATACACCACTATTGCCGAACGCATTGACCAACTGTATGAGAAGCTCAAAGCCGCTAGATATGTTACACCCATCCTAGCCATAACCCCATAAAACCCTTCCCAATGGATCTACCCATATAAAACCTACGCATACCATTCAGGGATGAAGGGCCATACCATCAACGAGTGTCGCTCGTTGAAAGACAAAATTCATACCTTAATTGACAACAACGTCATCGTAGCTAAGGAGCCTGCTCCTAATGTTCGTAACAACCCTCTATCAGACCATAAGGGTGGAGGCATCCACATGATTGAGGTTGAGGATGACTAGGACCCCAAAGGGTCAATCGGTTTGATATCTAAAGGAGATGATCCCAAGAAGCCGGTGGTCACTCATAATCTTATTTTTGTACAAATCTAGCCATCTAAGGGCGATATGGTGAATGTATCTGTATCATTTGAGTTCAAGGCATCTCCTGCAAAGGTTCCAAAACCAATTGAGGTGGAGTTCGGGACTCTAAAGGCGCCCGCACCGACTGAAGTTACTATGTTGCCTCCAAGGGTGACCATTCCGGTCACCAAGTTGGACATAACCCCATTTCAGTCAAATGTCATACTTTGGGACTACACAGTCGAGGCAAGAAGGAAAGGAAAAGCATGCACGAATAAAGCAATTGTCGCACGAGGTATGACTAGAATAGGCAGGGTGTACACACTAGAGCACCTAGCTGAGTACAACAAGCAGGCCTCTGGACATCCTCTCGAAACCGGACCTGATGACCTCTGGTGGAAGATACAGGCCAAGGAATATTCAGTTGTTGAACAGCTGAACAAGACTCCGGCGCAGATTTCCATCTTGGCATTGCTGCAGAGTTCCGAGGTGCATAAGAACGCCTTGATGAAAATATTGAGCGAAGCTTATGTTCCCATCAACATAACGGGAGGAGAGATGGCAAACATGGTAGGGAAGATATTGGAGAGTCACAAAATCACTTTCCACGAGGATGAATTATCACCTGAAGGGCTCAGCCATAACAAAGCACTACATATCACTGTGCAATGTGAAGATCATTTCATCACCAGGATCTTAGTCGATGGAGGTTCTAGCCTCAACATTTGTCCATTGATCACCCTCAAGAAGTTGGGCAAAGGATTGCATAAGATAAAATATGGGGCTATTAGTGTTAATGCTTTTGATGGTTCTAAGAGGTCCACCCTCGGGGAGATTAGCTTGTGTTTGCAAATGGGGACCACTTGGTTTGATGTTGATTTCCAAGTCATTGACGTACCGACATATTACAACCTACTGCTGAGACGACCAAGGATCCATGTCGCTGGGGTTTTGGTGTCAACCTTGCATCAGGCCATGAAGTTTGAATGGAACCATCAGGACGTGGTCATCCATGGCGACGGTAGTAACCCGATATACAGTCGCCAGACCATTTCGATGATCGGAGGCAGAAGAAGAATAGGCGGAGAAACATATCATCATACTGAGTGAGTCAACGTAGTGGACAAGGACAAATGGTAGAGTAACAAGATCGAAAGCATTCTAAATTTGAGTGTGTATGAACCAGGAAAAGGGCTTGGTAAGAATCTTCAGGGCATCACCAAACCTATCCAATTGAAGAAACATGGTACTACCTTCGGATCGGGGTAAGAGTACACCTGGGAAGAGTTCAAAGACTGGTCGCCACCATGACGCAGCCCATATTACCCATTGGAATACCCCATACCTCATTTGGATCAGACATTTCAACCAGCTGACACTCTCTATGGGTCAGAAGAAGACGAGGCTCTTGCGGTAATGTAGAACCTGTTTCTTGAGGAGGACATGGACTATCGTGTGAATTTTGAAGAGGAAGGAGAGGAACTCCCTTCCATTCAAGCTGTGAACTGAGGGTAGCACCTCACCAATTGGTCAATCAGGACCACCATCGCCCAGAAATCTTCGGCGTAGCAAGGCTGAACAAGCGTCATGCATCTTTGTTTTAATTGTTTTCTTTACTTTCTGCATTGTCTTTACTTTCCAAAATAGCTCCGATGTTTTGAACATTTATGAATTTAATCAAAAGAAATTTCCAGTTTATCAAATATCTCGCAACTCATTACTTTTCTCTGCTATTTACTTTATTTTCCACACAGCATTACTATTTCATATCTTGATGATGAACCGACAAGTGTAACTTGCAACGAGGCTATGCAACAAACGCACATAGACTCAGATGAAGATGACATACCAGAAGAGGTTGTCAGAGAGGTCGAGAATTTTGAGAATATACCTAAGTCCAACTTGGATGAAACCGAGGTTGTCAATTTAGGAGATACAGAGAATATCAACAAATCTCGCATCAGTGTGCACTTAACACAGACGGAAAAAGAGGAATATACAAAGTTCTTAAGGGAATATGAGGATATCTTTGCATGGTCTTATGACGATATGACTGGTCTCAGCACATCTATCGTCGCTCACAAGTTGCCGACAGATCCTGCATGTCCGCTGGTAAAACAGAAGCTTGAAAAATTCAAGCCAGATATGGGTTTAAAAATCAAGGAAGAGGTCACCAAACACGTCAAAGACAGAGTTCTTCAAGTCCTAGAGTACCCAACCTGGTTTGCTAACATCGTGACAGTACCGAAGAAGTATGGGAAAGTCAAAGTCTGTGTCGACTACCGGGATCTCAACCGGGCCAGTCCCAAAGGCGATCTCCCCTTTCCAATCATACACATTCTGATCGACAACTGCGCCAAGCATGAGTTGCAGTCATTCATTGATTGCTTTGCGGGGTACCATCAGATATCACGCTATGGGTAATGTATTGCTACATAATGATGCCATTAGGATTGAAGAATGCGGGAGATACTTAGATGAGGGCCATGACTACCCTCTTTCATGAAATGATACATAAGGAGATTGAGTTATATGTGGACGACGTCATCATCAAGTCCCGGAAGGCTACAGATCACATGGAGGACCTCCGAAAGTTTTTCAACAGACAAAGGAGGTATAACTTGAAACTGACTCCCGCCAAGTGTGCATTTGGGGTCCCTGCGGGAAATTTAATTGGTTTCATCGTGAGCAAATGAGGAATAGAGCTGGATCTATCAAAAGTCAAATCTATTCAAGAGTTTCCACCGCCGAAGAACAAGAAATAGGTAATGAGTTTCCTGGGGAGACTCAACTATATCAGTCTGTTCATATCTCAGTCTATCGTCATCTGCGAACCTATCTTCAAGATGCTGAAGAAGGATGCCGCCACAAAATGGACAGATGAATGTCAAAAGGCTTTTGACAGGATCAAGGAATACTTGTCTACGCCTCCAATCCTGGTTCTGCCTAAGCCTGGGAGTCCTTTATTGCTCTATCTCGCAGTTTTGTATGGAGCATTTGGTTGTGTCTTGGACAACATGATGAGACGGGGAGAAAGGAGCAATATATTTACTACCTCAGCAAGAAATTTACCCTGTACGAGGCTCGGTATTCCTTACTAGAACGCACTTGTTGTGCTTTGGCCTGGGTAGCTCAGAAATTGAGGCATTATTTCTGTGCTTACACTACCTACCTTATATCAAGAATGGATCGACAAAAGTATATTTTTCAGAAGCCCATGCCCGCTGGCAAGCTCGCCAAGTGGAAAATTATGTTGAGTGAATTTGACATTGTCTATGTCACCCAAAAGGCAGTAAAAGGACAGGCTTTGGCAGATCATCTCGCAAAAATCATGTGGGAGGGGAGTACGAACCATTGAAGACGTATTTTCCCGATGAGGAAGTAGCTTTCATAGGAGAAGATATTACAGAATCCTATGACTGTTGGAGGATGTTTTTCGACGGAGCCGCAAATTTCAAAGGAGTTGATATCGGAGCAGTCCTGGTATCAGAACCCGGTCAACATTACCCGGTATCCGCTTCCCCTGCACCAATAATATGGGCGAATACGAAGCCTGCATCTTAGAACTTAAACATGCCATTGATATGAACATTCAGGAGCTGCTAGTGATTGGGGATTTAGATCTGCTCATACATCAGGTTCGAGAAGAATGGGCTACCAATAATTCCAAGATACTCCCTTATCTTCACCATATACAGGAGTTGAGAAAGAGGTTCAGAAAAACGGAATTCCAACATGTTCCAAGAATACAAAATGAGTTTGTAGATGCGCTTGACACATTATCATCCATGATTCAGCATCCAGATACAAACTTCATCGACCCTATCAAGGTCAAGATTCATGATCAATCGGCATATTATGCACATGTTGAGGAAGAAGCCGAGGGAAAACCCTGTTTCCACGACATCAAAGAGTACTTGACAATAGGAGAATATCCAGAGCTTGCTAATGCTACTCAGAAGCGCACGCTTCGAAGGTTGTCCAACAATTTCTTTCACAGCGGAGGAATCTTGTATAGGAGGACTCCCAATTTGGGACTATTAAGGTGTGTCGATGCGACAGAAGCAACCAAGTTGTTGGAGGAAGTGCACTCAGGGACTTGTGGGTCGCACATGAACGGTTTCGTTCTAGCAAAGAAGATACTCCGAGCAGGATATCCGGATGACCATAGAGACAGACTGCATTCAGTATGTCCGAAAGTGTCACCATTGTCAGATACATGCGGATATGATAAAGGTACCTCAGAATGAGCTCACTGCAACGAGCTCACTGTGGCCATTCGCCGCCTAGGGAATGGATGTTATTGGACCAACTGGGCCTTCTGTATCAAACGGACACAGGTTCATCTTAGTGGCAATCGATTACTTCACTAAATGGGTCGAAGCAGCCTCATACAAAGCAGTAACCAAGAAAGTCGGGGAAGACTTTGTCCGAGATCGTATTGTCTGTAGGTTCAGGATTCCAGAATCAATCATCACTGATAATGGTTCCAATATAAACAACGACTTGATGAGAGCAATGTGCGAAACTTTCAGGATCTGGCACAGTAATTCTACAGCTTATAGACCTCAGATGAATGGATCGTGGAAGCAGCCAACAAGAACATCAAGAAAATATTAAGGAAAATGATCGAAAGGCACAAGCAGTGGCGTAAAAAGCTGTCATTTGCCTTATTAGGTTATCGTACTACAATTTGCACATCAACTAGGGCAACTCCCTACATGCTGGTTTACGGTACAAAGGCGGTCATTCCCGCCGAGGTAGAAATTACATCCTTGAGAATCATACAAGAAGCTGAGCTAGATGATGCAGAATGAGTCAAGGATCGCTACGAGCACTTAGCCCTTATAGATGGAAAGAGAATTAATGTGGTTTGCCATGGTCAGTTGTATCGGAACAGAATGTCTAGAGCCCTCAACAAGAGAGTTCGACCAAAGAAGTTCACACCGGGACAGCTGATGTTAATGAAGATATTCCCACATCAAGATGAAACCAAAGGGAAATTCTCTCCCAACTGGCAAGGTCTATACATGGTTCACCGGGTTCTAACTGGAGGAGCCCTTATTCTTGCAAAAATGGACGGAGAAGTTTGGTCAAAACCGATCAACTCAGATGCAGTGAAGAGATACTACATTTAATCAATATGCTTTTTCTTTACGATAAAATTTGAACTACGCCTGACTTGATTCCCGCTTAAGAGGGGATACGTAGGCATCCCTATGGATTCAGTCACATCTTTAATAAAATTTCTTCCCCCCCCCCCCCCCACATTTGGAACTGGGGCAGAATTTTGAGGAGGACCCTCAAAATTCCGAAGGCAGTTTGTCAATTTTCACATCATCATCAAGACATTAACTGGGGCAGAATTTTGAGGAGGACCCTCAAAATTCTAAGGATTTCGCTTTTCAGCCATTCAGCACCACCATCAACAGCGCCAGCCCAGTAAATTGGGGCAGAATTTAGAGGAGGACCCTCAAAATTCTGGAGTCGCAAGGTTGTCGTGTCTTGAACCACGTTGCAGTTGTTGGTTCATCATAAAACAAAAATTGTCTTCTTTTTACTTATATATGTACATTGGAATCATTTTCGCCATATTTCGCATAAAATCATTTTGATTTCTATCGTTCAGAAACGCTACCCCAAATGGTACAGGACGTCACAAGCCGAGGGATACGAACTAACCTCCCCTATACAGAACTCATGATTTTTCTTTGGATGCAGGAATTTAGGATACAAAATAACGCAATTGCTCCTCATAGTCGAAATTCTCTAAACGACTACTTACTTCGCAAAAGTTTACTATCTACACCCAACATTTCCCCAGCAGTCACGATATCACGATCAGCTAAGAAATCGCTATTATATTCTCCTTTACATTTTTGCATTGCATAAGGCTATTCTCTGTCTTTCAAGACTAAGCCATGTCTCCATATTCATTTTGAATAAGGCTATTATCTGCCTTCCAAGGTTAAGCTCTACCTCCATTCTGCATAAGGCTATTCTCTGCCCTTCGATACTAAGCTCTGTCTCCATCTGCATTTTTGCATAAGGCTATTCTCTGACTTCTGAGGTTAAGCTCTACCTCCATCCTACATAAAGCTATTCTCTACCTTTCGAGACTAAGCTCTGTCTCCATCTGCATTTTTGCATAAGGCTATTCTCTGCCTTCCGAGGTTAAGCTCTACCTCCATCCTGCATAAGGCTATTCTCTGCCTTTTGAGACTAAGCTCTGTCTCCATCTGTATTTTTGCATAAGGTTATTCTCTGCTTTCTGAGGTTAAGCCTTACCTCCATCCTGCATAAGGCTATTCTGTGCCTTCCGAGACTAAGCTCTGTCTCCATCTGCATTTTGCATAAGGCTATTCTATGCCTTTCGAGGTTAAGCTCTACCTCCATCTTGCATAAGGCTATTCTCTGCCTTTCGACACTAAGCTCTGTCTCCATCTGCATTTTGCATAAGGCTATTCTCTGCCTTCCAAGGTTAAGCTCTACCTTCATCATGCATAAGGCTATTCTCTGCTTTTCGAGACTAAGCTCTATCTCCATCTACATTTTTTGCATAAGGCTATTCTCTGCCTTCCGAGGTTAAGCACTACCTCCATGCTGCACAAGGCTATTCTCTGCCGTTCGAGCTAAGCTTTGTCTCCATCCTGCATTCCATGCGGCTATTCTCCGCCTTCTGAGGTTAATCCCTACCTCCTTTATTTTGCATTTTGGCTGAAAGTCGCCACCCTATCTCATTTGGCTGAAATATCGCCCCCTCCCCCCGCATTTAAATTCTCGCTTTGGCTGAAACATCGCACCCTTACATTCATTCGGCTGAAATATTGCAACCTTCTCATGGGCTAAAATATCGCCAACTTATTCAAAGGCGTCATAGTTCGGAGGCACCATCTGTATAGTCCGAGAACACTATTTCATGGCCTGCGAATCGTTACTTTTATGCTCTTCATAGCCCAGGACGTCATAGTTTGAGGACGCCATCCTAATCGTCTGAAGACAGCATTCATGGTCCAATGGGAACTTGTATCACGTATAAATTATGCACATAGTTCATTTGTAGGTACACCGGCTGGCTCACGGTTGTCTCAACAGGAGCGATCCCACTCCATTTCTCCACAACCTGCCTGATTCCAAATACCTTCTAAATCTAACCACCGCATCCGTTCCTTTTTGAATCTCCATCGACACATTCCATCAATGGTTCCTGTACTACATATGGCATGATTCCTGTAAAACTAGGGATATATAGGCAGCTCATAGGCCAGAGCACGGTCAAAATTCTTTTATAGTCGCCGTCTTCGGTCAAAATTGGACATCTTGTCTTTACCCGACAACTCTTTCATCCTCATCGGGTAAAGAGGGGCAGCTGTTGATACCCAATTTTTCCCCAGATGTTTATACAGTTAAAATACACCCAAAATAGCATATGAATGCATATATAAGCATCCGAAAAGGTCTTGGTATTTTTCTAAATTTAAAAATTAATTTATGACTTATTTTGTACTATAAAACCCAATATTTAGTCTCAAATCTTTTTATTTTAATGATTAATTTATTTTATTCTCTCATTTACATAGAAACATATTTTACATAATTTTTACAGAATTTTACAAGTGCATTAGGTATTTCTAAATTAAATTTGCATTAAATTGTAATTTTAGCCTATTTCTCGATTGACAAGTATTTTAATTACAAAATAAATCCTAATATTTTAAATTCATACTTATATACATTCTATTAACTCAGTATTTTAATTGGATTTTTATAATGACGTTTACTATTTTTAAAAATTCAAATGGGGAAAAATAGCTATTTAAATTGTAGCCCCTTTTTATTTTAATTATAACCCAATTGCAGCCCAATTGAACCCCCAAATTAACCCCCAATTACATTACCCAATTCCAAATATACCCGACCCAGACCCGTCCAATTAACCCGCATGTTCCCTCACTTAAAATCGTGGTTGTTGACCATTTAGATCAACGGTCCACGTTACACCTACCTTAATTAAACCCAAAACACCCCCAAACCCTACTTACTCTCACATTTCAGCCGCCCTTGTATCCCCCTTCACCCCCAAATTCTCTCTAGCCCTCTCTGAACCCTAACCTGTTCCGGCTCCTTTTTACCGGCGATCATGGCGTCCCAAGCCTTGAAACATCTACATTTTCCTTCAGATTTACTCACTAAAAACTCTCTCTTCTCTTCTATTCTTCTTTGTTACTTGTTATATTGCTAGAGTTTAGCCAGTTGAAAGCAAAGGCTAAATTATAAAGTCTCATCTATTTTACTTGCTTTACTACTCAAGTTTGCAACTGGTAGGTTCTTGATTTACTTTCTCAGTTCTCCAAGCTACCTGTTTACTTAATCCCTTTCCCTTATTTGTTTATGTTCGGCTTAAGTTCTAGATTCTTGATTTACTTTCTCAGTTCTCCAAGCTACCTGTTTACTTAATCCCTTTCCCTTATTTGTTTATGTTCAGCTTAAGTTCTAGCATGCTTAATCCCTTTCCCTTATTTGTTTATGTTCACTTTAAGTTCTAGCATGCTTTTCCCCTTCCCTTAACCCCTGTTTGTATGTGAGTTATGTTTTAGGCTAGGGTGGCATCTCATTACAATTCCTAGTTTAGAACCAAGGTTGCTCAACCTACACTCAAAGTAATCCTATTCCCTTAATCCCCATATTATGTGTGACATTTGACACAGGGCTGTTGGTGTCCTAATCACCATGCAGGCCCTAGTCTGAATTGTTTGCAAGTCTGCTCTTGCTTGTTGAACCGTGCAATAGGTTAGGGGTGTGCCAGTCTCATTTCATGGTTAGGTATGACCACCTTTTGCATTGGTCTTCCTCTAATTCCTTACTTTTACACTTACTCCTAGTTCATTAAGTCCTACCTCCCTTTGGCAAGCCATGCTTAGGGACCCTGGAGTCTCCTCTGAACTTGGATGCCTTAGGGCTGGTAATTCCACACTTTGCACTACTCCAATTGCTTAGAGTGTAAGCATTTCCTGGGTTTCCATGAAAGCCTTTATAACTTTGAAACACTCTAAAGAGAAAACCTCGGATTTCGGAGCATGAATTTGGTAAAAGGCATATGTTGGACATTAAAGTTGCTCTGAGCTTCCTCGGGCCTGTTGTAGTTATTGATGTATTTATTTTATTTCCTTCAATATTTTCTGTCCAAATTCTGTAAGTAATTTGTATAAAAGAACTCAGGGATATACTGAAAGGGGATGTGGGAGGGGTTTTAATTTAGTGCATCAATTAATGGTAGAAAGCATGCCTATAGGTTTACTTTATTGCAATCTTATATAGAAAGCATGTATATAGGCTTTCCATCCTGCATTTCACTATAGATACCATGTCTATAAGGCATTCAACATTGCATCTCGTATAGAAAGCATGCCTATAGGATCTCAATGTTGCACCTCGCCTAGAGAACATGCCAATAGGAATTGTACAAATACTAGGCAAACAGTAGGCCGTCTAAAAGCAGTAACAAAAACGGTCAGTGTGTATATTATGTCCCAAACTCGCCTACTATGTTTAAAACGTGTTATTGCAATTCGCTCCAAGACTGTCTATTTTCAAAATCGGGCCCAGATCTGCCCTTTTCCACAACTCAAAACCTATAATGCCTTTTCAAATGCCAAACCTGCAGTTTTAAATTACTTTGCTTGCCTGAGTTTATACTTAGAGGTTTTTTTGAAAACTTTCTTCTTGCATCCTTTTGTTCAAACAATGCGGCTAATGTGTGAGCCATTTCTGAATATTTTTGTAACTTCAATTCTCTTTTCGACAGACTTATGTCTGAAGATAATGTTTTCCTCTAAGACTAACTAGTTTTAAAACCTGTCAATTCCTAACGACGGGCCCGGGGAGCTCGAAGCAGATTTTCTATCCAATTTCTATGTGTTAAACCAATCAGTCCTCTCTTTTAATCTCTTCTAAAGACCAAAACTGTATTTGAAGTCATGCTAGACTAATTGTTGTTGTGTTACGGGGTTTTGTCTAAGCCTTTGAATGTCTTGTTTGCATACCTCTAAGATGTATTTGTTTTGATTGTCGTTCTAGTATTTTTACCTTTGAAAACTCCATATATATCCTGTCGTTCTCTCCCACTCTTAGGATTAGAAGTCCAAATACCCCAGGGCTAACAGGTTGGGATGGGTACTAACATGCAATAAGTAAACGATACCAACACGTTTAAATACCTTAACAGGGCGGGAAGGGTCTAATATGGAGATGATGACTGGTGCGCTAATACCATATGCGACCCCTCTTCGAGGAGTGTGTGCGGGTTATTGCACCGATGTGATCCATACTATAGTCAAACCTATGTCCCCTTTCCTTGGCTTGCTTTATTTAAATGTTTTTCTAAAGTAATGGTTTTCTTTTCAAATCCATTCTATCTTCTACTTAATTTAACTTATGCCTTTCCCTTTTCAAAATTCCTAAGTTGTCCAAATGTTTATATGTGAATCTTATCTGTCTACTTGCTCCATCTCTTCATAAAGTCACATTAGTACGGCTGGGAGCCACACTAGTGGATCTTGAGGGGTGCCTAGCACCTTCCCCTCGAAATAATATCAAGCCCTTACCCGAACTCTGGTTTTCTTTCAAAATACTCCTCTCATCTCTAAAAGTGTTGTAATGCGCTATAATCATTAGGTGACGACTCTTCAAATTCCATAACCCAATTCTCAAATGGGAATGAGAGTTTTTCTGCCCATAATGTCGTGAAACCCGATTTTGCTTTTGAAAAAGAGGGCGTCGACACATTTCTCTCCATTAATTACAACCTAGTAATATTTCCTTAGCATACTTTAGCTTTAATCCTTAGTTCATAATAGTAGTTACAAATATAAAACTCCAAAAATGTTTGAAGTGCAATTAGAAGTACAAACGCAATTCTAGGCTAGATAGACAATACAACGCCACTACTAGCTCCCTGTAGAAATTCGATCCCGAACCACTATTCGGGTAAATTCTATTGTGACCCTCTCTTCCTATGTTCGTGTTGCGTTGAGTCGGCAACGATCAGGAACCACCTGACAGAGGCTTTTTTAAGCTAAACAATGATGGCTCCACTCTTGGTGACCTAAGGGTAGGGGGCATAGAAGGGTCTTTAAAAATTACTTGGGTGACCGGATCATTGATTATATGAAAGGATTTCCAACCACAACAAATAATTTAGCTGAGCTTAATGCCCTGTTTGAAGGGCTAAAGCTAGCGACCTAGCAAAACCTCACCCCATTGGTCATAAACATTGACTCACAGGAGATCATTAGAATGCTAAAATATGGTCACTTTCCTTATGACAACATTATTTGTGAATGCAGGTCTTTGATGACATAGCTTGGGAGCCCAACCATCAGCCATTAATTTAGGAAACAGAACCATATGGCAGACCTTCTAGCAAATGAAAGAGCAAAGAAACTTTTTTAATAGAACTAGATTTTTGGCAGTTCCATCGGTATTTGTCAATGATGCACTATGAATAGATATCCTAGGAACTACATTCAGTAGAAAAATATTGATATGTGATATCACTAATACTGTTGCAAATATTGTTGGCCACCTGGGCTGCCACTCTAACATGCTAGCCATGTAATTATTTTGTTAATGAAGTATCTGTTTATAAAAATAAAAAAAAAAAGTCACTTAACTATTTTTTATGCTAGAACTACTTTTAGTTATGGATCACTTGATAGATATAACATCTGCTTTTAAGGGCAGTATATCACTAATACTGTTGCAAATATTGTTGGCCACCTGGGCTGCCACTCTAACATGCTAGCCATGTAATTATTTTGTTAATGAAGTATTTGTTTATAAAAATAAAAAAAAAAGTCACTTAACTATTTTTTATGCTAGAACTACTTTTAGTTATGGATCACTTGATAGATATAACATCTGCTTTTAAGGGCAGTTGGTTGGTAGGGGGTGATTTCAATGAGGTCCTTAAAGCTAGGGACAACTATTTTTGGAATTGTATTGACAAGTGTAACTTGATAGATTTAGGGTTCAAAGATAATAAGTACACTTCGAGAAATAAAAGATACACTATGAGATAGAGCCTCGTCCCGGAAAGGTTAGAGAGATGCCTAGCCAGCAGTGACTAGATTGATTTATACCCTGAGGCTAATGTCACTCACCACCCTATGACTCACTCAAACCGCTGTTCACTTCTACTCTCCCTCCACAATGACCAAATCCACCATACTAGACCCTTTAGGTTTGAAATAATACAGTGTGGTCACCAGGACCTACCTATTATTATCCAACAATGCTTTACTAGCAATATCGCATTGCCCTCGGCTACCCTCGACTTTAAGCATCAAGCCCTCAAATGAAATAAATATGTCTTTGGTAATACATTTCATAGGAAAAAATACATCATTGCAAGGTTGGTTGGCATACAAAAATCTCCAGATTTCCCCTTCAGTGGCTTCCTCCAAAATCTAGACAACCAACTCCAAAAAAACTATTCAAACATCCTTATATGTGAGGAGGATTTCTAGAAGCTCAAAGCCAAAATTAATTGGTTGTTTGATGGGGATACTAACATTAGGTTCTTTTACACATCCACCATCAACAGAAAAAAGAGAAATAAAATTTTGTACCTTACATATGAGGTGGGAAACTGGATTCATGGACAAGAGAGGGATAAGGTCCAATCATATTTCAGGAAGATTTACACTACTAACCACACCTGCACCACCCTTACTAACACCCAAAGAACTCCTGGGTACAATTCCCTCTCAGAGGAAGCCTCTCTCAACCTTGGGGAACAACTAAGACTTAGTGAAATCACCAATTCCCTAAAATCCTTCAAAGCATCAAAGCCCCTAGCCTTGATAGCCTATACTCCATCTTCTTCCAGAAGTACTGGAACCTTGTCTCTCAACAAATTAATTCCTTCTGTACCAAAGTTCCCAGCACAAAAGTAATACCCCCTAAAGTGAATTTCACTTACCTTTATCGTATCCCAAAGTGTGCCAACGGTACCATGCTTAGGAATTAAGACCAATAGGGGTTCGCAACATAATGTATAATCTATTCACCAAAATTATTGTCAACGGACTTAAACTAAACCTTAGCAATATCATTTGTCCCAACCAGTCTAGCTTCCTCTCCAACAGGAGAGCTTCTGACAATGCTATTATTTTTTAGGAGTACATTTCCCAGTAAAACTACACGTGAGGGGGGGGGGAGTTTCAAATATGATCCTCAAAATTGACCTTGAAAAAGTCTTTAACAAGCTTGAATAGTCCGTCATTAGGAGTATCCGCGTCTTCTATAATTTTTCGTAATGTATAATCAAGCTCCTCATGTCCTGTATCACTTTGGCATCAATCTCCATCCTACTGTATGGAAACAAGACATACCCCTTCCTCCCTTCTAGGGGTATTAGATTGGGGGACCCCCTCTCCCTTTACATTTTTATAATGTATATGAATAGACTCTCCAGAAAGATTAATCATGAAGTAGACTTAACCAATTGGACACCCATAACCATCAGTAGGAATGAACCTAGAATTTACCATATCTTCTTTGCTGATGACCTCACCCTATTTGCTAGAGCCAACATGAAAAACTGTGATCCAACATTAAACTCTTTCAACTATGTCTCTGGCCAAAAGGTTAACATGATAAAGTCCAACATGAACTACTCCAAAAATACCTCAAAGGAAGACATGGACCTCTTTTCCAGCATCATAGGCATTAAGTCAAGTACCAACTTTGGTAAATACCTAGGATTCCCCATATTTCAAAAAATACCTATCCATGGGGATTTACAGTTTATTATTGACTGCATGAAATCCAAGTTGGCTAGTTGGAAAACTAGGTTCCTTAATATGGAAGGGTGTACAACCCTAGCAAAAGCTAGCATTGCCTGTATCCCCAGCCATATCATGCAAATCATCAAGCTCCCCATCTCCACATGCAATAAGATTAATAAAACCCAAAGGGATTTCATTCGGGGTATTACCACTGAGAACAGGAAAATGCACATGCTCAATTGGGATGTCATCACTAGACTAAGCCCCAAGGAGGTCTGGTTATCCAAAAAACTGAGCTAACAAGACTTGTCACTTATGCCTTGCATGGAGGTTCTTCCACAATCTTGATACATTATGGGCTAATATGCGCATTTACAAGCACTGTAAAATCACATATAAATGGGAGAAAACCTTCTACCAGAACTTGAAAATGCATTCTTAAGGGCTGGAAAATCTGCAATAAAGCGTCTAGGTGTGTAGCCAACAAAAGTAATTGGGTGAACATCCTTAGTGACATCATCCTAAATGGAGAGGATAACTAAAAGATATCCTCCATATGTAATAATGGGACCTGGAACCTATACCACATCTCCTTTCCCATTCCTGCGTTAGTATCTCTCACCATTAATAACACCCTCCTTATTCATAACTCATAGAAAGAAGATAAACTATCTAAAGACTTACTACTAATGGTATATTCTCCTTTAAGTCAGTTTACTCTCTTCTAAACCCCAAGTGGAACACACACTCTGGCCAATAGACCACTTTCAGCTGGATGTGGAAACTAGAAGCCCATAATAAGATTAGATTTTTTACTTGGTTACAAGCCCACAACATGTTGCCCACCAATAAGTATCTTCACAATACTGGCCTCCAAGTGAACCCTTCATGTTCAGTGTGCAACAGCCTAGAGAAATCCATAAATCACATTTTTTCCGATGTGTCATTGCAAAACCTTTTGGAACAACCTATGCTAATGTGCTACCAACCAATAAATGCCCCATACACTTCATGCATGACTCTTGGAATACCACTTGGACCATGCTAAGGGGCAAACAATTCAATTTGCATCCAATGGCACTTCCTTTTACCATTCAGCTTTTGGAATATTTGGCTAAACAAAAATAAGAATTTGTTTAACGAAATGAAAAGCATGTCCAAACCAATATTGTTATTTCTCAGGCTATAGAATACCACCTCCTAGCCACGAATAATCCTCAGAAGCAATGGACTACCATAAATGTCAAATGGGAACCATATGACATTGGCTTTTTTAAGCTAAAGAATGATGGCTCCTCCCTTGGTAACCTAGGGGTATGGGGTATAGAGGGGTCTTAAAAAATTATTTGGGTCACTGGATCATTGGTTACATGAAAGGCTTCCCAACCACAACAAATAATTTAGCTAAGTTCAATGCCCTGTTTGAAGGACTAAAGCTAGCGACCTAGCAAAATCTCACCCCATTGGTCATAAACATTGATTCACAAGAGATCATTAGAATGCTAAAATCATGGTCACTTGCCTTGGCAACATTATTTGTGAATGTGGGTCCTTGATAACACAGTTGGGTAGCCCAGCCATCATCCATCGGCCATTGCTTTAGGAAGCAGAACTAGGTGGCAGACCTCTTAGAAAAGGAAAGAGCAAAGAAAAAGCTTTTTTGATATAATTGAGTTTTTGTAGTTCTGCCAGTATTTATCAATGATGCACTATCGATAGACATCCTAGGAACTACGTTCAATAGAAAAATATTCATATGTGATATCACTAATACTGTTACAAATAATGTTGGCCACCTGCGCAACCACTATAACATGCTAGCTGTCACACCTCCTTTTTACCTACACCAGCAAGGGCATAAAGGAGTTTTTCCAATTAAAGGACAATCAAAACGGGATTTATTATTAAAATTTAAAGTCGCCACTTGGGAGATTTATGGTGTCTCAAGTCACCGTTTTAATCCTTAATCAAGGAAAAGTTGACTCTGTTTAACAGTCCGCGAACCAGAAATCCGAGTAAGGCATTCTGGTACCGGGGAGAAGGTATTAGGTATTTCTGAGTTTCGTGGTTCTAGCACGGTCGCTCAACTGTCATACTTGGCTTATTTATTCGATTTTAAAATATGGTTTAACCTATGTGTTTTTTTAACTTTAAACTGATTTTATTATTATTTTTAAAGAGAGTTACAACATCGTTAAAATACGTCTCGAACCACGTCACATAAATGCACCGTGGTTTTTGACACATTTGAACTTTGTTGGAATTTGGGTTTAGGTCACATAAATGTGCACCCAAATTTAGGAAAGTAATATTATTAAACACATGCCTAAAGCAACTACGCGTTTGCACTTTGCAAGGGCCATGGAATTTTCTAAATTGCATGTCTCGAATTATAAGGATCAATACATAATTAAAATGAGGGTCACACTACCTCGTTTGTATTTTAAGGCCAACCTAAAAGAATTACGATTTTTCTATTAAATATTGTCTCTAAAAGGGCCATAATAAATTGGCGTTGTTAATGAACAATGACTAAAAATTCAAATGGATTCAGTCCAATTTTACAACGCTAGTCCGTCATGGGCCTTTGTACATGCGTAAATAGAATCAAGGAGACTAAATTGAGACTCAATGGTCCCACTATGAAACTGTACGTGAAGCTTCTAATGCCTGAATTTTGGGGCAAGGCCCAAATCGTCAGAAGGCACAAGATGAATTCAGTTATATGACAGGCCCAAATTCAAGAGATACAAGGCCCAACGTTTGATCTTTTCAACTTTAAGCAAAGACTGAGGATGCAAACGAATTTAAATTAAACGACATAGGGATATCACATGTGTAAGAAAACGTGTAATTGTTTTCAACCTAATAGTGACTATCAGCATTAATCGATCTTTTACAAGGTAAATAAAATTGCAATTGTAACAACTAGCAAAACAGCAGGGGTTACAAACTTTGCAGTTCAGCTTCATATGACCACTGCAAATTGCATTATTTTTGTGCAGTCCTGATGACTAGTATACTTAAGGCTGAAATGGCCTAAAATGTTCAAATCCTAAATGACAGCCATTATTTCAAAATTAAACTGCAAGCCATATCTTAATGACATTGAGAAATGGAGCAATGTAGAAGAGCAAATTATGAGGCAGAAATCAAAGGCTTGCTCGATAGAATGTGGAGATGCCAATACAAAATATTTTCATGCTCAGTGGAAGATCAGAACCAGTCAGAATAATATTACTTCTATATACACTGATGCAGGTAAGAAGCTGACAGATCCATTGGCTGTGGAGCAGGAATTTATTGAGGTATTCAAGTCATTAATGGGTGAATGTGCTGATGAATTGCCTTGTATTAGCACTGCTATTGTTAAGGAAGGACACTGTCTGACCTTATCTCAGCAAAGGTCACTTATCCAGGATGTTACTCTAGAAGAAATCACTGAAGCTATCAAAGATATGCCTAAAGACAAAGCACCGGGTGTAGATGGCTTCCCTGTGGAGTTCTTTACTAGCAACTGGGAGATTGTCAAGGAGGATGTATATGCTGCTACAAAGGATTTCTTTACTACATGTAAGCTGCCTCACATGGTCAATACTACTGCCATTGCCCTTGTGCCTAAAGTTAAAGCTCCTAGAACAGTGAAAGATTACAGACCTATTGAATGGTGCTCTCACTAACCTTTCACTGCTAGAAGGGGTATTCGACAAGGAGATCCCATGTCACCTTACTTGTTTGTTTTGGATATGGAATACTTGAATAGGCTGCTGACTCAGTTACATAGAAATGGAGATTTCAACTTCCATCCAAGATGCAGGAAGCTGAACTGTGCCCATATTTGTTTTGCTGATAATCTTCTCCTATTCTGTCGAGCTGATATTATATCTATCCAGATTCTGCATGATGCTTTCCTTACATTCTCTGTAGCTTCTGGGCTGTATGCAAACAACACTAAGAGTGCTGTTTATCTGGCTGGGGTTCATCAGACTGTCAAAGAAGCCATACTAGAGTCTTTGGGATTCATTGAGGGTCAACTGCCTTTCAAATATTTAGGAATACCTCTCCACTCAAAGAAGCTTGACATCCACCATTACCTACCACTGATAGAGAGGATAACTGATAAAATCACCTGCTAGTTTGCCAATTTATTATCTTATGCAGGAAGGAGTCAATTGATCAAAACTGTGATATTTGGGATCCAAACTTATTGGGCACAAATATTCATCTTGCCGAAGAGAGTTCTGAAAATTATAGAAGCTGTCTGCAGATCTTATCTGTGGACTGGAAGTGCAACAATAACTAAAAGAGCTTTGGTAGCATGGGAAAGGATCTATAGACCTGTCACTGCTGGAGGTCTCAACATTATAGACATGCAGATATGTAATAAGGCAACTATCACTAAGCTACTGTGGGATTTGGCTAGGAAGAAAGATTGTTTATGTATCAAGTGGATACACTACTATTACATTAAGAACTGTAACATTGCTACAATGCCCATCCCCAAGGCAGCATCTTGGGTAGTTAGAAAGATAATAGAGAGCAGAGTTCCTCTTCTGAATAATCAACAACTGCAAGGTGATCTCATTCTTAGACTGGATGGACTGTGCAGGCTTGGCAAGTTCCATATTCAGAAACTATACCATGTAATGCTTCCTATCTTTCCTAGGGTGGAATGGAAGAATCTGCTGCTGACATCTAATGTTCTGCCTCGACATAAATTCACTGCTTGGCTTGCTGCTCAAGGTCGACTACCTACTGTCGACAGATTACTGAAGATTGGAGTGAATGTGGCTGAGAAATGTGTATTCTGTGATCAACAGGTAGAAGACTTTGCTCATCTGTTTTTTGAATGTCCAGTCACTAATCGACTGTGGCTTAGAATATGCTGTTGACTGTGGCTTAGAATATGCTGTTGGCTGGGCTATAACAGAACAATTGGTAGTTGGTATACTAAAATCCAATGGTTATGCTGCCAAGCTAGAAGTAAACTGTGGCATAAGGCTGTTGCTGCTACTGCCTTTGTGACCACAGTTGCACTCATTTGGAGAAATAGAAACTATATTAGATTTGAGGGGAAACTTTTAGAGGAAAACCAGTTCTGTCGCGAGGTTGTATTGCTCATTCATATTTGTGGCAAAAAATGTAAGCGTTGGCAAACGGGATTGCGACAACTTAACCATTACCCTTAGCCTTAGGTGTAAATTCTTGTATTAGTATAGTGTTGATCTGTAAAGTAGTGGTTAGTCCATACTACTACTATGAACTCTTCATTGTAATTTTTTTTGATATCAATGAAAGCTAACTGTTAAACTTAAAAAAAATCAAATTATTTCTGCAAATTACTACAAACCACTCATGTTAAGCTAACATACACCAAATATCATATTAAAATACAACACAAATTGGGAAGTAGACTAAATTAAAACTCGTGCTTCAATTCTTCACATATATTCGTTCTTCACATTTTCAGCTCACAAATATCAGAGTTACAACTGTGTACCTGGGATTGATGCGAAATGAAAAAAAAGAAGAAGAAAAAGAAGATAGAGTTAGCCTTAATAAACACACACGGCAGTGTTGAACAATAGGAATCAGCAAGCTCGTAAACCTAGAAACAATATCTAACAGCCCAGGACGTGTTCTAATGTAAGTAGCACGAGTAAATCACCCAAAATAACTTGAATAAACGCAAACAAACTCGAAATCACCCAGGACAATCTCTGAAACTTTAGCAATCAGTACAAAAGGAATATTTAAGCCCTTTTTATCCTTATTCAAACCAAAAACTCGAATCTGCAACTGGAACTTGAAGTTAAACTAGGAATTATAATAGAATAGAATTTTTTGGTATTTTTGTGTTGTTTTTGGTTTTTTGAAGGGGTTTTTATTATCTAGAATGAACTTTCTAACTCTAATAATTTAGATTTAGTTTTTGAATTTGAAATTCAAATTTTTCAGATTGTAAAACTTATCAATTAAGGCATTGGAGACTGCTTTATATAGGCAAAACTAAGGGCAGCCCTCAGATTTCTATTTTACCCTTTAGTCCCTCTTTTATTTTCAGTATTTTAACCATTTAGTCCCATATTTACTGACTTGTTATTCAAGTTAAACTACTAACTTTCTGAAAATCTGTTTTGAATACCGTGTAAAATGTTCTAGGGAATTCTATTCAGTTATTTGCAAGATTCTTATTATCTAAAAAGCCTATACTGCCTTGAACTTAATCTGAAATTACCAATCCTATACTAGTTGACCCCATCCCCTTTTACTAACCATGATTAACTAAATAAAGGTCTAGACTATTCAGCTATAATCAAAACAATTTCAAAAACTCTAAGATTGAATTATCAAATCCATTTGATGCTAAACATTATTGAACTATCAATTAAACAAAATTAAAAATCAATCACAAAATTGAAAAGAAGTAGGATCCTACTAATAATACTGGGCCCTGAATCAAACTAAATCGACATCAATTCTAAGAACACTAAAAACATAAACAAAAAGAATCAAGTTTAACTAAACTAATAAAAAAGTGAACAATCAAAGAACATGAACTAAACTCTAGCAAAACATTCCAACAAAATCAATCCAAACTAAAACACAAAAAAATCAAAAATACACAAACAGAATCATCAAACAAAAAATAAAAAATATAATTAAATAAAAAGTAAAAGCTCATTGATTTTGGTATTCAACTCGGCTGAATTCGAAATTCGTCTTCAAATAATATTATGTGTTTGTTATTACCAAGAACAAACACATAACACGATTTTAAAACCACTCGGACACTGGTTGACCCTGGAAATTCAAACAACCCTGACAGCACCCCTCGAACCAAGGTTCGTGCAATTCTACTTAGATTTGAAAGGTTCTGATTTGGGAAGAGGGAGGTTGGGAGAGTATAATGTGCAACTTTTACGAGGTTTGGACGAGTGAGGATTTTGGGCCGGGATTTTGATCTAAGATTCGAAGAGACTGGTTAAGATTTGAGAGGAAAGAAGTATATATATGGAACGGGGAGGTAAAGAGGAAGTTATGTTGTAAATTTCAGGGGATTTTGAGATTTGCCACCGGCGGAGGCGATTTCTGGTCGACGGCGGAGGGTGGCGGCATTAGGTTTTGTGTGTGTAAGGTGAACTGAGACGGAAAGGGATGGGGGGTATGCGTTTGGAAATTTATATATCTATGGATCCTGACTTCTAAGCCGTTGAATCATGTAACCTCGATGACTTAGATCTTATGGCTCAAAACGACGTCGTTTCACATAAATGGTGCTCGACCGTGTATTGTGTATTTTTGGGCTGGATTGGGACCGAATTTTGGTGGGTCTGGTGCTAACATTTAAAGATTGGTCCAATAAACAAAATGGCCTGATTTTGCTCTCTTTTTTCTTTTAATTCAAATCTTTTTATTTTTCTCTTTTTTCTCTTTTTTTTTTTTGATTTTTAGAACTAAACTAAGAATTTAAACCTCACAATTAATTTCAAATACCTAATTAAGATACAATTAGCATAATACCAATTTAAAAGAAATTAAGAAAACTAAAAATCAAACCAAACAAATCCAAATTTGTTATGATTTTTGTATTTCGTACAAGCCTAATAATTAATAAATCTTAAAAATATGTAAAATTCAATCATAAATGCCCATGCAACAATTTTATATTTTTTATGAATTATCATTAATAATGCACACAAAAAATACAAACAAAATACAAAAACATTTAACTAATTCCCTAAGATTCAAATAATAAAGAAAATTCTAATTTTTAAGAAATTTATAGGAATAGTTCAAGCGAGGCAAAAATCACGTGCTCACATTAGCAATGTAATTATTTGTTAATGAAGTATCTCTTTATTAAAAAAAAAATTCACTTAACTATTTTGTATCACTCTAAAGGCCACTCAACTAGATTTCTCAAACTTTTGGTGGTCAAATACCTATTGATTTCTCAAAGTCACTTCTCTCTTTTCTTAAACTCCATACCTAGTCAAATAGGTTCACAAAAATTATAACGGAGGGAATACTTTTTAATACTATATTTTTTGCAATATATTATGAACTTACCTATAAAAATAAATTTTCTTATAAAGCAAAAAAAAAAGTTTTCAGGCATATATTGAACAAAATAATTGAGCAAAATTTTTAAGTGTCTATATTATATACTATAAAAATAGCTCTATACATTCACGAAATATGTCTTTAAAAGCTTTTATTCTATCTCATTTTTAATTATGTAAATAAAATTTTGAGTTTATATTTTTATTAACAAAACTATTGGTACGAATAAATTATTTTAATTTTTTTTTTACTATACTCAATTATTTTATTCACCAATTTTAGGCGATTAAACTCTTATTTTATAAGTCAAACATAATTTTCAATATACTATATGTATTTAATTAAAAAATCTACTTAAAAGCAAGATACGCGCACAATGCACATACGTTCTAGTTAGCAAATAGTTTAAATAGAGGGGTGCAAAGATTATATTAGTTTTAGTAGCATTTAAAAGATCGGACCAAATTCACTTTGAAATAAGCAGCCCAATTACAGTTTACCAGGTCAAAGTGCAAGTGACACTGCATTAATGACAAAAATAGTCTTCTACAGTTTGCAGTTTGAGACTATAAATTATATTTAATTTTTTTAAATTTCTTAGTTGCGACTACTATGTACTTCTTCAACTAACTAATTAACTAAATTTTTTTTATCTATTTAAGATTTTCTCTCTCAAATCTACTACTATAGCACATGGAATAACCACTAATCACACCGCCCGTTCCACCGGAATCACCGGACAAACCAACCCAAATGGAGATAAAAGTATCAAAATAAAGCTATAAGGAAGCACTCCTAGATAAACAAGATTGCAATCAAGGAATCTACTATGACATAGAAAATCAGTCCACCCCAGAAGGGTGCAAAGGAAAGCACATTGAAGGCTCAATTCCTCTATCACCAGAAGACAAAGAAAGGTTATACTAGCCATGGAAATTCTCAGTTATTATCAAAATTTTCAAAAAGAAGATGTCTCACCACATACTACGCTCTAAATTAATTGAACTATGGAAACCATCCGAATAGTTAATTTTGATTGACCTAGGGTGGGACTTCTTCATAGTAAAATTTAATCTGGAGGAGAGCATGGTGAAGGCACTTCACAAAGGCCCATGGTTCATAGCTGGTCACTTTCTTTCAATCAGAAAATGAGAACCAAAGTTTGTCCCACAAGAAGCAACGCTTACTTCTACTGCCATCTGGATAAGGCTACCACAACTCTGCACAGAATTCTATGATAAAGTAATCTTAGAAAAAGTTGGGAGAAAGCTTGGAAAGCTCTTAAAAATTGATCAATATACATCATCCATATTAAGAGGGAGATATGCACGCATCTGCATTCAAGTTCCACTGGAGTCTCTAGTGGAAACTTCAGTTATCATCGGTGACCATAAACAAGTAGTTATTTACAAAGGGGAAGGAACTCTCTGTACAAGTTTTGGAAGATCAGGACACACAACATTGACATGCACTTTCAACCAAAGCCAAGCATCGGCAACCAACGACCAACGACCAACAACCTCACCATCAGAAAGACTCTAATCCAGAGGAGAGTCAACGGAAAACAGTAATATTTCAAAGGAGACGGAGATAGGGTCAACCAAAAACACATCCAAATGTGGAAGGACAGCCCCGAAGGAAGTTCACCAATAAGCAGGCGGAGACAATTCAGGTAAACAAACACAATGAGTTTCCAGGTAATCCTCCACTACCCAGAGTATTTAAATTTAACGGCCAAAACCAAATAAACACCACTCAAAAAAGAATTAATCCGAAGCAACAAGGCCCAATTAAAAAAAGATAACAGTGGCCCAAAAGGGTCAAGGCACATGCTTGACACAAATCCAACTGACATGCAAAATACGGGCTCCAAAAGGAAAGCGAGGCTCAGCCTTGATAACCCCTTTAGTACTCATCAGCCCAAAACACAAGTGGGATCCGGCCCAATTCCTGATGTCCCAATTATTACCTCTGACTTTGTGCCCAATGGGGCCATACGCATGCAACAATTAGGTCTGGAAAAATTAGGCCCCAAAACCTATGCCACCCCTATCATGTCTACGGAGAACACCTCTAATGGTGAAATCCCAAACGACAGAGATGGCAATCGAGTGCACCGCTTATAACTCCTCCCTTCAATAATCGAAAAGACCCCAAAGGTTACCTCCGTTACATCCATGATTAATAACCGGCAAAAATCCCTAGTCCCAAAACAAGGCACCCCGTCCACTTTCCAAGATGTGACACCGGAAAGCTTTATGATGGAAAATCAAACACCTTCCCATAGTCCATTTCTTTCCCATTCCAACAAAGCCAAAAAACACAAAAATGGCAAAAAACTCGACACCAGCCATCCTCACCACCCACCCACTTCCACTGGACCACCAACCGGCCTCCTAGATGGAGGTGACACTACAAGGACAGAGGATTTCCTACGACTTCTCAATCGACAACAAGAAAGTCACCTTAATAGTGCAGAACCCGGCTCACCTAGCTAGGGTCACGGTGGAAGCCTTAAACAAGGCATTGATGGCATTTGGATCTCTACTTTGGTAGTCAATGGCCAAAAACAACTGTGCAAACCCAATAATGGACCCCCAAGCCCTAAACAGTCATCTCTTCCAAAGTTATCAAACACTACCCTTCTTCTCGGACTTGATGAAGGAGGATCCTGCGGCGGAAACTTCTTTCACTCTACTCCCAAATCCAACAATCCACAAGCCTCCACCAATGAAGAAATCACCTCCACCACCACCACTGCAAAACATTCACAGAGAAATAACCACAGCTCTAGAGATCCTCAAGGAGGGCGAAGCATCGAAGGAGCTAGAACAACACTACCCAGTCACAGCCACAGACTCAATACTCCTAGATTCTGTGAGGTCGATAGAGTTCAACACCCAGGTGAGCGAAGTAATTGTGGTTTTGTGTCCCAGGGTGATGTCCAAATGTGGACTGAGCCTAGTCCTAGCACAATCCCTAGGTCGATTGAAACTGCTTCTGAACCTAACCCCTATTCTAAACCTGAAGAGGAAATCTCCCCCCCCTCCAACCCCAAGTGCCCAACATGCAAATCCTTCCGAGTCCAGATGAGGTGGAACCACCAACAACCAACCTCCCTCCTTTAATGAATTACATCATATGGAATTTTAGAAGGAAGGGGGGTAACAGAGCAAAGTTCAAAAGACACTTGGAAATGGTGAAGCTTCACAAGACGGCTATGCTAGTGCTACTTGAAACCAAAATGGATTACCAGCAAGCTCTGGCCCAAGCCCTGTATTTCAAGATGAAAATCCAATCTCAAGTGATAGGCTTATCAGGAGGCATTGTGTTCATGTGGAAGGAGGAACTGATGGTTGTGGAGGAAGTGGTCACCATTCCCCAAGGAATCCATGCTATGGTGAAGGTAAATCCTGACTACCCTCGCTGGCTTTTTTCTGCTATGTATGTGAGTAATCTGGCCTCTAGTAGACAGCTCCTATGGGATCAACTTGAAACTATAGCTAGAACCACCAGTGACAACTGGTTCATTGGAGGGGACTTCAATGAAGTCCTGAAAGCCGGAGATAAGTTTGGGGGCAACCCTATAAACATAAACCGTAGTAACCCATTTTGGAAAATGCATCAATAATTGTAACCTTATTGACTTAGGATACAAGGGTAGTAAGTACAATTGGACTAATAAAAGATACACCAGATGCAACACCATAATCCTAAAAAGGATTGATAGGTACTTTGCAAACGACGGCTGGATCAAACAACACCCTGAGGTAGTGTACTTCATGTACCTAGAACCCACTCAGGTCACTGCCCCCTAAATATCCAATTGGAAGGGCCCCCAATAAATAACCATTCTAGGCCCTTCAGGTTTGAAACAATGTGGGCTAGCCACCCAGGCTTTCCCAACATCATTAATCAAGCTTTCCAAGGAAGGCCATCCTGCCATTCCATAGATGATTTTAAAAAATTGGTTACTATCTGGAATAAGGATATTTTTGGTGACATATTCCACCAAAAAAGAGGATGCCAGAATTGATGGCATCCAAAAATCCAACAACTATCAATTCAGTACCTTTATTCAAACCTTGGAATCTAACTTGAATAATGAGCTGAACCTCATTCTTAAGAATGAGGAGGACTTCTGGAATTTTAAGTCCAAATTAGCTGGCTTCAATAAGGAGATGCTAACACAAAATTCTTCCACAGTTCTACCTTAAATATAAGAAGAAGAAGAAATAGGATCCACTCGCTAAAAAGAGACAATGGCAGCTGGATCACTGATTCCAAGGAGATTAAATCCACAATTGTAGACTAATTCATCAATCTTTATACAACATCCCTCACTCAAGCTCCCTGAGAAACCACAAGTCACACCATCATAGAACCCACTCTTCTCCAAATTCATATAACATTCATGGATAGACCTTGCCAATTGGATGAAATCAAAAAGGCTGTCTTCTCCAATAAGCCATTCAAGGCACCTGACCCAGATGTCCTTCATCCTTTCTTCTTCCAAAAGTACTGGGATATTGTAGGAGACTCTGTCAAAATTCTGTTTGAATTTCTTTAATACATCCACCATGGACAACACTATGAACCAAACCCTGGTTTGCCTAATCCCAAAAGTCTCCCAAGCATCAATGTTGAAAAGCTTCAGACTCATTGGTCTCATCAATGTTGAAAAGCTTCAGACTCATTGGTCTTTGTAACACCATTTATAAGACAATTACTAAGCTCATTATGAACAGGATCAAACCCATCCTCAAACACATCATAGGGCCTAACTAGGCAAGCTTCTTAAGTAATAGAAGAGCATGTGACAATTCCATCATTGTCCAGGAATACATAAACCAATTCAGGAAAATAAAAGGTAGAATGGGAAATACGATCCTAAAAAATGACTTGGAAAAAGCCTTTGATAGGCTAGAGTGGTCCTTCATCAGGGACACCCTGCATGCCTTCAATTTCCCAGATAAGCTAACCAATCACATCATGTCATGTGTTAGCTCATCCTCCATCTCCATCCTGGTCAATGGAGGGAAATCTGAAGCCTTCAAACCCTCAAGAGACATCAGACATGGTGACCCTATGTCACCCTGCTTATTCATTCTGTGCATGGGAAGGCTTTCTAGATCCATTGACCAAGCAGTCCACCAGAAAAACTGGGATCCCATTAGCATAAGTAGGTCGGCCTAAGATTTCACACCTTTTCTTTGATGATGACCTTACTCTCTTTGATAGAGCCAATAATAAAAACACTAGCATTTGGTTGTGAGCCCGCCTAGAGGGAGGCGCCAAGGGAAGGGCGTAGCATTAAATCTGCCTCGCCTTTCAGAGGTTTTCTACCCTTCTGTTGAGCACCAATTGGAAATCCAATATGACTTATGAAAATGTTCTTCTGTAATCACTCTCAATAAGACATCCATTCCCCTTTCAAATAAAAAGAGAACTAGACTTTTCTCTTCATCGGCGGATGTGCCGATGGATGGAGGTGGCTGCATGCTGCATCTAAGAGTTTAGTTCCATGAGACTGATCTGGCTATTCTAGAGAAATTCAACTCCCAGTCAAGTGAGAAGATAAACTTGTCCAAATCAATGGTCATATTCTCCTCTAACACCCAACAAGCCTCTTCTAAGCTTCTCTTATCCACTCTCTCCATCAAGAAATCTACTTCATTTGGGAAATACCTTGGTTTCCCCATCTCCAAAAGAAAGACATCATCAGATTTCCAGTTCATTCTTGACAATACGCACTCCAAACTTACTGGCTGGAAGTCTAAGTGCCTCAACATGATAGGGAGAAAAAAGACATCATCAGATTTCCAGTTCATTCTTGACAATATGCACTCCAAACTTACTGGCTGGAAGTCTAAGTGCCTCAACATGACAGGGAGAACAATTCTGGAAAAGTATACATTAAACATCATCCCTAGTCATGTTATGCAATATATAACCCTCCCCACCAAATTTACTAATCAAACTGATAAACTACAAAGAAACTTCATCTGGTGAACCACCCCAAAGAAAAGGAAAACCCACTTGATTAAATGGGATGTAGTGACTAAAACTAAACAAGAAGGCGGATTAGGACTTCAAAAAGCTAGCCTAAAAAACCAAGCTTCCTTGCAAACCTTGCTTGGAGATCATACAAAAACACCAACTCTCTTTGGGCTAGAGTACTGATTCCCAAATACTGCAACATGTAAAGGCCCAACCAGGGCCAGAGACAGACTAGAACACAGTACTCCCCAACTTCGAAGAGCATGTTGAAGGGCTAGGAAACCTGTAACAAAGAAAGTAGATAGGTAGTGCATAAAGGGGATAGGGTAAACTTCTTCAATGATAAATTGATTCCAAATCAGCCATCCCTGAGAGACCTAATCCAGGGTCCCCAACCTCAAAATGATATTAACATCAAGGTTAACTCTATCCTACAAATGGGCTCATGGAACACCTCAATCCTATCATTCCATCTCCCGCCACACATTCAAGACCTTCTGGGGTCTTCTTTAATCGCCATTGTGTCTACCAAGGAGGATAACCTAATCTGGAATCTCACAGCCAATGGTCTATTCTCAATCTCCACTGCCTACTCCATCCTAAACAACTCTGATTAGAACACCACTTATCCAAAAGGTGATCTCTTCAAAGGATTATGGAAGCTCCATACACCCAAAAAAATAAAAAACTTCTTGTGGCTTCTAAACCATAAAAGACTGCCAACAAGAAGTTTTCTTCATTCCATTAGGCTGGAATGCCCCTAACTGCCACTTTCGTGGGTCTGATAAAGAGGACATTGATCACATATTCTCCCAATGCCCAAATACTATACATTGTGGAACACAATTCGTAATAAAGCTACAACTGCTATTGTAGCAAGTCTTGGATTAAATAACATGTCTTGGGCAACTGTCATGGAAAAAAGTAAAGACATTAAATCCAATGATAACCTCTCCTGGAGTAATCTCTTGCCATTCTGCCTTTGGCACATTTGGTTAACTAGAAACAGTAATGTCTTTAACAACAAAAAGGATAATATCAATGTTACCAATACAATTGCAAAGACAACTGAATTTTGTGTTTTGAGAGACAGCAAGCATGCAAAACTCAAGCATCAAATGATGCTAAAATGGACTCCTCCATCAAGGGATTCATTCAAGCTAAACACAAATGGTGCGGCAAAAAAGAATCCTGGAGTAGTATGTATAGGGGCGTTTTCATAAACCACAATGGAGAATGGATTCTGGGTTTTATAGAGAACATCCCCTTTACCACAAATACAGGGGCAAAAATCAGATCTATTTCCAAAGGCCTTCAGTTGGCAGAACAACACAACTTACTGCCTCTGGAAATCAACACTAACTTTGCAGAAACAATCAATATGCTTATACATAGTAATATAACATTTGAACCTTTAAATTTTTGAATGCAAGTTATTGATTCAAAGGATGGGAAGGGTGGAGGTGAAGCATGCATACAGGGAGCAGAATAGGGTAGATGATGCCCTTGCAAATGAAGCAGCTGAAGAAAACATTTTGTGTAAATCGTTAGTCGTAGCAGTTCCTCTGGTGTTTTCCAATGATTTATTTTGGGAATACGTTCTAGAAACTGAACTACCTAAATTATTTTTAGGCTGTAATTTAATTACTATAATGCAAAACTATGCATCCATGGGGGTACTAAAGTACCCCGCCAACCGTCTAAACAATGTAAGGGTGGTAGCCTTTAGCTAACACACACACACACACAGACACACACACACACACACACACATATATATCATCTATTACACCAAAAAAACTAACTAATTAAATTAGGAGTACAGGTATTCATCAGTAGATACAATGCAACATTTACTTATTCGATTTGGTATTTTCGGTATTCAATTTCTTAAAATATTGTACCTATACCATACCTAATTACATTCGATATGGTTCGGCGTTTCTCCTTTCGATTTCGGTTATTCAGTACGGTACTTTTGGTTTATTTGGCTTGAAGATTAACTAATGCATAAAGACATAGACTATAATATTCTTAATTATGTTGGACTTGAAAACATCTTTAAAGCATTAGACTTCAAAGACTTTAAGCATTGGACTTTAAAGTATAAGAGTGTGAATTGGAAATAGAGGGAAATAAAATGGAGGAAAAATGAAAATTTGAATGAAGTGAGCTTTTGTCTTGCACTTTGTCCCTCATTGGTAGAGGGAAAACTACATTTGTGTGTATATATATAGAATCACTTCTTAAAGCTCTTAAAAGGAGTTGAAGAGAATGAACCCTCGTGCCGTCGTCGTCGCTCGCTCGGCTTCGGCTTCGGCTTCTCGGCTTCGTACTTGTCAAATGATTGATCGATAAAATTATTTTTGGACAAAATTTATTTAAATAATTATTTAATAATTAATTAAATTTCAGTTAGTTAGCCGTTGTCCGGGTGTGACCGCTTCCGGAACAGACACCTCTTCCAAAACAAACATCACACCTCTTTCAATAATTTCCTATAAATTCTGAGGAATGACTTCGTTTTTAAGGCACTGAAAACATTATAGAACTTCTTTCTTTTTGGAAATACTGCATTCTAATTCGCAGCCTCTCTCTCTCAAATTCGTAAATATGATTTTGCCCAATTTTTTGAGTTTGTTGGTATCCTGCAGTTTGTATTGCTACTGTTGCAGGAAGGTTTATTCCGTTTCATCCTGGGAGGATTTAATCCATTACCTTGGCAGCGTGTGAGGCACAAGAAAAATATGGACTCGAAATATTTTTTATTCTTTAATATTTTTCAGTTTTCTTTATTCTTCTAACATTTTCTGATTTTGTCTTTTAACACAGTAGCATTCACAAATTAATGTACTCAATGAAAACACTAAGCTCACCTGTCTGTTGAAAAAATCTTTGTCTACAAATCATCAAGTATAACTAAGAGAAAAAAGTACATAAAGGAATACATTTGATCATCAGAAATATCATGTTACTTGCTTAGAGTTAATTGTTGAAATTAGAAAATACAACAAGGACTAATCCAACATATGCAACAACAATACATGAACAATGGAGTAAGAAACATCCTAAAACCGTTGAAACATTACATTAAACTACTTGGCAACCTAGAGAGTAAGAATTAGAATATGTATCCTCTCTTATTTCTCTATTTTTGTAAAGAGGTACATGGGCTTTACTATCAACCTAAACATGAATGCCAAAGAAAAGTTTGTGTAACTTAGTATGTTAATCAATTATATCCATAATGTATATTTAGCATATATTTCGGTACATATCGATAATTTTGGTATTATTTTTGTAACTACCAAATACTAAATTATTTTAAAATTTTAAACCAAATACCAAAATATCGAATATCATACATCAATTTTTTTGATTTCAATATTTACTATATTATGCACAACCCTAATTAGGAGTAGTTATACGTATTAGTTTCTTTGAGATATTTGCTATATTAAGTCGGGTAGTGAAGCCGTTCTTTTCTAAAATTCCACAATAATGTAAAATTCAGTAGTAGTTTTTGTTCATGTTCAAAAGGAACAAGTTGGAATATCCCCAATTCATGAATTTAGGAAATACACTTGCGGTCATTAGTTTGAGATAATGGTTGGTTTTTAGTTTGAGTGGTTCAAAATTTTAAGTGCCACATATTGAAAAAGGCACAACATTTGGTGAAAAGATGCATCCCACCTTTGTTGAAAGACGTATTTTTAATATTTGAAAATGACCAATAGATAAATTTCGTATTTTTAGAGGAAAAAAGTATTTTTCAAAAAAGCATAAATAATTTTTGAGAATTAGCAAAAAAGTAGCTTCTTCCCAACAATATAAGTAGTATTAACTATTCTTCTTATCAAAAATACCCTTGACATAATATGTTATATACCAAAATAACCTTACTTATTTTAAACCTAGTATTTCTTCTTCTTTTTTTGGATAGCTTTCTAATATATAGTGATTTTAGGGGTGAGTACTTTTATATTTGTTGAAGAATTTTTAATATATTGAAATCATATTATAAGAATTAAAGTACTTTTTAAAATTTTAACATCTTACTTAAATAAAATAAAAAGATTTAATTATCGTCTTTAATAAAAAAATTTGAAATAATTTACTTACTTATAATATCAACTATTAAGTAAATCTACTCATGTTCTTATTTGTAATTTGATACTTAAAGTACTTTTTGAAAATCTCGATCAAACATAAATTATTGCTCCAAAGTATTTTTCAGAGTAATTAATCAAACGCAAAGCGTTTTTCTTCAAAAATACTTTTTTTAAAAGCACTTTTAAAAAATACTTTTCTAAAATAAATTGATTTTTTCAGTTTGACGATGCTGGAGTCATCGGCTCTTCATCTTTTCATTCTTTACAAGTGTTCTGCTCATTCAATTTAGATTTAAAAGTTGTCCATAATTTCTACTTGAACAATTAATTAATTATTTTAGCGATTAACTTGAGCTTAAATTTGAGCTTCTTGAATGAAAATTTCCGAAGTAGAAAAAACTCTAACATTGGGTTATAAGTGCTATTGTACTTATGGTGCCATGGTTAGACTTATAGTTCGTTTGACCAATTTTTTAGAAGAAAAAAAAGGAAATTACCCTATGTCTATTTAGAAATAGTTAATTCAATTGATAAAATATTATTAATATTAGCCAAAATGGTCAATTAGCTATTCGTAGCAAAAAAATATCAAATTTTTACTTTCTTTTTGAATGGGTGCTATTAGAATAGATTGGGTATATCTTAAGGAGCTTGATCTCAATTTTGGGATAATTTGGTGATGTTTTGAGGTGATTTGAATTGAAAATTCAAAATAAAAACTGAATATGAAAAATAAATGATACGTGTATCATACTGTGTATCACATATGTATCATATTCGTATCGATTGTGTATCACATGTATATCCATATATATCCGTGTGTAAGATACATGTTTGATACATGTGTCACAGAAGAATTTTTTGACATCGATTTAATTATGAATTTTAATATAAAACCAGTCCGAACCACCTCCAATGTTCCTCAAATTTTTATATTGACTTATCTATATATTTTCAATGAATTTCAACTATACCCATTAAAAAATTTCTTATTTATTTCATTTTTGGAATATTGACTAGATATTGGTAAATTGAAACATATATGTGATATTTCTGTAAGTTTCCCAAAAAGAAAAAGTGCTTTTGATAGAAGCCGAAACAGTTTTCGAGAAGTAGAAAAAGTAATTTATCCCAAGAAATATTTTTTTGAAATAATGCTTTTAAGAAAAATATGCTAGAAGACTTTTTTAGAAGTTTAGTCAAACACTTATTGTTACTCAAAAATACTTTTTATTTTAATTAGCAAAATACAAATGACTTCTTACCAAAAATATTTTTCTAAAAAGCACTCATCAAAATAAGCTGATTTTTAAAGCTTGCCAAACAAACTATTACATAGTTAGGAAGTGAAACGCGGGCATGCGCAAGTAAAACCCGTTTGGCATGAAAATTTGTTCACTTTTTTTCGAATTCTTTTTACTTTTTTTGAAAATTAATATTTGGTCATAAAATGTTTAATTTTTACTTAAAAATGAATTTTTGTTATGAAATAGAAGATTCTTACACTTCTATTTAAGGTGAATGTCTTTAATGTATTTAATTAGAGAGATTTTAGAGTTCTATTAGTGGTAGCTAAATCTTCCTCTCCCCTATAAATAGAGGTGCCCCCTACCATTGTAAATCATCCCTTGAGACCCCTCTCAACTCAATAAGAAGAACTTTCTCTACTCTTCTCTCTATTGCTATTGTTCTTGTTCTATTGTTCTTGTCTTTTGCTTTAGTTTATAACACGTTATCAGCACGAGACTCTATCGTCTCAAGTACCATTCTCGAAAATCCAAGGTATTTTCCCTCTTCCTAATTTAATTTTCGAGTATGTCTGACATTATGAAAAGAAAGTTCGTTGCCCTTGAAATTTCGGGCAAGAACTATATGACATGGGTGTTGGATGCTGAAATCCACCTAGATGCTATGGGTCTCGGAGACACCCTCAAAGATAAAGAAAAAGCATCCACCCAAGATTGTGCGAAGGCCTTGATTTTCTTGCGCCACCACCTTGACGAAGGTTTGAAGATTGAATATCTCACCGTCAAGGATCCACTCGTTTTGTGGAACAGCTTAAAGGAGAGATATGACAACCTGAAGTTGGTCACTCTGCCACAAGCACGATATGATTGGGCCCATCTGAGGCTACAGGACTTTAAGTCCGTTTCTGAATATAATTCTGCTATGTTCAGAATTACTTCTAAACTGAAGCTATGTGGAGATAACATCTCCGATTACGATATGCTTGAGAAAACGTTTACAACGTTTCATGCCTCCAATATGGTACTGCAGCAACAGTACCGAGAGAAAGGCTTTACGAAGTACTCTGAACTGATTTCTCTCTTACTAGTGGCTGAGCGAAATAATGAACTGCTCATGAGAAATCACGAAAATAGACCAACTGGGTCTACACCACTGCCTGAAGCAGATATGGTGCACTCTCATTATGCCAAACATAAAAGGGACCATGGTCATGGTCATAAGCGGGGTCAAAGCCAAGGACGTGGACAAGGAAGAAATTCCAAAGAAGTCCGTCACCCCACAAAGAGAGATAACCACCGAAAGCAGAAACGGGATCTCGAAGATCCTAAGGCAAATAGTTCAGAAACTATATGTTATCGTTGCGGTGGAAACGGGCACTGGTCTAAGACTTGCCGAATACCAAGACACTTGGTTGACCTTTATCAAGTATCTCGAAAGAGAAAACACCCTGAAACAAATTTTGTCTCTGATGACAACTTTGACTTCACCCACCTGGATGTGGCAGACTTCTTTGAGCAACCCGAGAGAAAGATAGACCACCTAATCGGTGATGGAACCATGATGAAAGAAGATGGAGCTGTTTGATTCTACTTGTATTAGTCAATGAATAAATTAATAGTCATTAGCATTAGCTCGTATTAGTTAATTCATGATATGATGTTAGTATTAGCCCTTTAGAATGTTTCAATATGCTCAAATATTTTTATTGTACAGTAGAGGTAATCGACTAACCTAAAAACTAGTCGATCGTCTAATATTTAGCAATAAAACGAACTTTTTTCCGCCAGGCCAGATATTCGAATATCAGAGTCTGATATTCGAATATCTGGGCGAGATATTCGAATATCAGAATTCCTATATTCGAATATCTGGCAAGATATTAGAATATGTGCTTAAATATTCGAATATCTAATATTTTTCGCATTAAAGTATTATTTTTTCCGCAAGGCATTATATTCGAATATTAGAATACAATATTCGAATATCCTAAATAACTGCTTCCCAAAACGCTGTTTAAACGCGAAACAAAAGAATTGAAGTTGTTTATACTTATATTTATGTATTTTTTTTTGTATGTCATACCATGGGAAATAAATTGATTGAAAGGCTCCGGAAGAGCAAATGTAACTCTGCCCAAAGGCATGACGTTTATCTTAGAGAATGCAATATTCTCCTCCAAGTCTAAGAAGAAACTTGTTGAGTTTCAAAGATGTACGCCGGAATGGCTACAATATTGAGACAATGGATGAAGATAATCTTGAATATCTCGTCCTCACTTCAAAGAATGTCTCCGGCCAAAAGAGGGTTATTGAGAAATTCCCGTCTTTATCTTGTGGCCTGTATTGGACAAGAATTAGTGCAATTAAGGCACATTCAACAGTAAATCTAAAGAATACTGAGTCCAATACATTTGTACTTTGGCATGATCGACTGGGTCACCCAGGATCAACCATGATGAGACGGATTATAGAAAGCTCATATGGGCATCCGTTAAAGAATTTCAAAATTCTTTCAAGTAATGAATATCCTTGCACTTCGTGTTATCAAGGCAAGCTGATTATCAGACCATCCCTAACAAAGGTTGGGACTGAGTCACCCCAGTTTCTGGAACGTATACAAGGGGACATTTGTGGACCTATTCACCCACCTAGTGGGTAGTTTAGGTATTTCATGGTCTTGATAGACGCATCCTGTAGATGGTCTAATGTGTGCTTGTTGCCATCACGCAACCTTGCGTTTGCAAAGTTAATGGATAATAGATGAGAATAATCTTGAATTCTTCATGAAAACGAGGCTGCCCATTTCGGTTTGGGTTCACGCCATTTTGCATGCAGCAATGCTACTTTGTCGGCTGCCCGCTTCGGCTTAGGGTCACGCCATTTCGCATGCAGCAATGCTAGTTCGTCTCTGACTGACGAATTATCACAAATATTCCCTATTGCAATTGGTTTTGGGTCATGAACCCAATATATCCCATTTAAGAAGCTTTGGATGCGCAGTATAGGTGCCTGTAGCACCGCCATCCCGCACCAAAATGGGTTTGCAAAGAAGGTTAGGAATATATGTTGAGTATGAATCGTCCTCCATTATTCGCTACCTCGAAACATTGACAGGAGATTTGTTCACTGCACTATTTGCAGACTGTCAATTTGATGAGACACTTTTCCCAAAATTAGGGGGAGAAGTCGGTGAAACCAAATGGGAAATTTTGTGGAAAAATGTATCATTATCTCATCTTGATCCATATACCTCTATTTGAAAGAAAGAGGTACAAAAGATTATCCATTTGCAAAGAATAGCAAATCAAATGCCTGACGCATTTACGGACTTGAAGAGGATAACGAAATCCCACATTCACGCGGAAAATGTTCCGATCCGTATTGAAGTCCCTATTGGACAAATATCTAGTGTCATATCCAATGAGTCAAATGCACGCCAGAAGCGTGGCAGACCATTAGGTTCCAAAGATCGAAATCCTAGAAAGAGGAAAAAGAACGATCTAAATGACACTATGAAAGAATCACATGAGGACGCTCATGATTTGATTAATTCCGAGATTCACGAAGAATCTATTGAGCCTGAGACTCTTGAAAATACGGAATGCAAGAATGTGAGGATCTCGAACCTCAGTCTGTGGTAGTACAAAATTAATTGAGAGTTCTCGAAGAGCCAATTATTACTATGTTGGAGAAACACAATTGAGTATTGTGCTGTAGTAAGTCTCAAAGAAACTTATTCAGTTTCCAAAGTACACGCGAAAGCGATTGATTATATTGAGACTATAAATAAAGGAAGGCTTTGATTCTCCTATTACTACAACTTGTAGCGGGGTAATTTGTATATGAAAAGCTACCCGCTTTGTTCTCCAGTTTGTACTACACAAACGAAAGAATGCCACAATAAAGTGGATATCTATTGGTATAAAACCCATGTCATAATAAACCCGAAGTTTATTGATAAGTGCACATGTCATGGTGTAAATTTGAAGTTTACCAATATTGATAATTTATTCAGTTGGCATTCATGTTAGCCATCTCATTTTAAGTATGATGTGCAAATTCACATAGGTGAATATTAAAGAACTAGAAAGTTCTTTACGAATACTCTTGTATCACTTGTTCTCATTAATGAACTGACCAACTAAAGAGTTCGGGTTGAAGCCCATAAATTTTGGAAATATGAAAGGTGAGTATGGGCCCATTCACCTGCCATGTATACCACATATGATGCATCTATGATATGGTTACATGCGCCATTGTTATTAACCCGCAGCCTGGCAGTGCTTGCGAGGTAAATCGCTCAGTAATCTAACTTCGAGCATAGTTTCCAGATTCTCTACTCAAGACAGTTCATCTTGATAAGTTGGTTTATATTAAAGTTGGTTTAGCAAGATAATTATTGAGTGCTGCCACTTAATAGCTAAACTGTTTCTTATGAGAACTAAGTTATATATATATCAGTTTGATATAAGTTGTATACGAGAGTATATTCTCCCCTCACAAGTGGTTCAGGGTCAGGAACCAAATAATTTCATCTTATTATTAAGGTGCTGTGTATATTGACATAATGCACAAAGATGATTTTCCAAAGTTAAGGAAACATGTTAGCTTTACTAACATGAGGGGGAGACATGATAAACACTTGAGAAAGTGTTACATGGGATGAATTTTCATTTGTATATGTATATCCCCGAATATCATGATATGAACCTGTAGTTCATAAAAGGGAAATGCAATTGCAACATATTGCAAAGCATGCTATACGCATTTGATGACTCAAAGAAAGTAACTAAATGGAAGAGATACAATTCAAGAAGAATTGATTCCATATGAAAGACATGTAGCTTTGAACCTATAGTTCATATGCTTGAAAGTATAAAGGCAAAGGTATGTATAGTCAATTTTAGATATCTTATTTGTTTAGCATGACATGAAACTTTGATATGCAGCTAAAGTCTATTATGTGAATTATATGACTTAACTTGAAAGATTTAAGTTGCTTGAAGCATATGCAAGTCTCGGTCCTGAAGTACCGCATCCTAAGTACAATTTGTGTACATATGAATCTTGCTATCACTATAAGCATGATGGCATTGAGAATGCATCTATGGAGATATTGAAGAGCTATTCCACGACATTATATGAAGATGTTCATATCTATCAAGAATGATGATTTCCAGGTGCGGAATATTTATTCAAGTCAACATGGTTGATTTATTTATCAAATATCTACCAAAGTTCGTTTTGAAGATGATGCACAAGATTGGAATGCAAATGCTCAAGGATATAAATCGATGTACTCATTAGGGGGAGTCAATGCGCGTTGCACTCTTTTTCCCTTACAAGGTTTTGTCCCACTGGGTTTTCCTTGCAAGGTTTTTAACGAGGCAACCAATAGGCGCATATTCAAACATGTGTACTCTTTCCTTACTTTAATTTTTCCCATTGGGTTTTGTTTTAAGGTTTTAACGAGGCACATCATTGAATAGACATTCAAGGGGGAGTGTTATGAAATAGAAGATTCTTACACTTCTATTTAAGGTGAATGTCTTTAATGTATTTAATTAGAGAGATTTTAGAGTTCTATTAGTGGTAGCTAAATCTTCCTCTCCCCTATAAATAGAGGTGCCCCCTACCATTGTAAATCATCCCTTGAGACCCCTCTCAACTCAATAAGAAGAACTTTCTCTACTCTTCTCTCTATTGCTATTGTTCTTGTTCTATTGTTCTTGTCTTTTGCTTTAGTTTATAACAATTTTAAAATTTTTCGAACATTTCAAAAACATCAATTAACTATCTTTTAATATTTTCATTCAGTGCTTGTAAAATTTTTAAAAAATTCAAAATAATATTCATGTCCAAACACAACTATAATTTTCAAAATCATTTTCACTTGGAAAAGTATTTCACTTTTTTTCCTTTCTGATTTTTCCGCTCACGATATTGATGGCTGCCGTTATCCCGAAAAATGGTCGCCGTTACTCTGATACAAACAATTATTACTACTCTTTGGCTGTTCTTTCATGTTCCCTCCAACCACTTACCAGCGACGTGTCAACTTCCCGATATTTCAATTTTCACATCCTCCCTTTCCCTTACCTCGCATATCCGATGACGGCTTGTAATAGCTTTCGCTGTGCAATCATGGACTCTGTAAACCCTAAGCCTGCTTTCCTACTCCAGTCTGCTCATTTCTGGTAAGGCCCACCTCGTTTACCTTTCTCTCTCCAACAATGCTTTGTTCAATTTCTACCCAGAAATCTGGTTCCAACTGGCTCGACCGGCTCCGATCATCAAAAGGCTTTTCATTTGCCGATCACCAGACTCCTAATGGATCCAATTCTGTTTCTCCGGACGCCGAAGCTCAGCTAAGAGATAATAACAATAATAATGACTGTTCAGAATCCAGCTCCGATCCAATTCGGTCCTTAAACGAACCTGCCCAAACTCCGGCAGCACCAGGTAACAGTGGTGACAACGAACAACTGTGCAATGTAGTTACAAATGTTCTCTCCGAGCTCTTTTGTATGGGAGAATCAAATAGTTTCCCTAAATTTAATTTCAAAAAGGGGTCACGCAAACAAACGAACCCTAGGTTTTGTGCTTCATCTGAAATTAACAATGCTGCATCGCCGATGAGCGATGGCAACAGTCGAGTGGAAATTAAGGAATCTCAGGTCAAGCTATTAGAACAAGGCAGTAATTTAAACGTAGCTGAAGAGGAGGATCCCACCCCAATCTGTTGGGATTTTCGCGGACAGAAGTTATGGTGATAGATACGAGCTGTGCCCCATGGAAATTTGAGAAATTGCTTTTTAGAAAGAAGAACGTGTGGAAGGTACGTGATAAGAAGAGTAAGGTGACGAGTGTGGGTAATAAGAAGAGGAAGAAACAGATGTAGTGAATGAGGATGTTGCTGGCGAGAAGAAACAGAAGATGTTAAGAGGGAATGATGGTTGTGGTTCATCTAAGGACGAAAAGGGGGGAGTATGCAAGTTTCCGGTCAATGAAGTAAGTTCAATTTAACCAATTTTGCTGCTAATGATCATGTTCTGTTATATGTTACTTGGGTTTTTTTCAGTATGATGCTTTTTATGGAATGTGATCAAATACTGACATCTATCTATGGCGTGCGTCATGTTTGTGGTGGAAGCTTTCTAATTATGTAGAGTTCTTGTTATTCTATGTTTTAGTATTGCAAGAATCAAGCTAAATCTTGCATATCTTCTCTGTTCTAGTATAGATGATTGCAGTAAATGCCCATGCAGAATGTATCTGCATATCAATTCAACTTATATTGCTTTGACTGCCCAACTAAATGATGGCTATTGATATTCTCGTACAATCTTTGGCCTACATCATGAGCACAGAAAGGAATTTTGCTGTCTTCCTGTGACATATTTGATCATGGTTTTCACTTCTCACGTGCACTTTGAATTAGAAAGTAGATCACAATAGGATATATGAGCACTTATAATTATACTAAGCTAGCAAGTCCTTGGTTATTCTGTTGCTTGCTTATCAGCCTAAGTATTGAAAAGGATTGTCTCGCCATCACAATGTTATTTAATCATGTGTTAAAGTTTACCATATGCTGGTGGTACTTTCTGATGACTGATGCACACCACATTTCCTTTAAAAGAAGCCTTGATTTTGAGTGCCTAACCTGCTATTGATGTGTAACTGGATTAGCCTTTTCTAGTTCTTATATGGATTCTGGCTCTGTTGCAAGTGAGAGCTCTGATCATGTATCTTGTACTACTTGTTAGCCTTCAATTCAAAATGACAATGGAGTTGTTATGCTGCTATTTCTAGGTCATATGTATCATCCACCATACTTCATGTTTTGTTCAAGAAGTTCCCCATACTAATGGGTTGGATCTCTCTATCTTCTCATAAAAAAAGGTGTTGGAGCTCTCCTCTCTGATGTTTATGGTAGCTTTTCTTGGTTTTCCTCTTCCCATATTGTGGGGTTGAAGATGTTCCTAGTTCCTAGATATGTGGTCCACCAAATTCAAAATTTTCCTTTTTATGTCAGAAAACGGTACTATGCACTTCTTTTCCTTTTGTGAACCACGTATAGTTATTTCTGACAATCTTTCTAATAATGACCATATTTGGTAATTACAGTCAAGTTTTCCTTCTTGAACATGGAATTATTTCAGTCTAATCTGTAGTCTGTTTCTTCAGCATCTGATGTATAGTTGAAGCTGTTTCATCCCGTTTGGAAGTCTATTCTTTCTGTGACCAAACTCCATTATATCGGAAGATCTGAAGTTTTTTTTTTGGGTTGAAATATGCGATAGGGTAAGATGCACTAAGATGAAAAATATTGTGTAATTTGGCAATCAACAATGTTTTCGCGGCATTGCTGGGACTCAAGTGCCAAAGAATTTTGCTGACATTGAGAAAGAACAACCTAGGTTGTTTTAGATAAATTTTTTATATTTTTTGACTTTTCTTTTCTTAATTCATTTTTTAAGAAACTAGATCTCATGAAATAAATGACAAACTAAAATGATGTGGCATATAGTATTGTCCTTAAATATCAGTGATAGTGTGTGCACAACATTAGAATTTGGACTTTCTCGTTTATTATATATCCTATCATACCAACAAGAACAACAACAATCCAGTATAATTCCACTTTAGTGGGGTTTGGGGAGGGTAGTTTGTACGCAGACCTTACCCCTACCTTTGGGTAGAGAGGTTGTTTCCAAATAGACCCCCGGCATCCTTCCCTCCAAGAACTTCCCATCTTGCTCTTGGGGAGACTCGAACTCACAACCTCTCGGTTGGAAGTGGGGGTTGCTTACCATCAGAGCAACCGCTCTTGTCATTCCTATCATACCATACATCTAAATAGATAACTTCAGCGCATGGGTTTATGATGAAACATTTTCATCTTTCTTTTTTGTTCCTACTTATATGGTTGCTTTTCTCTCATTTTGCTTTAATAGAACTTCTTTTTCAAGTTTATGAAGATTTTTAAGTTTTTAAATTCCTTTCTTATTTTGGTATGTAAAACTAATTTCTTGTCATAAAAAAAGAGACATAGGTCTCCAATATGTTGTTATTAATGTTGAAAGCGGGGAAAGTGGTATTGGTTTCAAATATAATAAATTTAAGTTCCCAAATTGCCGTTAAGTACCATTAGAATATTCAACTTAATGCGTCATAGTGAGTTAGTCCATTTTGGTCTAATCCCTTTAAGATCTAATCCTGACTCGAAAAATCAACGTGATGTTTCCATGTCCTAATCCAAATTTATTGCATTAGAGTGCATTTTTCAAATAAACATTCTTAATTTTTTCTTTTCTTTTTAAATTAGGAAATCAACATTCTTTTACTAATCATATATGAATAAATGTGCAACTTGAGTACAATAATAGAAAAGAAATAAGGATTTAGGTACTCTTGAAATAGAGAGCACCTGTCATATACGAAGATGATATATTAAACATTTGACTAAGTAAAATGAGGGCAATACCATAAGGCTTCTTTATCAACAAAATTCTAGAGGTTAATCCACCAAATATGTGTATTTGATTTCTAAAAGTATGCATTACCACACCCAACATTGAGATCTACTACCCTCTAATTACGTATCAGGCTATTTGCTTTTAATCTAAAAGTCCATCAAAAAACTTCGGATTGTTACCAATATCACGACTTCAAGTAAATATATTGCATCATCACGCAGAGCCATTTCCATAAAGTTGGGAGGAATTTTCAGTATTTATTTAGCATATGATCAATTGGATTTACTCGATCCCACTTGTCCCTACAAAATAGTGCACATGCATTTGTTGCAAACTTGAAAAGTTAGGAGAAGCAAAAGACTTATCAAGTCAGTTTCTTTGACATTTCAGGTAATTGTGATGACGAGCCGAAATTCATTTAATTGTATGTTTTAGTGCAAAGCTCATTGTACATATTCCCTTACTTGCCAATACCATGCAGCTATGTCACATGAATCCAACTTTCTCTCAAATATCTTGAGCGAGCCGTTGAATTATTCGTGTCCTCTTCCTATATAATTTTAAAGGTTGCATCAACTTTTCAATATCTCCTGCAGCAACTTTTGTAGCAAACACTGCATTTGGATAGAGAGTAAAAGTATGATAGGACTCTGCCAACCTATATGTGCCTTACAAGTGTTTGTTGGAAACTAGGAAATGAAATCCAACAAATATCTTCGGGAAGCTAAAACTTACATAATTCACATATTCTTTTAAATAATAGTTAGTATTCTCATATGCAAAACATAGAGACTTTACTATTGAGAGTCATTACACCAACTTTAAGACTCAAATAACTATGTTGCTTTCGTGCTTCTTCAGGAGTATCTAATAGCTTCATTTCTCGTCAACAAGAAACCCGAAGCACATAAAAAAGGGGTGCACTAACATTCTTTAAGTTTTATAAAAATGGTGCATTTTAGTCCAACTAAACTATTTTTTCTATATTGAACGGAGTCACTCTGCAACAACAACAAATCTAACTTGATCCCATACGTGGGATTTGGGGAGGGTAGTGTGTACGCAGCCTTACCCCTACCCTATAAAGGCAGTCACTCTGCCACTACAAAAGATCTAAACAAAAGAATAGAAATCCTCGACCCTTGAAAACACACCGGAATCAAAAAGCAGAAAAATGAAGCAATGTGATCAAGAAAATAGCCTATGAAGAAGAATAAGCTCAATCAATAAGGTAATTCTAAGCCGGAGAGAAGATCTTCAAGAACAAGTGCGCATAGGGGCCGCATTGTCAAAAGAGGCTTTGGTGACAAGCAAGTACCTAATTTAGCCTGGGCAGTTGGAATAGAATCTAGTAAAAGTTCAGGTTACTTCTACTCTGCTGCAAATAAGAAAATGGGGATAATTCTAGAAAAGAAGTTATGAGTGCTCAACCTTGAAGTATATTCGTGGAACAAAAATGGTTTTGCCCCGGGTGAAAGAAGCCAAAGGAGCGTGCTGATAAAATAACTTATCTCAAGGAACCAACTCATGAAGATTTCCTTGGTACAAGCACCAAAAATACACACCATAATAGCACCAATCCAGAAAAATATGAGCATTGTAGAAAGCTTGTGAAAACAAGACATGATTAGCTTAGAATTCTCAGTTTTTTTGTGTTTCGGGTTGCTTGTTGACGAGAAGTGAAATGGCATATGCTCCTAAAGAAATATGAGAGCAACTTAGTTATTTGAGTCTTAAATTTGGTGTAATGGTTTTGTTTTGGTGAAGTCTTGGGGTTCATTTGATAATACTATTATTTGAAAGAAAATGTACTGGAGGCTTTAGTTTTTCAAAGATGTTTGTTGTATATCGATTCCTACTAACACTTGTAGAGCATATTTAGGTTGGCAGAGTCCTCCCGGAGTTTTTCACATTCTGTCCAAATGCAATGGTTTGTAGAGGATATTGAAAAGTTGATACAACCTTTAAGATTATATAGGAAAATAATACAAATAATTTAGTGACCCTCTCAAGTATATTTGGGAGAAAGTTGTACTCATGTGACAGACTACATGGTATTGGCAAACAAGAGAACATGTACAATGAGATTTGCACTAAAACATACAATTATATAGATTTGAGCTCGTCATCACAATTACTTTTAATGTCAGAGAAACTAACTTGATAAGTCTTTTGCTTCTATTAACTTTTCAAGTATGCAGTTGATGCATATGCAATAATTTGTATGGATAAGTGAGATTGAGTAAATCCAGCTGATCATATGCTAAATAAATATTAAAAAATCCTCCATGAACTTTATGAAAATGACTCTACCCATGCGTGCAATATATTTACTTGATATCCTAAGATTGACATAATTTTGAGGTTATTTCATGACTTTTAAGTTAATAACAAATAGTCCGATATATAGTTACAGGGAAGTAGATATCAATAGTGGGTGTTATTATGCATATTTTAGGGGCCAGCTACATATTTTTGGGGGATGAATCTTCAGAATATTTTTTGGTATAGAAGCCTTATGGTACCGTCCTCATTTTATTTAGCCGATTGTTTAATATATCATCTCTGCATATAACATGTGCTCCCTTTATTTCAAGAGTATCTAAATCCTTATTTTCTTTTTATTAATATTGTTTTGCATGCTCTTTTTCTTATTCGACTCAAGTTGCAAATTTATTCATACAGTAATTAATAAAATTTGTTGATTTCCTTATTAGAAAAGAAAAGAATGCTGATATGAAAGTTGCACTCTGATAAAATTATATGAAATTTTGTAATAGAACACAGAAACATTACATTAATTTTTTGAGTTAGGATTATGTCTTAACAAGTTGAGATCAAAGTAGATTGACTCATCATGATGCATTAAGTTAAATATTCTTGTAGTACTTTACAATATTTGATAACTTAGATATTAACTATATCTATATTATATATGAAAGAACAACTTTCATATATGCACCACTGCCACCTTCCGTATTGTCAACATTGATAATAACATAGTCAAACTGGAGATCTAATATCTCGCTTTTTATGACAAGAAATCAAAAAAGGATGGAATTTAAAAATCTTTATAAAATTAAATTAAGAGAAGTTCAAGTAAAGCAAAAAATAAGAGAACAAAAACTATACGAGCACGAATAAGAAGAAAAATATAAGATGAAGATGCCTCGTGATTAATTCATGCGTTGAGCTTGAACTTACCTATTTAGAGCTATGACGTGATGGGATATATAATCAATAAGAAAGTCCAAATTCTGATACAGTGAACAACTTTCACCGATATTTTGAAGAACTATACAATATAACACGTCATTTTAGTTTGTTGTTTATTTGACAAGATCTAGTTATCTCTTTAAATCACATGTTGAAAGATCAATAAGAAAAGACAAGTCAATAAAGGAAATCACAAATACCTAATACAACCTAGGTTGTTCTTTCTTAATGCCGCCAAAACATTGTTGATTGCCAAAATACCATATCTTTTTCTGGAGTTCTTTTTTTTTTTTTGGATGACCAAACTCTACAGACAAATTATTGTCAAATTGATGGAATCTGGTTTCTAAGATGCTCTGCTAGAAATTTGTGGGATCCTTTCTTTAATTCTCATTGAAATGGCTGGAGGTATCTTATTTCACAGTTCCTACTTCCTTCCTATATTTATGCAGATGCTAAGTTTAGTAAGAACACTGCGGGTCTCAAGTAGTGATTTCACTTTTTCCCGAGATATATTTGCTTAATAGTACTCCTACTTTTCAACCCAATCTTTTCACTGTTTACTTGCATAGTGGAAGTTATATACATACATAAAATACAACAGACAGAATTTCATGTTTATGTGTCTACATAAAATAATAATAAGTAAACATCTATTCTAACTTGTTAATTTTTTGAATTTCACATGCATAAAGGAATCAGAATCCAATAGATCTTTTCTGTGCATTTAAGTGGAGAAGGGTTGATTAAGTGTAGATATTAGGCAATCTTGCTGGACCTGGTACCTAGTGCTATTCGGTAGCTGGTTTGGTTCTTAACGTAAGAATATTATTTCAATCATTTTTTAAGTTGTCTTGACTTGTATTGTCTTATGCAGGAGCTTTGGTTTAATGATATATTGGAAGAAACTTGTAGAAGGACATCTGATTCTGTTGGCAAGCCTTCCAAAAAGAAACAAAGGAACTTGTAAGAATTGCTGAAGTTTTAATTTTTATCTTGCTTCTTGCTTTTTTGAGTGTGTGACCCAAACTTTGAGGTCTGATAAATTTCCTTTATTGGGTTTCACAGAAAATTAAAGAGGGCATCTTCGTCAGTTGTTCTAATTAAGAGCATCCCAACAAGTAAGAAAAATGGAACAGGCATTGCTAAGAATTGTCTGAAGCCATCTCATCGACATTACAAGGCTCAATAATCAACTAAACACACTTGTGGCACTGTAAATTTATTTGTTCCTTGCTATCTGGAGTAATGTAGCATGACTTCGAGAAACAAATAATCCACTATATAATGTGCAGAATGGAGCTGGAACAATTATACGAGTACCAGTGCAGAGAATTTGAACAATTCTTTATTGATGTAACGCCTTGTTCTGCTTATTAGGATGCAGACATTCTAGCTATCATGTAAATTGCTTCATTGCTCAAGTCGAATTATTTCAATGTATTTTCTAAAAAATATCATTTTTTTCTGGAGATGGGAAGCAGCTGATAAGTGCTACTATTAAATATTTGCAATTCTGCCAGATGAATATGTTTTAGGGCGAATCCAGTTAAGTGCCAGCCGAAGCTTCCCCTTTTTTGCTATGTACCAGGTTTCTTTTTCTTCAATTTCTCCCTGCTTTAGAAAATACTATTAAATAATTAATAACCTATTTCGTGCGACGAAAAAGCTTGGGGATAAAATGGTGGAAAACCACACTTTGGTCCAGGGAGGTTGGTTTATGGCAATTTTCATAAAAGATCGGTAAAAGAAAACACAGAAAAGCCGTAAATAAAACACAGGAGCTTTTATAGTGTCATTTTATATTCAAATTAAAATTTACCATAGGAGATCATACCTCCTTTTCTTGGTTCTGATTTTACTATAAATAAGTTAAGTTAATTATATTCTTGTATGTTTTTCTTTTTCTTTGTTGGTCCTCCTTGTTTTAACCTTAGTAGATTAAGTTAGTATTTGGCTCATACTCTAGGAAATATTACTCAGTATTTCTCGAGTTCGTTTAGTAATTCACTATCTTATAGACATTTCTTTTACGTCAATATATACTTTATCGGAGGTCCGTGTAAAATTGTTTGAAATTAACGGGCTTTGGCGCGCCAGTACATACGCCCCATGATAAAAATAACCCGTTTCCAGTTGGAGACCGACACTTAAGGAGCCACAGCGTAATCCTCTTTCTATGTGGGCTATAGCTTGAACTAACTTCATCTTCTTCTACCTTATCGCCAAGCAACAGTTTCAGTGTTGCTTCCTTTGCCATGTCGACACCAACCAAATCTTTCCCACTTTCACCTTCTCCTTCCTGCTTCTCTCGGGCTTTATCTTCCCCTATACGAACTCTCTTTCCTTCAGCTTTGCTCCCTTCTCAGAAGCTCACATTTGCCGCTAACACTTCACAGAAACAAGATAAACTACCTTTACACTTTTTGGGTCCTGAAGATTCCAAGATTTTACTGCTCCAATGCAACGCCCTCGCCGTCAACGACAGCTCTACCAATTCTTTCGTTGATTCGGGTGAGTTTCTCTCTCTCTGAGTTCAAATTTCAAACACCTCATGTGCTTATACGATTTGTGCATTTCTTTAACTGCGGATGATACTCTATTTTTCTCAGGGGTGATGCTATATTCACTCTTTCAAGAAATTGGATTCAATGAGAGAGACACTGAAGCCCTTTTGGACGCCCACCCTGTAGTCAAACTCACGCCCTTCCAATCCATACGTACCCGAATTCATTCTTTGCAGTCCCTTGGTGTCAGCGGCCTTGCTCTTTCACGATTGATCGTGAAAAGACCGGATGTTTTAACAGCTCAGGAAATTGATGCCTTCGTTTGTTTTCTTCTCAATGATGAACTGGAATTGGCAGGAAAGATCAAACCTTCACAAATTGAACATCTTTTTAACTCAACAGAACCTCGGTTTCTTGCAGGATTTGAAGCAAAGGTTAGATTGTTACTCCAACTTGGGATGCCCCAAGAAAAGATTGTTCACGTTCTCAACAATGCCAACTTAACCAAGGCTTTTTGTCTCAAATCATTTGAAGATGTAGAAAGATTGCTCACTTTCTTGAACCGTTTTGGTGGTGTTGATTTGATTCTTCGTCGTCCAGCGCTTCTCAATTATGACCTTGATGCGCAGTTGATTCCCAGGATAGGGTTCCTATTCGAGCTGAGTGGAGGTGATGAAGCTGGAACAGCAACCGTTTTGCGTAAGTTGCCATTTGTTGTAGCATACAGTGTTGACCACTTAAAAGATCATGTAGAGTTCTTCAAATCATTCGCTGGATTAAGTGAGGGGGAGATTTTTCGAATTGTTCTAGTTTATCCCAATATGTTTAGCGCCAGCAGGAAAAGGAAATTGCATCCTCGAATTGATTTTCTTAAGCAATGTGGGTTGAGTTCACATGATATATTCAGGTTCTTAATAAAAGCCCCTTTGTTTCTAAGTCTGTCATTTGAGGGCAATCTTGCTTACAAGCTGGTCTTTTTGGTGAAGATTGGATATAAGAATAATACCAAGGAATTGGCAATGGCAATGGGAGCTGTTACCAGGACTAGCTGCAAAAATATGCAAGAGCTTATTGGGGTATTTTTGAACTACGGCTTGACTTTTGATGACATTCTGGAGATGAGCATGAAGCATCCGCAGGTATTACAGTACAATCATGAGTCATTGGAGGAGAAGTTGGACTACTTGGTTGAGGAGATGGGTCGTGAAGTTGGGGAACTATTGGCTTTTCCTGCATTTCTTGGGTACAAGCTTGACGGAAGGATTAAACACAGGTACGAGGAGAAGAAAAAAATCTTAGGTGAAGGCATGTCGCTTAATAAACTCCTGAGTGTATCTGCAGCAAGATTCTCAACAAAAAGCAAGAGGAAGCAACGAGTTCCTGCCATTAATCGCCTCAATGAGAGTGATGACTGATTGAAATGAGTTATGGTACATATTTGTTGTCCTAATCATGTGAAAACCTGTATTAAATGTTAAACCCAAGGGTTTGATGGTTCCGCTAGATCAATTCATTTTTGAGGATTCCCGGTTTTGCTTTCTTTGCCTAAGTGCCGAATGTGCCTGTAGACATATTTGCAGGGGAATGGAAGAACTTATGGACAACACCGTCTTTCAATTGCTGAGCACTGAATGATGGGCTAGTGGTGTTCTACATGGCTGAGTGAGGACATGATTTTAACTTTTAGGTTGTCTTTCTATAATAGATATGTGACCGTCCTTGCGTTATTGGTGAACTCAGTGCTCTTTATGAACTAGTGATCATAATTTAGTGCAAGTGTTCAATACAACTTTGTATCACAACTGAAAATTGACAGCAGACTGAAACTGCTGTTTCTGTTGAAGATGTACAACAGAGCTACTGCTGAAAAGCTAATGCACTTTGATATCGACACTCTTTAAATGTAAATCAGTAATATATATTGCAAATTTCTGAACTATCTGATGCCTATATTTCCTCTTATAAATTAGTGCATATTTGCGTTTTGAATACAAATTATAGAGTTATACTAGGAAAATAATGACGTAATGGGTGTTGTTTTGAATTTTGTCTTCATTTAGGTGTATTTGTTTTCTGTGATTTGATCCATGCAAATTGAGTTGCTTCCCTGAGTCCTACTGTTCTTTCTGATTTTGAACTGATGCATAAGATTCGATAATGCCTTGACTATATAGATCATATTATTTTGCTGGAGACACAATAACTTTGTGGATTTGTTGCAGAATTGCTGTGGCTATAAACCATGGATTCATATCTGATTCTCATCAAATGGGCTTATCTCAAGCTTGTCAGAAACATCATATTACTGTGGCCCTTAAGGTGGGTTTTCCTCTCTTTTTTGTTTGGGTCTACTTTAATGTTGGCGCTTGGATTTTCACATTCATATGAAGTTCGAGACTCATTTCTCATCAATGAAGTCTTACCCTCCGGGCCTCTCCAGAGTCATATATTTTGATGTCCATATCTGAGATTTCATTTAAGATGTTCAGTAAATTCATTTCCACCAAAAGTTGCTTCTGTTTCTGAAGTCATTTATGAAGTTGACTTATATATCAATTCAATTTCTTTTGCGACATCTTGAACACATATTGACATCTGTGCTGTGCATTGTTCAGTGTCTTCTTTATTAGCACCTTCTTTTAAATATTAATCTGGTCAAAGAAAACCAGTTGTAAGAATTGTGGCAGTGCATGAAACCAGTTTTTTAACGTTGTATATGAAGACCTGACTAGTCTTGGTATTTCTTTTGAAGAAATTCTACTCAGCTGATTTCTGTTTCTTCAAATTGATTAACTTCCACAACACATATAAACTTAGTTGCTCTCTTTGGATGGCCCTCTGTGCCTGAATTGAAAATCAGAGCATCCTAGAACGACAGCAACATTTAGAAGTCTTGCTATTAACTTTTGTATGTACTAACTGCTTGATTCTGGAATACCTTGGTTATGAGTTGCAACAACTAAGTTAAGCGAGTACAGTAGAGAGTCGTTTAGTAAAGAGCAAGTGTGAAAGGAATTATGCACTTCTTTTGTGTCTATGACCGTCTGTCTATTCAGCAGTGAAATTGAGGATTCTGTCAGTCTGAAAATTTAGTTTATCTGTAATTCTATTTAGTCCGTGTTGACTTCTAACTAATTACAAAGATTAAAGGAAACACTGCTGAAGTTTTATTGGTGATTTCTTAAACTCTCAAACAGCCAATTTCTGGATGAACACGAAGTTGGTATGTTTTCCTCTTTCTATAAAGCGATCTTGCACATCCTTCCTTTTCCCTTGAATAAATGAATGAGCAGTTTTGCAGAAGCTTTCATTAATATTAAAACTATATAGTATTAGCTGCCGCTGGGACAACCTTTTTAGTTTTCATGACTAAGTCACTCAGTCTTGTTGGCTGTACCAGTCTTTTAGATCTCTTTTTTTTTTTGGATAATATTGGTGTCAGGGTCACTTTACACACACCTCGGCTATTTCACAGTATACTTGCATCCTTTTGTTAGTACATGTACCGGGTAGCTCTATCCATTAAGGCTTAGATAGATGGGAAGAGTCATATAGTTCTTTTTTCTGGTCTCGCATGGTCCCAATGGCTACACCTTCAGTTAAATGGCTTTTAGATCCTTTACAAGTTGAATTGTAATAAATTTCTGATTCTTGCCATAATTTGGTCTCAACCGTAGTAAGATGTGCAAAACTTCTGCTTTCTTAAACTTATAGTAACTGTTTATTTTCAGTTTCACAACATCTTTTCCTCCTCCATTCCTGATGTTTTATACTGCCCGGTTTTTTTTCAAAGACTGGCCCTTTCATCTGGTTTGGTCTTTTAATTGAATAGCATCCTTTTCATAACAAGGACTGTAGAATTTGTGACATAAATTCCCAAGGCTCATCTTTATGAGAATGATATTATTTGACTCGGTATGTAGACATAGTCATGTGACATACAGTTTTAGATGGCTCTGGGCTGAAGGCTCCCATATACAGTTTTATAATGTGAAAATGAAAATGGTAGCTCCAGTGGATAGCCCCAGTGGCTTGTTCCCACTGAATCTTATGGAGCTGTTGATACTCACAATTGATATGGTAAAAGGGTAACAATGAAAATTAAAGTTCAACATTTTTACTGTTCTTGTATGTGTATTCTCGCCTCAATATACTTGATAGTGGATATACACACTTGGGTATTTCCATTTTAGCTAGCTGCTTGAAGCTTCTGGTTTGCATACCTCTGTTTTTTTTCTTCATATCCAAATCATATAGTTTTAGAGTCAGTATTGGGGTTATAGGTGTATAAACATGAAGCAAGACCTACTCCCTCCCATCCTAACAATAATTGAAGAGAGGTATGCCCATCCGGTGGGTTGATTCCTTTGTCTTTTCCATCTTGTACCCGTACTGTGTCAGAAAATCTTTGGCTTCTATCCCTCTTCGCAATGCATTTTAAGGGCTAAGACTTTCTCTCGGCATCTTTTTGAATTCACTCTGCGTGGGCTTTATAAGGAGTATGTGGATGTAAGAAATTCAACTTGGTGGGAAACTTGGATCCATTAAGGAACGTTGGACATGTTTTAACAGAAAGCTGGGAATCCAGTTCAGGAGAAATGGACAATCGATGCAATGAGCCACCCAGCGTTTGGCCATATTGAAAAATTTGATTTAGGTGAAGTATGGTTTGAAGATAAAAATGTGTTCGGACATATGTTTTCAAAACATATTTTCCAACTTTATTTTGGAAAAACATGCTAAAAATTTCCAAGTTTTGGGATTTTAGCCCAATTCAGCTCAATAGCTGATTTTGGGATTTGAAATTTGCGATTTGGGATTTTGACCAAAATATAGGTAAAATTTATGGCCAAACACGAGTTTTGAAAATAAATCTCAAATTTATTTTGGCAAAGCTCATAGCCAAACGGGGCCTTAATATCAGGTAAACTTTGTTACTAGTGCTTGTTTTGGTCCAAAATATAACAACAGAGTACTATATAACTGGAGATTTTGGTCAAGCAAAGTTTTATGCGGTGTTTGCCCAATTAACGGGCTCAAGAGACGGGAATTGCATTTTACGGATAGAGGTAATGAGTGTATATTACTTTTTGTAGATATGAGTAATGAAAACAATCCAAAGTAATGAAAATTGTCCAAAGTAAAAATACAGCAATTCAGCGTGTACTACTTTCTATGGATATAAATAATAATTGTCTATTATAGTACTTCTTATGGACATAAGTAATATATAATAATAATTCATTATGAAAACAAAGGGATCATGGGGGTTAAAGAATCGAATGAGCAGAGAGTGTTATAGCTTGTTTGGCCAAAGTTTATTGTTGGCCAAAAATGTCTTTTTTTTTTTTGTCAAAAGCACTTTTGATCAAAAATTGAGGTGTTTGGCCAAGCTTCTGGAAGGAAAAAAATGCTTTTGAGGAGAAGCAGAAGCAGTTTTGGAGAAGCAGAAAAAAGTAGCTTCTCTCCAAAAGCACTTTTTTGAGAAGTACTTTTGAGAAAAATAACTTAGAAGCAGTTTTTTTAAGCTTGACCAAACACTAATTGTTGCTCAGAAATGCTTTTCAAACTAATTAGCCAAACACAAACTGCTTCTTACCAAAAGTACTTTTGAGAAAAGCACTTCTCAAAATAAGGTGATTTTTACAGCTTGGTCAAACGGGCTATTAGTGTGCTGGAAGAAGAAGAAGAAGACTGAAGAAGTCGCTGACATACATTCATGGGACGTTTCGCTTCATTATCCGCATTCAGACGACGTCTGAGGGGTTACCAGACCCTGTTATTCTCGACAAAAGTTTTAAATATATGTGTATATATATTGAAAATTGTTATATATCAAAAGTCCCCTGAGATGGGATTGTCTGTTCATGTGGTCCCGCCACATTCAATTTCTGGATCTGCCTCTGGATGATCTTATAGGTCCCCACCTGTAACGACCCGACCGGCCGTTTTGAGAAATTAAGCTCTGTTCAGCGGCATAAGGTTTGGAGCAGCTTCAGAACATGAGTATCGACTTGCGTGCATGGTGGAATTAAGTTTTCGGATGGTTTGAGTCAATTTTAGAGAAGAAACCTTATTGTGGAAGTTAGAATGGTAAAACTTCGACCGGAACTGGACTTTTGGGTAAACGACCCCGGAATAGGTCGTGTATGATCTCAATAGCTTCATATGGTGATTTTTGACTTAGGCGCGCGTCCGAATTCAGATTTGGAGGTCCGTAGAGTAAATTGAGGCATTTCGACGAAAGTTGAAGTTGGAAAATGAAGAAGTTTGACCTACAGATGACTTTTGGGGAATTTGGGTCGGAATGCAATTCCTAGAGTTGGAACATATCCATTGTGTCATTTTGGACTTGTCTGCAAAATTTGGCGTCATTCCGAGTCGAATTGATAGGTTTTGGCATGAGATTCGTTATTTGAAGAATTGAAAGTTCATAAGCTTGATTTTTGGTTCGATTCGTCGTTTCAATGTTGTGTTATGTGATTTGAAGCTTCGAGCGAGTCCGTGTTAGGTTTTATGACTTGTGCGAGTGATTAGCAGGTTTTCCGGGGGCCTCGGGTGAGTTGTGTATGGGCTACAGACCCTTTTCTTCTATTTTTGAATTGTTGTACCTGCTGCTTCTAATATCCTTCTACACGATCGCGAAGAGTCTCCCGTGATCGCGGTGCTCTGTGTATTCCTTCACCGCGTTCGCATCAATCTTCCCGCGATCATGAAGGTCTAATGGTCTTTACTTCGCGATTGCTTCCCTGATTCCGCGTTCGCATAGACCAACCACTGGACCCCCCATATTTCCTTCAACGCGTTCGCATCGGTGCTTCCGCGATCGTGAAGCACCGCATATTCCTTCACCGCGATCGCGTCCACATAATCGCGTTCGCATAGAACATTTCTGAGCCAATCAATATTTCCTCTACGCGATTGCATCCCTTGTTCCGCGATCGCGATGCACAAATAACTGGGCAGACATATTTAATTCCCAAATTCGAGGGTTTCACCATTTATTCACATTTTGACTTCTAGAGCTCGGTTCTTGGCGATTTTTAAAGGGATTTTCAGCTGGGCAATTTGGGTATGTGTTTCACTCGATTTAGGCCAACTTCTATGAATCTCCTCTTAATTTCATCTTTAAATTTCAGTTTATGAATATAAAAATGGGTAGAACTTCATAGACCGAATTATTGGATTTTTAGGGAGTGTTTGACCTCCGATTTGATGATATTTTTATATGGTTAGATTCGTGAGAGAACGAGGGTTCTAAAAATGTTAAATTCATCCGGTTCCGAGACGTTGGCCCAAGGTTCGTTTTGGTCATTTTACCTAATTTCGCGCTTTAGCTTTGATTAAATTATAGAATTAGTTGCTTGAGTTATTATTTACTATGTCTGATTTAATTGAATAGATTTGGGCCATCTGGAGTTGAGTACTCGTGGCAAGAACATGATTGCTTGTTGATTTTAGCCGGTTTTGAGGTAAGTATCTGGCCTAACCTTGTGTGGGAGACTTCCCCTTAGGTTTGGAATCTTATTGTTGCTTGTATTCCTTGTACGCAAGGTGACGAATGTGTGCTCGGATTTATCTGTGGTAAATTTTCCCTTTTAGGCTATTAGACTCTTGAAATCACCGAGTATGAAGATGATATTGATAGGATTGAGTTCGCTGTTATTAGTTTCACCTCTACATGTCTTACTTGATATTTATTTTCCCCTCTTGATTTATTCTTGATGTTTAATGGACTTTTACGTGTTTAACGGAAGACAATTACCCTTCAATAGTCATACTACCCGTCCTAGCTGCTCGCCTTTAATTAGAAATCATAAGTGTTGTATCTCATGTAATTAATGGGTCTTATTTGGAAAGATGATAGATATCTTATGATTAGTTAACATTTCCTTAAATTGTAATTATTTGATTCATGTTAACTTCCTTACTGTTTGGTTACTCCTTGATTTGAAGTTCATCTGTAACTTTGTGCACATATATTACATGTTCAACTGTTGTGGTATCGGTGTAGCTATTATGCACATATTATGTCTTGTCTTTTCGTTGAGCTTGTTGTATTTTTTTCCTTGGTGTTCCGTGACCTTATTAGGTATTGTTGATTCCCTTGCCGGGACGTTCTTGTTTCTATAGTTGATTCCCTTGCCGGGACGTTATTGTTTCTGTTGTTGATTCCTTGCCGGGACGTTATTGTTACTATGCGACTGTTGGTACCGTGATGCACGAGGTCTTTGTCGTGCGGTTGTTGTGTGAGAGTTGCACGAGGTCTTTGCCATACTATTGTTGCTATTGATGTTTTTGCACATGCGGCATAATAAGGCGTGATATGCTATATGCTTAAATGTGAATTGTGCATGTGGCAGAATAAGGTGGGAATATTGTAATGCACGTGTGGCGAAATAAGGCGGTGCTTGCTATATTGTTATTGGTTACACGCGTGGCGAAATAAGGTGGGCTATGTCAGGGGCTAATTGTAATGAATTGTGAAGGCCCGTGGAGGCATTTTTCCTATTTTTTTTGTTTAATATTTGTATGATGGACTACGGGTTCCATTCCCGGGAGATCCATTGATATTGGTATGATGGACTACTGGTTCAATTCCTGGGAGATCCTCTGATATTGGTATGACGGACTACGGGTTCAATTTCCTGGAGATCCTCTGATATTGGTATGAGGGACTACAGGTTCGATTCCCGGGAGATCCCCATTCAACTCATTGCGTCCTGAACTAATATTTTCATTGATTCTATCCGGGTGTGAATAAATCGGGTGTTAGTCGTTCTATTTGTTATACTTACTGGTTGGTAGGATTTCCTGTTAGATACACTTGCACAAGCATACACATAGTTAGACCCTCCTATTATAGATGAGTCCCTTCTGATTTGTCTAGGGGTAGGGATATGTGCTCCTTTACCTATTTTATGTGTGAGAGACACCCTAGTTGACTAGTTAGTTGTCAGCATGACCGTGTTGTTGATGGGGTATGTGATGCCAAGTGTTAGACTTCAGATGCTGGGATTTCATGAGTTGTGGCTGGTTTGAGAGTTTGTGGTAGATTTGTGGAAAGAGTTGGAAAGACCATATGTAAGCATCATTGTAGAATAATGACTTAGTGGCTTGTTTGTCCTTGTTGTGTTGTGACTTCAGGATTTGGATTGTGATTTCTGCCATCATTTTCATATTATCATTTATTGTATTCTCGTTGTTACTTATTGTCCTTTAGCCTTATTGTGATTTGTAGCATTTTTACTCATTCATGCAGTCTTTACATATTTACATATCATCTCTATCATTTCTGTTATATTGTTTATTGACCGGTAGGTGTCTCGACTGTTCCTTGTCACTACTCCATCGATGTTCGTCTTGATACTTACTGGCACTGGCGTGATGTGCTCATGCTACTCTTCTGCATACTTTTTGTTGTGCACATTCAGGTATTCCTATTCAATTCTGTCGGCCTTAGAATGAGGTGTATCGGTAGAGACTTCGAGGTATATCTGCTACGTTCGCAGACCGAAGAGTTCTCTTTCCAGCTTTCTGTAATAAGTATAGTTCTTTCAGTATTTCTTTTTGTGTAGACATTCTTGAGTCAGAGCCTCTTATGTATTCCTTAGCTTTTGATTTGTGAGATTTCGGGTTTTGGGAATTTTTGTTTAGTTATGAGAGAGTTGATATTGTATGTGCCAGGTGGCACCTTGATCATTCAGTTATTTACTTGGTTCAGTTTAAAATTTTTTCTTCCGCAATTGATTGTATTTCCGCGTTGTTAGGCTTACATAGTCGTAGAGACTAGGTGTCATCACTACATGTTCACCGAGGGCGAACTGGGGTCGTGACAAGTTAGTATAAGAGCTCTAGGTTCATAGGAGTCACAGATCACAAGCCGGTTTATTAGAGTCTCGTGGATCGGTACGGAGACGTTTGTACTTATCTGCGAGAGGCTATGTAACAGTTAGGAAAATTTCCACTTTATTTGATTTCCCTGTCGTGCGAGACTTTTGACATCCAAATCCTAAACCCAGGTCTTCTACTCTCTCACAGATGGTAAGGACACGTACTACCCGAGGTGATCAGGCACCCGCGCCCCAAGCTGCATCCATCGGAGGTCAGGGTCAGGGTCGTGGTAGAGTTCGAGGATGCGCACGTGATTCAACATGAGCACCTGCGCGAGCGGCCGCCGAGGTACCACTAGTAGATCCAGCCGGAGTCCATGCAACTGACACACCTACAACTACTGCTACTCCAGCCCTTCAGGAGACTTTGGCGCAGTTCATGAGTATGTACACCACTTTGGCTCAGGCGGGATTGCTTCCCCTTACTGAAGCCATACCCCAGGCTGGGGGAGGGGCACGGACTCCCGCCGCATGCACTCCTATGCAGCGAGCGCATGTTGAGAAGGTTCCTGAGATTATTCCTGCGCCGCCTGCAGCACCAAATCAGCCCGAGGGCATGGCATCGGCTTCCGAGCGGGAGCAGATGAGATTAGAGAGGTTCAAGAAGTATGGTCCTCCGGTGTTCAATGGATTAGCATCAGACGCTACCTTGGGGTTTCTTGATAAGTGTTACTGCATTCTCCGTACTATGGGTATCTCTGAGTCGAGCGGGGTTTCTTTCACTACTTTCCAGCTTTGAGGGGCTGCCCATGATTGGTGGCGCACCTATGAGTTAGACAGCCTAGAGGAGGTAGTTTCAATAACTTGGACCCAATTTTCAGATATGTTCCTAAAAGAGTTTGTTCCTCAAAGCCTCAAGGATGCATGGCGCGCGGAGTTTGAGCATTTGCGTCAGGGTGCTATGACCGTCTCGGTGTATGCTCTCCGTTACACTAGTTTGTCTAGACATGCCTCAGCCTTGGTTTATACTGTTCGCGAGAAGGTTCACCGGTTCATCGAGGGGCTTATTCCCAACATCAAGTCCAGTATGGCCCGTGAGTTAGAGATGGATACTTCGTATCAGTAGGTGGTGAACATTGCTAGGAGGATAGAGGGTATGCATGCTAGAGAGAGAGGGCGGGCAGGGTCTTGAGAGAGAGACCAGACGAGATTAGGAGAGAGGGCTTGAGGAGGAGAGGAGGCCTCGTAGGCTGGTGATATATACTGGTCCTTATTTTGGAGGCAAGGTGCGTCATGGTAGAGGTTTTTCGGTTCATCCAACTCAGTTCGCGCTTCAGGCTTTGCATGGTGACTCAGGTGTTCATGGGTCTTGGAGGACCCGTACCGCACATTTTCCACCACCTCGTCAGCAGAGAGGATGCTTTGTGTGTGGAAATACTAGCCACATGGTGAGAGATTGTCCCAGACTTCGGACCGATGTGTCACAGCGAGGTATTAAGACAGGGAGAGGGCACCCAAGAGGGGGAGGCCTAACTCGTTGATGTGTTTCATATAGTAGGTTTGTGCCCGATGCGCCAGCCAATGTCACTCAGGTATAGATTCAGTTTGTTATAGAAAGGCACTATTTGTAGTTCATCACAATTCTACTTATTAGGTTGAGTTCCTTGTTTGTTGTTCCATTTATGAGAGTGCTTCATTATTTGCACTCTGTCTATGTGATTATCCCGTTGGGAGGTTTTATGAGTGATAGCCGTGTCTATCGTCTGTTCTAGCCGTTGTCGACAGTTATGAGGCTAGTGGTATTTTCCTGTTGTCTGTTCTGGTAGGCTTGATGTGATTTCGAGCATTCTTGGTTACGAGCTGTGATTTTTATGCTCCACCGGTGTGGGAGCTAGTCCATGCTGTAAATTGTAGACGAAATTGATCTAGTGAGAGTCTCTAGATGGGTTGATGTGTACCCTACTTGTGCTCCAGTGTTGAGGGCGAGACCCTCGTGATTTCAGGTGATTTGATATGTTGAGACCGGGCTGTGTACTACGGTGAGTTTTATACCAGTATAAGATCTTTGTGAGTCCATTATATGCTTTCATTCTTTCTTGTTAGATTTCTTGTAGATTTGTGTTTTAAAAGAATTTTTTGCTAGTTTAATTTGTTTGTTAGTTCTCTTATGTGTTTCCTTTCCCATATTCATTCATTTCTGTTCTATGCTCCTTGAGTTTTAGTTTGTGGGGTGTGTACCTGTTGGTTTTGGCTGAGATTTCGTTAATCGGGTGTCTCTTCATGTGGTTTTCGTGGTTATTGTAACATCGCCAGTGTTATGGATGGTTTGAAAAGAGTTCCTATTGGATATAAGGCTTATGGCCGGTACATATTTGATCTCAACCTTTTATTGTTACCAAAAATATCAGTGTGGGACTATGTGTGGTGTGTCATATTGGGTGTCTATACCATGTGTGTGTTAGCCTATGTTGAATTAACTGGTTAAGACTGATACCAGATATGGACTTGGGATCAGGTCTTTTGGAAATGGAGCGAAGTTGAGGGATCTGGCTTGAAGGCTTAATGGTATTGATAGAAGGGTTAAATTCCAATTAAGATGGTGTCGCCGTGCCAAAATGGATTGGGGTGACCTGGGGTCGCCCGCGGGTGTATGTTGGAAGTGCGCACTCAATGACTTGAGGACTTCGAGGTGATTCTTAGCACGTTCGAGGACGAACGTTGGTTTTAAGAGGGGGAGGATGCAACGATCCGACCAGTCGTTTTGAAAAATTAAGCTCCGTTCAGCGGCATAAGGTCTGAAGCAGCTTTGGAACATAAGTATCGACTTGCGTGCATGGTGGAATTCAGTTTTCGGATGGTTTAGAGTCAATTTTAGAGAAAAAACCTTATTGTGGAAGTTAGAACGGTGAAACTTTGACCGGAACTGGACTTTTGGGTAAACGACCCCAGAATGGGTCGTGGATGATCTCAATAGCTTCGTATGGTGATTTTGTACTTAGGCGCGCGTCCGGATTCAGATTTGGAGGTCGTAGAGTAAATTGAGGCATTTCGACGAACGTTGAAGTTTGAAAATTAAGAAATTTGACCCACAATTGACTTTTGGGGAATCAGAGTCGGAATGCGATTCCGACAGTTCGAACAAGCCCCGTTATGTCATTTTGGACTTGTCTGCAAAATTTGGCGTCATTCCGAGTCGAATTGATAGGTTTCGGCATGAGATTCGTTATTTGAAGAATTGAAAGTTCATAAGCTTGGTTTTTGGTTCGATTCGTCGTTTCGATGTTGTGTTGTGTGATTTGAAGCTTCAAGCGAGTCCGTGTTAGGTTATATGACTTTTGCGAGTGATTAGACGGGGTTCCGGGGGCGTCGGGTGTGTTGCGGATGGGCTACAGACCTTTTTCTTCTATTTTTGAACTACTGTATCTGCTGCTTCTGATATCCTTCTACGCGATCGCGAAGAGTCTCTCGTGATCCCGGTACTCTATGTATTCCTTCACCGCGTTTGCATCAAGCTTCCCGATCGCAAAGGTCTAATGGTATTCACTTCACGATCGCATCCCTGATTCCGCGTTCGCATGAACCAACCACTTGACCCCTCATATTTCCTTCTACGCGCTCGCATCGGTGCTTCTGCGATCGCTGAGCATCGCCTATTCCTTCACCGCGATTGCATCCACAAAATCGCGTTCGAATAGGACATTTCTGGGCCAATCAATATTTCCTATACGCAATCGCGTCCCTTGTTCCGCGATCGCGATGCACAAATAACTGGGCAGACAGATTTAATTCTCAAATTCCAGGGTTTCACCATTTATTCACATTTTGACTTCTATAGATCGGTTCTTGGCGATTTTTGAAGGGATTTTTACCTGGGAAACTTGGGTAAGTGTTTCGCACTCAATTTAGGCCAATTTCCACGAATCGCTTCTTAATTTCATCCTTAAATTTCAGTTTTTGAATGTAAAAATTGGTAGAACTTCATAGAGTGAATTGTTGGATTTTGAGGGAGTGTTTGACCTCTGATTTGAGATATTTTTATATGGTTAGAGTTGTGAGAGTACGAGGGTTCTGAAAATGTTAAATACATCCGGTTTCGAGATGTTGGCCTGAGGGGCGTTTTGGTCATTTTACCTAATTTCGCGCTTTAGCTTTGAATTAAATTATAGAATCAATTGCTTGAGTTATTATTTACAATGTGTGAATTAATTGAATAGAGTTGGGCCATTTGGAGTCTAGTACTCGTGGCAAGAACGCGGTTGCTAGTTGATTTTAGCCGTTTTTGAGGCAAATATCTGGCCTAACCTTGTGTGGGGGACTTCCCCTTAGGTTTGGAATCTTATTGTTGCTTGTATTCCTTGTACGCAAGGTGACGAATGTGTGCTCGGATTTATCTGTGGTAAATTTTCCCTTTTAGGCTATTAGACTCTTGAAATCACCGAGTATGAAGATGATATTGATAGGATTGAGTTCGCTGTTATTAGTTTCACCTCTACATGCCTTACTTGATATTTATTTTCCCCTCTTGATTTATTCTTGATGTTTAATGGACTTTTACGTGTTTAACGGAAGACAATTACCCTTCAATAGTCATACTACCCGTCCTAGCTGCTCGCCTTTAATTAGAAATCATAAGTGTTGTATCTCATGTAATTAATGGGTCTTATTTGGAAAGATGATAGATATCTTATGATTAGTTAACATTTCCTTAAATTGTAATTATTTGATTCATGTTAACTTCCTTACTGTTTGGTTACTCCTTGATTTGAAGTTCATCTGTAACTTTGTGCACATATATTACATGTTCAACTGTTGTGGTATCGGTGTAGCTATTATGCACATATTATGTCTTGTCTTTTCGTTGAGCTTGTTGTATTTTTTTCCTTGGTGTTCCGTGACCTTATTAGGTATTGTTGATTCCCTTGCCGGGACGTTCTTGTTTCTATAGTTGATTCCCTTGCCGGGATGTTATTGTTTCTGTTGTTGATTCCTTGCCGGGACGTTATTGTTACTATGCGACTGTTGGTACCGTGATGCACAGGGTCTCTACCGTACAGTTGTTGTTGGAGAGTTGCACAAGGTCTTTACCGTGCTATTGTTGCTATTGATATTTTTGCACATGCGACATAATAAGGAGGGATATGTTATATGCTTAAATGTAGATTGCGCATGTGGCGGAATAAGGTAGAAATATTGTGATGCACATGTGGCGAAATAAGGAGGTGCTTGCTACATTGTTATTGGTTGCACATAGGGCGAAATAACGTGGGCTATGTCAGGGGCTGATTGTACTGAATTGTGAAGGCCCGTGGAGGCATTTTTCCAAATTGTTTTGTTTAATATAGGTATGATGGACTACGGGTTCAATTCCCAGGTGATCCTCTGATATTGATATGATGGACTACGGGTTCAATTACCGAGAGATACTATAGTATTGGTATGATGGACTACGGGTTCAATTTCCGGGAGATTCTCCGATATTGGTATGAGGGACTACGAGTTCGATTCCCAGGATATCCCCATTAAACTCATTGCATCCTGAACTGATATTTTCATTGATTCTATCCGGGTGTGAATAAACTCGGGTGTTAGTCGTTCCATTTCTTATACTTACTGGTTGGTAGGATTTCCTGTTAGATACACTTGCACAAACATACACATAGTTGGACCCTCCTATTATAGATGAGTCCCTTCTTATTTGGTTAGGGTAGGGATATGCCCTCGTTTACCCATTTTATGTGTGAGAGTGACCCTAGTTGACTACTTAGTTGTCAGAATGACCATGTTATTGATAGGGCACAAGATGCCAAGTGTTAGGCTTCATATGCTGGGATTTCATGAGTTGTGGCTGGTTTGAGAGTTTGTGGTAGAATTGTGGAAAGAGTTGAAAAGACCTTATGTAAGCATCATTGCAGAATAATGACTTAATGACTTGTTTGTCCTTGTTGTGTTGTGGCTTCAGGATTTGGATTGTGATTTCTGCCGTCATTTTTATATTATCATTTATTGTATTCTCGTTGTTACTTATTGTCAGTTTGCCTTATTGTGATTTGTAGCATTTTTACTCATTCGTGCAGTCTTTACATATTTACATATCATCTCTATCATTTTTGTTATACTGTTTATTGACCGGTAGGTGTCTCGACTGTTCCTCGTCACTACTCCATCGGTCTTAGTCTTGATACTTACTGGGCACTGGCGTGATGTACTCATGCTACTCTTCTGCATACTTTTTGTTGTGCACATTCAGGTATTCCCATTCAATTTTTTCGGCCTTGGAAGGAGGCGTATCAGTGGAGACTTTGAGGTATATCTTCTACGTCCGCAGAATGAAGAGTACCCTTTCTAGCTTTCTGTAATAAGTATAGATCTTTCAGTATTTCTTTTTGTATAGACATTCTTGAGTCAGAGCCTCTTATGTATCCCTTAGCTTGTGATTTGTGAGATTCCGGGTTTTGAAAATTTTTGTTTAGTTATGAGAGAGTTGATATTGTATGTGCCAGGTAGCACCTTGATCATTCAGTTATTTACTTGGTTCGGTTTAAATGTTTTTCTTCCATAATTGATTATATTTTCGCGTTGTTAGACTTACCTAGTCGTAGAGACTAGGTGCCATCACGACATGTTCATGGAGAACGAACTGGGGTCGTGACACCACCACTAGTTTCCATACTAAATTCTTGGCTCATATCTATGGGCCTGATGCAGAGCAGACACAAGATCCCAGTCCATGTTCCTTGAATAATACAGAATTCAGTCACCATTTTAGAAAATAGAATAAAGTATCGTATAAGTTGAGTTGAAGTCAGTAATTATCTTAGAATAAAAATCAACAACTAATAACCTTCAATGGATATGGATATGGAATCACTTCTCAATATTTTCAAGTATTAGTTACAAAGAAGGTCACTCAACTTATAATATAACTGTAGTAAAATCACTAAACTTACAAAAATTTATAAACTTAGGCTCCAGCTTAAATGGTGGTCCCAAATCGATTAAAATAATTAATCTAAATAATCGCCTATCCAATCACTTAAGGTAAAAGTAGCCTATATATATATATATATATATATATATATATATATATATATATATATATATATATATATATATATATATATATATATATATATATATATATATACCGGCTAGAAGAAGCGTTGGCCCAAGTAAAGGTTAAGTTTTGAAGATTGACAAAGGAATTCGTGATGAACCAGGTCCATCCCAATGTCCAGCTTAACTTGCTGTATTTAATATCTCCTGATCGAAATAATTTATAAGGAGAAGGACTCCTTAATAAAAAAGAACATTATCCAAGATAGGGAAGTAGTAGAAGTTGAAATCAACTAGAACTCTTCCACCAAGGAAGAGTTGCATCAGAACTCTAGTTATTTTTTCATCTATTAACTCTATAAATTTCAGGATGTTTTCACATTAAAAGTGTTGCACAAAAACGCAGATGGTAAACGTGAATTGAGAGCAAAATATCAAGGCTCTTTGCAACCAGTTCGTGTGTGATTTACGTGTGCAAACCTGAAGCTACATGAACCAGATTGAAGAACCAGCTCCATGAAGAGTTTTATGTGCCTTTCTTATTTCTAGTTCAATTGTAGTAGGTGTTTTTAATTGTACCTTTCAGCTTTCATAGAAGTAATTGTAATAGGTACTTTGAGTATTTAAGTTAGAGTTAACTTGAAGTTGTCACAACAACTAGAGGCTGGTTGCCACAATGAGATTAGAGTTAATCTTTAGGTTTACAAAGAGCTTTTGTAAATGCTGTTTTGGCTCAGTAATTTTAGTGGAAGTTTGTGAAAATCCTACTGATTAGTAGGTCATGATTATTTAACCTTTTGAGCAAGGTATTTTTCACGTAAAAATCTCTGTGTTCTTTATTTTATGTAATTTTAATTCCTCAAACAGCAGTAGTTAGAAAACCTAGAAGAACCAGATTCTTCTAGAGCGAAACTTGGGCACCACACAAATCACCCCTCCCCCTCCCCTTGTGTGATATTGACATTTAGAACATCAATTGGTATTAGAGCAGGTTATCCTTGAAGAGGATAACACCTTAGGAACAAATCAAGATGAGCGCACCACCTGGAAACTGGGAAGGGCAATCCACTGATAGGCCTTCACTTTTTAATGGCCACTACTATTCGTGGTGGAAAAATAGGATAAGATATCACATCATTGAAGAAGACTATCAGCTATGAGACATTGTCACTGATGGTCCCCTAGCTACCATGAAGAAGAATGCTGAAGGAGTAGATATACCAAAAATAAGAGCTGACTGCACTGCTGAAGGTTTGAAGAAATAGGAGAAGAATACCAAGGCCAAAAATGGCTTGTGTGTGGACTGGGTCCAGATGAGTACATCAGGATTCAAAACTGTACTATTGCAAAGGAAATATGGGACACATTGCAAGTGGCTCATGAAGGAACACCTCACGTGAAGAGGTCTAGAGGAACACTATTGTATTCTCAATATAAGAATTTTACCATGGAGTAAGGGGAAACCATCCAGGCGATGTATACAAGGTTCAACACACTGACAAATGAACTTATGTCTCTTGGAAGGGTTATTCTTGAAGAGGACAAAGTTAAAATTTTTTTGGCAAGGGTTCTACCAGTCTCTTGGGAAAGCAAAATCACTGCCATTCAGGAATCAAAGAATATTGCCACTCTTAAGTTGGACGAGCTAATTGGAAACCTCACAACCTATGAACTTAGAAGGCAAACCATGAAGATAGATGCACCCAAGAAGGCAAAGATCGTGGCATTCAGAATCATTGAAGGTGTTGATCTAGAGAAGGATGAAATGACCATGATGCCAAAAGAATTTAAGAAGTACTTAATGAGAGGAAATGATCCCTTGATAAGTGGAAGCTACATCAAACCAATGGTTCATGAAAAATACCAATGAGAGGTGTTACAAGTGTGGGAAGATTGATCACCACATCAAAAACTACCCTCAACGGCAAATTGAATGGAAGAAGGAAAGAGCTGAACGAAGGAACAAGAAGAAGGACCGAGTTCAACTCAAGAAGAACAAAGGATCAACAAAGGCTATGGTTGCTGCCTAGGGAGAAAGCTCAGAGAAGGAATCAGTGGGTGAAGATGGAGATGAAGAAGCACTTATGGAAATTGGAGAATCCGATGAGGAATCCGAGGTAAGTATAAATCATCTCAAAGACAAGATTAAATTTTCGTCTAAAGAAAGGCTATATGAGTTACTCTTGGATTTTATTGATAAATATGAGGATCTAAACAATGAAAAGGAACATCTATCCAAGGAGTGTGTTATTTTAAAATCTAAGTGCAAAAATCTGGAACTTAGGGCTAGTGAAAGAGATAGTAAAAATGCTGAGTTAAAGAACCAGGTTCATGAACTTGACACCATTGTCCTAGAGCTTAGATATGAAAATTTAAAATTGAAATTAGGAACTGGTAAAAATAAATCTGATCATACACAACTCACTTTAAAAGAAAATATAGAAAAAATGAAAGATGAGTTATACAAAAGAGATGAGCAGATAAGAGTCCTTAAGGAGGGTCTAAACAAGGTTAAGCACTAGCTAGAAAGAACCTGTAAATGGAATAGGTCCTCCGATACACTTTCATGGCTACATGAACACCATAATAGAAATAAGAGAGGACTTGGCTACGGGACCCATGGACCTAAGTGGAATCCAAAAGCAAGTACCTCACACTTCCTGAGAACATAATTTGCATACACTGTGGTAAAACTGGTCACTATAAATCAGAATTTATTGCAAAAGAAAAGGCTAGTAAAAAGAGTAAAGAATTTGTTCAAAGGAAAAATAGGATGCCAAGTTGGGCTAAAAAGAATCTGATTCACCCTTTTGCCTATAGAAAAGGACCCAAACTAGTATGGGTTCCTAAGACTAACCCCTAATTTCCTTTTGTGGGTCAAAGTGAAGGGGAGCAACCAAATATGGTACATGAATAGTGGCTGCTCAAAGCATATGACAGGAAGTAAGAACCCGTTCCTTTAACTTGAGAACCTCAAAGGAGGTGATATCTCCTTTGGAAATGGGAAGAAAGGTGAGATCATTGGGGTTGGAAAGGTAGGTAAGGCAGATTTTCACTCTATTGAGAATGTCTACCTGATAAATGGCCTAAAATATTGCCTAATAAGACAATCACAATTTTGTGATAGAGGTAACTTGGTAGCATTCACCTCTACAAAATATTTTGTGATTAATATTACCACTAAAAATATTGTTTTGAAGGGAAAAAGAGTAAACACTATATACACCGTAGATTTTTCCACACTTTCAGAAAATGCACTCACTTGCTTAAGTGTGTTGGACAACGATCCCCTCCTTTGGCACAGTAGACTTGGACATGCCAGTCTAAGTCAACTCAACAAACTAGTCTCCAAGGATTTGGTGATAGGAATACCTAACATTAAATTCAAGGAAGACAAAATTTGTGAGGTTGGTGCAAGGGAGAGCAGGTAAGATCCTTTTTCAAAAGCAAGAAAATGGTAAGCACCACCAGAATGATGGAACTGGTCCATGTGGATCTCTGTGGTCCAATAAGAATATTAAACAGAGGTGGTAAATGATATATGATGGTGCTTGTTGATGATTACTCTAGGTTTACTTGGACATTATTTTTAACATTTAAAGTTGAAGCTTATGACATGTTTGTTTCTTATGTTAAATAAATAAATAAAATTCAGAAATAACTAGGTAATCAACTTGCATCAATTAGGTCTGATCATGGAACTGAATTTGAAAATGCTAAGTTTGTTGAATTCTTGCATGCTACATCATAAATATTTGCATGACTAGACCTCTCATTAAGAAGATTCCCTATGAGTCACTTAAAGGGAGAAACTAAATATATTCCATCTTAGGGCATTTAGATGGAAGTACTTTATGCACAATAATGGCAAAGACTCCTTATGTAAAGTTTGATTCCAGAAGTGATGAGGGAGTATTCTTGGGATATTCTTCACATAGAAAAGCATATTAAGTATACAACAAAAGAACTATGTGTGTAGAAGAAAGTATACATGTAGTTTTTATGAAACTAACATTCTTTCTGAGAGACAGAAACAAGAACATGAAGCTATTGGGCTGATAAGAAATTTAAATGAAATCACAGCCCAGATTGAAGCTGGACCAGAAGAATGAACATGTTCTTCCACCCAGGGCAACATGATAGGGGGGAACTGACTAAAGAGGAATTGATCCTCAAACCTCAAGGGAACCTGTCCATGAACCTATTCCTCAGTAACAAAACCAGGAAGGAACATCCAAAGAAATTGATACTTCTATATCAACATCCATGAAATCATATGTAACATCAACCTGGTTCATCCGTTGATCAGAAGTTGTATAGGGAAATAATTGGTTCTCTTTGGTATCTTACTGCTAGCAGACCTGGCAATACTTTTAGTATTGGTATTTGTGCTCGATTTCAAGCACATACAGAGGTGTCCCACTTGACTAATGTAAAGATAATATTGAGATACTTGAAAGGCACCCCTGACCTTTGCTTTTGGTATCCAAAAGGTAGTAATTTTAACATAGTGGGATATGCTGACACTGATTATGTAGGTTTGTTAGTGGAAATGAAGAGCACTTCATGTATGACACACTTCCTTGGTTCATGTATTGTTTCATGGTCTATTAAAAAATAAATTCAGTGGCATTATCTACTGCTGAATCCGAGTATGTTGATGTTGCTTCATGATTGTGCTCAGTTGTTATGGATCAAACAATAATGTTGGATTTTGGTATTGAAGTTGGTTTCATTCCTATTTTATGTGATAAATATTAGTATGACTAAGAATCTGTTTCATATAAGAGAGCTAAGCACATAGATGTTAGACACCATTTTTTGAGGAAAAACTATGAGAAAGGCTTGATCACTGTGGAGTTTTGTGCGTCTGACAAGAAAATTGCTAACATCTTCACAAAATCCTTAAGTAGAGATCACTTTGAGAGGAACATGTTATAATTAGGGATGATTAAGATCACCTAATAGGATCAATTCAATGTTAGACAAAAAAATGATGAAAATTTTGAAAAACAAATTGGTTAGAAAGTCTGTAAATTGTGTATAATTAGATTAAAATCTTTCTCAGTCCCATACTTTCTATAGTATACTCTTGTGCCATGGGTTAAAATGACTCATTAATCTCTAATGATACTTTCTCTATTTTGGAAAATCTAGACTTACACAAGAGAATTATCAGTGAAGAACCTGGTTCATCAAGATAATACTGTATGTTTTCTACACTTTGCATAATTTGAAATAACTATATTTGTACCATGAGCATAGTCCTACCAAATAAGAATGTTCTTTTGAACTTATCCATTACAAGTGAACTAGTTACGTTCAAGACTCCTGATAGTATTAAACTACCTAGATTCTTTTAAGTCTGCTACTCAGGGGGAATAAATTGGTTCTTCCGAAATTGAACACGTATCTTCTGACTAAAATTTCTCCTGAGACAATTTCTAAAGTTGTTGCAAATTTGGAGAATAGATTTGTAGGATCTATAGCAGGTATTGATACTATAGAATCTGGAGAAGTTGGTGGTAAAAATGAAAAAGAGAAAAGGAGAGCAAGGGTGCTAGGAGTTCTGTGAGGGGAAAGGGGACAAGAGTGGCTGATTCTTCACCCACTCCTGTGAGTTTAATCAAAAATGCAGGTGCAATGGTTGTTTAGGGATACAAACCCATCTGTAGAGGAAATCCTCGCAATACATGCAGAAGAAAGTAACTGAAAGCTATAATCCAACGTCTTGATAGAGTTATTAATGGCACCAAACTCATACCATTCCATATGACTTCATTCTCACAACTGTGCTTGTACATTTCAATGTACCTATGAAAAGATGGGAGGTTAGTACAAACATGGATCATTTTTGGATTAATACTCTGCTTACTTGCGATATGAAGTCAATGTCACTCCTAAAGAACCTCGTTCACCCAAAAAAATATCAGTAAATAACAAGGTCGAGCCTTGGTGCAAGAAAGTGAGGCTAAGGATGTTGAGATTGAAAGGCTGAAGAAGAGATTGGTTGAGATGGAGACTAAGCAAGATGCTCTCGGAATAAAGCTGGCAAGAGAAAAAGAGAAGAATGATGTCATTCTTCATGGTATGCTGAAACTCTTCCAAGTAAAAAATCAAACACCTAGTTCTTCCCGGCCTTAAGCCTTCTAGCTTAGTAAAGATCAACCAGTGAATCGGTTCGGGACGTTTTATTTCTTTTGCTCACATTTTCAGTATTTTTATTTCTTCTTATGCTCTGTGGTAGAATCTTATCAATTATCAATGCAATTCATTGTTTTTGCTCTAAATGTTTGTTCATATTTCTTTAACGGTTAAAATTCTTAGCTTGATCTATGATGATTAATCCATGATTGCATTTGAAGTAGCCCAGTAGCCATGAGCAAGTTTTAAAATATGTTTATCTCACATTTTTTATGCAACTTTTCGATGATGCCAAAAAGGGGGAAAAAGGTTGTGCTTTACACTTTGAACAGTGATGTTTATAACCTAATGTCTCTGGTCCTTGATGATAAGTGATAAAAAGGAAAAATGTTTCTAACATTGTGTTGATATTGAGCTTATAAAAAGCATAGAGTTTGTCATCATCAAAAATGGGGAATTTGTTGGCGCAAGTAAAGGTTAAGTTTTGAAGATTGACAAAGGAACTCAGGATACACCATGTCCATCCCAGTGGTCCATCCCTCAGGTTCATAAAACGGGCAGATTCAAGTATGTGGAATACACGCGAAGGAGAAAGCTTAACTTGTTGTATTTAAAATCTCTGATTGAAAAGGTTGCATAATTTATAAGGAGAAGTACTCCTTAATCAAAGAGAATACTATCGAAGATAGGGAATTAGTTAGAAGTTGAAATCAACTAGAACTCTTCCGCCAAGGAAGAGTTGCATCAGAACTATAGTTATTTCTTCATCTACTAACACTATAAATTGCAGGATGTTTTCACATTAAAAATGTTGAACAAAAATGCAGAAGTTAAACGTGAATTGAGAGCAAAATAGCAAGGTTTTTTTCAAGCAGTTCATGTGTGATTCAAGTGTGCAAATCTGAAGCTACATGAACCAGATTGAAGAATAAGCTCCATGAAGAGTTTTAAGTGTCTTTATTTATTAGTAGGTGTTTTCATTTGTACCCTTCGGCTTTCATGGAAGCAATTGTAATAGGTACTTTGAGTATTCAAGTTAGAGTTAACTTGAAGTTGTAGCAACAGTTAGTGGATGATTGCCACAACGGGATTAGAGTTAATCCTTAGGTTTACAAAGAGGTTTTGTAAATGTTGTTTTGGCTCAGTGATTTTAGTGGAAGTTTGTGAAAATCCTACTGATTAGTAGGTCATGATTTTTTTTACCTTTTGAGCCAGTTGTTTTCCACGTAAAAATCTTTATGTTCTTTATTTTATGTATTTTTAATTTCACAAACAACAGTAGTTAGAACACCTAGAAGAACCAGGTTCTTCTAAAGCGAAAGTTGGGCACCACACAAATCACACACCCCTTGTGTGGCATTGACGTTTAGAACATCAAGAAGTAAAAAATAGCAACTAAATAGTTAATCTAGCCCATTATCTGTGTAAAGATCCTCGATTGAGTATATTTGCACTTCCCCGAATTTCTTGTGTCATTTTTTGTGTTGAATGGGTGTGGAGAAAGGGTGTTATGGTGTTTGTGCATTTTGTTCTTACAACTTGTTTGGATGGTTGTTGTCACGACCCTAAACCCAGATCCGGTCGTGATGGTGCCGTTCCTGAAGACAAAACCAGCCGACACATTCCCAATTCATTTAAGCAATTAAAATAATATAAATTAAGTCTTTAACATAATAAAAATCCCAAAATGAGGTGTAATAGTACAATTTCAAAAATAGACATAGCCGACATCAGCGTGTCACTAATCATGAGCATTTATCATAAAAACTACAAGTCTTAAAGAGTCTACTCAACTATTACATAACTAAAACAGGAGAAGAAAATAAGATAGAGGGAGAAGCACTTGTCTGCGAACGCCGAGCAGCTACCTAGTGAATCTCCGAAGTTTGCTGGAAGCTCTCAACCCTCGCAAGCAGGACCTGAAGCGCCTGAATCTGTACACGGGATGCAGGGAGTAAAGTGAGCACTCCAAATCAATGAGTAATTATAATATGCAAACTGAGGAATAAGAAATCACGTAGAGTCACATCATATTCTATAAAGAAGCAGTAAAAGTCAGCAAAACAATGAAATAGGTAAAAATATGTAAAGTCACTTTAGTTCAGTATAAGTTTCTTTAGAATTCACTTTTTAACAGTTAAGCAAGTAAATGAAATTCCACCAGAAAAGATAAACACATAAAGAACCATCCCTCGAGCACAATACCAATAGAATAGGCCCATCGGGCAAACACATACAACAACACCAACCCCTCGGGTTATACTCAAATCAAAAAAGGTATTGGCGCTTACTTGGGGTGTGCAAACTCTTGAAGGGGCCCCTAACGGCCCAAACACAATGTCAAGCCATCTCGTGGCATAATCAATAGGCTCTCGGCCTCATATCTCGCCACCTTGGCGTACAACTCAGGCCCTCAGCCTCATAATCATAATAAGGAATTAGGCTCTGTTTCTCAAGAAGAGCCCAAGTCAACTAAGCACAAACTAGTGTTTGCAATCACCAATTAGTAATAAACCATGAAATTTGATCCAAATACCAAACATCCATAGTCAAGCTAGCCCTATATTACAACGCCCATAAATTAACCACACTAGGGTTGAGCCACAACCCTAGATAATGGGTCTAGCTACTCATACTTGAATAAAGAAACAAGAAATAGATGAATATAAACACATATTAATTAATTGCTAAGCTAAATACAAATATTCAATGATAAAAAGTAAGTAAAATTGCCCAAAATGGCTACAAAAGTCGTTCCCACAAGTCCAACCTCTGTTCTAACACATCTAATACCCTAAAAATGAAAAAGAATCTATTTATACAAAGCTTAAAAATATGAACAAAAAGTCCCCGGCAGGGTTAGTGCAAACCACACATAATAAACTGCGGCCGTACTAGGACTCTTGGCTCAAAATATAGCTCTCTGAACACATGCTCAGCGGACCGCACAGAATGGACTGCGACTGCAATGACTTCTAGTGTGTTCCGCACAAAATGGACTCCGTAACACAATGGTTTGAAAGCTTCATCTACTTCTATGAATCTTGGATCTGCGGGCCGCACAAAATGGCAGTGCGGCTGCATTGCCTTCAGTGTGAACCGTACAAAACCTAGTGCGGCCACACTGCCTTAATGCCTGAAATACCAGCTCTCTGAATCTCCCAGTGGGGACCGCACAAAGTGTAGTGCGGCCGCACTGGGCTTGTTTTCCCTGAGCTTACCTTGTCTTTCTCACTTGTGCAAGTTTCATTCTTTTTAGGCGATCTTTGACATCTTGTCACTTTGTTGATCAAACCTGCAATCAATCACAACTTGTGAGCCTTTTGGGATTATTTTGTATGAATTTCTAATCAAAGCATAAGAGAGAAGGATTACAAAATATGTCAAAATCCCTAGTTATCAATTCTCCCAAACTTAAGCTTTTGCTTGTCCTCAGACAAACAAAATAAGACCCACCCCTTAAGGGAAAATCCAAGAAATTTTCAGCCGTTCTAAAGTAATCTCAACTAGCATCAATTGGGACTAACAATTGCCCTCAATACAAATAAGTCATTAACAAAATTAATACTTTGAAACACCGAGGATTAAGTGTGACACAAGAACATCAAGAGTTGACTCAACACATCAAAGAACTCTTTCAATTACTTTAGTTATTGTGGGACCGAGACTCGTACATCCTCAACTCTCTCTAGGAAAACCTCACCTTTAGAATATTGGTACGCAAAACAAGGTTAATGAAAATGCACTCATCTCTCTCAAGAAAAAGTCACAAGTCCGACTCTTAGTACTTTATGTTTTCCCCTTAGGTGAGTATCTGCTAATGTAAGTTTCATTCGACTTAAGATCATATATGGCTTTTGTGGAGACATTGTGAAGGCGTTTGGTTTAGGGTAGGAAATGTTTTGGTCTAAATAGGTTCCATCTTCCCTTATGCAATTCTTTTGATTCATTTGGCAAACATTCACTTGACTCTTTGAGTTATTTCACTTCTTTCTAAGGGGTTAGAGAGACACAATGTCGCTCTTTCTTATGTATTTCAAACCTTTTCTCCTTTTTCAACTTTCCACACCTTTCATTCTTTGCTTTTCTTGAATCTCTTTTTATTCTTTTTCACATTGAACATTTCTTTTTGTCTTTTTATTTTTCTGTCTTTTTCATTGCCTTTCATTTTCTTCATTTTTGTGCCCTTTTTCCACTTTATTGCAATCCTCGTCTCTCCCCCCAAACTTATACTTTTTCCATGTGCTAAAGGAAAGATTGGGTGCCAAGAGAAGATATTTTTAAAACGGGTATAAGCGTGCATCATGGATTTTGAAAGTAAAAGGTCTAAGGATCAAAAGGGTTGACTAAGGATCTTATCATTGGTAGGCTATAGAATTGTTCAAGGTATCATTTGGATCAAGGAGGGCCTATAATCATGTCTCAAGTCAAAATTCACTTAAGATTTTGCCTCAACAAACATTCAGGGCAAGTTCTAGACCAATGTCTCGGAACTTGGACTCGCAATTCAATTACTCACCACACAAGCTAAGGGATTGCTAAAGACATAGAGTCGGGGTCCCATAATGACCTTAGATACGATTTGACCAAACAATGGTCACGAAATACCACTTGATGATTATCGGTCAACACAAGAGTTTCAAGATCACGACTTTGACCATCCTAAACACAATAAATTATTTTTGACCATGAGATCAAAGGCAAATGTGCTAGGCCCAAGTGAAGCTTTACTTGAGGCACCCTTAACTACTAACTACTAAAAACAAAAAGAAAAATGGACTCAAACCATTAAGAAGGTTGTCACGCCATCCATCATTGGGAAGGGCCACCCGGTTCACGCAATACTTTACCTTTGGAAAGCATTGTGGCATTAAGAAAACCAAAGTCTTATTGAAAACGTCCAAAACAAAACATAAAGCTATGAAGATAAATAAGAAGTCAAGAACGAAAAATTTGCGAAAAATAGAATGAATATATATAAGAGAGGATTTGAATAACAATAAATGGGATGAATATGTACAATGAAACACAACTTTATATGCAGACCCAAAATAAAATAAAAGTGCGATAAAAGTAATGACATGTCAAAATTATATACATACCAAAGGAGAAAAATCAAGAAAGCATAAACATGTATCAAATATATATACAATCATTCGAATAAAAAGTAGGGCCTACCCCTCAAATGAAAGCTGGCATTGTCCCCAATGGAAACTAGTCTAAATAAAGCATCAAAAGATAAAATAGAAAGGATATAGAATACTTCCTAAGGCTCGTCTGTCTATATTGGGTCATGTGTGGTCCTTGGGTCCTCTGTGTGCTCGGGAGCCTCAGACTAGCTCCCAATGGTCTGCTGCTATGCTACTGGGACCTAGGCCGGGACCTGGATAGGCTCTGGAACTTGTACATCCTATGGCTGACTGGAGGAAGTATCAAGTAGGTCCGCCAACTGGATGATAGAATCATCATCTCTAGGAATAATCCTCTTCCTCTTCGGAGGCCTCTGTGACTGCTCCGATTGTGGATGAACAGTTGGTACTGGGTCCTCAAGAAATAAGTCTTAAAGGTAGCTGATCTACCTTCAGTCTGTCAACATCTGCACGCAGCACCTTCACGTACTCCTTGGAGGACCGTGTCTTCCTCAGCTTCTTATGCTTCTTAGCAAGATCCTTGAGAGCCTTGCTGTGTGAATCAACTACCTTGGTCAGTACCTCCTGAGTGTTGAGTGTTTTCTTCTGGTTGTCTAATATCTCTCTGGGAGCATCCTCGATCGACTGGTAACCTGTTGGGCTGGAGGTGCCGACTGAGCCTCTACAGTGGTAGTCAAGATTGACAACTTAGAATAGCCAGTCTGCATCTAGTTGTTGATACCTAGGAGTGCCTGGCACAATTGGTGGGCAGTAGTAGGATGGGCCCGGGAGGATGAATCTATGGGCCTGCTAATGTGGATGTGTCATGAGGAATGTTTGATCATGTGGATGGACAGGGAGGGATATCTGTGGAGGTGGAGGTCAGCTCAGTAGAAGCCACTACCACAACTGGCTCTTCAGACTGGCCAGTTGGAGCAGTAGCAGTGCCCTTGAAGTTCTTGCTCTTGGGGTTGTCATCCTCCTGCATGTTGTACCACGAAAATGGGGCTTTCGCCTTGACCTTTATGTCGTAGGGCCTCTTATCCACTTTCAAGTACCGGAAGTACTCTATGAGGAAACTGGGTAAAGGATAGTTCTGGTCATGCTCCACACCCACGATAGTAATGATTTTGAACATCACATTCCCCGCGTTGATGGGGTACCCTAACATGATAGAAGCCACTAACACAACCCGGTGGAGAGGTAGGGAGTTGTCATGAGTGGTAGGGTCTAACCGGCCTGAAACAAAACTCTCCCACCCTTATGCCTCAAAATTCAAAATCCGTCTCAGAGTACAGACTCCAGCAGTCAACCAGTCAGAGGTGGTACCTGGGATTGCCAAGTTCTGTGCTTACCATGGATGGACCTCCTCATCCATTGCCATCTTTTCCTTGTATATGGTCTCTTCCTCCTCATAGAATCCCAGGTATTGATTTATTGACTTCCCATCAAACAACATCTTCAATTTTCGAACCTTTGGTCACTTTGGAGCCCTTTTTATGGGGGCTACATTACTGTAAAATTCCTTGACCAAGTGTTCGTTGGCGTCAATACACTCATCTAGAAAGTGCTCCCAACGTACTCTAGTCCTGAATTATCTCCTCACATTGGGGTTGTGGGGTAGCAAGTCTTTATATATGAAGCTCCTCTCCGGGATCAACTTTCTCACAGGCCACCACTCCCAAAATTTGTAATACGATACCTCACTCGCAAACCTATCTTGCCAAACTTCCAACTTTCTAGTTCTGGCAATGCCTCCCACCTGAGGCTCACCACCTTCTGCAACCTCCTCATCTCACTCTACTTCCTCCTCACCTCCTTCTGCACCTTCCCTAGATAATGAAGCTGTGGGGGAGGTTGAGTATTCTTCACTACCCGTTGCTAACCCCTCAGATGAACCAGAAGAAAAAAGTGCTGGTGCTTGGTCAGTGGGTGATGGTGGATGAGTAGTATCTGTCAGTCTGAATCTCCCTGGCCAGTCTTCAACATATTCTAGCACGGAGTCTGAAGAAATGTCCTGGGAGGTCACATACTCAATCCCACACTGATCACATGCTCTGTCAGCTGCTTTTATCGCCTTCCTCATCTTTTTTATGTTTTGTCTAGCTTGGGGAATGAGTCTAATCATCTTCTTGCCCTTGCCCCCGGGAGGATTCACCTTTGCCGAGTTGTTTTGAACCTTTTCCTCATTGTTTTACATTGTCTGCAATCACAATTCAAATGACTTTGTTAGTAATAGTAGCATCAATTAAAAGCAGTTGAAAGCAGTGTTGCAGAACAGAGAAGAACAGTTGCAGAAGAGTTACAGAAGTCCCCTAGTGTGGATCGCACAAAATGGTCATGCGGTCCGCACAGGGGTGGGCTTCAGAATACCCACCCTCTGTATGTTGATAGTACTGACCACACAAAATGGCAGGGCGACCTTACAGGGGCCAGTGCGGTCCGCACAAAATGTAGTGTGGTCGCACTGCCCAAGGTTCAGATTCACAGAAGTTCATCAATACGATCCTTACTCAGTGGTACTGCGGAGCGCACAAGGGCATTGTGGACCGCACAGAATCGACTGCAGTCCGCACTATGTGCCGGAGAAATGACACTAAGTTAGGGTTCATGGGTTTGTTGATTTTTGGTTCAATTGTTCCCTAGTTAATGTCCCTAAGTGACTTTCCAGTAATTATAACTAGCTAGGCTATCCTAATCAGGAAATGTATAACCTAAACCTAATCAATTGAAGAAAAAATATGGGAAACATAGATAGGGATGAAACGAAAACAAAAATTAAAGAAAATTAACAAAAGAAAACAATTAAGGGGCATGAAATGGTACATGATAAGAGATGTACTGAAGAAGAACGAGTCCAACAATTAATCACGAGTAGCGGGAAGGTGATGAACAGTGTTTTAGTATTCAAAGATTCAAAATCGGGAAAAGATTAAAAGGAGGCCCTCAGGGACTACTTATAGAAAAGCCATGGGGCCCATTCATACCAACCAGTACGGACCATAAAAAATGGACCGCGGTCCACACTACATTGTTTTGTTCAAGCTTGAGAAGGCGACGTTTTGCAGTCTACACAAACTGGACTGCAGCCACAGAGGTCCAGTGCAGACCACACAAAATATAGTATGGTCGCACTGGCAAACTTCAGAGAGGCTGCAATTAACACTCACCAGTGCGGTCCGCACAAAATGTAGTGCAGCTATACTGGCAACTTCAGAGGCCTGTGCATTTTTCTCACCATGTCTTACACTACATCAACACAACACTGTAACATCTCATAACCAGTTAGCCCAAAAATCAATCCTATAATACAAAGAAAATCAGAGAAGAACAAGAATAAAAAGCACATGGGTTTCCTCCCAAGAAGCGCCTAATTTAATGTTGCGGCTCAACGCATGTTAACATCACATCATTTGAGATGAAGAAGCACCACCACGTGGTTGTCATCAAACTTTCCAAGATAATACTTGACCCGGTGCCCATTAACTCTGAAAATTTTACCATTTTTGTTCTTTAAATCAAGATCACCAAACGGGGTCACAAACTACTTCAAACAGTCCACTCCATTTTGATTTGAGCTTTCCAGGAAACAGACGTAACTAGGAGTTGAACAAGAGAACCAAATCACCTACTTTGAACTCTTTTCCACGAGCATATTTATCATGAAGGTACTTCATCTTGTCCTTATAAAAGGATGAACTAGAGTAGGCATGGAATCTTAATTCATCAAGTTCATTGAGCTGCTCCACATGAAGATTGGCTGCAACATCCCACTCAAGATTAAGCTTCCTCAAAGCCCACATGGCCTTGTGCTATAACTCAACCGGCAGATGGAAAGCTTTCCCAAACACCAACATATACGGAGATATACCAATTGGAGTCTTGTAAATCGTTCTATAAGCTCATAGAGCATCATCCAACTTCTTAAACCAATCGGTCTTATTGGAATTGACCGTCTTTGACAATATATTTTTGATTTCCCTGTTAAAGACTTCCAATTGACCAATAGGTTGAGGATGATAGGGGGTAGAGACTTTGTGATTGACACCATATTTTGCAAGTAAGGAATCAAAAGCTCTATTACAAAAGTGAGACCCCCCATCACTTAGGATGGCACGATGAGTGCCAGACCTTGTGAAAATACTCTTCTTATGAAATGCCACAACACTCCGGGCTTCATTGATAGGCAAAGCCACGGCTTTAACCCACTTTAAGACATAGTCAACCGCCACAAGAATGTAAGTATTTCCACAAGAGCTAACAAATGGACTCATGAAATTGATGCCCCATACATCAAAGATATCTACTTCAAGAATGGTATTGAGAGGCATCTCATCCCTTTTAGAAATTCCACCCGCTCTTTGGCATTCGTCACGCCTCTTCAGAAAATTGCTCGCATCTTTGAACAGGGTTGGCCAATAAAACTCACAACTAAGAACTTTCGAGGCGGTCCTCACCCCACCGTGATGACCACCATAGGGTGATGAATAGCAAGCCTTTAAGATACTCGATTGTTCTTCCTCCAGGACACACCTTTGAATCACACCATCCGTGCAAATCTTGAACAAGTACGGTTCATCCCAATAGAAATCCAAACTATCCTGCCTGAGCTTCTTTCTTTGGTTGGAAGAGAGATCATACGGGATTATCCCGTTCACAATGAAATTAGGAACATCGGCTAACCATGTCATATCATTCACCGGCACTGAAATGAGCTATTTTTTGGGAAATGAGTCATTGATATCTAGGTCATCACAAGGCCTCCCCTCCTCCTCCAAGTGGGACAAGTGGTCTGCCACTTGGTTCTCACTACCCTTCCGGTCCACAATCTCATAATCAAACTCTTGAAGTAACAAGACACATCGCATCAGTCTAGCTTTAGAATCTTTCTTCTTTATCAAGTACCGGAGCACGCCATGATCATTATGAATAATAACCTTAGCACCCATAGGATACAACCAAAATTTTTCTGCTGCAAACACAATCCCCAAAAGTTCCTTTCTCGGTCACAGTTTAGTTCACTTGAGCGTCATTCACGGTCATGCTCGCATAGTACACACATTGACCCAAAACCGCCCCAACCGCAACATCGCTAGCATTGCACATATGTTCAAAGGCCAAGCTCCAATTAGGTGCGGTAATGATAGGAGTGGTGGTCAAATTATGCTTAGAAGTTCAAAGGCCTCCATTCATTTATCATCAAATACAAAGTTAGCATCTTTTTCCAACAACTTGCACAAGGGGTTAACTACCTTTGAAAAATCTTTGATGAATCTCCGGTAGAACCCCGAGTGCCCAAGAAAACCTCGGACTCGCTTGACGATGGTGGGGAAGGGAGCCTTGAAATCACATCAATCTTTGCTTTAACCACCTCAATACCATGCTTCGATATTTTATGCCCAAGAACAATTCCTTCTTCCACCATAAAGTGGCATTTCTCCCAATTGAGAACAAGATTGGTTTCGTCACACCGAGCCTAAATTCTATCAAGATTCTTCAAGCATGCATAAAATGAATCCCCCACAACACTAAAATCTTCCATTAACATCTCCAAAATGTATTCCACCATATCGGTGAAAATGACCATCATACACCGCTGAAATGTAGTCGGTGCATTGCACAACCCAAAAGGCATGCGAGAAAAAGCAAAGGTGCCATACTGACAAGTGAATGTGATCTTTTTTGGTCTTCCTGAGTAATTAAGATGTGGTTATAGCCAGAGTATCCATCCAAAAAGCAATAAAAAGCATTCCCAGCAAGTCGGTCTAGCATCTGATCAAGGAATGGCAAAGGAAAGTGACCTTTGCGGGTCACTTTGTTCAATTTGCAGTAGTCCATGCAAACCTGCCAACCTGTGACTGTTCTGGTAGGAATCAACTCATTATGGGAATTTTTCACCACGGTCATGCCACCCTTATTCGGTACACATTGCATTGGGGAAGTCCAAGAGCTATCTGAGATAGGGTAAACAACCCCGACATCCAACCATTTTATCACCTCCTTTTTCACCACTTCTTGCATTGCCTCGTTAAATCTTCTTTGATGCTCCAAGGAAGGCTTTGCATCATCCTCCAAGATAATTTTGTATATACATAATGCAGTGCTTATTCCCGGAGAGAAATATTTCTCAATGAACTTGTCCACCAACTCATCCCAAGTTGTGATGGAATGGCTGGGGAGTCATTCTAGCCATTCCAATGTTTTCCCTCTAAGTGAGAAAGGGAAAAGCCTCAATCGGATAGCTTCCTTGGACACATTGGTTTTATTGCTCCCTCAACATGTATCCACGAACCCTTTGATATGCTTGTAAGTATTTTGATTTGTGGCACCCGTTAAATACCCATGTTGCTCGAGCAAGGTCAACATCACGTTGGTTATTTGAAAATTGCCCGCCCGGATTCGGGTGGGACAGTAGCACTTGCGTATCCTTGGTTCGGGAGAACTCTTGGAGCCACTCTTGGAGGTAGCAGAGGAGGGTCTAGGATTTCACCATTAAGATTAGCATTGTCATTGTGGCCTCTACGTTGACCTTGAGGTACAATAGGCACCTCATCTTGTTCGATATCATCCACCTCCTCCCTCGCAATCACATTTCCAAGAGGGTCAAGAGCATTGTTTTCCATTGGTACCTGATTTGTGACACAAACAAATTAGTAACAAAGAAGGAAAGAAGAACAATACACAAAACTAACTAAATAGATAGCCAAAATGTTAGCTCCCTAGCAACGACGCCAAAAAATGATCGCTTCCAACTCCGCACTACTGACAAGTAGCAAGAGAGGGTCGCAATAACTTCTACCCGATTTTGGGTCGGGGTCGATATCCACAGAAAGCTAGAATTGAATGGAGTATCTATCTAGGTTAGGATTGAGTATTGGTTCCAAATTGCACTTCTTATCATTTTTGGGATTTTCTTTATAATTCTATTTTTATCAAACTACAAATTGTAAAAGCAACTAGATTAAGCTAAGAGTTAAATGCTACAAGTTGTATCTAACGGTTAAAAAGGAACTAGGGTAGTGACTTTCACCTAGGTGGCCAATTGACGGGTAATTGCATATAAAACATGATTGACATATTTGGGGAGTATGATATAATCGCCGCATGATTTACCCACTCTACATCTCTCGGTGGTTCAAGTGATTTTGACCAATTGACTTTCTCAAGACCAATTGGGTAGGCAAATTTGCACAAGCAACTAGGGTTCAAGTCGGGTATTACTCTCTCGAGTTTTAACCCTTTAATTGGGACTATCGATCTCTTGAGTACATTCCAATTCCTTGTTGGACTCAATTTCGGAGACTTAGGCTCTCTTTCTCAAGAAGAGCCCAAGTCATCTAAGCACAAACTAGTGTTTGCAACGACCAATTCAGTAATAAACCATGAAATTGATCCAAATACCAAACACACATATCAATCTAGCGCTAAATTACAATGCCCATCAATTACCCACACTAGGGTTGAGCTACAACACTCTAGCTAATAGGTCTAGGTACACATAATTGAAGAAACAAAACAAGAAATAAATGAAGATAAACACATATTAATTAATTTCTAAGCTAAATACAAAGATTCAATGATAAAAAGTGAGTAAAATTTCCCAAAATATCTACAAAAGTCGTTCCCACGGGTGCAACCATTGTACTAAAACATCTTATACCCTATAAATGGAAAAATGATCTATTTATACTAAGTTGAAAAATCTGGACAAAAATGCTCCTGCGGGGTCAGTGCGGACCACACAGAATGGACTGCGGCCGCACTAGGACTCTTGGCTTCAAAATCCAGCTATCTGAACTCAGGCTCGGTGGATCGCACATAATGGACTGCGACCGCGGTGATTTCTAGTGCGGTTCGCACAAAATGGACTGCGGAACGAATTGGCTGGAAAGCTCCAAACTCTACTTCTCTGAATCTTGGCTATGTGGACTCCACAAAATGGTAGTGTGTCCATTTTACCTTTAGTGCAGACCGCACAAAGTGTAGTGCGGCCGCACTGGGTCTGTTTTGCCTGAGTTGCCTTGTCTTTGTCACTTATGCAAGTTTCACTCCTTTTGAGCCGATCTTTGATATCTTGTCACTTTGTTGATCAAACCTGCAATCAAGCACAACTTGTGAGTCTTTTGGGACTATTTTGTATGAATTTCTAATCAAAGCCTAAGAGAGAAGGAGTATAAAATCATCAAAATCCCTAGTTATCACCTTACTCAGTCAGAATCTCGTAAGCCACCCAGGCAACAGTAAAACATGATGCTCAACCCAATTTATCATTTAAAAAATTATTTAATCTTTTAAAAACAGAGTAAGCATGGCTGAGTTATGAAAATAGTAGAATATGGAATGACTGAGTACAAGTATAAAGTCAAAACAGTGAGGAAATATCAATAAAAATTCTCTAAGGGTCCAAATAGTTGGCACGAGGCCCAAATATGGCATTCAGCCCAAAACATGATGATAGCAAGTAGTTTTCAATCAAATACGCGATAAAAACAGTCATTCAGGATGGACTAAATCACAATCCCCAACGGTGCACAACCCTACGCTCGTAATCTAGCATGTGCGTCACCTTAATATAGCACCACGATGTGCAATCCGGGGCTTCATACCCTCAGGACAACATTTAAAATCATTACTCACCTTAATCTGGTCCGACCTCTAGCCCGCGATGCCTTTGCCCCTAGAATCGGCCTCAATTCGCGTCGAATATATCCAAAAATCAGAATCACGATGTCAAAATATGCTAAGGGAAAGAAGCCCATGTGGAAAATTTCAACATAAATCCCGAAATTAACCAAAACCCGACCCCCGGGCCCACGTCTCGAAATTCGGTAAAATTTACATCAATATGTTCCTTATCTCACCACGGTTTAATATATATCAAAAGTCTCAAAATCCGACCACAAATGGCCCCTCAAATCCTTAAGTCTAGGTCTCCAATAGCAAGCCCTAGTTTTCTAAATTTTAACCCTTAATTTCCATAAACTATAAGACTAATCCATGAAACAACACCATACGAATGAGTTTTAGGTCCAAAATCCTTACATCAATGAAATCCCCTTGAAAAACTTCTTCCAATCGACCAAAAAGCTCCAAAACCCGACTTAAATGGTGAAATAGCTCAAAAAACGCGAAGGAAAGCTTTTTTACCTTTTGGCCCAGGGATTTCGCACCTACGGTTTGCGGTCCATGAGCCGCTTCTACGATTTTCACTTAAGTTCTCCACTTCGCATCTACGACACACAACCCGCACCTACGCCATCGCAGGTGCGGTTCCTTAACCGCTTTTGCGGTTCCTGCCTCCATGACCTTCTTACGCTTCTGCGACTGGCATTCAAATCTGCGGCGTCTCACCTACGACCCCCAATCCGCAGGTGCGAAAACAACATAACAGAAAATTCTGCAGCTTCACCAAACTCCTAATCTCCCCGTCAACCATCCAAAATTACCCTGAGGCCCCAGGGCCTCAACCAAAAGCAAACCCATAACCTTATTCAAACACGTTCCAACTTTCGGGACGCCCAAAACAACATCAAACACCAAAATCATCTCGAATTCAAGCCCAAGATTCCAAAATCTTCCAAATTCCCCTTTCGATCAAAAAGTCTATCAAACCATGTCCGAATAACCTGAAATTGTGCACACACGTCCCAAATGACACAATGGAACTAATACAACTCCCGTAATCCTATTCCGATCCCTATATAAAAATCTCACTATCAACCGGAAAATGCCAAAATTCTAACTTAGCCAATTAAAGCCTAAATCTACTCCGGACCTCCAAAACTCATTTCGATCACGCTTCCAAGTTTCAAATCACCTTCCGAAACTATCAGAACCATCAAAACTCACATTTGAGCCCTCTAACACATAAGTCAATATCTGGTTGACTTTTCCAACTTATGCTTCCTCAAAATATACTAAGTGTCTCAAACCTTACCAAAACCTCTCCGAACCCGAGCCAACCAACCCGATAACCCAAAATACTATCGAACAAGCCAATAAGAAGTAGGAATAGGGGAAATGGAGCAGTAACTCATGAGATGACTAGCTGGGTCGTCACAGTTTTTATGTATCGTTTTGTAATATATTGTGTAATATTGTATTGTATCCTTTTGATGTATACAATGTTTGGATAAATTACATGTTTGTCGTCATTTTATGATGTCATACACCGATAATATAAAGAATAAACTTGAAATATTATAAAGAAAAAGTAAGATACGAGGTAAAATTATTATATAAAAAGGTACGGTAAAGGATAAAATAAGATTACTTAATAATAAGGAAGAGCAAGATGAGAGAAAAAATAAGGTAACGACGCGACCATACCAAATCGGTCGTTCCATAAAGTGACACTTTTATCGTTATGTAAGGATGGATTTCACGATACAATACAATAAAATTTAAGTAACAATCAAAGAAAATGTTATATTTAAAGTAACAATATGATACAATACAACGACTAACAACCATCCAAACAAACTATTAAACTTAATGTTGGTGTTTGCTACCGCGGTGGTGGTGATAAATGGTGACATTGATAATTTAGTGTGGTGCAAAAAACTTTAATGGAAAGATGACTAAAAGTGGAGTCGGGGGAAGTTGAGAGATGAGTTGGGGAGGGAGCTCCTTTTATTTTTCGGTTTTTTTTAAGATAGAACTATTAATTAGGGTAAATTTAGTTTTTTTTGTTATGACATATGTCACAACTTTATTGGTGCATGACATGAAAGGAGATGCAAAACCGACTCTAAAGTTATGAATAGTAAGGCTTGTGCCTTAGGCCCCCAAATTTGGGGGGCCCCATTTTTAAAAATAATAGGTTTAAAGATATTTAAAAAAATAATATTTATTACTTTTAATACAAAAGTAAAATTTTTGACATAAAAAAAATGCTCTTTAGATATATAAATAAAGTAATTGTTGGATTTATGTAAAATAAATTAAATGCTTAAAAGAGGGTAAATGAGAAATGGAGGGAAATGGATTTTTTGAGAGAAATTTCAAGTTTTTCCTCTAGGCATATGGACATTGTTCCATATTGGAAGAGGAAGAGATTTTTCATGGGTTTATAAGGAATTGCTCTTCTTCTAGCTCTTAAAGAGTTGAGAAGAAAGCAAGCCTCGTCGTCGCTCGCTCGGCTCGGCTCCGTTTTTTCTGTTTTTATTTTTTCTCTTTATTGTTGAGTAAATAGCCATTTATGTAATGTCATGTATGCTGTGGCAGTTTTGCTGAAATAGCCATTCTGAAGAGTTGCACCTCTTCAGATTCCAGTCCAAATTTTGGCTATAAATACAACACTATTCTGCTCAGAATTTCAGTACGAATTTCTGAGTTTTCTCTCCTTTTTCTGCATACTTTTAACATACAAACAAAGCAAAAAGTAAGTGTGATTTGCTGCTGATCTTTGTACTCGCTGAAACACTGCGTATGGAGTACCACTACACCAATGTGTAATTCGTTCTATCCTGGGAGGAAATAATCCATAACCTTGGGTGCTAGAAGGGAATTAAATTCCTTAAGGAGACACTGTGAATTCAATGAGCTCGAATTGTTTTTGATCATTTTTATGTCATTTCTGTTTATCATAATTTTTGTTTATATTAATTTATATTTTCAGAACTGTTTTACAAATAGAGTTTACTAACAATAATAATTTTACTTACTTAAAAATGGGTAGATGAATAATTTTTGCAACGTTTCAATTTTTTAATTTTGTCATTCGGTTACATGTCAAATTTTTACTCTCCCTTATTAATTTGTCCTATTCAATCTTTCTTTCCTTAATCTCTTCATATTTCAGAAACCCCGTATATATTTTTCTTTCTCTTTAATATTCTTACTCACTTTCTTTCTCCAAAATTTTATTACTCGCCTTCTTTCTCCAAGATTTGATTAGATCAAGTGTTAAACAATACTTTTAAGCTTCCAATAGTTTTATACCTCGATTGCTCTATAATATCTTGTCTAAGATCAACAATATCTCAAGAAAGACTGAATAAGTTCACTATATTATCAATTGAAAAGAAATTATTAGAGAAAATCGATTTTAAAAAAAATATTAACAACTTTGTGTCTCAAAAAGTTAGAAGACTAGACTTCAAATAAAAATATATCTTATAACTTTCTTTTAAAAAATATAGGCCTCATATTAAACTTTGGTTTTAGATTCCGCATGTGCTTGAGCCGCTCCTGATGATATTACACATATTTTAAAAAATTGGTTAATAAAAAAGTGGTGTGTCGTAAGCACACTTTAAAAAAATTAAGTATATGCGGTGATTTTAGCCCACAAAAATTACATAACAGAAATTTGATCCATACTTTAAGGGTAACTTATCTATTTTATTTTCTTCCGCAAACGAAATAATGGCATCTGAGAGTGTTCGGGTTCTACAACAACAGTAATGGGCAATAAATCTCATCAACTTGTAGTAGAAAAAACTCTCAATATTGATGGCCTAGATGATGAAATCTCATCAACTTGTGGTATAAAGAATTATAAATGGACACATGCTAGATATTTGAATTTTCACACTTCACTGTATAAACACAAATAACTCAAGCACTTCAAGATTGAAATCATGTTCAAAATCGGCTTGACACACTTGACGATTGTTGATGCTGGTGGGAATAATGAGATAAAACTTAGTAAAAATAAGTATTTTATAAAATTATTTTTACTACACATGTATACAATATAAATAGCTCAAGCCCCTCACCTGCACATGTTAAGGCATGAAAAGTGAATCGTTTGAAAGCTCCAAATTTGGAAGTTGAGAACTGGGAAACAATGAGAAAAACTAGAGACCACAGAAGGGGAGTCTTGGCGTAATTGGTAAAGTTGCTGTCATGTGATTAGGAAGTCACGGGTTTGAGCCGTGAAAACAACTTCTAGCAGAAATGCAGGGTAACGCTGCGTAGGATAGACCGTTGTGGTCTGACCCTTCTCCAGACCCCGCACATAACGAGAGCTTAGTACATCGAGTTGCCGTTTTGTTGGTTTGGGTGGAATTTGAAGGACTTTTTTCATTTTCTGGTCCAAAAGGAGAGTTGTTTATTTTCCTTATTTTCTCTCCTAATTTTCTACTCAAACCAAACAAAGGTAGGCTTTAAAGCTGTCTACTGATCTATCACTTTCTCTAATTTCCACCGAGTAAAGGAAATAAGAAAAAAAGTACAAGTAGGGATTGGATGAATAGAAGAAAAGATACTTGGCTCTAAACCAAATATCTATCTTTTTCCTTTTTCCTTTTTCCTTTTTGCTTTCTTAAACCAAGCAAGCAAACAGATATTTTTGTACGTTCCCTTCTCTAGTCCCAAATTAAATCATACAACAATTCCCCCAACTTTTCAATTATCAATTTAAGCAAATAAGTTGAATTTCTTTCTAGTTCGGCTCATTAACTTTTCCAAGAAAACACATTCACATTCTCATACCAAAAATTTCCTCTGAAAACAGCTTCGTGTGCTAGTTCTCCAAACAAATAGTACAACATAATATTCTTTCCTTATATGCCCCAACTAATGAAGAATAATACATTAATGATTTGGGTAGAATCCTTAATTAATTCTCTAATTGGACATTTATATTATTTTAACTAACTTAAAGAAAAGAAGGAATTCAGTAAGAGCAAGGGAAGAAGAAAGTTGGTGACAGTTTTGTCTCCCATTACAATATAGAATTAAGTAAATATAGATCATTGCCTCACGAAAGATTTCAAGTAAATCAAAGACAAACAAAAAAGATTATGAATTATATGTAAACAGTCAAATATCTCTATAAATATCATTATACAGGAGTCATTCACTATAAAAATTAGTTTTTCGCATAACTTATTTTTAGAGTTATATTTTGCCTCTCTATATAAATTTTTGTCTATAACAACAAAAATCATATTTATAGCATAATGCACTTTATAAAATTACCCCTATATAACAGCCATATAGAATCTTTATGGGGGCATTTGCATCTATATATTTTTTTGTGCCACATTTTAACCGTGACCGTTTTGCAAAAGAATTGCAAGTGTACCCGTTTTTTAGCATAACTTCAGCACACAGATTTGGAGTAGCAAAGATCATCACACAAAAATTTAGCATTTTAGTAGCCGTGCCTGAAGTTCAGCTCTAGGGCTGAAGTTTTTGTTTTGTAACTCGCGAACTTCAACTTTGGAGCTGAAGTTTTATTTTATAAGTTTTTCTTTAGTAACCGTGAGCTAAAGTTTGCCAGTTATAAAATTAAAATTTCAGTGTTTGGCATGTGTTAGATCAGCATTACAACCTTCAACTTGATATCTAGGAGTATCCACTACTGAACCACCTTCAACCATTGTTCTAGTACGTCGATAAAGTTAACCAATTCGACTCGTGCTTGCAAAATCACGAATCCCACCCATAAATTGTGGTTCCCTTTTTGGGACCATTATGAACCCAGTATTTGGTTGTTGGTGCAGTGAGGGCATGAACCCTTGAGTAGGATTATAAGTGGTTCAGTGATAAATTACAGAGAGAAAACGATAATAGAAGAGAGAAGAAAAACAAAGTAGGCAGAAGCTAAAATAGAGCTGTAAGGGAGAAATAGAGCTGAAGTTTTTTAAAAAGTTGGTAGAAGTTAAAAGTTTTAAAAAAGTAAGTACAAATTAAATGGGATGACCAAATAAGGCGCACGTGCAATTTCTACATCTTTATGATTACTAATAATAATTCAAAAAATATGCACATAATCTTTTCTATTAAATAAAGTTTTTATCTTGCATAAGATATAAGATTTGAAGATTTGCACATGATATCTTTTTTATTGGACAAATCTCAAAAAATATTTAGATAGAAAATTTTACTGTTCAGCTCTCAAATTGTCTTCAAGAAAAAGTATTTGGATACTTTTTTGCTGAAAATTTGGACACGAATCTTCGCCAATTCAAACGTTTATCGCTAGTAAGAGAATGAAATCTACAAAAGAAGCTACAATTACAAAGTTCTTCCTGTTATGAAATAATATAAGAACAAGAACAATAATACAAGAACAAGAACAATAGAGAGAAAAGTAGAGAGAGAGGAGTATTCTTATTAATACTTTTGGGATGATTTACAATGGGGTAAGACCCCTCTATTTATAGGAAGATAAAAGACTTAGCCTTGAAGTAAGACTCTTCTTATAAGATAGACATTCACCTTAAATAGAGTTCTATTTATAACACTCCCCTTGAATGTCTATTCAATAATGTGCCTCGTTAAAACCTTAACTAAAACAAAACCCAATTGGAAAAATTCTAGAAAAAAGAAAGAGTACATATGTTTAGAAATACGCCTATTTGTTGCCTCGTTAAAAACCTTGCAAGGAAAACCCAGTGGGACAAAACCTTGTAAGGGAAAAAGAGTGCAACGCGCATTAACTCCCCCTAAAAAGAACATCAATTCACATCCTTGAACCTTCACATTCCAATCTTGTGCACTAGCTTCAAGAAATCGTTAGTAGATATTTGATAAATAAATCAACCATGTTGACTTGAATGAATATTCCGTACCTTGAAATTATCATTCTTGATAGATATGAACATCTTCATGTAATGTCGTGGAATGACTCTTCAATACTTCCATAGGGGTATTCTCGATGCCATCATGTTTATAGTTATAGCAATATATATATATATACACAAATTGCAATTAGGATGTGGTACTTCAGGACCAAGAATTGTATATGCTTCAAGCAACTTAAATCTTTCAAGTTAAGTCATATAAGCCATATAATAGACTTTAGATGCATATCAAGTTTTCATGTCATGCTAAACAAATAAATATCGAAAACTGATTGCACATACCTTTGACTTTACACTTTCAAGTATTTGAACTACATGTCCAAAACTACATGTCTTTCATATGGAATCAATTCTTCTTGAATTGTATCTCTTCCATTTGGCCAATAGTTTTGTTTGTATTCGACAAACATAAGATCCTCATCGATATTTAGCGCTATCATAGATGTCGTCGACAATCATTTTATATCGGTTTCAGTCAATTTTCATAAAGACATAACATGGAGATCTCTTCATTCATATATTCAGGTACCTGAATCTCTCATGAGATTTTATGAAGTGTTATGTCATGTGATCTTCTGGATCACTTGCCTCCTTATTATGATCACTTTGATCATTTGCTCATCTTCTTTATTAAGAAGTTCCTTTTGAAACCGATTTGTCTATACGCTTCAGGCGTATCCAAGACTTTGTCCTTTTAGGACTTAATATGAGCATTTGCAGTGAGAATATAGTTACATTCTTTGGGTCAGCAAATGCGCATGGCATGCTTTGCAATATGTTGCAATTGAATTATCCCTTTTATGAACTTCAGGTTCATATCATGATATTCGAGGATCTATATATACAAATGATAATTCATCTCATGTAACCTTTTCTCAAGTGTTTATCATTTCTCCCCCTCATGTTAGAAAAGCTAACTTGTTTCCTCAACTCTGGGAAATCATCTTTGTGCATTATCATGTCAATATACACAACACATTAATAATAATAAGATGAGATCATTTGGTTCCTGACCCTGAACCATTTGTGAGGGGAGAATATAATATATTCTCGTATACAACGTATATCAAACTGATATATATAACTTTGTTCTCATAAGAAACAATTTAGCTATTAAGTGGAGGCACTCAATAATTATCTTGCTAAACCAACTTTGATATAAACCAACTTATCAAGATGAACTATCTTGAATAGAAAATCTGGAAATTATGCTCGAAGTTAGATTACTGAGCAATTTACCTCGCAAGCACCGACCAGGCTGCGGGTTAATAACAATCGCGCATGTAACCATTTCATAGATGCATCATATGTGGTATACATGGCAGGTGAATGGGCCCATATTCACCTTTGATATTTCCAGAATTTATGGGCTTCAACCCGAACTCTTTAGTTGGTCAGTTCATTAATGAGAACAAGTAATACAAGAGAAATGCGTCAGGCATTTGATTTGCTATTCTTTGCAAATGGATTATATTTTGCGCCTCTTTTTCACAAATAGAGGTATGTGGATCAAGATGAGATAATGATGCATTTTTCCACAAAATTTCCCGTTTGGTTTCACCAACTTCTCCCCCTAATTTTGAGAAAAGTGTCTCATCGAATTGACAGTCTGCAAATCGTGCAGTGTACAAATCCCCTGTCAATATTTCGAGGTAGCGAATAATGGAGGGCGATTCAAACTCAACATATATTCCTAACCTTCTTTGCAGACCCATTTTGGTGCGATATGGCGGTGCTACAGGCATATATACTGCGCATCCAAAAATTCTTAAATGGGATATATTAGGTTCATGACCCAAACTAATTGCAACGGGGAATATTTGTGACAATTCGTCAGTCAGAGACGAACTAGCATTGCTGCATGCAAAATGGCGTGGCCCCAACCGAAGTGGGCAGCTGACGAACTAGCATTGCTGCATGCAAAATGGCGTGACCCCAAACCGAAGTGGGCAGCCTCGTTTTCTTGAGTAAATGAGGTATTCAAGATTATACTCATATATTGTCTCAATCTGATATCCATTTTGAATGATATCTCTAAAACTCAACAAGTTCCTTTTAGACTTGGAGGAGAACATTGCTTTCTCTAAAATATTGTTCCTTTAGGCAGAGTTATAGTTGCTCTTCAGGAGCCTTCAATCAATTTAATTCCCATGGTTTGACATACAAAAGAAAATATACGAACATGAGAATAAACAATTTCAATCCGTTTGTTTCATATTTAAACTATATTTTTGAAATCTGCTGAGGTTATTCGACTAACTTAGTTGATAGTCGACTATCTTGGGAAGCAGTTAATAGTCGACTAACTAAATTGGATAGTCGACTATCTTGCCTTGCGGAAAAATCCAGTTTTAATGCGAAATATTAGATAGTCGAATAACTACGTTGATAGTCGACTATCTTAGTAAACAGTCATCAGGATAGTCGACTATCTAAATCAGATAGTCGACTATCTTAGCTTGCGGAAATTCCAGTTTTAATACGAAATATTAGATAGTCGACTAACTTATTAGTTAATCGACTAACTTTGCTGGAAAATAAAAATTTCTTCGAAATTTAAGCATATTGAAACATTCTAAAGAACTAATACTAACATTATATCATAAACTAACTAATACGAGCTGATACTAATGACTATTAGTTTATTCACTAACTATTACAAATAAGTGAAATAAAATCAAACAATCCCATCTTCCTTCATCACAGATCCATCACCAATTAGGTGGTCAATTTTCCCCTCAGGGTGCTCAAAGAAGTCTACCACATCCAAGTGGGTGATGTCAAAATTGTCGTCAGAGACAAAATTTGTTTCAGGGCATTTACTCTTTAGAGATGCTTGACAAGGCTCAACCAAATGTCTTGCTACACGGCAAATTTTCGCCCAATGCCCTTTTTCCACCGCAACGATAACATATAGTTTATGAACTATTTGCTTTTGGATTCTCATCATATCGTGCTGTGGCAGAGTGACCAACTTTAGGTTGTCATATCTCTCCTTTAAGCCATTCCACAAGATAGGTGGATCTTTGACTGTGATATATTCAATTTTCAAACCTTCATCAAGGTGATGGCGCAAGAAAATCAAGGCCTTAGCACAGTTTCAAACCTTCATCAAGGTGATGGCGCAAGAAAATCAAGGCCTTAGCACAGTTTCAAACCTTCATCAAGGTGATGGCGCAAGAAAATCAAGGCCTTAGCATAGTCTTGGGTGGATGCATTATTTCTGTCTTTAATGGTGTCTCCAAGACCCATTGCATCCAAATGGATTTCATCATCCAACACCCATGTCATATAGTTCTTGCCCGAAATTTCAAGGGCAACGAACTTTCTTTTCATAATGTCAGACATAAGATACAATTACATCAAGAGCGTGTTCATACTTACAGGCTTTATTACAATTATCGCATTCACTTCAGGGAATGGATCATAATGACGATTATAATTCCGTCTATTGCCACGTCCACATTCATTAATACCATCATGGTAATAATTTTGTCTTCTTTCAGACTTATCACATACTGCTATCACATTCTCTAAAGGGAATGGAGCAAATTCAATGGGACAGATTTTCAATTCTTTGCCCACAATCATTCATGAATTTGATCATGGCAAAGCATAAAAATTTTACCACTTCATGTGAGTGTAATTTCTTACAAACTCCATTAGAGTTATAATCAAACTTTGTTGTCTTTGTTTATATATAAAATCAAATCGTAGAATTTCAAGAATTTGAAAGGGAAAAGTAAATTACTTACCTTTAAGGTATACCAATCAATATTGTGATATCAAATATACCTCTTGAGTTTCCACCGTGGCAACAAATTCTGGCAACTTTGGTCGACTCCCGCGGCCAATTTGATGCCGGAGAACGCGACATATTTTCCGTATAGAAATTCAAGATTGCCATTGGACCTCCAAACTATCAGCAAACTTTAAAAATCCAAAAACCTATTGTTTGCATAATTGACCAGAAACGTTCCACTATACACCTAAATTAAACCAGTCATCAATTCAATTGTAACAAAGAAAGGAATAGCGGAAGTAAATAGCTAGGATCACTTGTATGTAATATAGACAACACATAATTATATATTTTAATCGAACATAAAATCGATACTTATCTCTTGAAGCGTGACCCGGATAATGCCCGGAATTAGCGAAATTCGTGTGGGCGAATTACTCCTTAATCTTCTCAAAGTGCTTCTTGAGACGGTAGAGTCTCGTGCTGATAACGTGTTATAAAATAACATAAGAACAAGAACAATAATACAAGAACAAGAACAATAGAGAGAAAAGTAGAGAGAGAGGAGTATTCTTATTAATACTTTTGGGATGATTTACAATGGGGTAAGACCCCTCTATTTATAGGAAGATAAAAGACTTAGCCTTGAAGTAAGACTCTTCTTATAAGATAGACATTCACCTTAAATAGAGTTCTATTTATAACACTTCCATCAATCTTGAAAAAATTTATTTCTTAGGTAGTTTTTAAGCTAGCGTTTGGCCATAGATCCCAAATTTATATTGAAAAATCTGATTGGGGTGAAGTTTAATTTGAAGATGAAAATGTGTTTGGACATACGTCTTCAAAACATATTTTTCAACTTTAGTTTGGAAAAATATGTATATATTCGCAAGGTTTGGAAAATTGGCCCAAAATCAGCTATTGAGATTTGGCCAAAATATGACCAAACACTAGTTTTAAAAATGAATCCCAAATTTATTTTGACAGAACTCTTTGTCAAACGAGGCCTAAATGTCTGCCTTAGAGTTTGAATAATTTTTATGTATAGCGGTCAAATAATATTTAAATTTCAAATGTTATTATATGTGTATAATATCCATTTACAATAAAAACTAAAAAATATCGGAACAAACGAATTTGTTAAAGAGAGATTGACTGTATTAGATAAGAGATAGAGATATTTTGGCAAAGAATATTTATCTTACATAAATGCAATACCAAAGACACCAATATATTTTAATCTTCCTTTTTTTTAATGGTAAAGTTTTCAATGGTGATCATGAAAGAAGCTTGTCCTTAATTTCTGGCACAGATTGATCCACAATCCACATTATTTTGGGTTAATTGAGGTTACACCAATCCGTAGCCAACAGGTGTCTCAGTTCTGAAGGAAAGGCTAAGCTTCTCTGATTGGATAAGGTTGTTTGACGGCCAGGGTATGCACTTCTTTAAATTTTTTACGTGGTGTTTACTAAATCACATTAGTTTATTATGATTGTTATAAATTAAATTTAAAATATGTATTAATTAACTATAATTTGGTGATTAAAAAATATGTGAAGACATATCATTGAGTTGATATAAATATCAAAATTAAATAAATTTTTACCCTAATATTATGTAAATTTCCCCTAAATGCACTTTCTTAAATGTAAAACCATCTAGAATTGGAGTTTTAATCTTGATATTGTAGTTTGAACTTATGTGAGTTAGGGTTGAAATCTGACCAAAGATATATATATATATATTTTGAAATCTGACCAAAGATATTCAAAACTCGTAAGCATATTTCTCGTCAAAAAAAAAAAAAAAAAAAAAGTACCACAAACATCTACTGCCACGTACACCACAAGGGCATTTTCGTAATTAATGGGTGAATTAACATCTACCAGTAACCACGAAACCAAGAACCTTTTCTTAGATTATGCGATTCCCCAACTAATTACATCGCCATTCGCCAATAGCCAGTAATCAGTAAACTTTTATGCATAATATTCCCTAACACTCTTTCTTCTCCACTCGTTACAATGAAGAAAAAGAAAAGTATCTTCGAAACCACAAATGAAAAGATAAATAAGTGGACAATCCACGTGTCAAGTTCTTATCCATTCGACCCAAAGTTCTCCACTCAAAAAATGAAAATATCTTCTTTACCGGGGCCCACTAAGAAAATATCTAAAAGAAAATCTATTTCTTTAAGCGTCAGTATAGAGTAAAATAAGGGCCACCAACCAAATTCAACAATTTCATCCAAAAAGAAAAAAAAAAAGCAAAGCCAATGGCCAATGGCCAATGGGTCCTAACTTTTTGATCTCTCAGGCAAGTTGCAACGTGGCCAATTCGGGCCATACACATGACTCTTCTAGATATTTTATATCTTTATCGCCAGACTAGAGTATCTATGACCCACTATTATAATTTCAATCAATTTGGACCATTAGATATTAGGCGGTTAAACATATGTACTTTAATTCACCACCTTTAGATCAAACTATCCCACTAATTTATCAGATATTTTTTCAAGATTGTTTTAGTAAGTGGTAAAGAGTTGAGAAATGTGACATGACTTTTTGAGTTCTTTTCTAGCTTCACCACCAACATTAGTGCTTCTTTATTTACTTTTCTTTTTGTTTTCTCCCACTTTCAAGAAGTACGAGGATTTTGTAATAAGATAAGTGAGGATTCTCGAAATGGGTGAAGTAGTTATAAGCAGTGAAAATGATATGGAAGTTATAGGGAGAGATGATATGGAACTGCAGACAGAAATAGAGGCGGGTGAAAAGAATAAGGAAACAGGGGTTGCTGCTACAGAATCTTCTTCAATTGTGAGATGGGAAAGATTTTTGCCTAAAATGGTTTTTAGAGTTTTGTTAGTAGAAGCAGATGATTCTACGCGACAGATTATTACTGCCCTTCTTAGGAAATGCAGTTACAAAGGTTAGTGTTCCTCTTACATATGAATTTCCGAATTTGCAGCAGTTTCTTTGAATTCCCCTTTTTGGGCTGTCGGGTTGAGTTTAATTGTGACTCTTTCCTAACAAAGAATTTGAGAAAACAGAGAAAGATTGAAACTTTAGAGTGGGGATGAGTTATCTAAGCTCATAAACGTGTTTATTCAATTAATCTTCGAATTGGATGACAATTTTCTTGCTAACTTGCAACGAAGATCTGTTTTTGTGAACTCAATTGGTGATTTTTTCCAGACTCCTGGGAAATTGGGATTAAGAGGCTTAGCTTCTAATTTTCCCTCATTTTCGACAAAGTAAGGCAGAGTATAATAGAATTATGTTGAATCTGGAAATTCGTGAAAATTCCCTAAATTCGGCTAGATTTTCAGAATGTATAAGTTGTGATCTTTCCTTTTGAGGATTGAGATAACTTCAGATTGATCATCTATGTAGGATCTTCGGATTTGAACTCGGGTTGCTTAAGAATTTTCAATTATGTAGAACCTCCTTATTGTGGTAAAAGACAGATTTGGATTCCTGGATAGAGCGGATATAGAGGATTCTTAGAGCTGATCCGCAAAAAAAATGGGATTGATGGGTAGTTGATTGGTTGCATATCCTTTATGTGTTGATAACAACCAGTAGAAGAGTAGTTCCGTCTTCTTATTGAAATTGATAAGTACTGCAAAAAAAAACTGTTACAACTTATTGGTAGATGAATGGGTCTTTTTAGCCACGAGAATGATATGGAGAAATATCAAATGTACTTGAGCTAACAGTAGTGTACGGTAGATGAGTCAGTTTAAGGTTCTTGGTACATTGAGTATATGTTGCTAACTTTATGCGAACAAGTTTATACCTGCATTCATGTCTTCTCTTATGGAAACCAATAAGAAGAAAGAAAGAGCGCCTCTGATCACCTTTGAAAATTTTCTGACTTATTAAAAGGAAGAAAAAAATAACAAAGAAATGTTAATGCCTATGAATCTCTGCTTATGATGATCAGCTATTTATATGTTAAACTTTATGTTTGTGCAGTCGCTGCAGTTGCTGATGGTCTAAAGGCGTGGGAGTTGTTGAAAGGTAGACCTCATAACATAGACCTCATCCTGACAGAAGTTGACCTGCCATCAATCTCTGGATATGCTCTTCTTTCCTTGGTTATGGAGCACGAGATTTGCAAGAACATCCCTGTAATAAGTATGTTGCTTCCTCCACTCAGCTTTTGCTATTGTTGCAGAAAAAGTTTGCCAGCATGTCAAATTACTCATAGTTGAAACTCTTTTTTATCTGCAGTGATGTCCTCTAACGATTCAGTTAGTACGGTTTATAGATGCATGCTTAGAGGTGCAGCAGACTTTCTTGTCAAGCCAGTTAGGAAGAATGAATTAAAGAACTTGTGGCAACACGTCTGGAGGAGAAGAGCTGTAAGCATAATTCAAATTTGCTTTTTGCTATCTGAATTGTTTTGCCAATCATCTACATATTAACCTGATTTACTATGTTGTCCTTTCAGGCAAGTGTTAGTTCCCAGGGGCCTCTTGATGAAAGTGTTGCACAGCAAAAAGTTGAGGCCACAGCTGAAAACAATGGTTGCAGCAACCATTCAAGTGGTTATAATGCTTGCGTTCAGAGAAACCGGGAATGCATTGAGAAAGGAAGTGATGCTCAGGTAATATGCATTACCCTCATGGAATTTCTTTTGGCAACAGTCACAAATATATAACTTATCGTGAAATTTTTGTTGGATATTTATTTCTGTGGAAATGTTAGTTTAGTTTCCTTATTCAAGAAAAACTTTTTGAGATGTCTGCTTCACAATTTGTAGTAAGTGAGATTTTAAACTGTGTTTCCTTTAATGTAGAGCTCCTGCACAAAGCCAGAGTTGGAGAATGAAGGAGAGAACAGAGATGACCTACAGGAATCTATTAAACTGAATAGGACTGCATCTCTTCCAGTTGGTGCAGATTTTGGGAAAGAAATATTTCTTGAAGCAAGTGATAGATTGAGAATGTCCGAGAATGATGCTGGAGGTAAAATTCTTCTAGCCATCTCATGATTATGAAAGCAAGTTTGTTCTGTTGAATTAGTTAGGAGTAGGTTTACGTGTTCTAAACTCTTTACCATTTTGGCTTCATACAAATTGGTGCAGCTCCTTTAAAAGATGCGAATACAAAGACCAGGGGAGAAGATACAAATTCTGATGATAATTGGGGTCATGTTCGTACAATTGATCAAACTTCTGATGAAAATCCTGGTCCTCTAACCAAACAAGCCATTGACTTGATCGGAGCATTTGATAATTACCTCAAATGTAATTTCAAAAGTTCTGGTTCCAACGTTAGGACAAATAAGGCTGATTCTTCTCCACAACTGGATCTTTCACTGACTAGACCCCATCCAAGTGGATCTGTAAATCAATTTACAAATGAGAAGCAGAGATTGAACCATTCTGATGCTTCAGCCTTCACGCGGTAAGTTTCCATTTTCCTGATCTTTTCTTTTATATACTTTGATGCAGCATTATTCTTAGAGTAAAGTAATAATAAAGATAAAAGATAAAGTATATCTTATTGCCTGAAAAGGAAGTGCCTCCATTGCTGTATTTTGAATTGTTGAAAGCCTCATTAGAAACTCATGAAACTTTGAGAGATTAAACAACTTGAAGGACATTATTTTACATAATATGTGATGAACTTTTACCAGACCCCACCTGATGGGAGTATACTGGGTAGTTGTTGTTGTTGTATGTGATGAACTTTTAAGATAACAGAACTGCAAATATGAATCCTGAGATAACTTGGTTGTAAGACTTTGATTAACTTAAGGCATCTCATCCTTGAGTTTGAGACGCTAAACTTGTGAAATTTTACTTTCTTAGATTATAGATTGGGAATATCATTCTGAATTCTCTAAGCTGATTTGTTTTATTCTCTTCAAACCAATGAAGTTTCTTAACTAATGATAAGGAATATGCTCCTGCAGGTATGTGAACAGGGCAATTCAGTCTGGACAGTCAACATCGTCTAGGACTTATTATCAACAGGACTATGAAACTGATTCTGATAAGCAGCTTCCTGGTCATGCCACAGATTACAACTCAGACGCCCGTGCTGCAATGACTAGACCTCACAGTTTTGCCCCTCCTAGCTGCAGAGAACCAGGACCAGCTGAAACTGGACATCCTTCTCCGCAGCAGAGAGTGACGCATCTCCCCATACCAGTGAGAGGTATCAGATTTGAGGGACCAAACTATGCCTACAGTTCCATGATAGCTCCTATACTTCGTATGCAATCAGGCGTTTCACCGTTGCAGAGTCCAGGTTCGGCTGCCCCTCGGGAATCTGCCTATCAAGCGAATCCTTTCCTTACGTTAAATCGTGAAAGTAGGAGCTCTCAGCAATTGCACTCACAGAGTGATCAAAACAACAGTGGTTCCACAACCTACAATGAGGGCAACAGAGCACACAAGTCTGAACCCAAAATTGATTGTCGATATTTACCCTCTACAGCCGATCAAAGTACAAATAGCAGTTGCTGCAGTGGTGCTTTAAACCAGGTTCATATGAGCTTTGGAAGCAGTGGAAACATCTCATTTCCAATTGCCAAAACACCAGCGGAGTGTTGGAATGAAGAAAGCTCTCATACTCCTGATGGGAACTCCAATCGATCTCAAAGAGAAGCAGCTCTTACAAAATTTCGTCAGAAGCGGAAAGACAGATGCTTTGAAAAGAAGGTATGTCAGGTCCAACAGCTTTATAACAAAATTTGTCTTGTATTGATGTATCATAATCTTCATCTTCAAATGAGCTGGTCATAGAATCATCTAGAAAATTATCTCAACTAAAAAACAGAAGACTCTATCAGCGCAATTCTTATCATAATTAACCAATGGAAAAGAGAGCAGATATCAACAAGATTTATTGGTAAACAGTTAATCCTGATAAATAGAACAATTTTTTCGTTAGCAGTTAAAGACCACTGGCCATTTGATGAATGATCACAGAGGCACTTTACTTTCATGTGTGAAGGATGCAAAATTTGGTGGCATATGGTTCTCTCATTGCTTATCGATCAGTTTCCCTTTGTGATTGGTCGCAGGTAAGATATGAAAGCAGGAAAAAACTTGCAGAGCAGCGTCCTAGAGTGAAAGGGCAGTTTGTTCGTCAAGTTCCTAGTGAGCCTCAAATGGGTAACTCATAGGCTTTTTGGAGATATAGGAACACGGCTTCATCCAGCTAGAGGAGGAAACAGAACAAATTTTAAGTGTTGTCAAATGACTTGAAAGTCCGGACTTCCACAATTCGAGGAACAAACAAGAGGATGACCAAGTTTAATGATGCTATGGTTACTCGCTTATGCATCCCACACTGATAGTCTGATTTCTTGTTAATAGGAATTACAACCTGATGAGGAATTCTGTACATTTTTGTGAAGCGGACACCCCTGCCTTCTGTGATGATATATAGGATAGTACATCTCAATTGACATATAGGTTAGTAACTTCAAAGTATGATTCTATGATTCTTATATTCATGAATAGGATCAATTTTCCATTTTTGTTATAGTTGGTTAGTTGATAAGATCCTTCTTTCCAATGCTAATATTGGAGTCCCTTAGTGTACTTCTCGATCATCTGATGTAGCATATCATGACTAGCTCTAGACTTATGTACAGAAAAGTAGCAGTGATTTTCCGGCTTGAGACCAGCTATGGATTGTTACATTTCTGTTTTATTTGCAGAAATTTATTCTTGCAACATCAGTACATATATTGAAATAATACTATATGAGCATTTATCTCAAAGGATTGGAAAGTGATAGTTCTATGTGAGAAAGGGAACCCCCAGAATCCAAGGTAAAAAGCAAGTGCAAATGCTCGACTGACTCAAAAACCACGTATTAGGAGCTAATTAGAGCAAGAATAAAATGAAAAATTTAACAAAGAAAAGAAAGAGAAGGGGGGGGGGGGGGGGGAGTACTCAGAGCTTGAGTGGCATTACGTTATTGTGATATGGGCCATGGATGTTGCTCCCTGATAACCAAATTACAAAAGCTCGACGACAACTAGATTCGGGCTTGTATATCCTGCCATTTGCTTGGGGCCTAAGACCACCTACATTATTGGCTGCAAAAGTTGAGATAAATGTTGTCTATTATTATCGTTTAGTAGAAAAAAACGTTGCGTGAAATTTTGCACAACAGAAATCAGGAAAGGACAAAAAAAAAATGAAAAAGCAAGAAAGAAACTAGAGATTGACACTATACCGTGCGCTATTTATTATGATGAAGAAGCTACTCAAAAAGCAAAAGATCTTTTTACAAAATTCAGGGCAATATCATACATAGTGGTCCATCGCCTGTCTTATTCAAAGTAAAATCAGAAAGCTCCATCCATTCACAAAGAGAAAGTTCGTAGGAGAATCACATAACGACGGGGTACACCCACACTCAAATTTCTCCTCATTGATTGTTTGAAAGGCTTTCATAACTGAACTCAAAAAAGTTCTAAAAGCAATCAATTAATTACCCGCTGTTTTCAAAACTGGTTTGCTTTTACAGTTGGTAATATTCTCGTGTATACCCCTTTCCCCCCTCCCCTAATCAAAGAGGGCGTGCATAAGTCTTTTAACTGTAAACTAGTAGTTGTACCCGCGCGATGCGTGGTAAATTTTTAACAAATATTAACTAAATTAAATTGTGATCGGGCTTGTTTGATCCTATTAAATCTTATCGCTTTAATAAATTTTAATTGTCATTTTATTTGCCAATACGATATACCCAATAATAAAATCGCTATTAAATTAAAGGTACTTATATAATCTATGAATAACTTTTTTGTTCTATATTTTTCTTTATTATAGTATCCAATGTTTAGTATTATTACATTGTTAATAGAAATTTTATTAATATATTACTGTATTTAATATTTTCCTCTGCTCGCTTTCTTTTTGTAACATAAGAGAAGATACATAATTTATTACTATTGACATAGTTGTTATGTTAAATTTTATTATGTTGTTCTCAATAACATTATCTAAATTTTAATGAATAAAATCTCTATTAAACTAAAGGGACTTATACAACATTGAATAATTATTTGGTTACGTATTTTTCTTTATTATATCGTCGAATAAATTTTTTGTTATGTATTTATCTTTATTATATCACCCATGTTTGAATAGTTAATTTTAGGCAGTTAATTTTGTTGTTTTTATTATTTTTTTGTACATAATTTTTTAATCTCCAAATTTATTGGAGTTTTGTCGTACATTTTGACACTTTGTTAATTTTTTGATGTTACATTTGGAATTATTACAACGATTTGCTTCTCATATTCTATATAAATAGGAGTAGATATTGTCTGAATTTTACTGAATAATCTCTTAATTAAATTAAAGGGAGTTATATAGTTATCAAATAACTTTTTTGTTATGTGTTTTTATTATAATATCCAATATTTAGTATAATTATATTGTTAATAGAATTATTAGCATATTACTTGTTTAATATTTTTGTCTACTAATTTCTTTGGTAATATAACAGAAGATACACATTTTGTTACTCTTGAAAATTTTAAAATCTTTTTTTTAATTATATTTTCTAAATAATATTGTTTGAATTTTAATGAATAAATACACTTTTTATTTCAAAAAATATAAAAACGAAAATGATTTTAAAAAATAAAATAAAGAAATTAACTACCCTAAACCAACCTTCACCCATATTTGAGTAGTTAACTTTGGTAATTAAATTTTTTAGTAATTATTAATAATTAATAACTAAATAACTAATTATGCCATGTGTCCTTTTTTTAGGATGCCACTTGGCTTGAGGAGAGAGCTTTGTCCTTTCCTTTTAATAATTTATAAATTTGTACATAATTTTTGAATCTCCAAATTTATTGGAGTTTTGTCGTACATTTTGACGGTTTGTTAATTTTTTGACGTTACACTTGGAATCATCGCAATGATTTGCTTCTCATATTCTATATAAATAGGAGTAGATATTGTCTGAATTTTACTTAATAATCTATATTAAACTAAAGGAACTTATATAGTTATCAAATAACCTTTTTGTTATGTATTTTTGTTTATTACAATATTCAATATTTAGTATAATTATGTTGTTAATAGAATTATTAGCATATTACTTGTTTAATATATTTGTCTGCTAATTTCTTTAGTAGTATAACAGAAGATACACATTTTATTACTCTTGAAAATATATTTCTAAAAATAAAGTTTACTATATTTTCTAAATAATATTGTTTGAATTTTAATGAATAAATACACTTTTTATTTCAAAAAAAATATAAAAACGAAAATGATTTAAAAAATAAAATAAAGAATTTAACTACCCTAAACCAACCTTCACCCATATTTGAGTAGTTAATTTTGGTAATTAATTTCTTTATTAATTATTAATAATTAATAACTAAATAACTAATTAGTAACTAGTTATGCCACGTGTCCTTTTTTTAGGATGCCACTTGGCTTGAGGAGAGAGCTTTGTCCTTTCCTTTTAATAATATATAGATAGAGCCTTGAATACTAGAAGAAAAGCACCTAGACCTAACAAGAATAAGTGAATACCTAAAATTGTGGTCATTTTATTTCGATCTTTCCAGACATAACCAAAGAAGGGTAAAGATTCTTCAAGTGTCTCAGGTCCCAGAAGTGCATGATAAATGCCGCCAAAGCCCAATACTGCAGAAGAAATTAAATGAAGTACTCCAAATACAAAGTATGGAAAGGTGTCTATAACTTCTCCCCCAGGGCCTACCCCCCAACCTAGAGTAGCTAGGTGGGGAAGTAAAATTAATCCTTGTTCATACATAGAACGAATACGTTTATTTTTCAAATGATTCATATCGTCAAGTGCACCCATTCCAAATTTCAGCCCAATCAAATGATCGGCGGCTGCCAATATATCTCGTGGTAACAAAAATGTATTGTTCTGGGTATATCAAGGTTCAGTCTTCGGTTCATATTTCGTCAACCAATCCTTCCCTATATAGTTTGTGAATAACTTTTTTGTTTCTATATTTTCTTTATTATAGTATCCAATGTTTAGCATTATTACATAGTTAATAGAAATTTTATTAATATATTACTGTATTTAATATTTTCCTCTGCTCACTTTCTTTTTGTAACATAAGAGAAGATATATAATTTATTACTATTGAAATAGTTGTATGTTAAATTTTATTCTGTTGTTCTCAATAATATTATCTAAGTTTTTAATGAATAAAATCTCTATTAAACTAAAGGGACTTATACAATATTGGATAATTTTATTTGTTATGTATTTTTCTTTAGTATCATCGAATTAATTTTTTATTATGTATTTATCTTAATTATATCACACATGTTTGAATAGTTAATTTTAGGCAGTTAATTTTCTTGTTATTATTATTATTTTTTGTACATAATTTTTTACTCTCCAAATTTATTGGAGTTTTGTCATACATTTTGACACTTTGTTAATTTTTTGATGTTACATTTGGAATCATCACAATTATTTTCTTCTCATATTCTATATAAATAGGAGTATATATTGTCTGAATTTTAATGAATAATCTCTATTAAATTAAAGAGACTTATATAAGTATCAAATAACCTTTTTGTTATGTATTTTTATTTATTATAATATCCAATATTTAGTATAATTATATATTTAATAGAATTATTAGCATATTACTTGTTTAATATTTTTGTCTGCTAATTTCTTTGGTAATATAACAGAAGATACACATTTTATTACTCTTGAAAAATAGTTTTTGAAGAATAAATTTTATTATATTTTCTAAATAATATTTTTTGAATTTTACACTTTTTATTTCAAAAAAATATAAAAATGAAAACGAGTTTAAAAAATGAAATAAAGAAATTAACTACCCTAAACCAACCCTCACCCATATTTGAGTAGCTAATTTTGGTAATTAATTTCTTTATTAATTATTAATTATTAATAATTAAATAACTAATTAGCAACTAATTATGTCATGTGTCCTTTTTTTAGGATGCCACTTGGCTTGAGGAGAGAAGTTTTTCTTTTCCTTTTATTAATATATAGATTTGTACATAATTTTTGAATCTCCAAATTTATTGGAGTTTTGTCGTACATTTTGACACTTTGTTAATTTTTTGATGTTACGTTTGGAATCATCACGATGATTTGCTTCTCATATTCTATATATATAGGTGTAGATATTGTCTGAATTTTACTGAATAATCTCTATTAAATAAAAGGGACTTATATAGTTATCACATAACCTTTTTGCTATGTACTTTTGTTTATTATATATCCAATATTTAGCATAATTATATTATTAATAGAATTATTAGCACATTACTTGTTTAATATTTTTGTCTGCTAATTTCTTTGGTAATCTAACAGAAGACACATTTTATTACTCTTGAAAATATTTTTTGAAAAATAAATTTTATTTTATTTTCTAAATAATATTGTTTGAATTTTAATGAATAAATACACTTTTATTTAAAAAAAATAAAACGAAAATGATTTTAAAAAATGAAATAAAGAAATTAACTACCCTAAACCAACTCTCACCCATATTTGAGAAGTTGATTTGGTAATTAATTTCTTTATTAATTATAAATAATTAATTACTAACTATTATGCCAAGTGTCCTTTTTTTAGAATGCCACTTGGCTTGAGGAGAGAGCTTTGTCATTTCCTTTTAATAATATATAGATAACCTTGTTTTGCTTCATCTTCTTGACACGTGTATGTAATAACTACCTGTAGGTTACATAATCGAAACTCTATGGTCTTCTATTGACACTCTTAGAAAAGGGGAAAAAGAGAGGTCGGAGGAGGAGCCGAATTCATGATTTTAAATTTTATAATTTAATTCTTTAGGTTATAATTAGAATTCATTCTTATATATTACTACCATTTATTGTAATTTTAATAAATTTTAATATAAATTTATATTTGTATTAGTAAAAAAACCTGACCATCTGATGGTCACGAAACCGGCTCTGTCCTAATTGGTTACGACCACCGAGTAAAACATTCGACTCCAAGCAATTGTTACCGTCTCCATAACAAGCACAGGGGATACGGTCCTCCCGCACCTAGAAGGCGTCTCCTCGACATGGCCACGATAATCTATCGCCAGCTCATACGAATCACAACGATAAATACCAAGAAATAGGACCTTAGAAGGGGCTCTTCTTCGAGAATGCTGCTTACAATAGAACAAGCAAACCATATTACATGTAATTCTTTGACTACAATACGATTGTAAGGATCTGAACCTCTTCAAGAAGAGACAGATAAAATTATTATGATGAATAAAGCATTTGATCTATAGCCCACGAGTCTTTATTATTCACATCTTATTTCCATCTTTAGGTCCAATGTTCTATTATGGTTAACTATGATTTACTCTATGATTTATTTTGATTGTTTTCACTCATAAAGTATTTAGTAACTTTTGAGCCAAAAAATTTGGTACCATTTGTGGGGATTTCATAGCAAGATTGCATAGTTCCTCCATGGAATAGAGCGAAAGAGCGCCCAAAAAAGGAAACAATCCGGCTCAAACAAGTCAGAAGCTGTACATCGAGCGAAGAGAAATCAAAAGCCTCAACGAAAGCCAAAATCCTCGGTTCTATTAATCTCTAATAGTGCAAACAAGAAAAAGAGCCCTAGAACAAGAGGAAGCCGATGCAAAGCATCTCCCTCACCTCTGATACGGTGTCCATCCGGAAGCCAGCACAAAGACGTTGTGGACCAGGGATCGATCTATACAAGCCCGATCTCGATCGAGGAACAAGCTAAGGCAAGTGCCTTCACCATCAACGTTATTAAGTTTGACCTCAGTCAATCTGGGACTCAGGTCAAGTGCCTTTGCCATCAACGTTATTAAGTTCGACCCCAGTCGAACTGCGACTTAGGATAAGTGCCTTCGCCACCAACGTCATCGAGTTTGACCTCAGTCGAACTGGGACTCAGGTTGAGTGCCTTCACCATCAACGTTATTAAGTTCGACCTTAGTCGAACTGGGACTCAGGCCGAGTGCCTTCGCCATCAACGTTATTAAGTTCGACCTCAATCAAACTGGAACTCAGGCTAAGTGCCTTCGCCACCAACGTGATTAAGTTCGACCTCAGTCGAACGGGAACTCAGGCTAAGTTCCTTCACCACCAACGTCATCAAGTTCGACCACAGTCGAACTAGGACTCAGGCAGAGTGCCTTACCATCAACGTTATTATGTTCGACCTCAATCGAATTGGAACTCAGGCCAAGTGCCTTCGCCATCAACGTGATTAAGTTCGACCTCAGTCGAAATGGAACTCAGGCTAAGTGCCTTCTCCATCAACGTGATTAAGTTCGACCTCAGTCAAAGTGGAACTCAGGCTAAGTGCCTTCACCACCAACGTCATCGAGTTCAACCTCAGTCGAATTGGGACTCAGGCTGAGTGCCTTCACCATTAATGCTATAAAGTTCGACCTCAGTCAAACTGGGACTCAGTCCAAGTGCCTTTGCCATCAATGTTATTAAGTTCGACTCAGTCAAACTTGAACTCATGCTAAGTGCCTTCTCCATCAACGTGATTAAATTCGACTCAGTAGAACTAGAACTCAAGCTAAGTGCCTTTGCCATCAACGTTATTAAGTTTGACCTCAGTCGAACTGGGACTCAGGCCAAGTGCCTTCACCTTCAACGTTATTAAGTTCGACCTCAATCGAACTGGAACTCAGGCTAAGTGCCTTCGCCATCAACGTGATTAAGAGTCGAACTGGAACTCAAGATAAGTGCCTTCGCCATCAACGTTATTATGCTCTACCTCAGTCGAACTGGGACTCAGGCCAAGTGCCTTTGCCATCAACGTTATTAAGTTCAACCTTAGTCTAACTGGGACTCAGGCCAAGTTCCTTCGCCACCAACATCATCGAGTTCAACCTCAGTCGAACTGGGACTCAGGACAAGTGCCTTCGCAATCAACATTATTAACTTCGACAGTAGTCGAAGTGAGACTCAGGATAAGTGCCTTCGCTACCAACGTCATTGAGTTCGACCTCAGTTGAACTGGAACTCAGGCTAAGTGCCTTCACCATCAACTTGATTAAGTTTGACCTTAGTCAAAATGGGACTCAGGCTAAGTGCTTTAGCTATCAACGTTATTAAGTTCGACCTCAGTTCAAGTGCCTTCGCCATCAACGTTATTAAGTTCGACCTCAGTCGAACTCGGACTCAGGCCAGGTGCCTTTACCATCAACGTTAATAAGTTCGACCTCAGTCGAACTAGTACTCAGGTCAAGTGCCTTTGCCATCAACGTTAGGGTCGAACTGAGACTCAACCTAAGTGCCTTCACCACCAACGTCATCGAGTTCGAACTCAATCGAACTGGGACTCAGACTAAGTGTCTTCGCCATCAACATTATTAAGATCGACCTCAGTCAAACTGGAACTAAGGCTTAGTGCCTTCACCATCAACGTTATTAAGTTCGACCATAGTCGAACTCGGACCCAGGTTACACGCCCCCGCCTCCAAATCAGAGTTCGACCTCACTCGAACAAGGACGTGTTTTCACCATCATAGTCGGTGGTTCGACCAAGCTCGAATTGGGATTGGAGCGAAGATGAGCCAAATGCCGTCACCCTAAAACGACAGCCCCACCCCGTTCATTTCAAGTCAAAGAGCAAATACTGTTCTGTCAAAAACTGACACGCCACGACCGACCTCGGTCGAACTCAAAGGCAAGTCATCTTTCCAAACACTCAAAAAAGAGAGAGAAAGGGAAGATACAAAGTAAACACAAGACAAACAACGGAAAAGAGAACGCATTTATTTACAAAGTTGAGTGCGGGTCCTCCCACTTACATCTGGCCACAACCGGATAACACATGAATAATAAAAATAAAAAGAAACAATGAGAAACACCCAAACGCCAAAGTGGCAAACGGAACAAAAAACCAATAACAAATTCTTTTCTCACTCAGCGCCACCCTCACGACCATACGCACCATCATCAACCTCGAGCGTCGCCACTTCATAACCACAGCCGACATGGGACTCACGAGCCTTCTGACGTACCGCCTCAAACACAGCCTTCTGACTTAAGTCAGGATTCATGCTCGCGGATTGAGGCCTCCAACGCCCTTACCCTTGACGAGGCATCCCTCTCTAGAAGTTTCAAGCCAGTAACCTCATTTTCCAATGCCGCCAGTTTCCCACTCCATTCCACAGCCGTCTCTGTCGCCTCGACCTGGTTCTGCTCCGCTGCCAACTCCATCTCCCTCAACTTAACCTGTAAGTGCGCACACTCAGCTGCGATCCCCCTCCCCACCTCAAGCTCCTCATCCTTCCGATGAATCTACTCCTCAAGAACACTTTTGCTGCCAAGCACCTGCAACAGCTATTGGTCCCGCCTAGCTAGATCCTCGCCTAGATCCCGATTGTGCGGATCGTTCCTCAAATGCTCACGCAGCTCTTGACACCGGTCACGATAATGGCAATACTTTCCAACAACTGCAGAAAAATCCTCGAGCGGACGTTGGCTCTGCAGATACTCTCCACCTCCAACAAGTAAGTCTGCAAAACAAAAAGAAGTAAAAGCTAAGGCCTTGGCCAAGGCAAAAGAGGAACAAACTACGAGCATACTACGTATCCTCAGGCCCATCACGACCACTTCATCCATCACTTCAATATCCGAAACGCTCCTCAAAGATGCGTTTTGGGCCTCCTAACACAACAACTCGAACTGCGACACTAAGCTATTTCCCTCAGTCAGTAAGTTATAATCTGTGGGAACTTCAACAAAATGGGCCGACCTCCTGCGCGCACTATAGAATTGGAAATACCCTCCTCGAACGTACGAACGTCGTCGGGGTCCAAATCGGACTCAGACTCATACTCGTCCTCTACCATGCTCTTTCCCCTCTGTTGCCAAGGGTCCAGAACCACCAATCGTGATAGACGAAGGCACGTTTGAGGTCATAACGGCAACCTCTAGAGATTGACCCTCCACCTCAGTAGTGGGAACTTCCGACCGAGTCTCCAGAGTAGCAACATTCTCTTGGCTTAAACTAACATGGGCAACTTCAACCAACTGCTCCCCCTCAACAGCAGACGCCACAACCACACCACCCTCCGAGTCCGTCGGGGGAGATCCAAGTTGATCACCATTGGAGGAACTGCCACAAATGCCACCCTCCGTCTCTGCGAGGGCCTTTCCTCTTCTCCATTTGAAGGTGAGAGAGTCCGAGGACAGATAATCCCAGATAGCCCATTATCTTGTGACGCGGCCCAAGTCTGAGAAGCGGCCGCTGATGATTCAATTGATGCCGCCCTCGATACGGGACGGGGTGCGGGTGGTAGAGCTAGTCGGGCAACTGCAGCCGGCCGACAGAAAGCCAAATTGAGGAGCTCTGACACGGTGTGTCCTCCCTAGCCATAATAAACAAACAAGTCAATGAGCATAGTCGAAACAAAGCGAAATAGAAAAGAAAAAGGGTCGATATTCCACCTGTCACTGGCCTGCGGCCATGTCTCCCCCAAAATGACACTCGTGTACGAAATCCCCGCCGTGTAGGGAAGCACTGCCTCAACCCATTCTCGAATCCCCTCCAAAGGAGGTGGCGACAAATTTTCATCTATGAAAATTAAGGAAAATCAACGACAACAAACACAAGACATAAAGGTCAGAACAGAGTACCTTTCCAGTCAAAGACTTACGTGCAAAATTCCAAACTTCTAGGAACCCAATCGTCCGCCACGAGGTGATCGGTCCTGATATAGAAGAAGTCCTCGAAAAAGAGAGGGTTGGGTCTGTCATCCATTCTAACCACCAAGACCCTCGACCCGTGAGGGCGCGCATGGATCATGGTGCCACGGATTTTCTGAGGAGCGATGAGGCTGAGCACGTGCCTCAGGGTAACTTCCCTACCTGCTAGCTCCGCGTACTTGATAAACATCAGAAATAGCTTGTTAATTTAAGGAGACAGCTGGGCTGGGCATACCTCATAGTAATGACAAAAGTCAAGCACCAACATTGGAACCGGGAGAGTATACCCTACCTTGAAAGGGTAAGCATAAAACGAGCAGTATCCTCGACGGTCGACTTGAACCCTATCCTCCTTTTTCGCGGTGGTGATGTCGACGTAGCGCGGAATGCCCCACTATTATCTCATTTGGTCTATCCCGACCTCCCCCATTAGAGGGGCATTGTTCACATACTCTACGCTGCTAGGCGAGCCAAGAAGGCGTCTCCTCGACATGGCCACGGGAATCCATCGCCACCTCATGCGACTCACAGCTATAAATACCAAGAAATAGGACCTTAGAAGGGGCTCTTCTTCGAGAACACTGTTCATAATAGAACAAGCCAACCATATTACATGTAATTCTCTGATTACAATACGATTGTAAGGATCTGAATCTCTTCAAGGAGAGGCAGATCAAATCATTATGATGAATAAAGCCTTTGATCTGTGGCCCGTGAATCTCTATTATTCACATCTTATTTTCATCTTTAGGTCCAATGATTTATTATGGTTCACTATGATTTACCCCATGATTTATTTTGATTGTTTTCACTCATAAAGTATTTAGTAATTTGAGCCAAACAATATTCTACATAAAAATTATTAGCTTCAGATAAATTCGGTAGCTGCATCCTCACTCGTTGAGGGTAGGTGCATGGGGGATGTTCCTTAAGGCAGAAGTAACAGAGCTATAATAACTGCTCCACCATGATGCCCATGAACGTCCAAAAAGTCCATATCTTAGATTCTCCATGTCTTCTTCCTCTTCTTTTCAACTATTTACCAGTGAGCTCACACTCATTAAGCAACGACTAGAAAATTGGAGCTTTTGTCATCTCACACTTATTTTCCTACTAATACAAATTTACATTTCATCACTTGAAAAAGCTTATCTATAGTTTAATAAGCAACAAATCAGCTACGTACCGAATTTAGTTTTCCGTATATACTATGACAGGCATCGTCGTACGCTGTTTTATATTATTAGTACGTATAAGCTTTTTTCTTTTAAACGAGATGGAAAAAATCGCTATTCAATAAAAATAAGGAGGAGCATGGGTTGGTTCGCTTCTGGAAATTCAATAAGCATATACTCTCTTTTTAATGATTGAGTATTTTTCTTTAATAGCCATGTAGCGTTTTAGAGTGATCTTATATATATATACTGTACCTTAAGATACATGCATATCATGCTATCAACCCCAGATGCATGCGTCCAAGTACTTCATAAAGAAATCTTCGATTGAAACTAGGAAAATACAAAGGTTTTTCTTTCTTTCTGCTTTAGTTTTTATTTTTGGTAATGTGAGGTGAGAATTGAGGGACCCTGAAAATTTATCGTTTTAACTGCAATCATTACGCACTTTAAAAAAGCTGAACTTTTTTTTCAATAATGCTAAAAGGTGTAATCAAGATTCCATCTCAGATAAATAGATATCCCAGTATCCTTCAGCCATCTTAAGTTACTTTATCAATTGACATGATAATTAAAGCTTCAAAGATATACTTGGTAAACAGGGGCAGATTTATAAATTCAAGTTTGTGGGTGGTGAATTTTTTTTATATGAAATAATAGGTGCTTTTATAAATTTTTATACGTTTTCTTAAATTTTCTATATAACTATACATACTCTGCGTCGAGGTTAATGGGTGCTCGAGCACCCAATTTTAATATATAGATCCGCCCCCGTTGGTAAAGCATGCACCATATATACCAAAGTGCATTGCATGCATATTCATGATACAAGATAAAAATAATTTCTCTCCTACCCTATCCTAGAGAAAAGATGTCTTTTATGAAAAATTTACTTTCTCTTAAAGTCTTGTAGTTGACAACTTTCGGAGAAAACAAACTTTTGGGGAATTTCTTCAAGAACACGCTATGTATATTTGGAAATAACAAATAACAATAACAATAACATACCTGGTGTGATTTCATAAGTGAGGGTCCGGAGAGGATAGAATTTATCTAGATCTTACCCTTATCTTGTGTGAGGTAGAAAGATTATTTCCAATAGACCATCGGCTAAAAAAAAAGCATTTTCAAAAAAAGTTTAATAAATGCAAAAATAAAGACGCTATGATGAGAATACTGAAAAAGAAAAAAGGGTTTTTCAATGACTAATTACACTAGCAATAAACAATAGCTACACAAAGTTTGAAATTATAAGTTCGAAATAAATATAAAAGATTTAAGTTATATGTACGGATAATATAACAAAAAATTTACTTTATCACTGTAATTTTTTTAAAAGATTATTATCAACTAATGCTCTCAAAGAAAATCACTTGCAACTACATTTTAAGTGATCTAATTGTATAAATATATTTTTTACAGTGTCAGTCCGTACATAAATTAAACTCAAAATTAAATCACGGTATTAGCAGAAATGAAAGGAGAGCAGATTCCAGAAGTTAGTAGGATTTCTCAGTTACTTTCCACTAATATCATTGCACTTAATTAATCAATACCCACATGCAGTAACGGATCAAGAAATTCAAGTTTGTGGGTACTGAATTTTTTTTGTACATATAATTAATGGGTGTTTTTATAAATTTTTATACGTTTTCTCAAATTCTTTATACAATTATACATACTCTACGTCGAAGTTAATGGGTGCTGAGCACCCAATTTTAATGGGTAGATCCGCCACTGCCCACATGCGGAGCAGTCAGTCAAAAGTAGTCAAGCACAAAATAATTGCTGCTCTTTATATTTAACCTCCTCACTTCCTTTCCTTGGCCTTGTGAACTTACCCCTTACACTTAATTCTTTATTTTGTTCTCTCTTTCTAACATTCTTGATGTCTCCAATTAATGTAAGATCTCCAAAACATTGTGACGAGAAAGAGTATAACTTCAGCTTAGAAAAAGTACTCCCAATTAAGAAGTTATTCTTTGGTTTTTCCACCATTTTCCTCTCTATTCTATCATTTGTCTTCCTTCTATATCTCACTCTCCACCCAACTAAACCCAACTTCACTCTCAGAGAAGCTGATATTTATCAACTAAACCTCTCAGGTCCACGCCAACTTCTCAATTCCTCCATTCAACTCACACTTGTATCCAAGAATCCAAACAAGAAAGTTGGAATTTACTACGATGAGTTCCAAGTTTATGCTTCTTATAAGGGCCAACAAATTACTCGTTACACTTCTCTTCCTCCATTTTATCAAGGACATGAAGATAGTAATTTTTTGTCTGCCTCTTTGATTGGGAATGGACTGCCAGTGGATCCTTCTTTTGGTTATGAAGTGCAACGTGACCAAAATGCTGGAAAATTGGTCATGAATTTGAAAGCAAGTGGTAGGTTAAGATGGAAAGTTGGAACTTGGGTTTCTGGAAGGTATAGGTTCAATGTAGATTGTGTTGCTGTTATGCCTTTTGGACCTTCCTTATCAGCTGGTCCCCTTAGTTTTAGACAAGGAGCTCAATGTTCTACCACACTTTGAAGCTTGAAGCAATAATATGTTAATACTCCATACTCGGGTTCGAACCTGAGATATGGAGTGTTCTTCACTAGGGAGTGCTAAAACCTCCATATATAGTTTGTCAATCCGAATTAGTCGAGCCAAATGGGTCCGAAAAAAGGCCGGAAGCTTGATGAAAAATATATATTTACTCAATTAGCGAGGAAGATATAAAGCTAAGCTCTTGCTCAATATCTTTTTTTTTTTTGGGTATGGTTGTAAATCTTTATTAGTATTGGAAAGTTATTGTTACTTTGATGTTAATATATTGTGAATCAGTCTAGTAAAAGTAATGCAAAGATAAATGGGAAGTTAGAAATGAAAGGGTTCTTTCCGGCTTGTTTATCTTATCTTGTAATTTCTCTTTTAATTTGTAGTCCTTCTGGTTGTGCATGCTTTTACATTTTTTTAGTAGATTGATGGTGTGGAAAGATAAATGAAAATTTGCAGTAACAGAGGCAAGTGGATGACCAAGATTGGATTGATATGTCCCGTATTTGCCGCTTCAATAATATTTACAGTAGAAAGATTTTAGACGAAATTATATCATATGCTGACTGCGTTGGTGATAAGAAACCAGATACGAGAGGCAGAAAGAGAAAAGGGTGATGGAAATTTATCGCATCCTTTTGCCAAGGAATCTCCCTACCTATTCCTGATTCAAATTCTAGTGCCCAGTGCTGACGAGTTTACCTTAGATTGGAAATAGGATTGGCTGTGCAGACAGCTTCTTGTACAGAAACACGAGAATTTATCCCATCGCTAACTATTGGTAAAAGGATTTAAAACATATCGTAGCAGGTAGATTAACTTTATTTTACAAGTAACTAATTTCGTTTGTGTATGAGCAATTTAATTCTTGATAAAACTGAAAAATGACACGGATTTGGGAGTGAATAGGGCGATATAGAGTATGTAAAACGGGCATCCAAAGATGTGGACCTCATTAGACCACACCTTCCTTCTTCTATCACCCCAATCATACATGCATGGCGTTGATCAAAGTGCCTAAATGACACACATATATATATATATACGCACACACATATTTATCTCTTCTCAAAAGAGTTTTGTCTACTTCTCCGCTGTCTCGTTTATTCATTTGATTTATGATGGTTGGAATGACCCCAAAGCTTTTAAATCCTCGATCTCGATGTATATATATCCAACACGTCATTGTTTTGCGCCTTTGAGCTTACATAAAGTCTTTGATTATACCTCACCCCAAATCTGATTTTTGCAAATAGCTTATTAAAGCCACTTCCTTTTTTTGGTCTGTGCTACAAGTATCTTTGATATCAGGATTGGTATTCTAGTTTTGGCAGTTAAATCGGATGTCCAACCCAACTGTTCACAAGTTTAAAATCTACAGGGCATGTACATTTTTTTTTATAATATGATGGATTTTGGATTTATTTTAAAAAAAATATTCAGATGGATTTGGGAAAGTTTTCCCGTGACAATTTCAAACTACAGCAAGGAAAAGAACTATGACGACGATTGGTGCTTGAGACTGCACTTTGATGGCCCAGACAATAAAAACGAAAACTCGCGTGATACTATTACTGATGAAGAGATTAAAAATAAGATGCTGATACATAGATGATAGAACAACCAACAGGCAACACCAAGGACTGTGTATTTTCGTTGGGTAAACAGAAAACACCTCCTACAAATTGAGCTCATAACAACACTACATTCATATGACCACAGAAATAGCATCAGAGAGAACTTCATTATTTTAAAACTGAAGGGATAAACTCAAGCTCTCCAGCTCTTCAACCCAATAAGAGTTATTCCTCACACTTGCATAGGCTCATTAAAATCCATTCGACTACTCGTTTGACCAAATTCTCGATCTGTCCAATTCAGGGAAAATAATGTTCCAAGTTTTTCAACTCAATAATGACAAATTTACACAAATGGTAAAATATCAAATATGCCGTAACAAGATAAGCAAGAATGAGAGTGAGGAGTTAAGGGGCCATATGCAGAAGAAAAATCACGGGCAGAAAGATGAGAAGAGAAGGGCAAGGGCGCCTTAACAATCAGGGCTTAGTTTAACAGTCCAGGATAACTCATCCTTCATTTTGCCAAATCCTTAAAAACAAGAGGAGACTCACAGATGAAATGATCGGAAAGATGCCCAAAGAAGTTAACCCGAATCAGCTTAAATTTTGGGTACCTAAGGAAGGAGAAGCATTTGAGCGGATCCTAAGAAAGCGAACTTTAATCAAATTGTGCAGTATGTGTTTCCCCACCCTCAGCATGTTACATAACAGAGAATAAGGATATCTTACTATAGGAATGAAGAGAACTTGCTCTACAGCGCCAATTTACAACAACTAAGAAATGGGGGCATCTTCAGCTAAGAAAATGCTAATGAGTTGCGTATTAATCACGACAATTTAAGGCCATGAGAGGCCTTGAAGAACTCTAAATCCACGAATTGGTGTCAATTAGAGGAGCAACACACTCAAAAGGATCTTATCAAGCCTAACTAAAACTAATTTTTTTTACCTTGTCAAAAAAAAAAAACTAATTTTTTTCATACACCATCAGCAACATTACCTACTTTCATGCTAATTAAGTCACAAAATACTAAGGCAGCCTGGTACATGAAGCATCCACCATTTGCACAGGCCAGAGAAGGGTTACACCCCAAGAATCGAGTGTTTATTTCCCATTCCTTTTCTCCCTAATTCCATCCCTTTCTCCACTTTATGTGGTGCCTATTTTCCTCTAAGAAGTAGGTAAGGACAACTTCTTTCTCATGGTTGAAGGTGTACTTGCAACTTACAAACCAAAGGTGGTGTTCTATTGAGCAAAAGAGAAGGTTTAATATGTGAGTGCCTTGAGTACTCCGCCCAACATATTAGGAGTTTGGGGAAGTGCATGTCAAAAGAAAGAAACTTTGAAGTAGAGGGGATGGTTATACTAAATTTCCTACCCTGAAAAAAGAATGCACGACACTCAAAAACAACAAAAGGGGCAAACCATATTTTTTCTCTCAAGGAATTCAAAAAAACTACAGAGTTACAACCTTGAGACAAAGATGTGAACTGTTTATAGCTTGATAGCTCGATTTTATCCTTCCCAAATTTTATCACAAGTAGTCTAGCACCCCCAACGTATTAGAACTTAGAAGTAACCATCATTCAGTTTTGCTGGAAAACAAATAAACCCAGATAATGAAAGAACATAGACCTCAATTCTTCATTATTCCTGATACCTCCTAAACAAGAAAAAACATAAAGAACAGGAACCATGTGGTTTGAACACACAAAACTATACCAGAAATCAAATGTTGTATAGACCATGCAGAGATGAAATTAGTAGCCGAGTATCATGTTGCAAACAAAACATTGTATTGGCTAAACAGAATTTTATATAGGGATTAGTTTCCCTAATATGGCAAACCAACAGCACCTAACAGATCTTTTCTAGGGCTCACAGATTACGATGAGTCTTTATCAACCTCTAGTATACGAACATATTCTTTGCCCAGACATTAACAAAATTCATTACTTTATCAAAAATAAATGATGCATTGAGGACCTATCAAAATTTTCTCTATATAATCTTTTCCCTTGTAAACCTGCCCGAGTACTGAAGGATTAAGCATTGCATCCACCAGAAAATCACTCTTTCGCCAGTACTCATTAGACGTTGGCCAATGGCCACCATGCAATCATAACACCACCCCTCCCCTCCCCCAACCCTTAAGATAAAAGAATCAAATCACTCTTTCGCCAGTACTCATTAGACGTTGGCCAATGGCCACCATGCAATCATAACACCACCCCTCCCCTCCCCCAAACCTTAAGATAAAAGAATCATCCTCTTCTGCAGATTTCAACTCCTCAGGCAGCTACAATGGCAGAGTTAAACAAGAAGCATTATAAAACCCGTAAAGAAAAAATTTCGATGGAGATCGTAGGTCAGGGCTAAACCCCCAAACTTATTTGATTCAGGTACTGATTTTGGCTTGACTTCCTGAATCGAGGTGAAAGTCTGCCACTGAAATTGAAACAGATCGTCTGCAATTAAAGTCCTTGACATAAAATTGCGACATCTAGTTTAGAATTCCAGCTACCTGAAGCCATCCCCTCAATTGCAAGACAGAGTATATTCAACATAAAAGGCCATAATATCTTTTGGCTCTATGATATACCTTAAGCTCATTTTGGACTTACCATGAATTTTAGTAATGAATACAAAGTCGGTAACCCAAAAAGAATATACACACTGGAAACATATATTATAGAAGAGAATATAGGTGGAAAATCCACCTATAATCCTAAAGTGATCATGCTAACCAAAAAAAATTAGACGCACAAATCATCTCAGGTGGTAGGAGACAAGCTCACCCACTATAACAAGCACACATCTACTTATCTTGGCTATGAGCTGTTCAATATCAAGTTACTTCTACTTGGATGCACCAAAGAGTACAATGCAATTGGAGTTTCAAATGACATCCTGTTCTTCTCAGGATAATACAAGGAGCTCTTGCTGTTAGAAAGATATACACGCATCAAGTATTAAAACCTCAATACCTGATATGGAGATTAACATTGATATAGAAAGTTAAATCAAGAATTATTCTATGTAACTGTATCTAAATAGGTAAATATCCTATAAAGTATACCAAAACTCAACCCAAAGTCCTGAAAAGCCATCTTTATTATGAACCATGTGGTAATCAAAATTCAATCTTGGAAGGTGAAGAGCTCAAACTCACCTCCCACATAAAGCATCACAACGAATCAGCATCGACCCACTTCCAGTAATGCTTTTTACATGAAACTGCACCATCAGCGAGAATCCTCTCACTAGAATCTGCATATTCATCGGTCTCTTCCGTGCAAAACTCCTCCTCCGGCAAACCGTCCACTACGACATCCACTGTATGCAACACATAACAAGCAGGCAATCCAGGATACGACGCTGAAACCCTTTCTTCCACCTTCGTCGAGTACGAATTCGGCAATATCTTAACAATTGACGAACCAAGCTCTTCTTTTACTGCACGAAACACCGCATCATCAACGGTCTCGCCAGGCTTCATCTTTTCAGATAACGGCCGGCCCCGTTGCCTAACGACGCCGTTAGACAACTCTTGGTGTGATTCAACAAGGATTTTATTGTCTTTTCCAATAACCCGAACAACCATCACCTCCACGGTTCGAACCGGAGGGGTGGAATCAGCCAGCAAAGTCTCCCCTTCAGATAACTCGAGCCAGAGGTTATTAACGTTCTTGGTACCCGGTTTAACACCCCAAGAGGAAAAAGAATCGGAAGGCAAACGCGGCTTTAGCCAATCGGAGAGGGACTGTGGGTTAGGGAAAGGGTGGGTAGTAGGGTTACGAAGGTTGGTGGAAGAGCGGTCGGACATAGTGGGATTTCTGACGAATCGACGGGGGTTTAAAGGGAAAGAAATAAGTGGGGTGAATTTGCGGATAATAGAAGTAGTTGGGTTAGAAGAAGAGAAGAAAATGAAGAGAGAAAAAGCAGTGAAGATGAAGTCAGGGAAGGAGGTGGGTTTTTTGTGGAGGTGATGCTGATGCGGTTGCTGTGGTGGTGGCTGAGAAGACATGTCAAGTAGTTGCAGTTAATAGTGTGGAGACAGTTTCGAGGAATTGGGGAAGTTCCATGATTGATAGGAATGAAAGAGGAGGTGAGGGGTTAATCGTTTGGGGGAATTAGAGGTTGAGATCCATTGTTCCTTTTTGGTATCAAAGACTCCACATTCCTTTTCACGATTGGCTTCGACAATTCCTTTGACTTGTTTTGTAGACCAAATTTAAGGTGGAGTATCGCAAAAAATCCAAAAAATAAGTTTGTAAAAGATATTTTTACTTTTGTCGCAGATTTGGGTTGAAAAAAGAAAGGGTACTCTGTTTGGATCAGAGGTTGAGATCCATTGTTCCTTTTTGGTATCAAAGACTCCACATTCCTTTTCACGATTGGCTTCGACAATTCCTTTGACTTGTTTTGTTGACCAAATTTAAGGTGGAGTATCGCAAAAAATCCAAAAAATAAGTTTGTAAAAGATATTTTTACTTTTGTCGCAATTTTGGGTTGAAAAAAGAAAGGGTACTCTGTTTGGATCATTATTAGCCATCATTTTATAATGTATTGTAATGTGTTGTAAGTGATGGTAAACGATCCCCACTTCCAACCGAGAGGTTGTGAGTTCGAGTCTCTCCAAAACAAATGTGGGAAGATCTTAGAGAGAAGAATGACGAGAATCTATTTGGAAATAGCCTCTCTACCCTAGGGTAGGAGTAAGTTCTGCGTACACATTATCCTCCCCAAACCTCACTAAGTGGGATTATACTGGGTTATTGTTGTTATTGTTTCCCAGACTTCACTAAGTGGGATTATACTGGGTTGTTGTTGTTGTTATTATTGTACTGTATTGTATCGCATTGTACTGTATTATTTTATGAATACAATGTTTAGATAGATTGTTGTTGGCCCAGGTTGAGTTGAAGTTTTGAAGATTAACAAATGAACTCAAGGAAGGACCTTGTCCATCTTGAGAGACACAGTTTGTCATACCATTGCACATGGGAGGCACGTGAGGAAGATATATATTGAAGATCACGTAGCAAATATCTTCTGAATCGAAAAGATTGTATTCCGTTCTAAGGAGGACAGTTTCCTTATGATAAGAGAACACTATCCTAAGCTAGGATAAGGATTGAAGTTTGTATTGGTTAAGGACTCAAATCGACTAAGGATAAGCATTGGAGTCTCGATCAAACTCTAACTACTAATCTATTAAATAACCAAGTTGTTCTCTTTTACAGTGAATGCACATACACAGAAGTTAAGCATATTTGGGAGCAAAAAGAGCAAGTCTGATTTGCAAGCAATATATGTGAGATACAAGTGTGCACGCCTGAAGCTACATGAATTAAGATAGAAGAATCAGTTCCATCATTGTGTTTATTCTAAGTCTAGTTCAATTGTAGTAGGTTTTCATATTGTACCTTTCAGTTTATTTAGAAGCAATTGTGTTAGGTACTTTGAGTATTCAAGTTAGAGTTAACTTGAAAGTGTCGCAACAGTTGAGGCTGTATGCCATACTGGGATTAGAGTTAATCCTTATGTTTACAAAGAGTTCTGTAAATACTATTTTTGGCTCAGTGATTTTAGTGGAGTTTGGAAAAATCTTACTAAATAGTATGTCGTGATTTTTTCACTTTTTGAGCCAGGTGTTTTCCACGTAAAATCTCTGTGCACTTTACTTTCAGTATTTATTATTCCGAAAACTGCTGTAGTTAGAACACGTAGAAGAATATGGTTCTTCTAAAGCGAAAATTGGGTACCACACAAATTACCCTCTCTTTGTGTGGTATTGACGATTATTAACATCAATTGGCATCAGAGCGGGTTATCCTTGATGAGGCTAACACCTTAGGAAAAGATCAACATGAGTGCCACTACCTAGGAATTGGGAAAGGCAATCCACTACCAGGCCTTCTCTTTTCAATGGCCTCTACTACTCATGGTGAAAAAATAGAATAAGGGACCATATCATGGGCGAAGACTATGAGCTTTGGGATATCATCACTGGTGGTCCTTTAGTCACAACCAAGAAGACTGTTGAAGGATTGGATGTTCCAAAGACTAGAGCAGATTGTACTGCTGAAGACCTAAAGAAGTGAGAGAAAAATGCGAAGGCCAAGAAATGGCTACTGTGTGGACTTGGTCCTGATGAGCACAACATGATTCAAGGTTGTACTACTGCCAAGGAGATTTGGGATACTTTACAGGTGGCCCATGAAGGAACACCTCAGGTGAAGAGGTCAAGAGGAACACTACTGTATTCTCAATATGAGAATTTTACTATGAAGGACGGAGAAATTATCCAATAGATGTATACTAGGTTCACTACACTGACAAATGAACTTGAATCTCTTGGAAGGTTTATCCTGGAAGAAGACAAGGTGGAGAAGATTCTAACTAGAGTTTTGCCGATATCTTGGGAAAGCAAAATCACAGCTATTCAGGAATCCAAATACATTGCTACTTTAAAATTGGATGAACTGATTGGAAATCTTACTGCCTATGAATTGAGAAGGGAGACAATGAAGATAGATGCTCCAAAGAAAGAAAGAAGTATGGCTATGAGAATCTCAGAAGGATCAGATCTTGAAGATGATGACATGACTATGATAACCAGAGATTTCAAAAAGTATCTTATAAGAGGAAATGGTCCTTCAAAAGTATTATGTCTAGGGAATGTGTTATCCTAGAAGAAAAATGCAAAAAGATAGAATCTAGGGCTGATGAGAGTGACAGCACAAATACTGAGTTGAAGAACCAGGTTCATCAACTTGAAAATAAGGTCCTAGAACTTAGATATAAAAATATTAAACTGAAATTAGGGACACGAAAGAAAAAGACTGATCAATCATTTCTCATCCTAGAAGAAAATCTAGGAAAAATGAAAGATGAATTGTACAAGAAAGATAACTTTATTAAAGTCCTAAAAGAAGATTTAGGAAAGGCGAAGCATGAACTAGACATAACATGCAAATTGAACAAGGCTTCCGATGCACTCTTCTGGCTATAAGAACATTATAGTAGCAATAAAAAAGGACTTGGATTTGGGACACAAGCTCCAAAATGGGATCCAACAAAAAAGTACCTCACACTTCCCGGGAATAAGATCTGCACACAGTGTGGTAAGACCGGTCATTACAAAAATAAATGCAATGTAAAATAAAAGGCCAGTCAAAGAACAAAGCTTTTGTTCAAGATAAATACAAACTGCCTGGTTGGGCAAAGAAAAAAATTAATTCATCCTTTTGCCTATAGGAAGTGACCCAAACTAGTTTGGGTTCCTAAGACTACCTCATGATTTTATTTTGGAGGTCCAAGTGAAGGGGAGTAGCCAAATATGATACATGGATAGTCTTCTCAAAACATATGACTTGTAACAAGGACCAGTTCCTTCACTTGAGAACCTAAAAGGAGGTAACGTCTCCTTTGGAAATGGAAAGAAAGGTGAGATCATTGGAGTTGAAAAGGTAAGAAAGATAGAGTCTCATTCCATTGAGAATGTCTATTTGATAGATGGCTTAAAATATAGCCTGATAAGTATGTCACAACTGTATGACAGAGGTAAACTTATGTCTTTCACTTCCACTAAATATTTTGTGATTAGCCTTACTATTGACAAGATTGTTTTGCGGGGAAGGAGAGTTAACAATATTTACATTGTAGATCTATCAACTTTCTCTGAAAATGAACTCACTTGCTTAAGTGTGTTAATTAATGATCCCCTCTTTTGGCACAAAAGACTTGGCCATGCCAGTCTAAATCAATTGAACAAATTAGTCTCCAAGGACTTGGTGATAGGGTTACCTAATATCAAGATCAAGGAAGACAAAGTTTGTGAGGCATGTGCAAGGGGGAAGCAGGTAAGGTCATCCTTCAAACCCAAGAAAATGGTAAGTACATCCAAGACGTTGGAACTGGTTCATATGGATCTCTGTGGTCCAGTGAGAGCCATGAGCAGAGATGGTAAAAGATATGTAATGGTGCTTGTTGATGATTATTCTAGATTTACCTAGGTGTTGTTCTAACCTCTAAAGACGAAGCATTTGAAATTTTCACTACTTTTGTTAGAAAAACCCAAAATCAATTAGGAAATCAACTTGTATCCATTAGGTCTGATCATGGAACTGAATTTGAAAATGCAAAGTTGCTGAATTTTGTGATGAAAATGGAATAGATCATAATTTCTCTGCCCCTAGGACCCCTCAGCAAAATGGGGTAGTTGAGAGGAAGAACATGACCCTTGAGTATATGGAAAGGATCATGCTTCTTTCCAGTAAACTACCTCATAGCTTTTGGGCAGAGGCTATAAACTATGCTTGTTATATAATAAATAGATGCATGACTAGACCTCTTGTGGAGAAAACTCCCTATGAGTTAAAGGGAGAAAACCAAACACATCCCATTTTAGGGCTTTTGGTTGCAAGTGCTACGTGCATAATAATGGCAAAGACTCCCTAGGTAAGTTTGATCACAGAAGTGATGAGGGAGTATTCTTGGGATATTATTCTCATAGCAAAGCATATAAAGTGTTTAATAAAAGAATTCTGTGTGTAAAAGAAAGTGTACATGTTGTATTTGATGAATCTAACACTCTTTCTGAGAGACAGGAACATGAAGATGAAGCCATCAGACTGGTGAGACAATTGACTGAAGCCACAACACAAGTCAAGGTGGCATCAAAGGAAGGAGCAGGTGATGGAACATGTCCTTCCACCCAGGGCAACCTGACAGGGGGAACCAATTTGGGAGAAACTGAACAAAATTCTCTAAAGGAACTTGTACCTGAACCTGTTCCTCGCAGTATAACAATGAAGGGAGCATCTAGCAGGAACAGGTTGGTGGGGAAATCTTACAAGTACCTGAGTTCTCACCCCATTGAGAATATCATCAATGATCTAACATTTGGAGTCAAGACTAGATCTCAATTGAATAACCTGTGTGCATTTGATGCCTTTCTGTCCCTCATTGAACCAAAATATGTGAGTGAAGCTCTACAGGATGTAGATTGGGTCAATGCTCTGCAAGATGAGCTTAATCAATTTGAAATAAGCCAAGTCTGGCATTTGGTTCCAAGACCCAAGGATAGATCAGTCATAGGGACAAAATGGATCTTCAGGAACAAACTAGATGAAGTTGGAACAATTATCGGAAACAAGGCAAGGTTGGTGGTTCAAGGCTATTGTCAAGAGGAAGGCATTGACTATGATGAGACTTTTGCTCCAATTACTAGACTTGAAGCAATTAGACTCCTTATAGCCTTTGCAGCACATATGGAATTCACTCTTCATCAAATGGATGTCAAAAGTGCCTTCCTAAATGGCTATCTCAAAGAAGAAGTGTTTGTGAAACAATCTCCAGGATTCAAAAGCAAAGAAGGCCCTGATCATGTATACAAGCTAGATAAAGCTCTCTATGGTCTCAAGCAGGCCCCAAGAGCTTGGTATGAAAGATTGTCAAAATTTCTTCTGGAGCATGGGTGCAAAAGAGGTAAAATTGACAGCACTTTGTTCCTAAGAAAAAAAGGTAAAGATCTTCTTGTTGTACAAATATATGTTAATGACATAATATTTGGGGCCACTACAGATATGTTAAGTAAGGACTTTGCTAAACTAATGGGAAGTGAGCTTGAAATGAGCATGATGAGTGAACTCAATTTTTTCTTGGGGCTACAGATTAAACAAAGTCCAGATGGAACTATGATCTATCAACACAAGTACACAAAGGAAATAATCAAGAAGTTTAAAATGGAAGAATCCAAAGAAATAGATACACCTATAGCAACTGCCACAAAACTAGATGTTGGTGAACCTGGTTCATCAGTTGATCAAAAGTTGTATATGGGTATGATTGGTTCACTTTTCTATCTTACTGCCATCAGACCTAATATTATTTTTAGTGTAGGACTTTGTGCTCGTTTCCAGGCAAATCCAAAGAAGTCACATTTGACAGCCGTCAAAAGAATATTGAGATACTTGAAAGACATTACTGATCTGTGTCTGTGGTATCCCAAAGGTAGTAATTTTGACTTAATTGGATATGCTGATGCTGAATATGCAGGTTTCCTAGTGGATAGGAAGAACACTTCAGGTATGACACACTTCCTAGGGTCTTGTCTTGAATCATGGGCTACCAGAAAGCAGAATTCGGTGGCTCTCTCTACTGCTGAAGCTGAATATGTTGCTGCTGCTTCATGTTGTGCTCAATTACTGTGGATTAAGCAATAACTGGTAAACTTTGGAATTGAAGTGGGGTGCATACCAGTATTTTGTGATAACACTAGTGCAATTAGTATGACAAAGAATCTTGTTCATCACAAAAGGACTAAGCACATAGATGTTAAACACCACTTCTTAAGAGAAAAACATGAGAAAGGGCTAATCTCTATATAATTCTGTGCTACTGATAAACAAATAACTGACATCTTCACTAAGGCACTGAGTCAAAATTTGAAAGGAACAGGTTGGAATTAGGGATTATTAAGATCACCTAAAAGGTCCAATTCAGAGTGCACAATGAAAAAAAAATGAGAAAAAAAATTGATTTTTTTGTTTAGAAGTTCTTAATTCATGTGAATATTAGACTAGTTACTACTCAGTCTCATACTGTAAATAGTATACTCTTGTGACATGTGTTTATACGATTCAGTAATCTCTTACAAATTTTCTATTCTGACATTTGAGGCATAATCAAAAGAAGTTTCACTTGAAGAACCTGGTTCATCAATATATGCTCATGAGAAAGTTCAGGTATGTTTCTATACTTTGCACAATTAAAAATATTTAATTATCAATCGTGAGCAAGAGTCCTAGATATACCAAACGTCCTAACAATTCTATCTGTTGGGCAAATTGAATCAATTTCATTGAAACTTGAAGTCTAAATATAACGGAACCCTCTCCTAAATATTAGCAATCCTAATTAATCATTAAGGAGACCGGAACTCTAAATTGATTAGACTTCTACAAGACCTCTGAAAAAGCTGCCGTTTTTAGTAATCATTACTCCTCACAAAAAACCCATGATCATCCACTCTCATCTCCAAAAATTCTCCAAAATTCTCTTAAGGTTTCCAAAAATTCTTCACCATGACAAATCCCCAAGACAATCCTGGAACTCCACCACCCGTTTCACCCAACACCACCTCATCTTCCACACCACCTGTTGAAACCCCAAAACTAAGATTCTGTCGCTAGAAAATGCTAGTACGAAAAACTGTAGCTACTGGATCTCTGAGGAAAGCTTTGAATGAAAAATTACAGTCCAGTCAAAAGAAAGAAATCTCAGCAAAGGAGATCAACTCTAGCTCTGAATCTGATGACTACATCTCCCCCAGTGAAGGAGATGAACCCGGGTCTTCTAAAAATGCCAAAACTCAAGAAACCCAAGGAAAGGTAAATTCATGCTTTGTTTTTTCTGATGTAGTTCAGAGGGAGGAAAATAGATTTTTTCTGATAGGGGCTGCTAGATATGTAAGTGGGACTGATTCTGGGAAAATGAGGAAGAAAAAGAAGAAGAATTTTTTAGCCATATGTGGGAGTGGGGAAGAGGGAGTCTCGAAGTTAGGGGGAAGTGGATCAGGTGAAGCTGCTGAAGGTTTGGTTAATTTGAGCAAACAACAAGATGAACCTGGTTCATATGGGGATGAGAGCTTGGATGATTTACTGAAGAAGGTGGGGTCCAATTATGACCCAAAGAAACGCAAAGCTTCCTCAGAAAGCACCCATACTGCGTCCAAACCAATCAAGAAAAGCAAACCTTCATCACCCAAGTCTACTCCTAGGATTAGAGCCACTACAAGTAGGGTTAGGGAGAGTGAAGCAGAGTTGAAGAAAGCTTTAGAAGAAAGTAAGAAAAAGAGGAAAGAGAAATGGAAAGCAAAAATATGTGAAAGTTCTAAGGCTGTGGTTTAAGAGGAAGAAGAAGAGATGGAACAGGTCCATCTAGAAAAGGGTACTATTGTGGATGTTCCCACTATCAAATCAAAGGGAACCAGGACTTCTGCCAAGAAGCCCTCCAGGCTAGTATCTGCTGAACCTTCTCTTGCCAAGAGAACTAGGTCAGCTGCAAAAGGAAAACAAGTGAAGTTAACTGAAGAAGAGGATGATGAGTGGAGTGAGGATGAAGAAGATGAGTCAGAAAACGAACATGACAGATATGCCATGTTTGGCAAGAGGAAAATCTTTAAAGAAAGACTACTCAAAGACCTAGAGGAGCCAGGCATGATGAGACTTGTGACTACACTAGAAGCACAGGGATGGAAGGATATGGTCCTTCATATGGATGGTAAATTGGCCAGGAAAGAACTTGTTGAGTTCATGGCAAATAGGTTAGTGAAAAATGGGCTGGTGACTAGCACAGTGAAATGAGTAAAAGTGAAGTTCAATGCTGTCAAACTAGGCAAGATTCTGGACATCCCTAGTGAGGGATATGATGACTATACAAGACAGAGGTGGCCATATCTGGATGGGCTGCCTACTGATCTTCAGATCACTATCAATTTCTGCGACACCACATCGGATGAGGAGGTGCCTGAGGCCAGGGCAGTTCAGAAAAGTGAAATGAGGCCAGAACACAAAGTGCTCTTCGAGTTTGTCAACAAATGCCTTTTTCCCAGACAGGAGAGAAGGAATACGACAAATATATGGATCTTGTTCTTATGCAATGCCTGAATGAAGGGAAGCAGATCAACCGGCCTGCCTTCATTGTGAAGCTGCTTGAAATGGTGCTAAATGGATCAAAGGCTCATGCCATTCCCTATAGATTATCTTGACAACTATGCTTGAAAGACTGAATGTTCCCATGAAGAAGTGGGAAATGGCTTCCAGCAAAGAACACTTTGGCATCAAGACCCTTCAAGCTTGTGATTATCTGCTCAGCACAGGTCCAGTAGAACCTGGTTCATCTGTAAAGTTTCATATGAACCACAAGGTCAGAGCCTTGGCTCAGGAGGTTGGGACAAAGGATGCTGAGCAAGGCTTCAGGCCAGAATTTCTGAATTGGAGGGAGAAAGGAATGGGTTGAGAGCTGAAATTGCGAAGGAGAAGGAGAAAAATGAAGGAATACTCCAACAAATGCTCAATCTACTACAAACTCAACCCTCCAGCTCTTTTAAGCCTTAGGTGTCCTGTCCTAGTGTGAACCGGTCTAGACCATCCCTCATGACCCAGATTGGGATATTATCTATTTGTTTCCTTTGATTTTGCTCATGGTTGGTTATTTTATTTTTCTTTGTGGACTGCAATGTAGAGACACCACTAATCAATGAATGCAGCTTCCTTACTTTTTGTTAATTCTATTCTTAATAGTTATTTTTGATGAGTTGATTTTTGATTAGCTAAAACATGTGTTTACTTGAAGTTGCCTTAGTGGCCATGAGTACTAATTAACTTTCTGGGATTCACATTATTTATGCAACTTTTTGATGATGCCAAAAGGGAAAAGATATTGTGCTTAAATTCATTATTTGAACAAGTGATATTTATGACATAATTTAAATGTGGCCCTTGGTGATAAGTTTAAAATTTTCTAAGTGTTGATACTTCAGCTGAGTTCCACAGGTTATCTGATCACTAAAAGCACAGAGTTTGTCATCATTAAAAAAGGGAAATTTGTTGGCCCAAGCTTAGTTGAAGTTCTGAAGATTGACAAATGAACTCAGCGAAGGACCCAGTCCATCTTGAGAGACACGGTTTGTCATGACCATTGCACATGGGAGGTACGTAAGGAAGATATGTATAGAAGATCATGCAGCAAATATCTTCTGAATCGAAAAAATTGCATTGAGTTCTAAAGAGGACAGTCTGCTTATGATAAGAGAACACAATCCTAAGCTAGGATAAGGATTGTAGTTTGTATTGGTTAAGGATTCAAATCGACTAAGGATAAGCATTGGAGTCTCGATCAAACTGTAACTGCTAATCTATTAAATAACCAAGTTGTTCTCTTTTACAGTGAATACACGTACGCAGAAGTTAAGCATATTTGAGAGCAAAAAGAGCAAGTCTGATTTGCAAGAAATATATGTGAGATACAAGTGTGCACGCCTGAAGCTACATGAACTAAGATAGAAGAACCAGTTCCATCATTGTATTTATTCTAAGTCTATTTCAATTATAGTAGGTTTTCATATTGTACCTTCAGCTTATTTAGAAGCAATTGTATTAGGTACTTTGAGTATTCAAGTTAGAGTTAACTTGAAAGTGTAGTAACAGTTAAGGCTATATGCCACACTGGGATTAAAGTTAATCATTAGGTTTACAAAGAGTTTTGTAAATGTTGTTTTTGGCTAAGTGATTTTAGTGGAGTTTGAGTAAATCCGACTGAGTAGTAGGTCGTGTTTTTTTTTTAATTTTTGAGCCAGGTGTTTTCCACGTAACAATCTCTGTGCACTTTATTTTCAGTACTTATTATTTGCAAACTGCTGTAGTTAGAATACTTAGAAGAACTAGGTTCTTCTAAATCAAAAATTGGGTACCACACAAATCACCCGTCACCCCTCTTGTGTGGTATTGACGATTAATAACATCAATTGTACTGTTTACTTTTGTTAAATAACATCTTTTCTATTTGGTTTCACTGTGTCGTATTGTAGTATAATTGATAGGCTTACTAAAATGCCCTCAATAATTTAAATATTAAATTTATCAAGAATTAAGATAATTTAAGAAAACTCATTTTTATTAAATTATCACCAAGTATGTCTTATAAATAAATTAAGTAATTAAATTCATGTAAATTCTAACAAAATCAATGAAGCAATTTAATAATATTAAAAATAAAAAGCACACTCTTTGCATAATTAAATCATAATAATAGTATTAAATAAAGAATAATGACGGTGGAAACGAACAAAGACATAATGTAAGAGAATGACAGAACCTATTCTTGCTGCTTTTGACCGTGGGTGTGGAAAAGAATGGCAGAACATTTTTTGAAAAATCCGACTAAGACAAAGTAGGTTACAACTTGGAGATTTGGACTTTAAAAATAAAGCAAAGGATTAAATAGAATTATAGAGTAATAAATAAGGACATAATTGAAAAGAAAAATAGAAAACAATCTCACCAAATCAAATTGGTTGTTTCAAAAAGTGAAATTTTTCATTGTTCCGGAACAATGAATTTAGCAATACAATACAATCAATTTTAACTAAACAATCAAAACAAATATTATTCTGAGATGACAATACAATATAATACAATGGGTAACAAACGTCCAAACAAGCCGTTAGATTCCAAGTTTACTCTAAAAATCCAATTCATCCTTCAACTTTAAATAATTATTATTTTCTTCGTTTCATTCTAGACAATGTCTATTTTACCCTTAATATTTCAAGTCTCCATATTAAAAGAATTACGGATCTAATCACTTGGCCAACCCAATTAAAAATGGCCTATGTTTGAAGTCTTTACCCGGTTTGGCCAGGTTATATATAATTAGAAAACTTTTTAGTCTTTAGCCAATTATTAAAGACATACTTCTAGGGTTCTTTTTTAATTTTCTTCTTTCTTCTTTCCCGGCATACTCAATCTCTCTTCACTCTCCCCTATCTTCGTTCTCCCTAAAATTACAGATTTTTTTGTACACACTCGTGATAATTGCTTTTGAGCACTCAAGTGAAGCAACAAAAATAAATACTATAACATTTTAGTAATTTTAGTGCTCTATGTAGATGTGCACAATGGCTTTTTAATCCTCGCATTCTACGTTAATTAGATTTAAATTTTTGAGTTAATTGATAAAAAAGAGATTAATGAACCACAATAAAATTTGGTATATCAGTCCAAAAACTATCAGATCTCGCTTAAAACTATCAGATCTTGCCTAAAAGAGCATTTCCGGCGACCTCGTCTCATATTTTCTTATTTCTCTTAGTTTTTGTTTCATCCTTTTCTACTGTTGAAGCCCAAATTTGAATGTCAAAACCTCACCGGAATAATTCAACACCAGTAACCACCAAAAACTATAATGTGGTGATGGACAGAAGGTATTTTCTAATGTAAATTTGTATAGATAGTGGTTATACACGCTTATACAATATTGTATGAATATGTGTAAGTGTGTATATCTGTGTACAACATTGTATAAATTATCTATATTTTTAATGTATAAGTGTGTGTATACATTATTCGTGTATAATAGACATCCATAGATGTTTGACACTTTTTTCTTTTTTCTTGTTTTTCTGGTATACATTATTAGAGATTGTATATACAAGATTATACAACGTTATACATTATTATACATGTAATGCACATGTGCAGTTAAATTTAAAATTAAAATTTATATGTTCAATCTATGTATAAATCGACTTTTCTTGTTGATTTATTTGCCAAATCATGGACGTGCACTAATTTTTTTAATTTTTACTTTTTTTATTTATGCTATTTGAAACTTGAAAAAGAAGAAAATTTAAGGTTTTCAAGTTGCATTATATATGAATTTAAATTTTTTTTAGTAGCTGGAATAGAAATATAAACAAACTTGGGGAAGAAGAATAAAAAGTTATTGAATTTACATGCTTGAAGATCTGCAGAAGTAAACAAAATGCTTATTTATTGAACTTTGGCCTATTGTTAATGGGCTACAGATTTGCAAAATTGTAACTCGATTATTTTGTTGCCAAGTATATGGTGGATTGTATTTTTGTGTAATTTCCCTTCCATACACGTAATAGTTTTTTATATTATTTAGATATTTTTTTATGTGTAATACCTTTTTTTATATATTATACCCTTTTTATATTATTTAGAAATTTTTAATGCATGTATCAATTCATAAGTTAAAAATACTATATCTTGTTGAGAAAAGGTCCAAAATTGCCTCTCTATTATATTATATTATTTACTTCTGTCACCCGTTATATTATTCGTCCAATATAGCCCGTACCGTTAATGACCTTTTAAAAATTGCCCCTTGATAAGTGTGGATTTGGACCACTTATTAGTACCTTTTACTTTTATTTTAGTCTGAAAGTATTGATTTATGTTACCAAAACTAATTAAAGTGTACAAATTACAGGGATGTTGAAAATTTGGGCTATTATGAAGAAATCCGACTAAAAATGAGTGTTCTGTCTCACAAGGCAAGAAGCGGTGCAACATACTAAAAGTGCGGTCCGCATAAGTATTTATGCGGCTGCAGAATCAAGTGTTGGCAACATAATTCTCTTTGCGGCCACAGAACTGATAAAGAAGCCCTGAAGTACTTGAAGTAGAAGTGTGGACTGCACACTATTTATGCAGCCGCAGAACATGGTCCGCACTGACAAGAATTTCAAAAATTTCAAAGAGCGTGCAAATGACCAAGACTAAAGCATGCCTAAGTGCGGACCACATATGAATTGTGCGACCGCAAAAGCTGAATTGTAGCCGCAGACCAAATTGTGTGGCTGCAGAATCCAATCTCCTGTAAACTCAAGCATGTGCGGACCGCACATGGAATTGTGCGGCCGCAGAATCTACCAAGGGGTATTTTTTTCAACGAATTTTAGGCCACTATAAATAGACGAGAATCACATTTTTAGGTCAAGTTTTGAAGTTCCAACAGCTGTAGCCGTTGTAGTTTTCCATTTTAGTAAATTTTTGATAATTTTGGGATAAAAACATCATAATTTATCATTTTAATTTTATATTATATGTTTAATTAGTATTTCTTCCTTGGTTCCTTTATTTCCTATTATGAGTAGCTAGATTTTTGGTAAGGTTGTAACCTAACCCTAGTGTGTAAACCTTATGGGTATTTAATAAGTTTATTTATGATAGAGTATTTGTTATTTAGCCTTGTTCATGCTTTAATTTTAGAATTAATGGTTGCAAACATTAATCCATTCCTTTTTGATTTGGTCTTTACTCGAGAACGAGGGACAACCTAGTCTTAGAAAACTTGGCTAACAAGAAATTGAGCTAGTTGAGGATTTGACTAGCCTAATTAAAGCGTTTGAACTAGAGATAAGAAAACTCCAATATGAGCTCATATCAAGTGTTTGCTTGATACCCATTGGGCTTGAGAAAGCCAAATTAGGCAAAAACACTCTATGACCGAGAGGTATTGAGAGGATAACTTAGAGTTAAGAGCTATAATATACCACGATCAATAAAATGAGTGTTAACGTACTTAACCCATTAGGCGAATACCTAGGTGAATGTCATATTCCTAGACCGTTTACCCATTTGATAAAAACAACAAAAATAACTACTTGGTTTCTAGTTTCTTCTCATTAGTTGTTTGTGTTAATTTTGGAGTAGAAACCAAAATCCCTTGTTTGGAAGCACAATTGAGTTATTTCTTTTGCTCTCACCAAGTGTATACTCTAACACCCATATTAAACCTGTGAAAATCGATCCCGACTCTTGTTGGGTACTATTCTTCCGACGACCATTTTATTCATTATTGAGTGCGGATTGGACGTGGAACACCCCTAAACCTAATGGATCTATACCGTGACATCTGACCCCCTTAATTATTTTTCATGTAAGTTGCCAAATCACTCGACCCTACCAAATTAAAACCCTACAGACCCCCTTTACATCGTTGGTTTCCCACACCTGACCTGTTTTCCCACTAAATAAATAACTTAGACCCGTCTATACTGACAAAGTGGGTCATTTGGTCCACCTATGTTTGATAGAAACAAGAGAAAAGAGGGTGGAAGGTTCAAAAGGAAATCCTCCACTTCCAGTGATTAATGCGGTCCAAGGCTAGATTTTCCCCCAAATCTAAATACTTATGCTATTTTCATATATTTGTTTTTTATAAATGAAACATTTTTTGTCTTAGAGTTCCATATGTGTTTTCTGTTAAAGTTAGTGTTTTTAGATTCGTGCTTCGCCCGTTAAAAATTTTACTTTTATGTGTTCAGGTATGTGATTTGTCGTTTAGGATTTTTGTCTGTGTTCTAGTCATTATTTTTGGGGAAAAGGCTATTATTGCCCCTGTACTATTTGCATTTAAGCACGTTTCTCCCTCGATACTATGCGTTCAATCCCCACCCTATCGTTAACAAAGTAAGCAAAAATACCCTTAACCCTAACGTTTTAACACTGTGGCACCCAAAACCCTCAAATAAATTGCTACGTAATAACACATGTCAGCATTTTTGTAAATTCATTACCCAATAAATTATTTTAATTCATTTTTCCTTTTTTCTTTTACTTTTCTCTTTCTTCATTTTTCAACATAAGTTATTCTGCTTCTCTAACACCATATCCTACCAAGCTGAAAGCTATCGAAACCCATCAAGAATTGATTAAGTTCATGATAATGCAAGTAGAAAAAGAGTGAGTTTTTTCTAAATGGGTAGAAAATGCCAAGATTACTAATTACGATTAATCCCAATGGGGATAGGCCATTATCTTCTTCTTCTTCTCCGGCGGGCTTGCCGAAAAGATGCGATGAGGGGTGGCAATATGCTAAATTATTAATTGTTGGAACTGTCAACATTGAAAAATATTGCTTGCTGAATTTTCACAGCAATGCGTAAATATTGACATGTGAGTAATCTTTTCTATCTTTGGTAGTTTTGCCGGAAAAATGCCCGCTGGTGAAGAAGCTCTCTCAGATTTGGCCAAAATATTATCGGTGAATTTTATTTATCTTAACCTTTATTTGTGGCCAAAATATTATTTATCTTAATATTTCTTTTAATATCATTTATTACTCATAATTGTCTCATTAAGACAAAGGCAATATACATTTCCCTAGAATTTACTATAAAAGAGGGTAATTAGAACATTTATAGACACACGAAATATTGAAATACAATCTGATTTTTATGCTTTATATTTTCTCTCAAAGTCTTTTCGTATTTTCTTTCTTGATTATCAGTAACCCGTATTTTTCTTAATTTCTAGCTTTGACCAAAGTACCAGTTTTTTGATTAAACAAATTGGCTCCGTTACCGAGAATCTGATAATTAATTTACTTCTACTATGGCAAACAACAATGACAACACCTTGGGAAACCAGGAAAATCAAACGTAGCAAGATCAAAGAGATTTACAAAATATTCACCTGGTTCCTTCCCCTCATGGTTCACCACGACAATATCGTGAAGGCACTCCTGAGTCTCATGCTGGTGAACAGTAGCAATCTGAATATTCGAAGGTGGAGATGAGACCTTACAAAAAGTAATTGATGCATGGATTAACAAAGCTCTTCAGGCTCTAGTTAGTTGATTATCTCCTGCACCACCCATACCTATATCCAATAACAATACATTGGAGAATCCTCATTCCGCGCTTGTTAATTCTGGAAATGGAGGAACCCCCAGTGAATCACATGAGGAAGAACCAGGTAATTCAACTAATTCTCATTTGTAAAATTTAATATTAACCTTGCAGAAACAGCTCAAGATACAAAATGAACGCATAGAATAAATTCCCGGGGTTCCACCTATAATCAAAGTAGTGGATGTGGATAAATATTCATAACAACCGTAGAAGCCAAGTGCTGATTCCCTCCCAATTCTGAAGAAATTTAAAATGCCGGATGTCCCAAAGTATGATGGAACAACAGATCCACGAGACCACGTGACGACATTGACAACTGGCATGAATGGCAATGATTTGACGAAACAGGAGATTGAATCAGTTTTGGTCAAAAAATTTGGTGAAACACTCACCAAAGGGGCGTTAACTTGGTATTCTTTCATACCCAAAAATTCAATAAACTCTTTTGTGAGCTTGCAAATTCTTTCATTAAATCACATTCGGGAGCTCAAAAGGTGGAGAAAAGAATGGAGGATATCTTTAAAATCAAGCAAGGAGATTCAGAATTACTTCGAGATTTTGTTGATATATTTTAACGGGAAAGAATGAATTTACCGCGTGTACCTGACAATTGGGCAGCTATAGCATTCACGAGTAATTTGAATGAAAGAAGTACAGAGGACACGAGAAGACTCAAGGAAAGCCTTCGAGAATTCCCAGCTACAATGTGGAATGATGTTTATTACAGGTACAACATGAAGCTGCGGATTGAAGAGGATACCGTTCCAAGATTCCAAAAAGAGGAAAAAGTATGTTCGAGGCGTGCTGAAAAATGAAAGGAGGTCTGGTAAAAATAGGTACGAGCCATACATAGGACCGGTGGGAAAAGACTCACGGTTAAGATTTGATAATCAAAGTTACGATCACAAATCTAGAAACAATGATTCAAGTTCCTCATTTAGATTTAAGAATGAGCGAAACAAAGAAGAGCCACGAGATGATGACAGAAGTTAAAGGTGAGATTCGGTGGCTATAATTTCAATATCACTACCTCCGAGCTCTTAGCTGCTTTGAGGAGCATGGAAGATAAGGTTTGATGGCCAAAAGAGATGAGGTCAAATCCAAACCGGCGTAGCCCAGACCATTGGTGCGAATTTCATAATGATCATGGACATAAAACATCTGAGTGCAGATTTTTACAAAGTGATATTGATCATTTGTTGAAGCAAGGGTATCTCACTGAGTTGTTTAGTGAAAAAAGCAAGTAGGCTTACATGAAAAAAAGGCAGGTGCCCCCAAAACCACCATCGCCCAAAAGAACCGTCAACATCATAAGCGGGGAAGAAGATATCAACGGTGTAACGTATACATCATCTAATAAAGTTTCTAAAGTCACTATCACCAACGGGAAGCGGGTACGACAAGTCTTGGAAGAAAATATTACCTTTGATGATGTAGATGTATATAGCGTATTATCTCCACATAATGACACACTGGTAATATCTCTACTTGTATATGATACTAATGTGAAATGAATTTTGATTGATCCAGGGAGTTCTGTAAATATTATCCTACTAAGGGTATTACGTGAAATGCAAGCTGAGAAAAAATGATTCCAAAGACACATACCTTGTCTGGATTCGACAATTCTAGTGTGGTAACAAAAAGAGAGGTAATACTAACAACTTTTGCAGAAGGTTTTACTACAGAAACTAAATTTCAAGTAGTAGATATAAAATGGATTATAACATAATCCTGGGGATATCATGGATCCATGAAATGGATGTTGTCCCATCAACGCTACATCAAGTTATTAAATTCCCATCACCTTGGGGAATTCGCCAAATTCATGGAGATCAAAATGCAGCCAGGAGTATTAATTCCGTTAGATGCGAGCACCGTAAATGAAGAGAAATAGCAATCACAGAGAACAGTTGAGGACATCATAGCACAAACCTCAATAGAACAGGAATGAACAGATATAGATTCGAGACCGGACACAATCCAAGAGCCAGAGGAGAATGAAAACATTAAAACAACAATTGAAGAATTGGAAGTTGTTATATTGTTTGAACTATGGCCCGATCGGAAGGTTTACGTTGGAGCAAACCTGAACCCAGACATGAGAGGTATGATAATTAAATTTTAAAAGCTAACATGCTGTTTTGCTTGGTCCTATGCTGATATAACAGGTATACCATAAGAGGTAATGACCCACAAGTTAAATGAAGACCCATCATACACAACAATAAAGCAAAATAAAAGAAGGCAAGGAACTTTCAAAAATAAAGTAATTCAAGATGAGGTTCAAAAATAGTAAAAATTGGGTCTATCCACGAGGTAAAGTATCCTAATTGGTTATCTAACACAGTTGTGGTGCCTAGAAAGAATGGTAAGTGGCGAATTTGTGTGGATTATATAGATCTCAACAAAGCTTGCCCAAACGATTCTTTTCATTTACCGCATATAAATCAACTAATTTATGCTACTACAGAGCATGAGCTATTAAGTTTTTTAGATGCATATTCAGGTTACAATCAAATAAAAATGAATCCAGGAGATGAAGAGAAAATGTCTTTTATCACAGACAGAGGGACTTACTGTTATAAAGTAATGCAATTTGGACTCAAAAATGCAGGGGCAACCTATAAAAGGTTGGTTACAAAAATGTTCCAAGAACATTTGGGAGAAACCATGGAGGTATATATAGATGATATGCTCGTCAAAACTCAGCATTCAAATGATCATGCATCACATTTGTCTGAAACATTTCAAATTTTGCGAAAATTTAACATGAAGCTCAATCCAGAAAAATGTGCATTTGGGGTCGCCTCAGGTAAGTTTTTGGGTTTTCTTGTCTCTAACTGTGGCATTGAAGTAAACCCTTTATTGATAGCAGCAATAGAGGAAATCCCACACGTGCTTACGAGTAAAAAAGAAGTCCAAAGACTAACAGGAAGAATTGCAGCTTTGGGGAGATTCATTTCTAAATCTTCAGAAAAGTGTTTCGAATTTTTCTCAACACTTAAAAAGCAAGATCATTTCGAATGGAATGAAGATTGTCAACAAGCACTTAGAAATTTGAAAGCATATTTTTCAAATCCACCACTGTTGGCTAAGCCAAAGGCAGGGGAATAATTATTTATCTATCTAGTCGTATCAGAAGTTGCGGTAAGTGTTGTTATAGTTCGGGAAGACAAGGTAAGAAATCACCTATCTATTATGTTAGTAAAACTTTGCTAGATGCAAAAACACGCTATCCACAATTATAAAAACTAGCACTTGCTTTAGTCATGGCATCTAGAAAATTAAGACCTTATTTTCAATTTCATCCTATTGCTGTAGTAATTGCATTCCCATTACGTAGTGTTTTACATAAGCATGAATTATCAGGAAGGTTAGAAAAATGGGCTATTGAATTAAGTGAGCGCGAAATCAGCTATCAACCTAGAATTGATATAAAGTATCAAGTATTAGCTAATTTTTTGGCTGATTTAAACAAGGGATACAACTAGATGCGGAAAAAGAGCTACAAGTTTTCAATGGTACAAACTCGGGGACTTGGATTTTATTTACCGACCGTTCATCTAATGTAAAAGGCGCGCGTTTAGGAATCGTTCTTGTACCACCTACAGCCAAAACCATTAGACAAATTATAAAATGTCATTCTATAACTAATAATGAAGCAGAGTATGAAGCTATGATTGCAGGTTTGGAACTGGCATGAGAACTCGGTATAGCCCAAATTATAACTAAAAGTGATTCAAAAATCGTTGTTAATCAAATGCTGGTGACTTACATAGCAAGGAAGGAAGAATGAAGCAACACTTAGAAAGAGTACGTGAATTGATAAGGCAATTTTAAAACTGGAAGGTTGTACAAATACCAAGAGATGAAAATGTTGAAGCAGATTCTTTGGCCAATCTCGCGTCTGCAGCTAACGTGGCAAACAACGCAAATGCTTTAGTTATACATTTATTTCATTCCGTTCTCGAACCTGATAAGAACGAGGTAAATTTCAATAATTTGACTTGGGATTGGATAAACAAAATTATTGCTTTTTTGCAGTACGGTACCGTACCTGATGAAAAAAGGAAAGCACATGCACTTCGTAAAAGGCTGCCCATTACTATTTTAACCAAGAAAATATTTATCAAAAAATGTTTGGTGGACCTTTAGCAAGATGTCTCGGACCTTCCCAAACTGAATACGTATTGAGGGAAATACATGAGGGACATTGCGAGAATCACGCAGGAGATCGTTGGTAAGAAATTTAATTAGGGCAGGATATTATGGGCCTAAGATGGAAAGAGGAAGCAGAAATTTTGTGTCTAAATACGATAACTGTCAAAGCTACGGTAATAATATGGATAGACCAAATGAGCTATTGCATCCTGTTATAGTCTCGTGGCCCTTTATGAAATGAGGAATGGATGTTATAGGTCCATTTCCACAAGCAAAAAGACAGGTAAAATTTCCACTTGTACTCACTGATTATTTCACTAAATGGGTAGAAGCAGGAACGTTTAAACAGGTATGAGAGAAAAAAGTTAAAGACTTCATTTGGAGGAACATAATATGCCATTTTGGAGTACCAAAGGAGATTGTGTGTGATAATGGACCACAATTTATTGGAGCCAAAATCACAGAGTTCTTCCAAAGTTGGCAAATCAAAAGGATAACATCCACGCCATTCCATCTAGTAGGTAATGGACAAGTGGAATCCACAGACAAGGTCATTATCAATAATTTAAAGAAGAGGTTATAGGAATCAAAAGGTAACTTCCTGAGGTATTACCTGGGGTTCTGTGGGCTTATCGTACAACTACAAAAATGAGCACAGGAGAAACACCATTTTCATTGGTTTATGGTGTTGAAGCTTTGATTCCAGTCGATATAGGGGAACCAAGCACACGGTTCATACAAGCAACAAAGGAGCCGAATAATAAATAGATGCCGGTTAACCTTGACTTACTCGAGGGAAGAAGAGAAGCTGCATTAATAAGAATGACATCACAAAAGCAGGTCATTGAACGGTATTACAACCGAAGAGCGCGCCTTAGATTCTTCAAAATCGGAGACTTCGTGCTTAAAAAGGTTTTTTTGTCTACAAAAACTACTAATTCAGGAAAGCTAAGTCCAACATGGGAAGGACCCTATCAGATTCGGGATATTGCATGAAAAGGAGCATACGAGTTGGAAATAATGGTTGGGAAAATCCTATCTTCACTCTGGAATGCTATTCATTTGAAGAGATATTACTTCTAAGGAAATACCCACGGCCATGTATCATCATGTTAAATATTTTTTTGAATTATTAAAATTTTACTGACAATTTTAGATGCTAGGCAAAATGCTAACCCGTTCTAAATGATGAGTCACGTCCTGTACGGTAAAAAGGAATACACTAAAATTTCTGGCCCAGGGTTTCAATTATTATGATAGAAACACAAACGGGTTAAGAAGTCTTCATCTATAATCGCACCCCCGAGTCCCGTATATTTTTCCTTTACAGGAAAGGACCAAGTTCAAGAAATTAATAAGTTATCGAGGTCTTATACTTCAACACTCAAACACTTGGGGGACTACATAATATACACAAATATGTGTGGAAAATCAAGCAAGATTTGAAGGAAAGATCAAAGCTTTGAAGAAGCAAGTGCATGACAAAAGTTATGAAAATGTGACATTCGTCATAGTGTTCTTTCCGTTCAATACTCATCATAGTGTTCTTTTCCATGAGAACAATGAAGTAACTTCTCAAGCCCTTCCTAATGTTTCGAAGCTAAAGGGATCTAATGTATCCTCAAAATAGTTAGGGTGAAGACTATGCACCAAAATGTGTTATAATGAAAAACCCAGTTTCCATTGTTCTTCTTTTGTAAAAATCTGTTACAAGAAAAACAATTACGAGAAAGCTACAGATGCAATTCAAATACATGTAAAGTGTTATTCAAATATTTGTCAAGGTTTATAAATAAAAACTTGTCAAAGTTATTTCAAACAAAATATGTGTGTTCCTATTTCTTTCATTGTATTATTACACCATTATGAAGTTGAGACATCTTCTTCATTAAGTGTCGATATATAAAAGGGCCCTCTTTTATAAAACTCATGTTTTTAAGTCATGAGGTTAATCATAAAGCATTTCAAAGGATAAAAATGCAAAATTATTCTCTAAGTCATTAAGTATGAAAAGGCAAGAATAAAATGTATAGAAGTACTAAAAAACTTCTCAATATATTTAGAAAGACTAAGTATAAACTTAGTCGCCAAAATAGTTTATAGATATGCCCCATTATGTGAACTGGGACTTTTACCAAAATCCCTTAAAAACAAACTAAGGGATTAGCCATCATTTTCCAAAAAGAAATGAAAACCAAGTTAAAAGGTATAAACTGGTCGCTGGGAGGTAGGAGCATCAGAAGTAACGATGCTAGCTTCACTTTCAGAAACAGCCATAGGCATAACATCAACTCCAGAAGAAGCAGCCACAAGTATGGTGTCAGCTTGACTCGAAGTAGTTGGTTCAATGACGGAAGCAAGAGTCATAGAAGTTTCAACTTCTCGAGCTTGAGTCATGGTAACTTCACTCTCGGGAGCTTGAGCCATAACATTTTCAACTTCGAGAGCTTCAGCCACAGGTACTTCATTTGTAGGATTTTCAGTCACGGGAGCCTCAATTGCAGGAGAAGGGAAGTCAAGTGGTTGTTGAGTCTTTTCAACGACCTCCAATATTTTGGCCAATTCTGACTCTAAGTTGAAGTTTTCTTGGCTGGCCTCTGTTAAAGCATCACGACGGGAGTTCAAAAAATTCCAACTTACCTCGATATCCAACTTTTGTTCAAGTAATTCATAGTCTCTTGCCAAGACAGCAAGTTCACTTTTTAGCTCTTCATTCTCAGTTAAAGTTGAATCAAAGGAGGCTTGGAGGGAGGCATGAGAACTTTCTAAGGCACGTACCTTGTGAGAAGAGATTCTTAAATCTTCTTGAGCTTGAGTCAAGCTTTTCAATAGCTCTCCTGCGTACTCTTATTTTTTTCCCAGAAGTGACCTAAGTTCTCGAATTTCTTCACTTGATTTCGACAATTGTTCTGAGAAAGAACACTCAAGGATTTCTTTGTCCTTCTTTGCTTGACTTGTAGAAGCCTTGGCAACTGCTAGCTCTGAGGTCGGTGTATGCTTTTGCTGCTTTAGGTTATCTCTGCTTACCTGCAAGTCTTCCATGGCCATTTGAGCATTTTCAAATGGCTCCTTCCAATTAGATACTTCTAACTCAGCTTCATGAGCCACTCTTTAGGCTTTGAGAATAGATTTCTCAGACTCACAAGCTACGTTCTCTAGTAGGGAAATTCTACCCATTAACTCTGTGCCAATGAGGTTAGCCAAAAAATAATAAGGCATGAAAGTCAGAATTTAAAAGATAAAAAGAAGTTTTTAATAAGTAAAGGAAATACCTTCAAAGTGGAATGAACAATGTCGTTCATCAGGGTCAAGCACCTATGGCTGTTCATTTTCTCTTTTTCATTGTCACAAATCAAAGGTTCGAGCCAAACATCTGCTTGGCCAGATTTCCTCAACAGACTGCTATTAACAGTAACTTTGATGGTCATACTCCTCATTGCAATACATCTGCTTGTAGAACCCACTTCTCTATGATGAATTATATAAGGGGGAACTATGGAAGGAGGATCGGTGGAAGAAGTAAAAATAGTGGAAGGGGAGTTGAAGCAGTTGAAACATGTAAGGGATTAGAAGCAGACAAAGCAGGTAAAGGAAGAATGGAAGGAACGGGAGTTGAAAAAGAGGAAAGAGGAAGCTCATCTAAAACCGGACCTAACTCACCACTCTTGAAACCCTTAACAAAAAGTTGTTGACTGGACTCCACCAGTGTTCTTAAGGGTAGTCTCTTCATCGGAGACAAGGTGAACAGGCTCATTAGGGGAGGTACCAGAAGACAAAATCTCAGCCTCATCTTCAGATATAATGCGCCTCCTAGCTCTTGGTCTAGCTATAATGAGCTATCTTCATCCCCTTCCTCTTCAATGATTTTTATCTTTGTTGAGGTATCTTGAGCTCTCTCCAAAGAAAGTTGACTTCCTAAAGAAGCTCGAGTGGTAATAACAGATTCAAGTGGAACTCCTCGAATTGGAAATCCTGATAAAAAGAAGCATGAGGATCAAAACAGAAATGAAAGAATTTTGCATACCAGAAAGTATATAAAATTCTTACATTGAGATTTTACCTTCCAACCATAGTAACTGGAAATAGACTTCCAGGTCCTATCCTCCATAGTCACGACACTCAATATTAAATCTACCCAACCACGTAAATTGGGAACGAGATTAACAACTCCCATGGTTGCTACAAAAAAGCAAAAGAGAGCAAAATTAGATAAGGTGTTAAAGCTGTGGAAAAGAGGTATGAAAAAAGAAGAAAGACTTACTTGCAAGGTTCCACTTTTCAGGAAAAGGCATATTTTCTCTACTCACCAAACCAACTGTGGGTACGAAAACAAATAGAGCATACCACCCACAGTCTTTGTCATCTTCTGGGATCACCAAAACCCTTTTACTCCTCCCTGCTAAGGTAAATAACTTAGGGGAGTAAAGATGAATAAGGTGGGGAAAGGTGAAATCGACACTTGCCTTAACAGACAAATGCCCAAAACAACCCACTGCTCTCCAAATGAGTGGTCCAATTTGTGCTAAACAAACCTTGAAAAAATGACAGAAATCAAGGACCACATGGTCAATTGCTGGTATGAATCCCAAAGTAAAAGGATAAGTGTAGACAAAGGAAAATCCAGTTTTGTAAGAAGAAATTCTTTGGTTTGGATTGGGAATTTCAATACGAAGGTCACTATTCAAACGACAGTTTTTACAAACCACACGAATTAAAACATCTGTAATTAAGGTGGGATAAATATCGGCACGATTGATAACTATGAATTGTACATGTTTTATACCCCTTCTTACCTGAGCTCTGTTCATAAATTACTCTAGATTAGTCCTGAATTGCTCACAAGTTGCGTTTGATTGCATGTTTGAGAGACTAGATGATAAATATCACAAATTGGCTCAAAAAAAGGAGTGAAATCTTCCAAGCGTCAAAAGATGATTGAAAGTGGGAAATAGGTGATCTGCGCGGTCCGCACTGTTCTAATGTGCAACCACGCAGGAAAGTTATGAAAGCTGCCAAGTTCAAGCCTGACCTGCACGGTACGCACTGCTTTGCCACGCTGCCGCGCAGGAAAGCTTAAAGAACCATCAAAAGTGAAGAAGATCCACACGGACCGCATCTATTTCCACGCTGTCCCGCAAAGTCCCACGTGGCCGCACACCAAAGCAGTGCGGTGCGCGTAGGTAAAAGTTGAGAGAGTCATCAATTGGACAAGTTCTACTATGTGGCTGCACATTATTTCTATGCGGTCCACATGACTTAACCTGTGCGGACGCGTACCCTTTCCACGCGGTTCGCATGACTCAACCTATGCAGCCTCGTGGCATTTCTATGCGGTCTGCATTCCTAACTATAGAAGCTCAGATCTGAAGACTATTTGCCCTACGCAGCCGCATGTCATTTCAATGCCGTCCGCGCCAGACCCCCAGGAGTATTTTTGTCTAGTCTTTCTTGTGTAGTATAAATAGAACATTTTACCTTTTTAGGTTAAGTTTGTAATCTGTTTTAGCAGCTGAGCACGACACACTTTGTATTAGCCTACATTAGGCAATTTTCTCTTGTAATTAACATGGATTCAAGTAGATAAGCTTGTAGTTAATGATTATGTTAATTTCTTCTAGTATTTCTTCTATTTCTACTTCTTCCACGTCTAGCTAAACCCATTAGCTAGGGTTGTGGCTCAACCCTAGTATGAGTAATTAATAGGTGTTTTTGCTTAATGCTTGGATGATGTTAGGTGTTTGGTATTTGGGTTGATTGTACGTTTTCACTTAGAATTGGTGGTTGCAAATACTAAGTCTAGCTTAAGGGGTCTTGACTCTTTTTGAGAAAGAGAATCTATGACCTTACAATTAACCCAACAAGGATTTGGGATGGACCCATGAGAATGGTAGTCCCAAGTAATGGGTTAAACCTCGAGAGAGTAATTACCCCACTTGAACCTTAAAGTTGCTTGGGCTAATTAGCCTACCCAATTGGTCTCGAGAGAGTCAATTGGCCAAAATCACTCTCTACCGAGAGGTGTGAGAGTGAGTGCTAAAGTGCAACGGTTATCCATATTCCCCTTAATTATCATCCATGTATTAAATTTTTATACCCGTTAATTAGTCACCTAGATGAGTGCTACGACCCTAGCACTTTTATCTTATTGCATACAACTAGCATCATTACTTAGCATAATTTAGTTTACAACTGTAGTTGATAAATTTAGTCGTTAAACAAAAGAAAAACCAAAAATGATAGAATTATGAAATAGAAGCTAAAACGCACTTCTAGGCTTGGAAAATACTCAACTCCAATTTGAAGCTCTCTGGGGAAAAATTGACCCGATACCAATATTGTGTTTTAAGTAGTCGCGCCCACTCTTTCTTGGGATGGAGTTTGCACCGATCACTTTTTGGTGCCGTTGCTGAGGAGCTTTAAGGTGTTTGACTATTTGTTGGCTAGTTTTTTATTTTTGCTTCTTTTTCCTTCTTTTTACTTACTTTGTTTGTGTTAATTCACTTAGGAACCAATGACTTTAAATTCACATGATCCTATTAATGTGGGAGTGGAGGAGGTGGAAGACGTGGAACAAGAGGATATTTTACCCCAAGCACAAAGACGGGGTAAAAATGCTAATGCTAATGCTAATGACAACATACCAGACCCTCCTCCACCTCCACCAAGAGTAGCTCCAAGAGTTCTACCCAATCAAGGGTATGCAAGTGCAATAGTTCCTCCCCGAGTCCGAGCGGGGAACTTTCAAATCACCAATGTCATGTTCACTTTGCTCGTACAACGGGGTACTCCACAGGTGCCTCGGACAAAAATGCCTACAAGCATTTGAAAGGGTTTATGGTTACTTGTTAGGGGAGCAAGCATGCAAATGTTTTGAAAGATGCACTGAGGTTAAGGCTTCTCCCCTTCTCACTTCGGGGGAAGGCGCTGGATTGGTTTGAGATACTGCCAAATTCCATCACTACGTGGGATGAGTTGGCGGACCAATTCATTGCAAAGTTCTTCTCGCGTAGTCATATGGCGGCTCTTAGAGATGAGATCCTTGCTTTCAAACAAGAGCTGACAGAGCCTTTACATGAGATATGGGAGAGATTTCGTACGATGGTAAAAGAGTGCCCCAACAACGATATGAATGATGTTATGATCCAACATACATTCTATCTGTATATAAACATAACAATCTAGTGCATTGTCAATCAGTTGGCCGGTGGTAATTTGTATGAAGTTTCCATACAACGAAGCTTGTGATGTTCTTGATGAAATGGCCGATATTTATTTGGCATGGAAAAGCCAGGCTAATGTTCCTAAAGGTGATCCCAATGTTATACACTTGCATAATGAGTTGCATGATCACGAACAAGCCACTGCCGAACTCAAAACAACAATGAACCAATTGGCTAAGGCGCAACTTCAACAAGTTTAAAATCCGCGCCAAGTCAATGCCATGGAGGGAGTGAATATGATGAAAAGAAGGCAAAGAGGGCAACAACAACCTCAAGAAAATTTTGACAATTATGATGATGGTGGATATTCGAATCAATGTTATAAGGACCAAATTGAGGAGGTCCAATATATAAATAAATACCAAGGTAATAGAAGAAATCAAGGGAATCAACAATGGCATTCCCAAGGCAATTGGGGGAACCAACAAAATAGTGGAAATTGGAATAAAATTCAAGGCAAAAATTGAGGTAATCAAGGCCATCAAGACAATTGGGGCGGAAACAACAATAATTGGAACAACAACAATAATGGTGGGTGGAACAATAATCAAGGAGGTAATCAAGGTAATCGGGGGCAAGGCTTTCAAAGGCCCCCGTTGTACCAACAACCGAACAACCTGCCCCGTTCAAATCTCAAGGGCCGAGTTCTTCGGGTCAAGACATGGGTATAATTGAGGACATATTCGAACAAATGATGAATAAGAGTCAAGACTCGGATGCCCAATCAGCCTCCCATAACACTTCGATCCGTAACTTAAAAGTGCAACTTGGAAAAATATCAAAATCTCTCAACACTCGCCCGAAGGGTGCACTACCAAGTGATACGGTGGTGAACCCCAAGGGTGGGCACAATAACCATGTAATGTCAGTGAAAAACGCGTAGCGGGAGAGGTGGTGGTGTGCAAGAAAGTCAAGTTAGGGTCGATGAGGAGGAGTTGCGGGAAGATGATGTCCCATTAGTGGTTGAAGATATTGTTGAACCAAGTTTGAGGAATGAAGTGAGAATAGATATTGATGAAGGTGAGGAGGAGACCCAAGAGGCCGTGAATCCATCTAGGGAACACGTCATTGACATGCCGGAACTTATGGTGCCAAAAGCCAAGGCACCCTTACCTAGGCCTCCTCCGCCATATCCTCAAAGATTGGACAAGCAAAGAGGTGACATTAGTTTAAAAAGTTTATTGAGATGATGAAGAGTTTGACTATCAATGTGCCTTTGGTGGAGGAACTTGAACAAATACCCAGATATGCAAAGTTCATGAAGGACTTGGTTACTAAAAAGAGATGTATGAAGTGCGATACCATCAAAATAATGCATCAAGTGAGTTCCATTGTGCACTCCATGGATCTGAAGCTAGAGGATCCCGATGCATTCACAATACCATGTACCATTCGAAGCGCAGATTTTGCAAAGTCCCTATGTGACATGGGGACAAGTATCAATCTCATGCCTTATTTGGTGTTCAAAACTTTAGGGATCGAGCAATCTTGCCCAACTTCCATGAGGTTTCAAATGGCGGACCGATCCATGAAGTGGCCTTTGGGGATTATTGATGATGTTCTTATCCGATTCGACAAGTTCATTTTGCCGGCCGATTTTGTGATCTTAGATTGTGAAGTGAATTTTGAAGAGCTATTATTCCGTGAAGGCCTTTCCTAGCTACGGGGAAGGCCTTAGTTTATCTTGAAGCGAGGGAATGGACCTTCCGTGTTGGTGATGAAAAAGTAGTTTTCCATGTATGCAAGTCTACGCGACAACCAAATAGTACCGAAGTGTGCTCATTTGTTGATATTGTCACGACAGTGATAGTGGATGACACAAGCGCAATGGCGAATATTGAAGACCCACTCGAGGCTGTGATCTTGAACATGGAGGTTGATGATATTCCTGAAAGGGTGGAGTGTGTGAATGCACTTCATGGCATGGGCTCGTATTCCTATGAGCTGATGAAGCTATCTCTTGATCTTGAAAATTTCAAAACTCCACCCACCAAGCCATCCATTGAGGATCCACCGGTGCTGGAGATGAAACCACTCCTCCTCACCTCAGGTATGAATTTCTCGGTCACAATTTCACTTTTCCTGTCATTCTGTCTTCTTGATTGACTAACGTGCTGGTAGACGCCACTTTGGCAGTTCTTCAAAAGTGCAAGCGAGCGATTGGATGGACTTTGGCGGATATTGAGGGTATTAGCCCTGCATTTTGCATGCATAAGATAATATTGGAGGAGGATGCTAGATCGTATCTTGAACATCAAAGGAGACTCAATGAGGCCATGTAGGAGGTGGTTAAAAAAAAGTCATCACGTGGCTTGATGCCGGTGTGGTGTACCCAGTTTCTGACAATTTGTAGACTTCTCCGGAACAGTGTGTGCCAAACAAGGGAGGAATTACGGTGATAGCCAATGAAAACGATTAACTTATTCCGACTCGTACTATGACGGGTTGGAGGGTATGCATGGACTACCGGAAGTTGAACAAGGTGACCATAAAAGGCCATTTCTCATTGTCGTTCTTGGACCAAATGCTTGATCGTCTTGTGGGCCGGGCTTTCTATTGTTTTCTGGATGGGTATTCAGGCTATAACCAAATTATCAATTCTCTGGAAGACCAAGAAAAGACAACCTTCACATGTCCTTATGGCATATTCTCCTTCTCTCGAATGCCATTTGGATTATGTAATGCTTCGGTGACCTTCCAAAGATGTATGACGGAAATCTTCACCGACATGGTGGAGGATATATTGGAGGTCTTCATGGACGACTTTAGTGTGGTCGGGGATGAATGTTTGCGAAATCTTGATCGTGTGTTGGCCCAATGTGAAGACACAAATTTGGTGCTCAATTGGGAGAAATGCCATTTTATGGTAGAAGAAGGAATTGTGTTGGGTCATAAAATTTCGAAAAGAGGGATTGAAGTTGATACAGAAAAAATCAAGGTGATCTCAAGGCTTCCTCCCCCTAACTCTGTCAAAAGGGTGAGGAGTTTTCTTGGACACGCGGGTTTCTACAGGAGATTCACCAAAGACTTTTCTAAGGTAGTGAAACTGTTGTGTAAATTGTTGGAGAAAGATGCAAGATTTGTCTTTGATGAGAAGTGTATGGAGGCTTTCGAGATTCTAAAGAAAAAGTTGACGACTACCCCCATCATTACCGCACCCAATTGGAGCTTGCCCTTTGAGCTCATGTGCGACGTTAGTGATGTTGTAGTGGGGATGGTCTTGGGCTAGAAAATCAACAAATTGTTCCACCCTGTGTACTATGCTAGCAAGAAAATGAATGAGGCGCAAAGAAATTACACAGTCACCAAGAAGGAATTGCTTGCCATTGTATTTGCCATGGAGAAGTTTCGCCTGTACCTTATGGGGGTCAAAGTGATTATCCATACTCATCATGCTGCCCTTCGGTACTTGATGACTAAGAAGGAATCAAAAGCAAGGTTGATGAGATGGGTGCTTCTTATACAAGAAATTGATTTGGAGATCGTCTATAGAAAGGGAAGTGAGAACCAAGTGGCTGACCACTTGTCTCAATTGGAGGAGGAAGGGATGCCTTCGAACGGCCTTGAGATAAATTATTCTTTTTCGGATGAACAACTCCTCTTAGTTTCTATGCTTGACATGCCTTGGTTTGCCGACATTGAAAATTATTTGGTTACGGGTGTGGTCCCATATGAGCTCTTTTGCAACCAAAGGAAGAAGCTCAAGCGGTATGCTTTGGACTTCTATTGGGATGAGCCGTACCTTTTTAATATTTGCATTGATGGTGTAATTCGCAGGTGTGTTCCCGAAGTAGAGAAACTATGTATTGTGGAAGCATGTCATTCTTTGCCCTATGGTGGCCATCATGGCGGGGCAAGGACGGCGTCTAAAGTGTTGAGTTGTGGGTTCTATTGGCCTTTATTGTTCAAGGATGCCGGTGACTTCTTGAAAAGATGTGATGAGTGTCAACGTGCCGGAGGGATTTCAAAGAAAGATGAGATGCCCCATAACACGATTCTTGAGGTCGACATTTTTGATCTTTGGGGGATAGACTTTATTGGGCCATTCGTGAGTTCTTGGAGCAACACCTATATTTTGGTAGCGGTTGACTATGTGTCGAAATGGGTTGAGGCCGTCGCCTTACCCAACAATGATGCTCGTAGTGTGGTGGTTTTCTTGAAGAAGAGCATTTTCATTAGGTTTGTCACACCTTGTGCCATAATTGGTGATGGTGGCTCTCATTTTTGCAACCGAGCTTTCGATTCTTTGCTTGAAAAATATGGGGTAAACCACAAAGTGACCACTCCTTATCATCCTCAAGTGAGTGGCCAAGTGGAGGTTTCAAATCGGGAAATCAAGAGTATCTTTTCCAAGACTGTCAATGCAAATAGGACCGACTGGTCAAAGAAATTAGATGATGCACTTTGGGCTTATCGTACAACTTTCAAGACTCCGATTGGTATGTCTCCATATCGGTTAGTTTTTGGGAAAGCGTGTCATCTTCCAGTGGAGTTAGATCATAAGGCGACGTGGACCTTGAAAAAGTTGAATTTAGAGAGGGATGTTGCGGCCAATCTCCCGGTTGAACAATTGAATGAACTTGATGAGTTTCAGTTTCATGCATACTCCAGCTCGTCCTTGTACAAGGATAAGATAAAGTACCTCCATCAAGTATGACCGGGGGAAAGAATTCAAGGTTGGCAATGTGGTTCTTCTCTTCAATTCCCGGTTAAGGTTGTTTCCGGGTAAGCTAAAGTCCAAGTGGAGCGGTCCTTTTGAAGTTGTTGGTGTTACTACTTTTGGTTCCATTGACCTCAAAAACAAGAATGGTGAAGTGTTCCGGGTCAACGGGCATCGTGTCAAGCACTACTTGGTCAAGTTTGATAATAGCCACATGGTGGCTTTGATTCATTTGAAATGACTATGATGGTAACATGCATTGTGCCGCGACGTTAAATTAGTCGTTTCTTGGGAGGCAACCCATATCTTTTGACTTTTCTTTGTTTTTCTGTTTTGGAGCAGGATTTTTGAGCTGATGGTTTGTGAAGTGTTGCAGGGATAATATTGAACCAGTGCAGGGCAAAATGAAAAATGAACAGTCTCTGAACAATGCATACGCGGCCGCACCCCAAAACCACGCGGTCTGCGTGGGTTTGAGATACTAAAGGAGTTAAACTCAGAAGACCTAGCGCGGCCGCATGACATTTTTGTGAGGTCCGTGCCGGAAGAGCAAAACTTGGCATCTCTCTGAAGTTTTCCACGCGGTCGCGCACCAAAGCAGTACGGTCAGTGAGGAAACTGCTGAACTAGAGAAGTCTCTGAGGTTTCCCACGCGGTCGTGTACCAAAGCAGTGCAGTCCGTGTGGGCTGTGCTCATGATCTGAGGATGAAAATCCTGCGCGGTCCGCGTGACATTTTTGTGCGGCCGCGCAGGTAGGTAAGAACTGGGTCCCACGGTTTTCTATAAACAGGAGCCTTGGGCCTCCTTTAAACCTTTTCAAAAATTTTCATCTGAGCTCATATTTCTACTGTTCACCCACATCAATTGTGCACATATTTTCATTCTCATTAATCCCTGGCAACATATCATCTTCATTTCAATTTGTAGTTTAATTGTGTTTATTTTACTTGATTTCTACTAGAATAACTTCTTAATCTCTTTCTTGTTCATCTTAGTTAACTGTTAGAATAGGTTTTAGTGAACTTTTGTTGAACTTGGGCATATATTCTTGTTAAAACAACTGAGTAGGGACACCTAGGACCCATAGTGTTAAAAATTGGACTAAAAAGAATAAAAAAAGGACCTACCCTATTATTTTTTCCCTACGTGGATGCACAACATTTGTGTGCGGTCTGCGTGCCTTTGATTGGTATTGAAAAACCTCTCTGCGCGGTCCGTGTGACCATTTCTGTATGGTCCACATGAACCCATCGTGGCCGTGGTGCAAAGCAGTGTGGACTGCATGGCCAGAGTTTAAAGAGGTTACATTTTGGTAGTCTGATATGTGCGGACCACTTCCACTTTTATGCGGTCCGCGTCAATCCTTCACGGCCGCAATCCAAATCAGAGAGGTCCGTGTAGGTTCTTTCAGAGAATCGATGTTTGGAATGATCAGCCTGTGCAGATCGCGTGACCTTTCTGTGCGGTCCGCATCCCCCTGTCTTCAATACTATGTATGCAAATATGAATTGAACTTTAAACTGTATACTCCTCCTGTACTTCCTCTAACAACGTTAGACTTGTATCTCTTGCAGACAATGGTACGTGGAGGAAAAAAATACAACGTGGGGTCAAGGAGAAGCAAACCGTGAGGGTTGGTTCTTCCCGAGGAAGGACAATCAGAAGGGTTGTGAAAGTCACTGCCAACGAGAAGCAGATATTAAAAAAGAACAGAAAGATAATTTAGGAGGCAAACAGGGCTGCCTCTCAGTCAACAGATAGTGAGTATGCACCCTCCCGGAGTGTGAATTCAGAGTCCGTTTGCACACACGTGTACGTAGAGATTCCAGCACCAGAGTCATCTTCCCTTGAGCAGGCAAATGTGGCCATCTTTAAGAGGCCAGTGAATTTGGTAGTCTCAGACTCGTCTGACGAGTCCGGAGTTGAAAAAGAACCTACGAGCAATATTCCACCTCTCCCATAATTTCATCATCAGAGGAGAGTGAGGGTGGTGAGCCAAAGATTGGGGGTCTAGATAGAACCAAGAATAAGGAGGCATGGGAAGACAGATTTGTAAGTGAAGTCACCTTCCACCGATTCAGGAATTGGTGGCTCAAGAGGAAGCTGATTCCGGAGAGGCTATTCATTGATGCTAATTTAGTCCTTACAACCCTCAAGTACAAACACAATTCCGTACGAGAGAGGGTTGGGGCTTCTTCAAAGAACGTGTGGGAATGGCAAATGAGCACATGGTGAAGGAGTTTTACAACAATGTCCACCACGTAGTTCGGGACTCCACAGGTACAAGAGTGAGGGACAAGATTGTGATATTTGATGGAAAGACACTTAATGACTTCTTGGAATTTGCGGAAGATGATGAGTCTCAATACTTGGAGAAGCTGGCTATGAAAGAAGAAATTCGCCCGTTGTTAGCCGAGATTCTAGCAGCTCCAGGTATAGACCCTGTGTAGCTTAAAGCATATGAGAAGATATTCAGGAACACCCTCAACTTTGAAGACAAAGGTTGGTTGACATTCGTGTGCAATCGGCTTGACCAATCCACACATGATCACTCCGTCCCCATTAATTGTGCTGTCTTGGTTGCTTCCATCATGGCCGGATTTCTATTGAATGTGGGCAACATCATGCATAGGGTAATTTCTGCTGTGGGTAATGATACAAAGACAAACTACCCTTTCCCCAACACACTTTCCCTGTACTTCAAGGATCTGGAGGTGAAAAGAAGAAATATGATGTTATGGTACCTCCGGTAAGCTCGTATTCATGGTATGATCAGAAGGGTCCTGACAACCCAAAGAATGCCAAGAAGAGTCATGCCTCCACTTCTTCTGCACCTGGCCAGTCTGAAGAGCCAACTGCAACTGAGCAGCTCACTAAGCCCACTACATTGCCCCCAGGACCTTCCAAAGCACCCCCTTCTGTTACTGCTGATCCAGCAATCCCGGTGTCAAAGACTCACAAGTTCACTGCCAACCAACTCACATATTCACTAGCCAGTTTGAACAACCAGATGTCAGCTGGGACATCCAAGTTATCCATATTGACCACAGTCGTACAGGCTCAGGAGGCGCCGGTGACTATTGAGATCCCTGCTTCTATTGATGATACTTCGAGGAAAATCCTAGACAACTAGGAGCAAATGATGGCAAAGCAGGAAAACTTGACCAGGGCAGTCGGTGAGCACAACAAAGCCCTTAAGGACTTGGCCAAGGAGCACAGAAAGCTGAGAAAGACAAAGGCCTCAAAGGAGTCGGTGGTGACATTAAAGGTGCAGATAGACAAGCTATTAGCGGATCAGCTGCCACTTGACTTGCTGTTTGGGGAGCCGACCATAGAGACACCAGTTGGGCAGCCACAGGAGGAGGAGCACATGCTGAAGAAGAATAGAAAACTCCCTAGTACTGAGGGAGTTGTTATAGCAGTCGCTCCAGAGCATGAGGGTCCCTCCAGTGCCCTTTCAGTTGATGAGCCATACTAGGAGCAAGCACCTGTCCCATTAGCACACCAGCAGCAGGCTAGGAACCAGTCTGAGGTCCCTGCCAGTACAGAGGACACGAGAGCCAATGACCATCATAGGGCAACTGTTGAGGCTTGAGGGGCCATTCTATATCCTTTGCGAATTTTTAATGCTTTATTTGGTAGTTAGCATTGGGGACAATGCTAGCTCTTATTCGTGGGGGTGCGGCCCTACTTTTGAATTGACTGGATGATTGTATATATTCTTTACTTTCACGATATTTATAGATATAGATGATTTGTATATAAATTTTCATTCTGAACTCCCTTAGTTGTATATTCTACTCCCCTTGTGTACATATTCATTTGGTTGTTATTTGAGCTTTCTTTCTACTTTTGTTATTTTCGCTAAAAGTTTTTGTTTTAGTTGCAAAGTTAGGCTCATAGCCTCTTTTTGGTTTTGCCTTGGTGTTGCAATAAGCCCTTGGGTTTCTTAATGCCACGGTTCATTCCAAGGGCAGAGTGTTGTGTGAACTGGGTGGCTCTTCCCAATGATAGATAGCGTGACTACATTCTTAAGGGTTGAGTCAGTTTTTTGATTTTTCTTTTTGATTTTCAAGTTTTTTGTAGTTAAGGGTAACTCAAGCAAAGCTTCACTTGGGCCTAGCACATTTTCCTTTGATCTTATGGTCAAAGACATTATGTTGTGTTTAGGATGGTGAAAGTTGTGGCCTTGATACTCTTGTGTTGACCAAACAATCATCATATGGTCATGTTGAGCCATTGTGCGATTGAATCGTATCCAAGGTCGTTGTGGGCCCTCAATTCTGTCTTTGGAAATCCTTGAGTGCGTGTGGTGAAATTTGATTTATTGAACCCAAGTATCGTGCCGATGGTCTAGAACTTGCCCGAATGTTTGTTGTGGCGAAATCATAGGTGGAACTTGAATTGAGAAATGATTTTAGGCTCTGCTTGATCCGAAAATGCCAAATTGAACAATTATACAAAAGGAGAAAGGTTTTGAAATGCAAAAGAAAGAGTGATAATGTATTCCTCTAGCCCCTTGAAAGAAGTGAACTACTCAATTAAGTCAAGAAAGTGTGCCAAAATGAATCAAAAGAAGTACTTAAGGGAAGATTGAAACCATTTGATTTAAAACCCGACCAAATGATGTTCGAATCATCTAACAGTTTGCACGCATATCCAAAATCACCTAACGGAGCTACTACAACTGTCGGAATTCCATTCCGACCCCCGGATAAAAATCTCACCTATCAACCAGAATTCGCCAAAATTCAAACTGAGCCAATTCAAGCCTAATTCTACACCGGACCTCCAAATTCAGTTCTGATTGCGCTCCTAAGTCATAAATCACCACCCGGAACTAGTCGAATCATCAGAAATCCATTCCGAGCCTCCAACTCATAAGTCAACATTTGGTTGACTTTTCAAAACTAACCTTCTCATAAAGAGACTAATTGTCTCATTTCTAACCAAACTCTATCCGAATTACTTCAAACTCCCCAAACACATATAATGGAACATATAGAAACTTAAAACCGGGAAAACAGGGCGGTAACTCACGTGGCGACGGGCAGGTCATTACATCCTCCCCAACTTAAACAAATGCTCATTCTCGAGCGGGTCAAGAAACATACCCGGAGTATCAAACAAGTGAGGATATTTGCTGCGCATCTCCTGCTCGGTCTCCCAAGTGGCTTCCTCCAAAGGCCGACCTCTCCACTGCACCTTCACTGATGTTATGTCCTTAGATCTTAGCTTTTGAATCTGGCGACCCAAAATAGCCACTGGCTCCACATCATAGGTCATGTCTTCATCCAACTTGAACGTGCTGAAGTCTAACACATTAGACGGGTCCCCAACATACTTTCGGAGCATAGAAACATGAAACACAATGAATTCTCAACAGGCTATGTGGAAACGCGAGCAAGTAGGCCACCTCCACAATCCTCCTAAGTATCTCAAAAGGTTCAATAAACCATGGACTAAGCTTCCCCTTCTTCCCAAACCTCCTAATGCCTTTCGCATGGGAAACCTTCAACAAGATCTACTCGTCCACTTCATAAGATACATCTCGAACCTTCCGGTCTGCATAACTCTTCTGATGCGATTGAGCTATACGGAGTCTCTCCTGGATCACTTTCACCTTCTCTAAGGCACCCTGAACTATCTCTATCCCTAATAATCTAGCCTTGCTTGGGTCAGACCAACCAGCCGGAGATCTACACCGTCTCCCATATAAGGCCTCATACGACGCCATATGAATGTTGGATTGATAGCTGTTATTATATGCAAACTCTGCAAGTGGCCAGAACTCCGCCAAAAAACCTCCGAAATCCATAACACAGACAAATAATATGTCCTTCAATATCTGGATAACACGCTCAGATTGCACATCCATCTGATGATGAAATGCCGTGCTCAACTGCACCTGTGTGCCCAACTCCCGATGAAAAGTCCTCCAGAACTGGGAGGTAAACACGGTACCCCTATCTGATACAATGGAAACCGGAACCCCATGCAACCGTACAATCTCTCGAATGAAAATCTCTGCTAACTTCCCCGCAGAATAGGTAGTGCATATTGGAATGAAGCGCACGAACTTGGTTAGCCTATCCACAATCACCCAGATCGAATCAAACTTCTTCAATGTATGAGGAAGAACACTCACAAAATCCATAGTAATATTCTCCCATTTCCACTCCGGAATATCCATCCACTGGAGTACACCACCGGGCCTTTAGTGCTCAGATTTGACCTGCTGACAGTTGAGACACCGAGCCACATAATTCACAATATCCTTTTTCATTCTCCTCCACCATCAATGTTGTCTCAAATCCTGGTACATCTTCACGATACCCGGATGAATCGGATACCGCAAGCTGTGGGCCTTCTCTATCAACTTTCGGAGCCCATCCACATTGGGCATGGAAATCTGGCCCTGCATCCGCAACACACCATCATTACCAATGGGCACATCTTTGACATCATCATGCTGAACCCTGTCCTTCAGGATAAGAAAATGCGGGTCATCATACTGGCGCTCTCTGATGCGTTCATACAAAGAAGATCGGGAAACCAATCTAGCCAACACTCGGCTGGGATCGAAAATATATAATCTTACCATCTAATTGGCCAAGGCCTGAACATCAATCGCAAGGGGCCTCTCCCCAATTGGAATGTACGCCAGACTACCCATTGGCCTTCCCAAACAGAATAGTAATATCATAGTCTTTAAGTAACTCAAGCCATCTCCGCTGTCTCAGATTAAGATCCTTCTGCTTAAACAAGTGCTGAAGTTTGCGATGGTCCGTATATACCTCACAAGATACACCATAAAGATAATGCCTCCAAAATATTCAAGGAACGAACAATTGCAGCCAATTCTAAGTCATGAATAGGGTAGTTCTTCTCATGGGGCTTTAGCTGACGAGAAGCATTAGCAATAACTCTACCTTCCTGCACAATACACAACCGATCCCAACGCTCGAAGCATCACAATACACCGTATAAGAACCTGAAGCTGATGGCAGCACTAATACCGGAGCTGTGGTCAAAGCCGACTTGAGATTTTGGAAGCTCTCCTCGCATTCATCCGACCACACAAATGGAGCATTATTCTGAGTCAACTTCATCAAAGGCGAAGCAATAGACGAAAAACCCTGAACAAACTGTGGTAATAACCCACCAAATAGAGGAAATTCTGAATCTTAGTAGCTGAGGACTGTCTGGGCCAACTCTGCACCGCCTCAATCTTCTTTGGGTCAACCTGAATACCATCACTTGACACCACGTGTCCCAGAAAAGTCATAGTATTAAGCCAGAATTCACACTTGGAGAACTTTGCATAAAACTTCTCCTCTCTCAAGCTCTGCAAGACCACCCTCAAATGTTGCGCGTGCTCCTCCTGGCTACGCAAATACACCAGAATATCATCAATGAACATGATCATAAAAGAATCCAGATACGGCCAAAATACACTGCTCATCAAGTGCATGAACGCGGTTGGGGCATTAGTCAGCCCGAAGAACATCACTAGATACTCGTAGTGCCCATATCTCGTCTTGAAAGCCGTCTTCATCATGTCTGAATCCCTAATCATCAGCTGGTGATAGCCTGATCGAAGGTCAATCTTAGAGAATACCCTTTCTCCCTAGAGCTGATCAAACAAATCCTCCATACGGGGTAGTAGGTACTTGTTCTTCACTGTCACCTTATTCAGCTGTCTGTAGTCAATGCACATTCTTATTGTGCCATCCTTCTTCTTTATAAATAATACCGGTGCAACCCAAGGTGACGCACTCGGGCGAATGAACCCCTTATCTAGGAGTTCCTGAAGCTGTTCTTTCAACTCCTTTAGCTTCGCTGGTGCTAGACGATAGAGAGGAATAGAGATGGGCTGAATGCCTGGCACTAGATTAATACCGAAATTAATACCCCTGTCCGGAGGCATGCCTGTAAAGTCCGCTGGAAACACATATGGAAAATCCCTTACAACGGGAACCAATCAAGACTAGGATCCTCAAATTCCACATACGATAGAAAACCCTTCCCAACCATACATTGGGATTTTAGGAAAGAAACCACCCTGCTAGGTACATAATCAGTCACGCCTCGCCACTCGATCCTCGAAATACCTGGAATAGCTAGTGTAACAGTCTTAGCATGACAGTCCACAATAGCATGGTACAGAGATAGCCAATCCATACCCAGAATCATGTCAAAATCTACCATGCCCAATAATAACAGGTCAACTCGGGACTCCAAACCCCCAATAGTCACCAGACTGGATCGATATACATGATCCACAATAATAGTATCACCCACCAGGGTAAATATGTGCACATGCAATGCAAGACAACCGCGTGTCGTACCCAAATGATGAGAAAAATAGGAAGATACATATGAATAGATGGACCCGGAATCAAATAAAATAGAAGCATTCCTGTGTCATACTGAGATAATACTTGTGATAACTGCATCCGAGGAAATAATGTCCCTCTGATCTGGAAGGGCATAGACCGCTAGTACGTTCCTCACCCCTGGGGAGACCTCTGGCTACATGGCCTCCATCCTTAGCTGACTGAGTGGGAGCCGAAGAAAACTGAGCAGAAGACGAGGGCTGATCCCTCTCTTGAGAATGCCTACTGCGGGGTCGAGGACATTGTCTCCTTATGTGACCCAACTCACCGCACTCATAGCAATGAACTAAAGCTAGAGAAGAGGACCAATGAGAACCCCTCGCTGCAGACTAACCCTGAGCTGAAGGAGAAGGAGCAGAACTCTGAGCTGGGAGAGCACTCAGTGCAGGCTGACTCTACTGATGACCCTGATGGCCTCGGCCTGAAGAGTCTCCACTGAACTCTGTGCGTCCTGACTGAGGAGGCCTGAAGGAACGGCCTCTACCATGCTGGAACTGGCCCTTAGGCGGTACGCCGCTGAAATTACCTGAACCTCGAGACCTCGTGTCCTTCCTATCCATACGCTCCCGACGACGATCAGTCTCAATCAATCTAGCCGCATCAACAACCTCCTCAAATGTAGCTGCTGTAGCTCTTTATCTAGTCATCAATATACGTATCGGATAGTTGAGGACATCTGTAAACCTCATGATCCTCTCTCAATCTATCGATATCATCCACATGGCATGCCTAGCCAGCTGAATAAACTGCACCTCATACTGAGTTACTGTCACATCTCCCTGAATCAACCACTAGAACTGACGACGCAGCTCCTCCCTGTGAGACTGGCGCACATACTTCTCCAAAACTACCGTGGAGAACTGCTGGCCCAATAGGACTACGCCTATCGAACTCTTCCCACCAAGTAAATGCATCCCCTGTGAACTAGAAGGTCGTAAAAGCCAATCCGCTAGACTCCAGAATACCCGCAGTACGAAGCATACACTAGCATTTATCTAGAAACCTTGGGCATCCTCGCCCTCAGCACCACTGAAAATTGGAGGCTGAAGCCTACCAAAACTCTCCAAATGCCGCTGCTCGTCGTCCAGCATAATTGGGACCACATGAGCTGGGGTCAGTGCGACTGGTGCAACTGCAATAACCGGTGCAACTGGTGCAATTGGAGCAACTGGCTGAACGGGAGGTACCTCAGGTGTCTGTAAGCGCTAAACAACCTGCTCGGGTGTGAGAGCATCGGGGGTCTGATGACTACCACCTGTCTGAGAAGTAGCCGCTGCTGTGGTGGCTGAAACCGCCTGAGCCAGGCTAGTGCAGACGGACAAGATCTGAGCCAAGGCCTCCTGAAGACTAGGAATCATGATGGGCACTGCCGGTGCCTGAGTAGGTGCTGCTGGAGCATCCACAGCTGGAGGTTGATCCTGGACCTGGGCAGCTGGTGGGTCTGCAAGTGCTGCCCCTGCTGGTTTACCTCGTCCAGCACCACGACCGTATCCACGACCTCTAGCAAGTGGTAATGGGGGTCGTCCTCCACGTCCGTTAGCACGGGTTCTCACCATTTTTGAGAGAATAAAATACAGAGATTTAGTTTTCACATTAACAAAACTGCACGATATGAATTTTAAGAAAGTGAGGTGTTTCCTAGAAGTTCTGTAGCCTCCCGAGGATAGATATAGACGTCTACATACCGATCCGCGAGACTCTACTAAACCGGCTCATGACTCGTGAGGCTTAGTAACTTACCTAAAGCTAGGCAAGCCTGATCAACAATAGCTACCAGTTTAACAATGAGTCTCAAAACGGAAAATTTAAGGAGAAATATAATAATTTTAGAATAATAAATCGATAATATTAATATAATAATATGAAGATAGTACAAAATATGAATAATCACTCCCAAAAGATCTGGGTCACGAGTCTAGAGCCTCTAAATAAAAACTGGATAATAATAGTTGAACGAAAATATAAAAGTTTGGAAATGTATATAGTAATAAACTGAAATATGATGAGCAGCTAGGTCCTACGAACGTCAAGCAGCTACCTCAACGGCTTTGAAGAATATCTAGAGACTACGAGTGTCAGCTAAGCCTCTGGTGTACCTGAATCTGCACACAAGGTGCAGGGAGTAGGGGTGAGTACTACCGACTTAGTGAGTAATAAGCATATATCATGTCTGAAAGTAAGAAATCCACGAAATACCACAAAGCAAAGCTAAAACGAACCGTCCTATACCTTAGCTACGAACTAACAGCAAAGAAATATCAAATATAACGGTCAAGTATCAGATATAGATGCAATGCAGTGCACATGAAACCGTTGTGGCGTGTAGCCCGATCCGTTTAACGTCGATGACGCTCACTGGGGGTCCTCCACGCACCGAAATTATCCTGGTTCACCACAACCTGTGGCTAGTCCAGTCCCCGAGAGACTCTCTCGAGATTCCACTAACTTCGTTAAGCTTACGGGTGCTTAACAAACCGTTACAAACTGAGAACTTGAGTCACACAAGCCTCAACAACCTTTGCTCGAAGATACCACACTTCAAGACTTCAACCGAAGGAATCAAAACGTTCCTTCTTACAACCACAAGGGTTTAACACTTCCCTTCAAGTGTATACAAACACTTAGCACTCAAGACAAGACTCTTTTTAAGAGTAGATATGAGTAAAATAAATACGCTCAAGAACACAACAACTTTCGTCAAGAGTTTGGCTCTCAAAAACTTAATAAATGAATAGAAAATGATGAATAAGAGAGTATGCAAGCTTTAGCAAGAATATATTCAGTTGTTGTACTTAGAAGACTGATTTTGAGTTGTATTTATAGTGTTCAAAACCCCCACAACCGTTGCCTAATTGCCAATCAAGAATTGCTGATTTTGTGCTAAGATAATCGATTATCTGATTTGCATAATCGATTATTTTCCAATCGTTCAAAAATCATTCCCAGATTTTAAGCAGAATAATCGATTATCCAAATCGTATAATCGATTACCTGACAACGTTCAAAAAATCATATGCAGATTTTAATTAGCATAATCGATTATCTGATTGTGTATAATCGATTATCTTTCAGAGTTTAAAAATACTTTGGCAACGGTCATTTGCATAATCGATTATGCTATAAGAATAATCGATTATCTTTTATATTTTGAAAACTTCGGACTACACTGTCTTAACATAATCGATTATCATAAAGTACATAATCGATTATTTTACAGTCTTGTAAAATTTGATAGACACTGCCTCAACATAATCGATTATCATAATGTGCATAATCGATTATTTTATAGCTTTGAAAAATCTGATGGACACTGCCTCAACATAATCGATTATCATAAGGTACATAATCGATTATCTTGTAGCTTTGAAAAATCTAATGTACACTGCCTTAACATAATCGATTATCATAAGGTACATAATCGATTATTGTTCAGCTTTGTAAATCTGGTGTACATTGTCTTAACATAATCGATTATCATAAAGTACATAATCGATTATCTTTGTCCAGATTTGAGAGGCATGTTTAAAAATCATTTTGGCTAAAATAAAATGTTTGAAAATCATTTTGCTTTAAATTAAATATGCATGATTTGATAAAAATGATTTTACCAGAGAAGCCAAGTCTTGAGTGAATTGTCGGATCAAGATCACAATTAAAGAACGACTCATGTATAACTTTATTTCTTTGCTTGATCATGATCTTTGTTCGTCTTGTGCTTGAACCTCGTTATGTGTCAATTGCGCGCTTGTGCTTGGATCTCGTCATATGTCAATTGCGTGTCGTTTGTCATTTATCAAAACCTACAAATATGAACACACGTTTAGTTTAGTGCCTTGAGAACGTGTTTCAACAATTTCCCCCTTTTTGATAATGGCAAACCAATATCGGGATATGCATATTAGATGATTCATAATGACGATCCAAGACAAGTATATAGATATGCAATTAGTTCCCCCTCAACATATGAATTCCCCCTCAATTTATGCCAATAAATATTAAGTGCATAGCCCTTATTCTTCCCCCTTTTGACATTAGCAAAAGAAACATTAGTAAATAACTTGTTTATTGATTAACAAAAAATCGCAAATATAAAAGGGACAATATAATGTCACCATAATCGATTATTGATACTTGATAATCGATTATGTACTTAAGAGAAATCGATTATTCTTAAAAGAAATCAATTTTCTGCACCAGTGCTTTATAATTCCCTCTGTCTTTGGGGCGATGCCTGCAAAACAGAATTAGGCGCCTCCGACGCTCAAGTTAGTAATGAAAAACAAAAAAAATGCAATGCATGACTTAGATCAACGTGGAGTCAAGAATCCCGAGTTCACTACGAATTTGGAAAAAGGACTCTTTCTCTAAAGGCTTTGTGAAAATGTCGGCCAATTGAGATTTGGTTTCAAGAAACTCAATTTCGACATCACCTTTGAGAACGTGATCCCTTATAAAGTGGTGCCTAATTTCAATGTGTTTTGTTCTTGAATGAAGAACGGGGTTCTTCGTCAAGCTTATGGCACTAGTATTATCACATCTAAGAGGGATATGATCGATACTTAGTCCATAGTCCGAGAGTTGCTGTTTCATCCAAAGGATTTGAGCACAACAACTCCCCGCGGCTACATATTCAGCCTCGGTTGTGGACAATGCAACACTTACCTGTTTCTTACTAAACCAAGAGACAAGAGAGCTATCGAGCAAATGGCAAGTGCCACTAGTGCTCTTGTGGTCCAATTTGCAACCCGCAACATCGGAGTCGGAATAGCCAACAAGTTGGCATGAAGAACCTTTGGGATACCATAGTCCCACATTTATAGTACCAACAAGATACTTCATTATCCGCTTAACCGCAGTTAGGTGCGACTCCTTCGGACATGATTGATATCGAGCGCATAAGCATACGCTAAACATTATGTCCGGTCTACTAGCAGTAAGATAAAGAAGGGATCTGATCATACCTCGATACTTCTTGGTGTCAACTTCCTTACCTTTCTCATCTTTGTCAAGATGGTCGGATGTGCTCATTGGAGTGGCCATTGCTTTGGCGTTGCTCATTTCAAATCGTTTTAGCAACTCTTTGCAATATTTAGATTGAAAAATGAAAGTTCCTTATTTCATTTGTTTCACTTGCAACCCCAAGAAGAAGGTTAGCTCACCCATCATAGACATCTCAAATTCGCTTGTCATTAAATCAGAAAATTCCTTGCACAAAGCATTGTTAGTAGCACCAAAAATAATATCATCCAGATAGATTTGAACTAATAAAATATTATTGTTTTTATGCTTAATAAATAGTGTGGTGTCAACTTTCCCCCTAATGAACTCATTGTCCAAAAGAAATTTGCTCAATCGTTCATACCAAGCTCGGGGAGCTTGTTTAAGACCATAAAGGGCTTTCTTAAGTTTGAAAACATGATCGGGAGATTTAAAATCTTCAAAGCCCGAGGGTTGTTCAACATAAACTTCTTCTTGAATAAAACCATTTAGAAAAGCACTCTTTACATCCATTTGATATAAATTGAAATTCATAGAAGAGGCAAAAGCAAGTAATAAACGAATAGCTTCTAACCTTGCTACGGGTGCATACGTTTCTTCATAGTCAATTCCTTCTTCTTGATTGTAACCTTTTGCTACAAGCCTAGCTTTGTTTCTAGTGGTTACACCATTTTCATCTAATTTATTTCAAAAAACCCATTTCGTACCAATTATGGTATGATTGTCGGGTCTTGGCACCAATTCCCAAACGTCATTTCGTTTGAATTGGTTAAGCTCCTCTTGCATTGCCAAGGTCCAATGCTCATCCCCAATTGCTTCGAAAATGGTTGACGGTTCAATTTGAGAAACGAAAGCAGTATGTCCTAAGGTGTTCTTAAGATTGTTTCGAGTACTTACCTTTTGTTCAATGTTGCCAATTACCTTGTCGAGAGGATGGTCTTTGATTGTCCTCCACGCATTAGGCAGTTTCGTTTCTTTCACTAGTGGTGGCGCTTCCTCCGATAATTGTTTCAAGATTTCATCTTGAATTTCCTTTGGATTTTCCTTTTGTACTTTGTCTTGAGGACTTATTGTGTTTAATATACCTGCAAGATCAAACCAGAATCCTTTCTCGCCAAGCGAGCATTATTTTCGGAAAACACAATATGAGGGGATTCCTCAACAGTTTCGGTTCTATTGTTGAATACTCTATATGCTTTGCTACATGATGAATAACCAAGAAAAATTCCTTCATCCGATTTGGTATCAAATTTTCCCAAATTATCTTTTCCGTTGTTATGAATAAAGCATTTACAACCGAATACTCTAAGATGGGAGAGATTAGGTTCATAGGGAGTTTTCATGAGTATTGGCCTTATGACTACTCTGTTTAAAACGTAGCATGCGGTACTCACGGCATCCGCCCAAAATTGTTTGGGAATCTTAGCCTCATCGAGCATGGTTCTAGCCATCTCTTCGAGACACCTATTTTTCCGTTCCACCACTCCATTTTGTTGTGGTGTACGTGGAGCAGAGAAGGTGTGCTCAATACCGAGTTCGTCTCAAAAGTCCGTGAAGAGATTGTGATCGAACTCTCCCCCATGATCACTTCTTATGGAAGTGACGGTTGTGTTCTTTTCATTTTGAACACGTTTAAGAAAACATTTAAAATTTTGAAAAGCCTCACTTTTGTGAGCAAGAAATAGTGTCCATGTAAATCTAGAATAATCATCAACAATAACAAAAGCATAACGATTTCTACCAAGACTTTCAATGCGAGATGGTCCAAAGAGATCCATGTGAAGAAGTTGCAAAGGTCTTGTAGTTGAAACAATATTCTTAGATTTAAAAGATGCTTTTGTTTGCTTCCCTTTTTGACAAGAATCACAAATAGTGTCATTTTCAAATTTCAAATTTGGAAGACCAATAACTAAATTTTGTGAAATCAATTTGTTTAAAAGATGCATGTTGATATGAGCTACTCTACGATGCCATAACCACATACCGTCTTCTTTACTCATAAGACAATTCACATACTCTGATGAAGAGTTTTCAAGATCAACCATATAGATGTTATCAATTCTAAAACCACGAAGAATAATTTTAAAATCACTACGACGAAAAACTAAGCATTCTTCCGAATCAAACAAAACAAGATTTCCCTTGTCACATAATTGACTTATGCTCAAGAGATTATGTTTTAGACCTTTAACTAGCAATATATGCTTAATGGAAGAAGATTCATTCTTACCGACCGAGCCAATGCCGATAATTTTTCCCTTGTTGTTATCTCCAAAAATAACGTTTCCTCCTTCCTTGTGTTCTAGTTGAAGGAACTTGGATGCGTCTCCGGTCATGTGTTTGGAGCATCCACTATCAAGGTACCAAAGTACACTTGATCCCTTCAAACATACCTACAAGACAAATCAATGAGTTTTTGGTACCCAAGCTGTTTTGGGTCCTTGAGAGTTAGGTGTAAAATGCTGTTGTGCTTGACATGCAGTTAAGTGTCTGTGTCTAGTAAAACAAGCAGGAGCAATATGTCCTATTCGACTACAATAGTGACAAATGACATTAGGATTATGCATTCTTCTAGGTTAGTAGTAGTTGGAGGTACGAAAATCGTTTGCTCTATTTTTGACAATATGGCTATTGCGCAATCCTTGAAAATCATTTCTCCTACTGTTTGTTCTAGGATATGCAGCGTTTCTAGAATAATTGTTTCTAGGTCGAGTATGTCTAGGTTGCGATTGTTGAAGGTCATTTCTTGGCGTTCTAAAATGTTCAAAGTTTCTTCTAGTGTTTGGTCTAGGATGGTTATTTCTAGGATGAATGTTTATTTTATTTATCCTAGGTTGAGCCTTGGGTTGTTGGGGGGTGGCTTCAACTTTTTCTTTAGGCTCGTTTTTGAAGCCTATGTCATGTTTGGTCGATTTCAAATTGACAAGAACATCATTCAAATTTTTATGAGAAGAATTGAACTTATCTAGGGTGCCCTTAAGTCTTTCTACTTCATCTTTTAGATGCATGCAAGAAATACAATTTTTACTAGAACTCTCGGGTTTGTCGGCGCTTCTCTTGCCGAAAAATTTGTTTTCTTCTTTCAACTTCTCATTTTCCAAAATCAAATTTTCCAAATCTTTTTCTTTCAAAGGGAGTTGTTTTTCAAAATCTTTTTCTTTCAAAGAAGAATTTTTTTTTACGTCTCTAACAGTTTCGGAAGCTCTAATGAATTCACTATACAATTCATCAAAAGCATTTTGCATTTCCTCGAGAGAAAAGAATTTTTTTGAAGAAATTTGACATACCTCTTCTTGATTGTCTTCGTGTGCCATGAGACATAGATTTGCGGCTTTGTCTTCTTCATTGTCGCTTGATTCGTCTCCGGAGTCACCTCCCCAAGATATGTATGCTCGTTGTTTCTTGAAGGGTTTCTTCTCCTTTTTGACATTTGGGCAATTTGATTTAATGTGCCCGATTTCTCCGCATCCATAGCACTTTACTTGATCTCCTTGTTGTTTGCCTTTTCGTTCATACTCTTTTCGCATGAACTTTTGAAACCTCTTAATAACGAGTCCGAACTCGTTATCTCCGTTGTTTGAGTCCTCATCATTTTGAGGTTGAGCCGTACTTGCCTTAAGGGCGATTCTTTGTTTCCTTTGATCATTAGACGGAGGGTTAAGAATAGTAGATTCATTGGTTTTAAGATTACCTCTTAGTCTGTCGATGGTGACATTTGAAACGCCGATAGACTCTTGAATCGCGTCGGCCTTGGAGCGCCATTCCGGAGTGAGACTTTGGAATATTTTTCAGACGAGTTCCTTATCCGTGAAGGTCTTCTTATGAGCATGTAGGTCATTGACGATTTTTGAAAATTGTTCGAACATGTCATCGATCCTCTCGCTTTCCTTCATTTGAAACAGTTCATATGCATGGGTTAGAAAATCAATTTTAGCTTCTCTTACCTGGTCCGTACCTTCGTACGTGATTTCCAGCTTATCCCACATTTGCTTAGCCGTTGTGCAACATGATATTTTTCTGTAATCATCAGCATTTATAGCACAATATAATAAGTTGATGGCTCTAGCGTTGTTCTGCACTTTTCGGATATCATCCGCATCGTATTCATCTTCGGATTTTCGAACCCATTCATTTTAAATCTTTTTGGTTGGAATTTGTTCTCCGTTCGTTATAACCTTCCATAGATGAAAGTTATTCGATTGGATGAATATTCTCATCCTCTCCTTCCAGTACGTATAGTTTGTGCCGTCGAACAGTGGTGGTCTGGTGGAGCATTGTCCTTCATCTATTCCTGCATTAAAGTCACGAGTAGAAGCCATGGATTGTTTCTCTCAAACGGTTAAGTCTTTCAGAGAGTTGGGCTCTGATACCAATTGTTAGAATATACGCTTAACGCTAGGGGGGGGGGGTGAATAGCGTTATAATAAAAAACAATATAAACTTGCGGAATTAAAAATTGCTGGATTGAAATAAGTGTGGTAAGTAAATAATAAGGAACGAACGCACCGAAATTATCCTGGTTCACCACAACCTGTGGCTAGTCCAGTCCCCGAGAGACTCTCTTGAGATTCCACTAACTTCGTTAAGCTTACGGGTGATTAACAAACCGTTACAAACTGAGAACATGAGTCACACAAGCCTCAACAACCTTTGCTCAAAGATACCACACTTCAAGACTTCAACCGAAGGAATCAAAACGTTCCTTCTTACAACCACAAGGGATTAACACTTCTCTTCAAGTGTATACAAACACTTAGCACTCAAGACAAGACTCTCTTTAAGAGTAGATATGAGTAAAATAAATACGCTCAAGAACACAACAACTTTCGTCAAGAGTTTGGCTCTCAAAAACTTATTAAATGAATAGAAAATGATGAATAAGAGAGTATGCAAGCTTTAGCAAGAATATATTCAGTTGTTGTACTTAGAAGACTGATTTTGAGTTGTATTGATAGTGTTCAAAACCCCCACAACCGTTGCCTAATTGCCAATCAAGAATTGCTGATTTTGTGCTAAGATAATCGATTATCTGATTTGCATAATCGATTATTTTCCAATCGTTCAAAAATCATTCCCAGATTTTAAGCAGAATAATCGATTATCCAAATCGTATAATCGATTACCTGACAACGTTCAAAAAATCATATTCAGATTTTACTTAACATAATCGATTATCAAATTGTGTATAATCGATTACCTGACAACGTTCAAAAAATCATATGCAGATTTTACTTAGCATAATCGATTATCAGATTGTGTATAATCGATTATCTTTCAGAGTTTAAAAATACTTTGGCAACGGTCATTTGCATAATCGATTATGCTATAAGAATAATCGATTATCTTTTATATTTTGAAAACTTCAGACTACACTGTCTTAACATAATCGATTATCATAAAGTACATAATCGATTATTTTACAGTCTTGTAAAATTTGATAGACACTGCCTCAACATAATCGATTATCATAATGTGCATAATCGATTATTTTATAGCTTTGAAAAATCTGATGGACACTGCCTCAACATAATCGATTATCATAAGGTACATAATCGATTATCTTGTAGCTTTGAAAAATCTAATATACACTGCCTTAACATAATCGATTATCATAAGGTACATAATCGATTATTGTTCAGCTTTGTAAATCTGGTGTACATTGTCTTAACATAATCGATTATCATAAAGTACATAATCGATTATCTTTGTCCAGATTTGAGAGGCATGTTTAAAAATCATTTTGGCTAAAATAAAATGTTTGAAAATCATTTCGCTTTAAATTAAATATGCATGATTTGATAAAAATGATTTTACGAGAGAAGCCAAGTCTTGAGTTAATTGTCGGATCAAGATCACAATTAAAGAACAACTCATGTATAACTTTATTTCTTTGCTTGATCATGATCTTTGTTCGTCTTGTGCTTGAACCTCGTTATGTGTCAATTGCGCGCTTGTGCTTGGATCTCATCATATGTCAATTGCGCGTCGTTTGTCATTTATCAAAACCTACAAATATGAACACACGTTTAGTTTAGTGCCTTGAGAACGTGTTTCAACAAATGTAATTTAATTAATCAATCTCAGGAATAAAGTGGCTTAGCATTTAATAACAGTAATTAAGCACAAGATAAGATCAATGATTATGCAAATCATGTTATCACACAGATATTCACCCTAGACGGGTACTACAGATCGGCACAAGGCCCCAAACATGGCAATAAGCCCAGATATATTCACTCTAGGGTGTGTATTAGCCGCCAACAATCTTTCTCTAACTCTCTAGATGGACCAAGTCAGAATCCCCAATCATTTACAATCCCACACCTGCCATGGGGTACGAGTCATGCCCTAATATAGCGTCACGATGTGAGAAACCGGGGTTTCAAACCCTCAGGCCATCATCTATTCAAACTACTCACCTCTAACCGGTCGTAGACTTGTTCGCGATGCCTTTTCCCTTTGTATCTCCGTCTACGCGCATCGAATCTAGTCAAAACCACAACAAATATGTTATTATAGGCTAAATAAACCTCACCCAACTGAAATTATTCAAAAAACGCTTAAAATTACGAAGTTGGCAAAACCCGAGCCCTGGACTCACTTCTAGAAAAATACTGAAAATCACATCTTTGGATTCCTCATCTTGCCACGAGTCCGTACATATAAAGTTTGTCGAAAACGGAGCTCGAATGACCTTCCAAATCCCCAAAATTCGTTTCTAAAAACTAAGCCTTAGTTCTCCAAAATTTCTACCCAATTTCATGGAATTAAGGGTTGATTCTTCCTAAAAATGGTGTTTTTAAGTCAAGAGACTTACCTCCAATCAATACCCGTTGAAAACACGCTTCAAATCGCTCAAAAATCTCTCTTGGTTGCTTAACAATGGTGGAAATATGTTGGGTTCGCGACTGAAATAACCTTATAAACATTCTATCTAGCTGAACGACCTTTCATCGCGAACGCGAGGCCCTTCCGCGAACGTGATGCCCATCTGCCCCCTTTTCCTTCACAAACGCGTGCTAGGGACGCAAACGCGAAGTACAAAATAGTCCCCTCAACATTTCCCCTTCGCGGATGCGAGCCTGCTACGCAAATGTGAATGTCACAGGCCCTCAGAACCACGCGAACGCGCCCTTACTTCGCAACGCGAAGGCCAAAGTTCTGACCCTCCAAAATCCTTTTACGCATTCGCGACCCACCTCTGCGAACGCAAAGCACAAAGTTCTACAACACCAACAGCAGAAAACCATCAGTCCTCTAAGTCCAAAAATATCCCGATTGACCATCTGAAATCACCCCGAGGCCCTCAGGACCTCAACCAAAAGTTCTAGTGATGTCCTTCGGGCTGACTAATGCCCCAGCTGCATTCATGCACTTGATGAACGGTGTATTTCGGTTTTGTCTGGATTATTTTGTGATTGTGTTCATTGATGGTATTCTAGTGTATTCCCATAGCCAGGAGGATCACACGCAACATTTGAGGGTGGTCTTCCAGAGATTGAGAGAGGAGAAGCTTTATACGAGGAGAGCTTCCAGAAGCTCAAGTCGGCCTTGACCACAACTCCGGTATTAGTCTTGCCATCAGCTTCAAGATCATATATGGTGTATTGTGATGCTTCGAGAGTTGGGATCGGTTGTGTATTGATGCAGGAGGGTAGAGTTATTGCTTATGATTCTTGTCAGCTAAAGCCCCATGAGAAAAACTACCATGTTCATGACTTAGAATTGGCTGCAATTGTTCATGCCTTGAAGATTTGGAGGCATTATCTTTATGGTGTATCTTGTGAGGTATACCATCGCAGTCTATAGCACTTGTTTAAGAAGAAGGATCTTAATCTAAGACAGTGGAGATGGCTTGAGTTACTCAAAGACTATGATGTTACTATTCTGTATCATCCGGGGAAGGCCAATGTAATGGCCGATGCTTTGAACCGGAAGGCTATTATCTTGGTAGTCTGGCGTACAATCCAACTAGGGAGAGGCGCCTAGTGGTTGATGTTCAGGCCTTGGCCAATCAGATGGTGAGGTTAGATATTTCTGAGCCCACCCGGGTGTTGGCTAGTTTGGTTTCTTGATCTTTTTTGTATGGCCGCATCAGAGAGCGCCAATATGATGACCCACATTTGCTTGTCCTGAAGGACAAGGTTCACCATGATGATGCCAAAGATGTGACCAATGTGGATGGGGGATCCGGAAGTTGATATTAGAGGAGGCCCACAGCTCGTGGTATTCGATTCATCCTGGTGCCGCGAAGATGTACCAGGAATTGAGACAGTATTACTGGTGGAGGAGAATGAAAAAAGGATATTATGAATTATGTGGCTCAGTGTCTCAACTGTCAGCAGGTCAAATATGAGCATCAAAGGCCCGGTGGTGTACTCCAACGGATGGATATTCCGGAGTGGAAATGGGAGAATATTACTATAGATTTCGTTAGTGGTCTTCCTCGTACCTCGAAGAAGTTTGATTTGATTTGGGTGATTGTGGATAAGCTGATCAAGTCCGCGCACTTCATTCCACTATGCACTACCTATTATACGGGGAAGTTAGCAGAGATTTTCATCTGAGAGATTGTATGGGCATGGGGTTCTGGTTTCAATTATATCATATAGGGGTACCGTGATTAGCTCCCAGTTGTCGACGCCCCTTTTTTTCAAAAGCGAAATCGGGTTTTTACGACATTATGGGCAAAAGAACTCTATTTACCATTTGGGAATTGGGTTTACGGAAATGGAAGAGTCGCCACCTAACGATTATAGTGCATTAGGACACTTAAGAGAGAATATTTTGAAAAGAAAACCAGAGTCCGGGTAAGGGCTTGAGATTATCTCGAGGGGAAGGTGTTAGGCACCCCTCAAGATCCACAACTATGGTTCCCGGCCGTGCTAATTGTGACTTTATGAAGAGACGAAGCAATTAAACAAATAAGGTTCAATATATGACATGCACACAATTTGATAGCTTTAGAAGAAGAAAGACGTATGCAAATTTAAAAATAAAAGAAAGAAGGTTGATTAAAAAATAAGTATTACTATGAATAAAACAAAAAAAAGGGAGAAGGGTCCTAGGTTTAACTACAATGGATCCTTTGATGCATTATCCCGCACATATTCCCAAAGAGGGGTTGCTTTATGATATTATCGCATCATCACCATCTCTATATTCTACCCTTCCCACCCCGTTAAGGTATTTAAACGCGTTGGTATCATTTACTTATTGCATGCTAATACCCATCCCAACCTGTTAGTCCTAGGGCATTAGGACTTCAAATCCTAAGGAAGGGGGAAGAGGGATATGATATATATATATGGAGTATTCACAGGTAAAAATACTAGAGCGACAACTCAAAAACAAGTAGCATAAAAGAGGGATACAAGTAAGCAATTAGAGGCTCAATTAAACCCCCTGACATATAGCAAGTAGTTTATCATGACTTCAATTACTGATTTGTTCTTTAGAAGAGGTTAGAAGAGCGGGCCGACTAGTTTAACACATAAGAGTTGGATACAAAATCTGCTTCGAGCTCCCCAGGCCCGTTTTAGAAGTTGATAGAATTTAATAAAACCAGTAGAACTTTTTAAAAAATGTTAGCTTCAGACAAAGAGTTTGTTTAAAAAGATTTAAGGTTGCAAACAAGTTCCAAAAAGCCTATAGGTTGGCCGCATGAGTTGAGTATAAAGGAACGGTGGGAAGAGGAGTTTAAAGACCTTGAAATCATGAAAGAACAGAATTTAGACAAACAGACAATCACAGGTTGGTAAAAATAGAAATAGTTTACGGATTACGAAAGGGGCAGACTGTGGCCCGTTTTGAAAAATAAACCGATTTGGGAACTAGTTGAGTTACTGAAATGTTTAAAGCATTAGTGGATCTGAGCTTAGAACTTGTTATATCTCTCTTTAATTGCTGATATCATATAATTAGACGTCCTACTGTTTTGCCTAGCGTTTATATAGTAACTATAGGCATGCTTTCTAGGTGAGATTATAAGATGTAAACCTAGTAGCATGGTTTCTATATGGAGTCAATGAAATATCAAGAGAACCTATAGACGTGGTATCTACATGGTGTTGATGCGGCGGTATAAAATAGGCATGATAACAGTATACATAGATAAATTAAAGGTCCAAAGACATGTTTTCTACCAATGCAAAGATCAATAAGCATATAGTCATGATTTCTATATGATATTGATGCAATAGTGAGAAAGCTATAGACATGATATCTAAAAATGCAAACTTGTAGGCATGATCTCTAATGCATGTGAGAAAGTAAATCCCCCCATGTCCCTTTCACTATACCCCCGAGTTTGTATACTACAAATTATTACAAAGTTGAGCAAAAAAAGTAAAGAACGTAAAAAGTTAAAATACATCAGCATCTATAATAGGCCCGAGGAATCTCGAAGCAACTTTAATGTCCAACAATACGCCTTTTACCAAATCTGAGCTCCCAAGATTCGAGGCTTTTCTCTTTAGAGTGTTACAAAGTTCCAAGGGCTTTCAATGGAACCCAGACATTGCTTACACTCTAATTGGAATAGTCCAAGTGTGGAATTACCAACCCTATGGAATCTGAGTTCAGAGGAGACTCCAAGGTCCCTAAGCATGGCTTACCAGAGGGAGAGGGGTAGGAACTTAAAGATATAAGAATAAATATAAGGTGATAGATTAGAGGAAGACCATCGTATGAAGTGGTCACACCCAGCCTTGGAACTTTTTACAAGGGTTACAAACAAGAGCAGACTGGTAAACAAATCATACAAGGGTCTGAATGGTGATTAAGACACCAACATGCCTTTGTCAAGGCTCAAACACATAAGACCGGGGATGGGGTTGCTTTGAGTAAAGGCTATTGACAGCCTTAGTTCCAGACTAGAAATGGCAATAAGGTGCCAACCTTGTCCAGAACAACTCACATACAAACAAAGAGCAAAGGGAGAGGGAATCATATAAAAGCACCTAACAGACAATATCAGATTGAAACATAATAATGAACAGTGCACAATCAAAGGAAAGTTTGTAACATGCTGGACTTAATAAAACATTGAATGTAAGCACCCAAAGGGAAAGGGAATTAGGGATTAACATGATGTAGTTTGAACTAAAGGTATAAGCAGATAAGGGTCATGGTTCATGACTATCCTGAGCACAAACAGACAATGGGACAAAGGGAAGGGGGATTATCATGAAACTAAACTGAAGTATACAAAATAGGTGAGGTATCATGACAAACTAAGAAAAGGGGGAGGGGGGGAAGGAAATTGAACATGCTAACACTCAAATGAATTACTGAAACAAACAGGTAGACAAAGGGATAAGGGGAAGGGATTGATCATGCAAGCTTAATTGAAATAACATAACAGACAAAGAACAGGAAAGAACAAATATATACTTGAATGTTAATAAATGAAGTTAGGAGCCTACCAGTGCAAATTTGAATAACAAAACAAAGAAAAATCCTTATAACTAGCCTTGGCTTTCAGACCGCTAATCCTTACAGGAGAGCAAATAACAGAGAAGGAAGGTAGAAGAGAAGAGAGTTTTTTTAGTGAGTAAGAGTAGAGAGAACTCGAGTATGAGTTGTGTGCTAAGTGAGAAAAGAGAAGGCCTATTTATAGTTGAAAGAGAAGCAACAGTAAGGTAAGGAAATATTCAGAAATTAATCAGTATTAATTAGGAGAAGGGAACCCCTTCAATTAAGGAATCAAATGGAAAAATAAATAATCTAGGTCTAATTTTGGAAAGAAAATATAGTATTAATCACAGAAGATAGGGTAAATACATATAAGAAATTTGAAAATCACACGGGTAGGGCATATAAGGCAAGTAATCACCCAGGAAATCAAGGAGTCATGACACTAATCGTTTGAAATTAGTCAAGAAACAAGGAGTAGTTAGAGAATCGAATAGTTGTACAAAAATCAATTTAGGGTTTCAAGGAAAGGGGAAAAGCAGTACTATAAAAGATTGATAAGTTTTGTACATACGAGAGACTAACAAATAATAGAGTAGACATGAAGCAAACACAAGAAGCTAACAAGGCCGGCTAGGGTTTCATAGAGAAAAGGGAATGGAGAATACCCTTAGAAATTAGGGTTTCCACTACAAGTGAGAACACAAGGAATATCATAGACGAAAACGAACAAGAGCAGAACACTATAAAGAAAGCATAGAACAATTAACCGAAAACCGTAGAAAGGTAATCAGTGAGGCAAAACACTTTAGACCTATTATAGAAAATGTCAAAATCATGGAGAAGAACACCCAGTCACAACAATAAACAACAAAATCAAAGAAATCGGATAAGTCATAGAAAACCCTAGGTTATAAAAAGACGAACAGTATTTGAAATCATGACTAAGTAAAGAAAGAGATGAGAAACACTTTAAAAATTTCAGAAAACAACTAGTACTCCAAGAAGATCGTAAGATAACACAGATAAAAATGAAAAATAACCTCGAATCATTAGGGTTTTCAGAGGAGGCTTGGAAATGGCGAGAAAAGCCTGAACGGACTCATCAAGGATTGGCAAGGACCCAAGGCTTCGAAGACTTGCCGGAGAAATGCTTGACACAACCGTGAAACTCCATTGAAGGACCTTTAGTTCAGTCACACTTGAAACAAAGTCCCAATCTTCGAACCCAAAGTCCAGGAAAGGTGATGAATGGACGAGCATGGAAGTTTCAGGCCCTGAATGGCCATTAACGCCGGTGAAGAGGACCAGAGAAGACTAGGGTTCTCAGAGAACCTAGAGAGAATTTGGGAGTGAAAGGCGGCAGATTGGTAAAAGTGAGGATAGGGTTAAGGGTTTGGGGGGGTTTAATTTGGTAAGTGATAACGTGGGCCGTTGATCTGAGTGATCAACGCCACGATTAAAAGGAGGAAATTGGTCGGGTTAATTCGAACTGGTTTGGGTCGAGTGGATTGGGAAATTGGGTAATATAATTGGGGTTAATTGGGGTTGATTGGGGCTGATTTTGGCTAAATTTGAAGTAGAAAGGGGTTACAATTTAAATAGCCATTTTTCCACATTTAATTTATAAAAAATAGTAAACAATCTTATAAAATTCCAATAAAATTACTCAAATAATAAAATACGCTTGGGAATTAATAAAAAAATACACGGCATGATTTTTCACTTGAATACTTATTAAATTGATAAATAGGCTAAAATTGCAATTTAACATAATTTTAATTTAGAAATACCTAATGGCTTTGTAAAATCCTGTATAAAATTACATACATTATATTTTTATGTAAATGAGAGAATAAAATAATTTACTTATTAAAATAACAAGATTTGATACTAAATATTGGATTTTATAATACAAAATAAGTTATAAATTGGTTTTAAAATGCTTGAAAAATAATAGAAAAATACCAAACCTTTTGTGGATGCTTATATATGCATTCACAAGCTATTTTGAAAGTAATTTGGGTACAAAAATATATAGGAAAAAATTGAGTATCAACAACTGCCCATCTTTTCCTGAGGAGGATGAAAGAGTTGTCGGGTAAAGATAAGATGACCAATTTTGACCGAATATGACGATTGTACGAGAATTTTGACCTCGCTCTGCCTTATGAGCTACCTACATATCCTTGGTTTTACAGTAATTAGGCCGTATGTAGTTCACGAGGCATTGGCGGAATATGTCAATGAAAATTTGAAAAGGCGGACGTAACGGGAGGGGGAGGGGGTTTGAGATTCGGCAAGGGTTCGGGGATTGGACGAGTCATGGAGAATTGGAGCGGGAGCACTCCTGTTGAGACAGCCGTGCCAGCCGGTGTACCTGTAAATGAACGATGTGTGTGTACATTGCATAATTTAAATGTGATGCAAGTTCCCATTGGACCATGAATGTTGTCCTCGGACGATTAGGATGGCATCCTCAGACTATGACGTCCGGGCTATAAAAACCATGAAATTAAAGATTTGCAGGCCATGAAATGGTGTCCTCGGGCCATGCAGATAGTGCCTCCGAACTATGACGCTTTTGAGTAAGTTGGCGATATTTCATCCCATGAAAAGGTGGCAATATTTCAGCCGAATAAATGCAGAGGGTGGCGATCTTTCAGCCAAGCAGGAATTTAAAATGCAGGGTGGTGATATTTCAGCCAAAATGAAACAGGGTGGCGATCTTTCAGCCAAAAATGCAAAATAAAGGAGGTAGAGCTTAACCTTGGAAGGTAGAGAATAGCCTTATGCAAAAATGCGAATAGAGAAAGAGGTTAGTCACGAAAGACAAGAGATAGCCTTATGCAAGATAGAGGTATAGCTTAACCTCAGAAGGCAGAGAATAGCCTTATGCAAGATGCAGATGGAGAAAGAGCTTAGTCTGGAAAGGCAGAAAATAGACTTATGCAAGATGGAGGCAGAGCTTAGCCTCGGAAGGCAGAGAGTAGCCTTATGCAAGGTGCCGATGGAGACATAGCTTAGTCTCGAAAGGTACAAAATAGCCTTATGCGAGATGGAGGCAGAGCTTAGCCTCGAAAGGTAGAGAGTAGCCTTATGCAAGATGGAGGTGGAGACAGAGCTTAGTCTCAAAAGGCAGAAAATAGCCATATGCAAGATGGACGCAGAGCTTAGCCTCGAAAGGCAGAGAGTAGCCTTATGTAAGATGCAGATGGAGACAGAGATTAGTCTCGAAAGGCAGAAAATAGCCTTATTCAAGATGGAGGTAGAGCTTAACCTCGGAAGTCAGAGAATAGCCTTATGCAAGATGGAGGTAGAGCTTAACCTCGGAAGCAGAGAATAGCCTTATGCAATGCAAAATGCAGATGGAGACAGATATTAGTCTCGAAAGAAAAAAAATAGCCTTATGCAATGCAGGATGGAGGCAGAGCTTAGCCTCAAAGAACATAGAAGTATAAAGGAGAGGGTCGTGGTGATTTCTTAGCTGGTAGATGATCGTGCTATCGATGACTACTGGGGAAGCATTGAATGTAGATAGTAAGCTTTGTCAGGCAAGTAGTGTCTTCAGGAACTTTTGGTTTTGTAAGGCTCCTGCATCGCCTATTTGCACCCTGGATTCCTACATCCAAATAAAAATCGTGAGTTTTGTAAGGGGGGAGGTTAGTTCGCATCCCACGACTCATGTTGTCTTGTTCCATTCGGGGTAGCGTTGCTGAACTACGGTGATCCAAATGGTTTTATGAAAATTTTGGCACAGATGATGCAAATGTATGTATGTAAAATAAAGCAAAAGATAATTTTTGTTTTATGATGAACCACAACTGCAACGTGGTTCAAGTTACGGCAACCTCGCTAGCTCTGGAATTTTGAGGGTCCTCCTCAAAATTCTGCCCCAGTTTACTGGGCTGGTTCTGTTGACGGCGGTGCTGAATGACTGAAAGCAGATTGACCTTAGAATTTTAAGGGTCCTTATAAAAATTGTGCCCCGGTTTGCTGATATGAAAACTGGCAGGCTGACTTCAGAATTTTGAGGGTCCTCCTCAAAATTCTGCCCTAGTTCCGAATGCGGGGGAGGGGGGAATGGAATTTTATTAAAGATGTGACCGAACCCATAGGGCCGCCTACGTATCCCCTCTTAAACGGGAATCAGGTCAGACGTAGTTCAAATTACATCATAAAGAATACATAATGACTAAATGTAGTATCTCTTCACTGCATTTGAGTTGATCGGGTTTGGCCAAACTTCTCTGTCCATTTCTGCAAGAATATGGGCTCCTCCAAATAGAACATGGTGAACCATGTACGGAACCTGCCAGTTGGGAGAGAACTTCCCTTTGGCCTCATCTTGGTGTGGAGATATCTTCTTCAACACCAGTTGCCCTGGTGTAAACTTCCATGGTCGAACTCTCTTGTTGAAGGCTCTAGACATTCTGTTATGATATAACTGACTGTGACAGACAACGTTCATTCTCTTTCCATCTATAAGGGCGAACTGTTCGTAGCGAGCCTTGGCCCATTCTGTATCATCTAGCTCAGCTTCTTGTATGATTCTCAAGGAAGGAATCTCTACCTCGGCGGGAATTACTGCCTCTGTACCGTAAACCAGCATGTAGGGAGTTGCCCCGTTTGATGTACGAACTGTAGTGCGATAACCCAATAAAGTGAATGACAACTTCTCATGCCACTGCTTATGCTTTTTGATCATTTTCCTTAGTATTTTCTTGATGTTCTTGTTGGATGCTTCCACAACTCCATTCATCTAAGGTCTATAAGTTGTAGAGTTCCTGTGCCTGATCTTGAAAGTTTCACACACCGCTTTCATCAAGTCTCTGTTGAGATTGGAGCCATTGTCAGTGATGATCGACTCTGGAACACCAATCTGACAGACAACCCGATCTCAGACAAAGTCTGCCACGACTTTCTTGGTTACTGCTTTATATGATGCTGCTTCGACCCATTTAGTGAACTAATCAATTGCCACTAAGATGAACCTGTGTCCGTTTGAGGCAGAAGGATCGATTGGTCCAATAACATCTATTCCCCACGCGGCGAATGGCCATGGTGATCTCGTTGCAGTGAGCTCGTTTGGAGGTACCTTTATCATGTATGCATGCATCTAACAGTGGTGACACTCTCGGACATACTGAATGAAGTTTGTTTCCATGGTCATCTAGAAGTATCCTGCCCAGAGTATCTTCTTCGCCAGAACAAAACCGTTCATGTGTGGTCCACACGTCCCTGAGTGCACTTATTCTAGTAACTTGGTTGCTTCTGTCGCATCGAGACACCTTAATAATCCCAAATCGGGAGTTATCCTATACAGGATTCCTTCGCTGCGAAAGAAATTGTTGGACAACCTTCAAAGCGTGTGCTTCTTAGTAGCATTAGCAAACTCTGGATATTCCCCTGTTTTCAGGTACTCTTTGATGTCATGGAACCAGGGCTTTCTGTCGGCTTCTTCCTCAACATGTGCACAATAAGTCGATTGATCTTGAATCTTGACCTGGATAGGGTCAATGAAATTTGTGTCTGGATGCTGGATCGTGGATGATAAAGTGGCTAAGGCATCAGCGAACTCATTTTGTATTCTTGGAACATGCTGGAATTCCGTGTTTCTGAACCTTTTTCTCAACTCTTGTATGTGATACAGATAAGGGAGTATCTTGGAATTCTTAGTTGCCCATTCCTCTTGGTCCTGGTGTATGAGTAGGTCTGAATCCCTAATCACTAGCAGCTCTTGAATTTTCATGTCAATGGCCAGTTTAAGCCCCAAGATGCAAGCTTCATACTCTGCCATGTTATTGGTGCACGGGAACCTGAGCTTGGCGGATATCGGGTAATATTGACCGGTTTCCGATACCAGGACTGCTCTAATACCAACTCCTTTGAAATTTGCGGCCCATCGAAAAACATCCTCCAACCTTCATAGGATTCTGCAATATCTTCTCCTATGAAAGCTACTTCATCGTTGGGAAAATACGTTTTCAATGGTTCATACTCCCCTTCTACAGGATTCTCTGTGAGATGATCTGCCAAAGCCTGTCCTTTAACTGCTTTTTGGGTGACATAGACAATGTCGAATTCACTCAACAAAATTTTCCACTTGGCGAGCTTGCCAGTGGTCATGGGCTTCTGAAAAATATACTTTAGCGGATCCATTCTTGATATGAGGTAGGTGGTGTAAGCACATAAATAATGCCTCAACTTCTGAGCTATCCAAGTCAAAGCGCAACAGGTGCGTTCTAGCAAGGAATACCAAGCCTCGTACGGGGTAAATTTCTTGTTGAGGTAGTAAATAGCTTGCTCCTTCCTCCCCGTTTCATCATGTTATCCCAAGACAAAACCAAACGCTCAATCTAAAACTGCGAGATAGAGCAATAAAGGCCTCCCAGGCTCAGGTGGAACCAGGACTGGAGGCGTAGACAAGTATTCCTTCATCCTGTAAAAAGCCTTTTGACATTCGTCAGTCCATTTGGTGGCGGCATCCTTTTTCAGCATCTTGAAGATAGGTTCACAAATGACGGTAGACTGAGCTATGAACCGGCTGATATAGTTGAGCCTCCCCAGGAAACTCATTATATCTTTCTTGTTGTTTGGTGGTGGCAGATCTTGAATGGCTTTGACCTTTGATGGATCCAGATCTATTCCTTGGCGAATTACGATGAAACCCAATAACTTTCCCACAGGGACCCCAAATGCACATTTGTCGGGATACAGTTTCAAGTTATACCTCCTTAGTCTGTTGAAGAACTTTCGGAGGTCCTCCGTGTGATCTGCAGCCTTCTTGGATTTAATGATGACATTTTCCACATATACCTCAATCTCCTTATGTATCATGTCGTGAAAGAGGGTAGTCATGGCCCTCATGTAAGTAGCTCGCGCATTCTTCAACTCGAATGACATCATTCTGTAGCAATACATTCCCCAAGGCATGATGAATGTCGTTTTCTCTGCATCTTCTTCATCCATATATATCTGATGAAACCCCGCAAAGCAATTGATGAATGACTGCAACTCATACTTGGCACAGTTGTCGATCAGAATGCGTGTGTTTGGCTAGGGGAAATCGTCTTTGGGACTGGCCCGATTGAGATCCCGGTAGTCGACATAGACTCTAACTTCCCATCCTTCTTCGGTACTAGAAAAATGTTAGCTAACCAAGTTGGATACTCTACCACTTGAAGAACTCTGGCTTTGACCTGCTTGGTGACCTCCTTTTTGATTTTTAGACTCATATCTGGCTTGGATTTTCCGAGCTTCTTCTTTACCGGTGGACATGCAGGATCTGTCGGCAACTTGTGAGCGACGATGGATGTGATGAGACCGTTCAAATCGTCGTAAGACCATGCAAAGATATCCTCATATTCCTTTAAGAACTCTATATATTTTTCTTTTTCTGTTTGTGATAAGTGAACACTGATGCCCGTTTCTTTGACGTCCCCTGTATCTCCTAAATTGACGACTTCAGTTTCATCCAAATTGGACTTAGGCCTATTCTCAAAATCTTCATCCTCTCTGAAAACCTCTTCTGGTATATCGTCCTCCTCTGAGTCTATGTTCGTTTGTTGCATAGCCTCATCACACGTTACAGTTGTTGGTTCATCATTAATGCTGTGTGAAAAATAAAGTAAATAGCAGAGAAAAGTAATGAACAACGAGATATTTGATAAAAATGAGAATGCTTTTGATTGAATTCATGAATGTTCAAAACATTGGAGCTCTTTTGGAAAGTAAAGACAAATGCGTAAAATAAAGAAAACAACTAAAAGATGCATGATGGTGGTTCAACCTTGCTACCCCGAAGGTTTCTAGGTGATGGTGGTCCTGATTGACCAGTTGGTGAGGCGCTCCCCTCGCTTCACAGCCTGAATGGAAGGGCCTTCCTCCCCTTCCTCTCCAAAAATCACGCAACAGTCCATGTCATCCAGAAACAAATTCTTTATTACCGCAAGAGCCTCGTCTTTCTCTGACCCGTAGATGGTGTTGGCTGGCTGAAATGTCTGCTCCAACTGAGGTATGGGGCACTCCAGTGGGTAATATGCGCCGCGCCATGGTGGTGACCAGTTTTTGAACTCTTTCCTAGTGTACTCGTACCTTAGTCCGAAGGTAGTACCATGTTTCTTCAACTGGATAGGTTTGGTGATACCTTGAAGATTCTTACCAAGTCCTTTCCCCGGTTCATACCCACTCCAATTCAGAATGCTCTTAACCTTGTTGCACCACCATTTGTCCTTGTCCACTGCGTTGACCCGCTCGATATGATGATATGTCTCCCCGCCTATTCTTCTTCTGTCTCCGATCATTGGAATGGTTTGGCGACTGTATATGGGGTTGCTACCGTCGCCATGTATGATTAATTTCTGATGGTTCCATTCAAACTTCACAACCTGATGTAAAGTTGTTGCCACAGCCCCAGCGGCATAGATCTAGGGTCGTCCCAGCAGTTAGTTGTAAGAGGCTGGTATGTCGATGACTTGGAACTCAGCATCAAACCAAGTGGGTCCCATTTGTAAACACAGGCTAACCTCCCCGAGAGTAGACCTCTGAGAACCATCAAAAGCCTTAACATTAATAGCCCTATCATTTATCTCCTGCAATCCTTTGCCCAACTTCTTGAGGGTGATTAATGTGAAATATTGAGACTAGAACCTCCGTCGACTAGGATCCTGGTAATGAAATGATCTTCACATTGCACGGTGATGTGTAGTGCTTTGTTATGACTGAGCCCTTCAGGTGGAAATTCATCCTCGTCGAAAGTAATTTTGTGACTTTCTAATACCTGCCCTATCATGTTGGCAGTTTCTCCTCCTGTTATGTTGCTCGGGACATAAGCCTCACTCAATATCTTCATCAAGGCGTTTTTATGCGCCTCGGAATTTTGCAGCAATGCTAAGATGGAAATCTCTGCCGGAGTCTTGTTTAGCTGTTCAATAATTGAATATTCTTTAGCCTGTACCTTTCTCCAGAGAACATCAGGTCCAGTTTCAATGGGACGTCCATGAACCTGCTTGCTGGACTCAGCTAGGTGCTCTGGTGTGTACACCCTGCCTGTTCTAGTCATACCTTGTGCAGCAATTGCTTCGCCCACAAGTTCTTTTCCTTTCGTTCTCGCCTCGCCTGTCTAGTCCCAGGGTGTGGCATTTGACTAAAATGGGGTTACGTCTGACATGGTGACTGGAATGGGCACCCTTGGAGGAAACATAGCGACTTCAATTGGTGCGGGCGTCTTTGGAGTCCCGAACTCCACCTCAATTGGTTTTGGCACTTTTGCAGGAGGTGTCTCAAACTCAAATGGTACAGATATATTCACCACGTTGTCCTCAGATGGCTGAATTTGCACAATTATAGTATTAAGAGTGACCGCTGGTTTCTTGGGCTCATCTCCCTCAGATATCAAACCAATCGACCCTTTAGGGTCCCATTCGTCTTCAATCTCAATCATGTGGACGCTTCCACCTTTATGGTCTGGTAGAGGGTTTTTACGAACATTAGGAGCAGGCTCTTTAGCCACGATGACCTTGTTGTCAATTAAGGTCTGAATTTTGTCTTTCAACGAGCGGCACTTGTTGATGGTATGGCCCTTCATCCCCGAATGGTATGCGCAGGTTTTATTTGGGTTAATCTATTGGGAAGGGTTTCCTGGGGTTATGGCTAGGATGGGTGTAACATATCTGGCGGCTTTGTGATTCTCATAAAGTTGGTCAATGGGTTCAGCAATAGCAATGTACTGTCTTGGTGGTTTGCAGTCAAAATTTGGTCTTGGTCGTGGGAAGTTTTGACGGGTAGTTGGTGATGGATAGTGAGGAGGTTGGGGTGTGTAGGCTTGGTATACGGATGCAGGTTGGGAATATCCTAGCGAGGCGGGTTGATAAGTTTGTAGGGGAGATGATTGGTAGACGGGTGGAGGATTTAGGTAAGTAGGAGAATGTGCTTGGTAATTTAGAGAGGGTTGGTAGGTGAGTGGAGTTGTAAGGTAGGGTTGGTATTTCATGGGAGAGTGGTTTCTTTGCGCAGGAATTACGAAGTTTACATCCTTTTTATTTGATGAACCACCAGATTGCAAGGCTTTGTCGGCGGACTGCAATGCCTCAAGGTTGGTAACCATACCATTTTTGATTCCCTCTTCAAATATTCTCCCAGTTTGATGATATTAGAGAACTTCTTCCCTTCTATCAGCATCAATTCTCGTAGTATTGCGGGTCATGAGAACGAACGAAAAATCTGTTCATTTTTTCTTCCTCTAAAGCCGGCCTGACTTTGGCAGCTTCCGACCTCCAACGCGTAGCATACTCGCGAAAGGTTTCAGTAGGCTTCTTCTTCAAATTCTAAATGTAGAACACGTCTGGCGCATTCTCAGTGTTGAACCTGAAATGGTCCATGAAATCGGACGTCATGTTTACCCAACTCATCCACTTCTTCGCATCTTGGCTGATGTACCAAGATAAAGCATCACCTTTCAAACTCCTCATGAATAGCTTCATGCAGATCTTTTCATCCTTACCAACTCCCACTAATTTGTCACAATACATCCTGATGTGAACCCTAGATCACCCATAACATCAAACATCTCGAACTTAGGAGGTTTGTACCCCTCCGGGAGTTCGACATTGGGTTGAACACAAAAATCTTCATAATTCAGACCTTCCACACCCTTGTTACCTTCCATGCCTTGAACCCTTCTAGTGAGTTTCTTGAGTTCAGTAGCCAAGTTCTGAATGAGTGAATCTGATTTCGACAAATCTGGTATGGGCTGTGTATAATATGGCACAATATCCACAAAGATAAGGGTATCCTGGTGGTTTGGAGCATTTTGAGGCTCAGGGATGAGCGGTGGAGCATTGTTGCGTACCTGGGTTGGAATATTCTGTGGAGGTGCAGGGACCTGGTTGTTGATATCTGTAGCAGCAAGGGAGATGGACAAGCTTGCCAAACTCTGGACCTGGTCCAATTACTCTCCAAACCTTAGCAAAGTTTGCTCCAAGTGAGCATCAGTTTCTTTAGTGATTGGGGTACCCTGAGAAGTTCCTTCAATTTCCTTTCTTGCTTTATTATCTGCCATATTTCCTTTGTTCCTATTTCTGGGAGGAGGATGAGGAGGAGGAGGAGAACCCTTAGATCTTGTTGAATATGTTGATGGTGCCAGAATGCAGGAACTAACCTCTAGGGAGGGGGATAAAAACAAAAATAAAACAAAAAGGTAAAAAGTTAGTGCAGATTCTGAGAAAGAGAACATTGCAGTATTTAAACACGTTGTTGCAAAGATATAAATCGCTTTCCTATTTGGGTGCCTTATTATGTACGAAGTAGGCCTAGCGACAAATATGATTTGGAGAACTCATAATACAAAATGCCTCATTTTACTGATAGAAAAATAGAACGAGTCAAACAAAATAAAGAAGTATTGTCACTAATGGCCATGGCCATATTACATCAAGAAAGCAGTAAAATCCTAACTATTTAGTCCCGGAAGGACCTTCCCCAGATTCGGTATCTTTGCCTCCCTCATACAGTTTCATCAGCTCGCGCAGTCCCAGCAACAAGTAAGCCCGAGCTAAGTGCCCACCTTCATCACCTTCAGCTTCCTGACAGCCTTTGATTCTTTTCAGAAACTTGCCTTCCAGCTCCACTATACCCTGTTCCAAGTGCCCTAAACGGTTGCTTGCGCGGACAGCCATGTCCTTCCATTCATTGATTACCTTCTCTTGAGCCTCTAGCATTTCCCGATGTTCACTTTCACACACTCGCATTCACTTGCGCAACTGATTATACTTGACCTTTGCTACAGCCTCCTCATCAATAACCCTGTGACCATGGACGGAACCTATATTTCCCAAGCCCATATGATCTTCTTCTAACCATCCCGGATAAAGTGGCGCATGCCCCGCCTAATACCTGTTTGGCTCTGTAGATTCCTTCTCTAGGATGATTTAGGAGTGCCACATATGCTGAGCCCGACACCTGTGTGGGCTATCATCATCCTGGAAATCAGCCCTGTAGTGACTCATCTTTTCCACCCTTGGTATAATCTGCTTCTTTCCGGCTTGCCTCATGACTCGGAGATGGACACAAGGGTATGTTTCTCTTAAGCCGATGAGTACAAGGAATGGTGCATACCTAGACCGAATGATAAACCCTCCAGTTGGAAACCACCCGTACATCCATTGTACCTGCTCTTCTATCAGATTCCTTAATAGTTCCACCCATCCACTGGCGTCTTCCGGATGAGCAAACATATCCAGCATGAAGTTCATTCGCTTTGGATGATGGAAAGCAACATGGTCATCCCAATCTCGTCGTATGATCTCCTTTCTATGCTCTCCTTTCTTGAGATGCTCAATGAGCCAGAGTTGTAGTTGAAAATTTCACCCTTCAAAGTGCGGTGCCCTTTGTTGACATTTCTCTAAGGCTCAGAACAGTTATGCGAGGATCATGGGTGATATGCTGAAAGTCTGCCCGTCAATACCCTCCATTATGGCTTTGGTCACCATGGCTAGCCTTGTATGGATTCTAGCCTTCTTCATCGAGAAAACCATCACGCCCAGGAAACAGAACATGAATACAAAGGTTCTCCTATGTATGTGCCCCAAAGAGGTGAGGGCGAACTCGTCCATGGTATTGCGGTATGATTTACTATGTCCAAACCTTTCGTACATGAAGTAGAAGGATATGTAGGAGTCCTTCAGACGGGTCAAATTAGGATTTATCTTGAGCCCCATCATTTTCAAGAACCCTCTACCTTTGCGGTTTTCCGGCATAAGCAACCCCGGGCTATCCCAAGGAATTCCGACTAGACCTCCAATTTCTTCCAATAGCAGCGTCATTTCAATACCCCCAAAGCGGAAGACAGACCGTTCACTATCCCAAAACATAGTAGCAGCTTCCACAACCTTGTTATTTGGCTTAACTTCCAGAAGTGAAGGAAGATTTCCTAAGTGCTTGCGGACAAAAACCTGATAGCTACCATGCAAATCATCCCACCAGCTTAGCAATTTTGGATGAATTTTTGATACCATACCGAACCTGTGGACTTCGTGCCTCATTTCCTGCAAAACAGAGAGTTAGGCCCTTAACCCCACCAGACTCGACCATTTAAATAAATAATTAGCAAAAGGCATTTAGTTCTCCAAATTAATGCACAAAACGTGAATGTCCGTTTGGGTTTTGAGGAAACCCAATGGACTTTAGTTTAGGCTATCCTAATGAGTCATTATACGGACGACATAACTGACTCAGCTAAGTTTGACCATGACGCATGAAAAAATAGATGGAGTAAGGTTTCTTTTTTTGAAGTGCTAGACAAGGTACCATTGAGTGGACAACTCAAGAGGAAAAGGCGCGGAACCGTCGACTACACCGTTGATCGACTGGTTATACCACAAATATGCCTTTTCCAAATTTAGGGGGTTTGTAAATATCAGAAGAGCGCAACCACTCATTATAAGCATTGCTATAAGATTTATTTGGCACGAGTGGGAAATGATGTTGAAGGATGAAATTAAAACAATGAAATAAATACATGTATTTTCACGTTCATAAAATAATGATTACAATAGATGCTCGAAATTTAAGATGGAATTGAAATTAAGTAGAAGCAGTAAAACAGTAAAGCAGTAAAAGAAAAGGAAAAAACATGAAGAATCAAGTTAGTAATTGTGATGGAATTATCAAAACAAGAAATCAATGCGAATAAAGTAAACAAGTAAAGCCACAAAAGCAAGTAATGGTAAAATCCTTAATGAAATTCCCCAGCAGAGCCGCCATGCTGTCGACGCCCCTTTTCGAAAGCAAAATCGGGTTTTTACGATATTATGGACAAAACAACTCTATTTCCCGTTTGGGAATTGGGTTTACGGAATTGGAAGAGTCGCCACCTAACGATTATAGTGCATTAGGACACTTAAGTGAGAATATTTTGAAAAGAAAACCAGAGTTCGGGTAAGGGCTTGAGATTATCTTGAGGGGAAGGTGTTAGGTACCCCTCAAGATCTACAACTGTGGTTCCCGGCCGTGCTAATTGTGACTTTATGAAGAGACGAAGCAATTAAACAAATAAGGTTCAATATATGACATTCACACTACTTGAAAGCTTTAAAAGAAGAAAGAGGTATGCAAATTTAAAAATAAAAGAAAGAAGGTTGATTAAAAAATAAGTATTATTATGAATAAAACAAACAAAAGGGATAAGGGTCCAAGGTTTAACTACAATGTGGATCATTTGATGCATTATCCCGCACATATTCCCAAAGAGGGGTCGCTTTATGATATTATCGCATCGTCACCATCTCTATATTCTACCCTTCCCACCCCGTTAAGGTATTTAAACGCGTTGGTATCGTTTTCTTATTGCATGCTAATACCCGTCCCAACCTGTTAGTCCTGGGGCATTAGGACTTCTAATCCTAAGGAAGGGGGAAGAGGGATATGATATATATATGGAGTATTCAAAGGTAAAAATACTAGAACGACAAGTTAAAAACAAGTAGGATAAAAGATGGATACAAGTAAGCAATTAGAGTCTCAAATAAACCTCTTGACATATAGAAAATAGTTTATCATGACTTCAATTACTGATTTGGTCTTTAGAAGAGGTTAGAAGAGCGGGCCGACTAGTTTAACACGTAAGAGTTGGATAGAAAATCTGCTTCAAGCTCCCCGGGCTCGTTTTAGAAGTTGATAGAATTTAGAAAACCAGTAGAACTTTTTAAAAAACGTTAGCTTCAGACAAAGAGTCTGTTTAAAAGGATATAAGGTTGCAAACAAGTTTCAAAAAGCCTATAGGTTGGCCGCATGAGTTGAGTATAAAGGAACGGTGGGAAGAGGAGTTTAAAGACCTTGAAATCATGAAAGAACAGAATTTAGACAAACAGACAATCACAGGTTGGTAAAAATAGAAATAGTTTATGGATTACGAAAGGGGCAGACTGTGGCCCGTTTTATAAAATAAACCAATTTGGGAACAAGTTGAGTTACTAAAACATTTAAAGCATTAGTGGATCTGAGCTTAGAACTTGTTTTATCTCCCTTTAATTGCTGATATCATATAATTAGACGTCCTACTGTTTTGCCTAGCGTATATATAGTTCCTATAGGCATGCTTTCCAGGTGAGATTATAAGATGTAAACCTAGTAGCATGGTTTCTATATGGAGTCAATGAAATATCAAGAGAACCTATAGACGTGGTATCTACATGGTGTTGATGCGGCGGTATAAAATAGGCATGATTACAGTATACATAGATAAAACAAAGGTCCAAAGACATGTTTTATACCAATGCAAAGATGAATAAGCCTATAGTCATGATTTTTATATGATATTGATGCAATAGTGAGAAAGCAATAGACATGATATATAAAAAGGCAAACCTATAGGCATGATCTCTAATGCATGTGAGAAAGTAAATCCCCCCATGTCCCTTTCACTATCCCCCCGAGTTTTTATATTACAAATTATTACAAAGTTGAGCAAAAAAAGTAAAGAACGTAAAAGGTTAAAATACATCAGCATCTATAACAGGCTCGAGGAATCTTGAAGCAACTTTAATGTCCAACAATACGCCTTTTACCAAATCTGAGCTCCCAAGATTCGAGGCTTTTCTCTTTAGAGTGTTACAAAGTTCCAAGGGCTTTCAATGGAACCCAGGCATTGCTTACACTCTAATTGGAATAGTGTAAGTGTGGAGCTACCAACCCTAAGGCATCCGAGTTCAGAGGAGACTCCAATGTCCCTAAGCAAGGCTTACCGGGGGGGGGGGGGGGAGTAGGAACTTAAAGATCTAAGAATAAATATAAGGTGATAGATTAGAGGAAGACCATTGTAAGAAGTGGTCATACCCAGCCTATTGAGTGAGACTAGCACACCCCAGACGTTTTACAAGGGTTACAAACAAGAGCACACTTGTAAACAAGTCATACAAGGGTCTGAATGGTTATTAGGACACCAACAGGCCTTTATAAAGGCTCAAACACATAAAATAGGGGATGGGGTTGCTTTGAGTAAAGGCTATTTACAACCTTAGTTCTAGACTAGAAATGGAAATAAGGTGCCAACCTTGTCCAGAACAACTCACATACAAACAAAGAGCAAAGGGAGAGGGAATCATATAAAATCACTTAACAGACAAGATTAAATTGAAGCACAATAATGAACAGTGAACAATCAAAGGAAACTATTTAACATGCTGGACTTAATAAAACATTGAATGTAAGCACCCAAAGGGAATGGGAATTAGGGATTAACATGTTGTTGTTTGAACTAAAGGCATAAGCAGATAATGGTCATGGTTCAGGACTATCCTAAGCACAAACAGACAAGGGGACAAGGGGAAGGGGGATTATCATGAAACTAAACTGAAGTATACAAAATAGGTGAGGTATCATGCAAACTAAGGAAATGGGGGAAGGAAACTGATCATGCTAACACTCAAATGAATTATTGAAACAAACACGCAGACAAAGGGATAAGGGGAAGGGATTGATCATGCAATTAATTGAAATAACATAACAGACAAAGAAGAGGAAAGAACTAACAGATACTTGAATATTAATAAATGAAGTTAGCAGCCTAGCACTAAAAATTTGAGTAACAAAAAAAAAATCCTTATAATTATTAGCCTTGGCTTTCAGCCGGCTAATCCTTAGAAAGAGAGCAAGTAACAGAGAAGGAAGGTAGAAGAGAAGAGAGTTTTTTTAGTGAGTAAGAGTAGAGAGAACTCGAGTATGATTTGTGTGCTAAGTGAGAAAAGACAAGGCCTATTTATAGTTTAAAGAGAAGCAATAATAAGGCAAGGAAATATTCAGAAATCAATCAGTATCAATTAGGAGAAAGGAACCCCTTCAATTAAGGAATCGAATGGAAAAATAAATAAGCCCACGTCTAATTTGGAAAGAAATTATAGTATTATTCACAGAATATAAGGTAAATACATATAAGAAATTTGAAAATCACACGGGTAGGGCATATAAGGCAAGTAATCACCCACGAAATCAAGGAGTCATGATAGTAATCGTTTGAAATTAGTCAAGAAACAAGGAGCAATTAGAGAATTGAACAGTTATACAAAAATCAATTTAGGGTTTCGGGGAAAGGGGAAAAGCAGTACTATAAAATATGCATAAGTTTTGAACATACGAGAGACTGACAAATAGTATAGTAGACATGTAGCAAACACAAGAAGCAAACAAGGCCGGCTAGGGTTTCACAGATAAAAGGGAATGGAGAATACCCTTAGAAATTAGGGTTCCCACTACAATTCAGAACAAAAGGAATATCATAGATGAAGACGAACAAGAGCAGTAGAAAGCATAGAACAATTAACAAAAAACCGTAGAAAGGTAATCAGTGAGGTAAACACTCTAGAGCTATAATAGAAAATGTCAAAATCATGGAGAAGAATACCCAGTAGCAAGAATAAACAACAAAATCAAAGAAATCGGATAAGTCATAGAAAACCCTATGTTATAAAAAGATGAACAGTTTTTGAAATCATGACTAAGTGAAGAAAGAGATGAGAAACACTTTAAAAATTTCATAAAACAACTAGTACTCGAAGAAGATCGTAAGATAACACAAAGAAAGATGAAAAAGAACCTTGAATCATTAGGGTTTTCTGAGGAGGCCTACAAATGGCGAGAAAAGCCTCAACAGACTCAACAGGGCTTGGCAAGGACCCAAGGCTTCAAAGACTTGCCGGAGAAAGGCCTGACACAACCGTGAGACTCCACTGAAGGACTCTGGTCTAGTCACACTTGAAACAAAGTCCTGATATTCAAACCCAAAGGCCAAGAAAGGTGATGAATGGACGAGCATGGAAGTTTCAGGCCCTGAATGGCCATCAACGCCCGTGAAGAGGACCGGAGAAGACTAGGGTTCTCAGAGAACCTAAAGAGCATTTGGGAGTGAAAGGTGGCGGATTGTAGTGAGGATAGGGCTAAGGGTTTAGGGGGTTTAATTGGGGTTGATTAGGGCTGATTTTGGGCTAAATTTGGAATAGATAGGGGTTACAATTTAAATAGCCGTTTCCCCCATTTAATTTTATAAAAAATAGTAAACAATCTTATAAAAATCTAATAAAATTATTGAAATAATAAAATACGTTTGGGAATTAATTAATAATACCCGGCGTGAATTTTCAATTGAAATACTTATTAATGTGATAAATAGACTAAAATTGCAATTTAACGCGATTTTTATTTAGAAATACCTAATGGCTTTGTAAAATCGTGTAAAAATTTACATACATTATATTTCTATGTAAATGAGAGAGTAAAATAATTTATTTATTAAAATAACAAGATTTGATTCTAAATATTGGATTTTATAGTACAAATTAAGTTATAAATTGGTTTTAAAATGCTTGAAAAATTATAGAAAAATACCAAACCTTTTGTGGATGGTTATATGCATTCACAAGCTATTTTGAAAGTATTTTGGGTACAAAAATACATAAGAAAAAATTGGGTATCAACAGCTGCCCCTCTTTACCCGAGGAGGATGAAAGAGTTATCGGGTAAAGATAAGATGGCCAATTTTGACCGGAAATGACAATTGTACGAGAATTCGACCGCGCTCTGGCTTTTGAGCTGCCTACATATCCCTGGTTTTACAGGAATCAGGCCGTATGTAGTCTAGGAGTTATTGGCGAAATATGTCAATGAAAATTTGAAAAGGTGGATGCAACGGGGGTTTGAGATTCTGCAATGGTTCGGGAATCAGACAAGTCGCAGAGAACTGGAGTGGGAGCGCTCTTGATGATATAGCCATGCCAGCCGGTGTACCTGAAAATGAACTATGTAGGTGTACATTGCATAATTTAAACGTGATGCAAGTTCCCATTATGAAGAGCATGAAAGTAAAGATTCGCAGGCCATGAAATGGTGTTCTCGGGCAATGCAGATGGTGCCTCCAAACTATGACGCCTTTGAGTAAGTTGGCGATATTTCAGCCCATAAAAAGTGGCAATATTTCAGCCGAATGAATGCAGCGGGTGGTGATCTTTAAGCCGAGCAGGAATTTAAAATGCAGAGTGGCGATATTTCATCCAAAATGAAACAGGGTGGCGATTTTTTAGCCAAAAATGCAAAATAAAGGAGGTGCTTAACCTCGGAAGGCAGAGAATAGCCTTATGCAAAAATGCGAAAGGAGACAGAGCTTAGTCTCGAAAGACAGGAGATAGCCTTATGCACGATAGAGGTAGAGCTTAACCTCGGAAGGCAGAGAATAGCCTTATGCAAGATGCAGATGGAGACAAAGCTTAGTCTCGAAAGGCAAAAAATAGTGTTATGCAAGATGGAGGCAGAGCTTAGCCTCAGAAGGCAGAGAGTAGCCTTATGCAAGATGCAGATGGAGACAGAGCTTAGTCTCGAAAGGCAGAAAATAGCCTTATTCTAGATGGAGGCAGAGCTTAGCCTCAGAAGGCAGAGAGTAGCCTTATGCAAGATGGAGGTGGAGACAGAGCTTAGTATCGAAAGGCGGAAAATAGCCTTATGCAAGATGGAGGCATAGCTTAGCCTCGGAAGGCAGAGAGTTTCCTTATGCAAGATGCAGATGGAGAAAAATCTTAGTATCGAAAGGCAGAAAATAGCCTTATGCAAGATGGAGGTAGAGCTTAACCTCGGAAGGCAGAGAATAGCCTTATGCAAGATGGAGGTATAGCTTAACCTCGGAAGGTAGAGACTAGCCTTATGCAATGCAAAATGCAGATGGAGACAGAGCTTAGTCTGAAAAAGGCAGAAAAAGCCTTATGCAATGCAAGATGGAGGTAGAGCTTAGCCTCGAAGAACGTAGAAGTATAAAGGAGAGGGTGGTGGTGATTTATTAACTTGTAGATGATCATGCTATCGATGACTGCTAGGGAAGCGTTGAATGTAGATAGTAAGATTTGTTAGGCAAGTAGTGGCTTCGGGAACTTTGGGTTTGTAAGGCTCCTGCATCGCCTATTTTCACATGGATTCCTGCATGCAAAGAAAAATCGTGAGTTCTGTAAGGAGGGAGGTTAGTTCGCATCCCTCGACTCATGGCGTCTTGTACCATTCGGGGTAGCGTTGCTGAACTACGGTGATCCAAATGGTTTTATGCAAATTTTGGCACACATGATGCAAATGTATGTATGTAAAATAAAGCAAAAGATAATTTTTATTTCTTGATGAACTACAAATGCAACGTGGTTCAAGGTGCGGCAACCTCGGCCCGTGGAGGAAGCCACTAGGGAGACCAATCAGGAGATGCGCAACAAATATCCTCACTTGTTTGATACTCCAGGTGTGTTTTTTGACCCGCTCGAGGATGAGCGTTTGTTTAAGTTGGGGAGGATGTAACGACCGGACCCGTAGTCACGTGAGTTACCACCCCATTTTTGCCGTTTTATGTTTCTATATGTTCCATTATATGTGTTTGGGGAGTTTGAAGTAATTCAGATAGAGTTTGGTTAGAAATGAGACAATTAGTCTTTATATGAGAATGTTAGTTTGGAAAAGTCAACCGAATGTTGACTTATGAGTTGGAGGGCTCGGAATGGAGTTCTGCTGATTCGGCTAGTTCCGGGTGGTGATTTATGACTTAAGAGCGCAATCAGAACTGAATTTGGTGGTCCGGTGTAGAATTAGGCTTAATTGGATAAGTTTGAATTTGGCGAATTCCGGTTTATAGGTGGGATTTTGATCCGGGGGAAAGAATGTAATTAGAATAGTTGCAGTAGCGTTAGGTGATTTAGGTTATGCGTGCAAATTTTTAGATCATTCGGACATTATTTAGTCGGGTTTTAGATCAAATGCAAGTTTTGGAAGTTTTAGTTTAACTCGGGCTTGAATCTATAGTAATTTGATGATTTTTATGTTTATGATAGTACTTTTATGGCTGGAGAAAGTTTGAATGAGGTATTAGGACCTATCTGTGCTTTTGGTTGAGGTCCCGAGGGCCTCGGGGTCATTCCGGATGGTCAATTGGGCAATTTTTGGACTTAAAGGACTGCTGGTGTTCTGCTGTTGGTGTTGCAGAACTTTGTGCTTCGCATTCGCAGGGGTGTGTTGTGAACGCGTAGAAGGATTTTGAAGGGCCAGGACTTTGGCCTTCGCGTTCGCGAAGTAAGGCTGCATTCGCGTGGTTTTGGGGCCCTTTGACCTTCGCATTCACGTAGCAGGCTCGCGTTCGCGAAGAGGAAATGCTGAGGGGACTGTTTTGTACTTCGTGTTCGCGTCCCTGGCACGCGTTCGCGAAGAAGAAGGGGGCAGTTGGGCATCGCGTTCGCGAAAAGGCCTCGCATTCGCAATGAAGGATCATTCAGCTGGACTGAATGTTTTAAGGGTAATTTCAATCGCGAACCCAACAATATTTCCACCATTGTTAAGCAACCAAGAGAGCTTTTTGAGCGATTTGAATCATGTTTTCAACAGGCATTGATTGGAGGTAAGTCTCTTAACTTAAAACACTATTTTTAGGAAGAATCAACCCTTAATTCCATGAAATTGGGTAGAAATTTCGGAGAACTAGGCTTAGTTTTAGAAATGAATTTTGGGGATTTGGAAGGTCATTCGAGCTCCTTTTTTTTACAAACTTTATATGTAAGGAATCGTGGCGAGACGAGGAATCCAAAGATGTGACTTTTAGAATTTTTAGAGAAGTTGGTCCGGAGCTCGGGTTTTGCCAATTTCATGATTTTTAGCGTATTTCAAATAATTTCAGTTGGGTTATGTTTATTTAGCCTATAATAACATATTCGTTGTACTTTTGATTAGATTCGACGCGCATAGACGGAGATTCAAAAGGAAAAGCCATCGCGGACCAGTCTACGACTGGTTAGAGGTGAGTAGTTTGTTTAGATGTTGGACCTAGGATTTGAAACCCCAGTTTATCACATCGTAATGCTACGTTAGGGCGTGACTTGCACCCCATGGAAGGTGCAGGATTGTAAATGATTGGGGATTGTAACTTGGTCCATCCCGAGAGCTAGAGAAAAATTGTTGGCGGTTGATACACACCCCGTAGTGACTATATCTGGGCTTATTGCCATGTTTAGGGCCTTGTGCTGATCAGTAGTTCCCGTCTAGGGTGAATATCTGTGTGATAACATGATTTGCATAATCATTGATCTCAGTCTTGTGCTTAATCACTGTTATTAAATGCTAAGTCACCTTATTCCTGAAATTGATTAATTAAATTATATTCACATTAAACATTGGAAAAATGAGAAATTACATTAAATCTGCTATGTGACTCATATGCATATTGTGGACTGAGCATGGGTCGGGCTATACGCCGCAGCAGTGATATGATAATATTGCGCTTGGGCTAAAGGAGCCCCTCCAGAGTCTGTACACACCCCCAGTGAGTGCCCTCGACGTTAAACGGATCGGGCTGCACGCTGCAGCGTTTTCATGTGCATTGAATTGTATCAATATCTGATACTTGACTGTTATATTTGATATTGCTTTGATGTTAGTTCATAGAAAAGGTATATGAAGGTTAGTTTTAGCTTTGCTTTGTGGCATTTCGCGGATTTCTTACTTTCAGACATTATATATGCTTATTACTCACTGAGTCTGTAGTACTCACCCCTACTCCCTGCACCTTGTGTGCAGATTCAGGTACACTGGAGGCTTAGCTGACACTCGTAGTCTCCAGATATTCTTCAAAGCCGTTGAGGTAGCTGCTTGACGTTCGCAAGACCTGGTTGCTCATCATATTTCAGTTTATTACTACTATATACATTTCCAAACTTTTATATTTTCGTTCAACTATTATTATCCAATTTTTGTTTAGAGGCTCTAGACTCTTGACCCAGATCTTTTGGGAGTGATTATTTAGATTTCATACTATCTTCGTATTATATTAATATTATCGGTTTATTATTCTAAAATTATTATATTTCCCCTTAAATTATTGGTTTTGAGACTTATTGTTAAATTGAGAGCGATTGTTGGTCAGGCTTGCCTAGCTTTAGGGTTGGGCGCCATCACGACCGGGTTTGGGTCGTGACAGGGGAGTTGATAACTATGAATTGTACATGTTTTATACCCCTTCTTACCTAAGCTTTGTGCATAAATTGCTCTAGATTAGTCCCGAATTGCTTACAAGTTGTGCTTGATTGCAGGTTTGAGCGACTAGATGATTAATATAAAAAATCAGCTCAAAAAAGGAGTGAAATCTGCCAAGTGTCAAACGATGATTGAAAGTGGGAAATAGGTGATCTGCGAGGACCGTACTGTTCTGATGTGCGACCGCAAGAAAGTTCTGAAAGCTACCAAGTTCAAGCCTGACCTGCGCGGTTCGCGCTACTTTGCCACATGGCCGTGCAGGAAAGTTCAGAGAACCATCAAAAGTGAAGAAGATCCACACGTACTGTATCCATTTCCATGCGGTCCGCACTGATGAGTAATCAGAGGCTCGGAAATTCAAGGCAAAGTCCCATGCGGCAGCACACCAAAGTAGTGCGGTCTGCGTGGGTAAAAGTTCAGAGAGCCATCAATTGGAAAAGTTCTACTGTGCGACCCCGCACCATTTCCACGTGGTCCGCATGACTTAATCTGTGCGGCCGCACACCCTTTCCACGTTGTTCGCATGACTCAACCTATGCGGCCACGTGGCATTTCTATGCGGTCCTCATCCCCAAGTCCAGAAGCACAGATCTGAACACCATTTGCCCTACGCGGCCGCATGTCATTTCTATGCGGTCTGCGCCAGACCCTCAGGGCTATTTTTGTCCGGTCTTTCCTCTGTAGTATGAATAGAACACTTTACTTTTTTAGGTTAAGTTTTGTAATCTGTTTTAGCACCTGAGCACGAGACACTTCGTATTAGCCAACTTTAGGCAATTTTCTCTTGTAATTAACGTGGATTCAAGTAGATTAAGCTTGTAGTTAATGATTATGTTAATTTCTTCTAGTATTTCTTCTATTTCTACTTATTCCATGTCTAGTTAAACCCATTAGCTAGGGTTGTGGCTCAACCCTAGTGTGGGTAAGTAATGGGTGTTTTTGCTTAATGCTTGGATGATGTTGGGTGTTTGGTATTTAGGTTGATTGTATGTTTTCACTTAGAATTGGTGGTTGCAAACACGAAGTCTAGCTTAGTGGGTCTTCACTCTTCTTGAAAAAGAGAGCCTATGACCTCACAATTAATCAAACAAGGATTTGAGATGGACCCATGAGAATAGTAGTCCCAAGTAACCGGTTAAGCCTCGAGATAGTAATTACCCCACTTGAACCTTAAAGTTGCTTGGGCAAATTAGCCTACCCAATTGGTCTCGAGAGATTCAATTGGGAAAAATCACTCTATCTACCAAGAGGTATGAGAGTGAGTGCTAAATTGCAACAATTATCCATATTCACTTTAATTATCATCCTTGTATTATAATTCTATACCCGTTAATTAGTCACCTAGGTGAGTGCTACGACCCTAGCACTTTTATGGTATTGCATACAACTAGCATCATTACTTAGCATAATTTAGTTCGCAACTGTAGTTGATAAATTTAGTTGTTAAACAAAAGAAAAACAAAAAATGATAGAAGATCAAATAGAAGCTAAAACACACTTCTAGGCTTAGCGAATACTCAACTCCAATTTGCAGCTCTCTATGAAAAAATCGACCCCAATACCACTATTGGGTTTTAAGTAGTCGTGCCCACTCTTTCTTGGGATTGAGTTTGCACCGATCAATGATCTAAGCCAATAACTTGTTTACGAAGATATTCTCTATCATGGTCAAAGGATAGAACGTTGGGCACTATCTCATCTACTGTGGGTTCCTGTAGGGGTTCTGAAGGTTCTTCACCTTTAGAAGAGGATTTTTGTGTGAACCTCTAAGTTCTAGAAAAAATAAAAGAACTAGAAGAAGGTAAAGAAGAACCAGTAGAAGTACTTCCACCACGGGTGGATCCAAGACTACGAACCCTACTACCTCTACCCATTCTATGTCTAACGGGGGCATTGGGAAAATTATCTAAGATTGCAACTCTTCTAGGGTTAGGGTTTGAATACGACATGGTGAAAAAAGATGAATTAAGGAAGAAGTGAATAGCTTTGAAGAATAAAGTACTTAGTAAAACTTTATGAATAAGAAGACAAGATAAAAAAGGGTTGAATTTATATAGAAAAACAACCGTCAAAAGTAAAAATTATAATGAGGGAAAGCCTATAATAAAGGCAACTATCTCTTTGTGAACAGTAGAGCCATATAAGACTTGAAAAAAGGCTGCAAAATGCAGAACCAGTGAGAGAATAACACATTTGTAGAAGCATTAAATGGAAAAGACATTTGAAGTGTCAATGTTGTCATCACATTAATGATGGCAAAAATTCCCTTTTTAATGAGACCCACTTCCCAAATATTTAATTGATAAATAAATAGAAAGTGGGGGGACTATCTTTATTGGAGAAAAGCTGAATTTACATATTAAAGATGACGTGTCATGACACGTGTATTAGTCAAACGGTCAAAGCATTATAATTAGCCACAAGGCACGAGCAACAACAGACACGGGAGAAGATACTTAAAGAGGCACGAGTTGTTATTCAGATAACACCAAGCTCATACTTATTCAAATCATTTAAAGCTCGAGGATCAATAAGGATCAAGGAAATGAATCTAACAGCACGGAAGGGGCCAAATTCAATATTAAATGCCAAATACGTTAGAGAATTTATATTTAATGTAAATTATTAAGTAACGTTTCTTTTAATGTCATTTATTACTCAAAATTTCCTCATTAAGATAAAGGCAATATATATTTCCCAAGAATTTATTATAAAAGGTGGCAGTTAGAACATTTGTAGACATAAGAAATACTATTGAGGCACTATTGAAATACAATTTGATTTCTTTGCTTTATATTTGCCCTCAAAGTCTTTTCTTAATTTCTTTCTTGATTATCAGTAACCCGTATTCTTTTTAATTTCTAGCTTTAGCCAAAGTACCAGTTTTTTGGTTTAAAAAAATGACATTGTTAAACCAGAAAAAGATGGTACCCATCACACACCTTACAGCTACATCAGCAAATAAATTAATTAACAAGTGCTTCAAGCCTTCATTTGAACAGTGTTATATAATTCTAACCTCAAATCTGAAGCCTATGTATTCTACAAGTGATTCTTAGAGCTTTTTGATCCTTTATTTATCCTCATCTTAAAATTTCTTATCTATTGTATGAGCCTAAAATCGGCAACTATTGTCATATTTCTTATGTTTCTCGATTATATAAATGGATGCATCCATTCTCTAGTTTCCAATGCTAGAAAACTCAATATGTAATTACAGTCATAGCAACTACCCCTAAAACTAGCTTTTAAACATAGCATGCCACGCTCGAAGCTGCTACCTGCCATGACACCAGTTAAACAACTTCTCTGTTGATCATAGAAGCATGTGAGAGAAAACGCTGAACAATGATTCAATGATTGAAGAGGTATTGACAAAACCTTGACATTCTCACTTATGTTATTAAGCCTCACTTGTTGTCTGGGGCTTAGGGATTCCTTTCATTGTTTCTTTTCACATTAAACTACTATCAATCGCTTAAACTCATGCATATCTTAAATCCTCTAATAAAAGTTTATTTCCACTCTGCATCATTTGCAGCAACAGAACAAAGCACCCCACCACTTACCAGTTCCTTCGAAGTTGACCAGCTATACAACCATCATTGTAAAATAACTATATATAGATGTACAAATTGTGGAGTTAAAATCTAAACTAGAAGATCCCAAAAAATCAAATGTTTGACATGAAATATAACAAAAGATTTGCTTTGCAAACAAATCCAAATAAGCATTAATGCAAAAAGAAAAATGTGAGACAAGGAGGATCCAATCCAGTCTTTGAAATTGGCATTTCCTATGAATTTCATGATTCACATTAACAGAAGTGGGTACTTTCCCCATAAATAAGAGCTTGTTCCTTTATTTGCATCATCAAGTCACAAGAAGAAATAAAATTTGTAAAGGGTCAAATATACCCCTATTCTATTGAATATAGTATTTAGAAAGGATCCATTATACTATTGGTATTTTTGACTCCCTACCATCACAGTATTGAATATTTGTACTCTTTCATTAACAGAGGGGACACGTGTCAATGCATGTGCATTTTTCAGACCCAACTTAATAACCCAATACCCAATTAACTAGCCGACCCACCCATTTCAATAACCCAATAGCCAATTAAATGAAAACCCCACCTAAATAAAAACCCTTCTTATTTTACACATGCCAGCCCTAGTTTTGTCTCTCTTTTCTAAGTCCGAGTTCTTTACTGAAGTTTAGCGATAGAAGGTTTGCGCATGAAGTTTGGTGATAGAAGGTTTGGGCATGAAGTTTGGAGATTTAGGGTTGGATGAGTTTAAAGGTATCATCCTTCTTCATGAAACTGTTCAATTTTTTATTTTTTAGTCGATTTGTTATGCTATTTTGTTGAATGTTGTAGCTGGTATAGGGTTTGTGTTCTAGGGTTTCGAATAATTTCTTAAAGGTGGTTTAGGGTTTCTTATTTTTGTATTATTTACATTTTTTGTTCTTATCTAGATATTCCCATATAAATTTGGTTACTTTTATTTGGTAGTAAAGAAATGAGTCCTTTAAATCACTTGCATGTCGGGCATTTTGGGGTTATTTTTTTTTGTTGTGAATTCTTTATTAAGGGTGGGCCCTCATAGTGCCACTATAATGCAGAATCTTTCTTTATTGTCGGTGAAGGGAGACCTCACACTTTTATTCCTATTTTTTATGCCTCTTTTTCTAGAATTCTTGATTGTTTCTAAATTTTTTTTTTGTCTTTTCTTTGTTGTATGTTTGCAAAAGTCATTAATTATATTAGTTGACTTAATATTTAATTATGGCAGTGCTAAATTTGCAACCCACAAGTGTTATACCCAAAGAAAGTGCAGCACATTAAGAAAAGGTACGACCCATACCTTCTATCTTTTGCTGATTTAGTCAATGAATATGTAGAAAATCTGGAGTATGTAGGGGATCAATAACTAATAGTTGAAGACCCATGTGATACACTTTATGAGATTGTAGGGGATGGGGGTATTACAAATTTGTTGAAGATAATTTATGATGAATATAAAGTAATCAGCCTGTTTGCTGTAAAAGAATGTGATCCTCCCTTGCATAGTATATCCAATATCGTAGAATACAATGTTAATAAGGTTGGAACTATTTGTAGCTTGAGTGATAGGGTCTAACTCTAGTTCTGGTTCTAACGGGTATGATTCTGAAGAACTGAAACTGTAAAATTCACAAAAAAAGAGGGACATAACCAAACAACTTAGTGAATACAAGGAGTTGTATAAAGGTATGACCTTTAAGGATACTGCAGAAGCTAGGAAGTGTTTTAAGTTGTATTCTTTAGCCAATAAGAAAGAACTGAAATTGGAGTAGAGTGACAAGATTAGGGTTAGGTATACTTGCACAAAGACAAAAGACTGCCTTTTTGTTTGTTTAGTATCCATGGAAAGGGATGTTGGGGGTTAAAATTAAGACCCTAAATCCAAACCATAGTTATGGCACTTCATTTGATAATTCTATTGTTAACTATCACACAATAGCTCAATATTTTAAGAGAAAGTTACAGGATGATCCAAAATATAAGGTAAGGGAGATGAGGGCTGACTTGAAGAGGATATTTGAGTTAAATATTAGTCTTGGGAAGTGCAAGAGGGCAAAAAGGATAGTATTGGAGACTCTAGAGGGCCGTTTTACTAATATATTCAATAAGCTTAAGTCTTATGCTATTGCATTAAGGGAAAGTAATCCTGGAAGTGATACTGTTATCAATATTTCAAAAAATGCACTTGCTGAAGGGAAAAGCAAGATTTCTTAGGATGTACATTTGCTCTCAAGCAATGAAAATGAGTTTTAATTTAGGGCTTAGACCATATATTGGTGTTGATGGTACATTTTTAAGGGGAAGGCCAAGGAAATATTACTAGTTGCTGTTGGTCAGGATAGTAGCAATCACTTCTACCCATTGGTATGGGCAGTTGTTGACAAAGAAACAAAGGCAACCTGGATGTGATTTGGAATTTCTAAAGAATTCCTTGAACCTCAAAGATGGTGAAGGGATCATTTTCATGTCAGACATGCAAAAGGTAAATTTCTTGTTTTATTGTATTTCATCTATCATTTACTTAGGTTTTTTATGCACACTAGCTGATACAATTTTTTTGGTTAACTTGAAAATATCTAGGGATTAACTGAAGCTGTCAGAACTATCCTACCAAAAAAAAACCACAAATTCTATGTCAGGCATATTGAGGCCAACTGGTTCAAATAATTTAATACTGGAGAACACAAGAAGATGCTTTGGTGGTGTGCATGGGCCACAAATGAAGAGGAATTCAAAGATCAACTAAAGAAATTAGGAGAATTGAAGAAGGATGCTGCTGAGGGTCTGTTGAAGTATCCACATCAAGTTCAGTGTAGAACTTAGTTGGATACTATATACAAGAATCAATCAGCTGACAACAACCCGACTGAATCAATTAACAAGTTGATTCTGATACTAGATTTAAGCCAATAATTAAGATGTAGAAGGATATAAGACTCAAGGTCATGAACATGATTAGGGTACATGAAGATGAAGTGAAGACACGGGCTACTGATTTCAGTCCAAAAAGCATGCAATTATATAGTGAGTGTCTACAGATTAGTCAATGTTGTAAATTCAATGCCAATGGTGACAATGGGTGTGAAGTGTCTGAGGGAGGTGATAGACATTGTGTTAGGATGGATTTGGGTTTGTGTGCTTGTAGGGCATGGGGTCTTAGTTGAATCGCATGCCCTCATGCTATTGCAGCTATGCTCCATAAGAATATAAACCCACTAACAGGAATGCAATGGTGGTTTAGGAAGGAGGAATACTTATTGACTTATAAAAACAAGTTATAGCTTCCAGGAGAATTGTTTTGGAAAATTGAACCTTCCCAAGCAATGGAACCACCACATTTTGTGAAGATGGCTGGCAGGCCAAAAATTAAAAGGGACAGGGAGAAAAATGAAGCAATTAAAAGTCATGGAGGGTGGTCTTTGTCCATGAAGGATAGGGTGATGACTTGTAGTAAATGTGGAAAATCAAATCATAATGCAAGGACCGTTGGCATCGTAACTTACCTCAATAATCTAGTTGTGTTTAGCTTTATTTATTTTTGTGTATATTACCTGAATTATCTTCTTTGTTTAACAGCCATCAAAAGGGAAAGTCAATGCAAACCAACCTCAAAAGAAGCAAAGATCTTTAATAGAGGAGGAAACAGAAGAAGATATAAGCTTATCAGCACCTCCAGAATCTCAACCCAGTCAAGGCACATAATTTACCTTTATGCCAACACCTACGACTAGGAGAGTTGGGCAGCCAAGCAGGAATGTAGATGCTACCATCCCAGAACTTGGCAATGATGAAGATGCTGATGTTAGGCCTATGCCTATCTCAGAAATTATGGCAAGACTTTAAAAGAGGCAAAAAATAGCTATACCAATTGGGACAAGATCAATTAACTTCACAGGTGACACCAATGGTGCTAGTGAGCCCAAAGAACTTCCATATACACCACCATCACTTACCTGGAAGGGACACTATGCTACAACTGGGAATCAGCTAGAGAAGCAAAGACAAGAGAGGATTGGAAAGCTGCAAGAAAGGAAAGGAAAATAAACCTCAAATTTGGGACTATTTTGTTTGGTATTTGGGATGTAATTAGTACAATCCGACTATACTTTTGTGGTATTTAATAGTCTTTGATGTTCTTAGTATTGAAACTTGAAATGGATGTCATACTATAACTTAGTATTGTAAGTTTTTGGGGTTATAGAATGTCATCGAATTATAAAGACATGTATTTACTGTTGTGACAGTACATTTTAGATGGTTAATGATGAATGTCAATGATGTTGCCTTTGGTTTGCTAATTCTGCTGTTGTGTGCTAATTACTATAATTGGTATAGTTACTGTAATTATAGCTAGTCGAGTGATAATTCTTGCAGTAGGTATAGTTATTGCAGTTAAAGCCAATTGTGTGCTAAGTGATGCAATTGATATTGTAGGAAATATGCAAGTATTTTCTGCAGTTCATTTACTCAAAATATGTAGTTGTGTAAATATGCAGTTTTGTTCAACAGGTATAATTATGCAGTTCTGCAGTTGTGTTCACTTGAAATATGCAACTGATTATTAACTAATGCAAGCAACTAGTGCAATCAATACCTTTTAAATTCACAGTAACTAAGAAGAACTGAATGCAAAGGACATGAAATCAAAAACTTCATTATAATTAACTATATCTGAAATACAAAATAAACTAATGAAACCAAAAACTTCATTACAAAATACTACATAATATCCACCAACACAATGCTACATATTCTGAGCTTCATTTCATCAAGAAAGTCGTAATAAATCCAACAAATAGCGCGCATAAAATTATAATGAACATCTTCAACTTCAATAATTTTTCTTCCAACTATCTTGCTTTGTTAACAATATTTATAGCCTCTAATGCATCCACTTTTATCATCAATCCGTCGCTTTCAATCTTGCACGCATCCAATGCCTTATTTAGGGTAATAAGCTGACTTGAGCAACATCAAACTTCGACTTGAAATTGTTAATAATAACCAAAGCTTGGTCAGGTAAGACTTCATCTTGCCACAGCCAAGAACCACATGATTCATCTTAAAAACAAAATCAATACAAAATAGCTCAGAAAACTAACAAAATTGAAATTTTTTAAAAAATGTCAAAATTATATAAACATAGCATATAAATCTACAAATATATATCACTTACTTCAGGTCTCGCGCACTTGTAGAATCTCCTACCAGAGTTATAAACAGTGGTTGAAGTGAAGTTGTTGGCAATATCACCACAAAAGCACTTTCTTTTCGAAGAACAACTGGATTCAGACATAGGTTGTTATAGTTATCGAGCCTAAATTGATAAGGGAAAGAAACAAAATCGAACAAATACAGGCGAATTCAAGTTCGACTATGGAGGAAACAACAAAATATGGAGGATACAATTTCAGTGTAAAGAGGAGTTAGATTATGAATAAAACTTATACATGCGAGGGTTTTTATTTAGGTGGGGTTTTCATTTAATTGGGTATTGGGTTATTGAAATGGATGGTCGGGTAGTTAATTGGGTATTGGGTTATTAAGTTGGGTCTAAAATTGCGCAGGCATTGACACGTGTCCCCTCCGTTAATGAAAGGGTACAAATATTCAATATTGTGACCATAGGGAGTCAAAAGTACCAATAGTATAACGGAACATTCTAACTACTATATTCAATAGTACATGGATATATTTTACCCTTTTCCGAAATAAAATATCCGAGAACTCGAACAAGAGGTGTATACTTTCCCAATAAATAAGAGCGTGTTCCTTTATTTGCATCACCAAGTCACAAGGAGAAATAAAATTCTCAGAACTACAAGTAAAGAGTATGAGTGGCATTACAGTAAGGGTGTCTTTAAAGAGTGTTTTTTTTTGTATGTGATGTGAATAAAATTTTATTAATCACCATAGTATCCTTATGAAACTATAGCTATGCCAACACAGCCTGCCATCAAAGAAAACAGATACACAGATTCCTACTACCTCAAGGACTACATAGCTAGAACAAAAGGCTTTGCATTACATTCCCGATTCTAGGAGAAGCTCTAACAATACATACAAATGCAATTTCCCAAGCAATGAATTCCCAATCACTGTCTTTCTTCTCAAAGACTCTTTAAGTTTTTTTCTTCTCAAACACTACATACAGAGTGTTTCCTTTGAATTACACACATTTGTCTTGACAAGTGAATTTCTCTCTGTTATAGTGATATTGTTTTGCTCATTCCCTTATATGTTTCCATTATTTGAGAAGGGATTGCAGAATCAGGCCAAATAACATCGAATGACTGGCATCCACAGAGCCTAGTTTCTCAGAAGCCTAGTGTGTGTGTATATATAGCTACTCCAGGTATAGTTGCATCCCTTGGAAACATACAGCTATATTACAGTAACCAATGATGTCTATGAAAAGCTTGTTTTTTTTGTTTTACCTTTTCTTACTTGTCATTTCTCAAGGATTCTCTCGTCAAACAGAGTTTTATGAAACAAAAGCGTGTTGAGTTTGCCACCAATAGGTTGAATTGCTAGTGATCCATAGATTAATACACAAAGCTGGGAGGTCTATGGAAACCAATGCTAACATCATGTCTGAAACGCGTACTCCCTTTGTTCCCCAAATGTGGAAGAACATTTGTCATTCAAAGCCATATTACACATCAAAATGTATTCAAAGCCATTTTAAGCAGAACCATAGAGCATAAGTAAAGGCTTCTGATGATCCAACAATTGGTAAATCAATTTAACTAGTAGCTAGTTCAAGCGTGCTAGTTTCTGTGAGTTAAACTTCATATCTTGCATCACAAATATAGGTTGATTTCCCTAATCCAAGAAATACAGTTATACATACTTTACCTTATCAAAAGAAAATTGTACTTGTATAAAATCACGAACCACGTCAACAAGTGAGACCACATAAACACAGCTTCCTACATTCAATAACTCACTAATACATTATCTAACACAAAGCAAGAACCAGCAGGATCTCAGAATCACTGGATCATCTTTTCATGTTTTGTTCTTTTGCCATACACAATAAGTTGAAACTATCTAAACATATAACACCGACAAGCAGTCCAAATAGGTTGCCGTTGCACAATAACATCCAAGCTCCAACCCCTTCCCACCACGGAGCAAAAGACATACAAGTAGCACTCGTAGTAGCTATAGTACATGAAAATTCAATCTTTCAATCACCTTATACTTTAAGCAGTTGCAACTTGTTAGAAAATGCAATAGCAATCCAATCACGTTGCGCAGCAGACCACTGAATTTGATTAATCTCAGCTCCGGCAGAGTACATTGACATGGGATCAATCCCATTAGGCCCAGCAACAGTAGGCAACTCCCAAATGAGGGCCTGCCCATCATCCCCAGCTGAACAAATATGTCTACAACTCTGTGGAGCCCACGCAATGGCATTCACACTCGCCTGATGCCTTTCCAACTCCGCCACAGGCATCGCTGGCGACCTAATATCCAATATTACAATCTTGTTACTATCCATTAATATAGTAGCCATGTATCTCAAATCTTGCTTGTTCCAAGCCAACCTCAATAACGGAGTATCTGGTTGTGGACTCTCATAAATAATTGTCGAATGTTCCTTATCCCTTAAATCAAAAATTCTAACTGACCCATCAGCAGAAACTGATGCAAAAACTCCAGCTTCACCCCAAGCTATATCGTAAACCTCTTTATCATGGGCTATCAATTGGGTTTCAACAACCCCTTTTTCAACATCCCAAATAGTACAAGTAGTATCAATACTGGAAGTACCAATTCGTTTGGGCTCAACTTCATTCCAATCAAAAGAGGTTAAAGGGGCACAATATTCACTAGTTTTACTGTTGTTGAGAGTGAAAAGTGGTTCAATAGAACTTTCTCGAACTTCCCAGAGACGGAGGTAATCACCGGAAGAGGCGAGAATGTCGTTGGATTTAAGGGGAGCAGAAGGATTCGGATGGAACATGAGTTTAGTAGGTGGGTAAGGGTGATCGAAAGAGAGATTTGGAGTTGGGTTTAGGGTTAGGGTTTCTTCATCGAAGGAGAGAATGTCGACCCGGTTGTTGAATTCTTCGATAAAGCTGCCGACGGCGATGCGACGGCGGCGGTTGTGGAGGGGAGAAGTGAAGGAGGAAAAAGCCATAGCGTAGATGGGGTAGGAGGAGTCATAGGTGACGGAGTTTTCAGATCGGAGGCGGGATTCTTGACTTGAATTTTCCATGTTTGGTGGGATGAATTGGAAATGGAAGTGAAATTATGTGTGTGTTATGGGTTTGGCAGTGAAATGGAATTGTAAAACATGGCAGTTGTGCTTACATTTGATTACTAGAACGAATTGTTTTTTGACCGGCAGTTCGCTCTGTTAGAAAATAGGGACCAAAATAATTGTGAATGTGTGTTGATATGACTCGTTCTTTTTAAAGACATTTCGGATTTGAGTTTTAAAAATAAAATATATTTGGCACAACAGCACTTTTTAATGGCTTTATATAGCATGTTTGGCCAAAATAAGCAAAAATAATTTTAAAAAAAATAAATTGAGAAAGTACCTTTTGATAACCATCTCATCTGTTGACAATAAACGGCAATTGAGGGAAGAGTTGAAGGAAATATAAGGCAAGCTAAATGAAGACTACTTCAACACAAAGGTAATTGAGGAAGAAAAAACAGCCTTACAGAATATTAAAAAATGGGAAGCAATTCAAGAACAAATAATGAGACAAAAGTCAAGAGCCACTTGGATCCAACTGGGGGATCACAATACAAAATACTTCCATGCTTACATGAAATCCAGACAAGCAAGAAACAGAGTGAGCAGTATCTTCAACGACAAACAAATAAAGATCACAGAACCACAACAGATCCAAACAGAATTCACTCAATTATTCAAACAACTTCTGGGCACAACAGCTGATCAACTCCTAGGCATAGATATAATATGGCAAGAGATGGACCATGTCTATCCCTACAGCAACAGCATCATCTACTCAGTCCAGTCATAGAGATAGAGATCAATCAAGTTGTGGCACAACTACCAAATGACAAAGCCCCTGGCATAGATAGTTATCCAGCAGAATTTTTCAAAGAATACTGGCCAACTATGGGGAAGGAAGTCACACAAGCATTACAACTATTCTTTCAAACTGGTAAAATACTGAAGGAGATTAATTGTACAACAATCACCCTGATCCCAAAAGTGAAAAATCCAACATATGTCAAAGAGTTCAGACCAATAGCCTGCTGCTCAACTATGTACAAAATCATAGCCAAATTACTTACAAACAGACTCAAAATGGTTGTAGACTACTTGGTAGGGCAATCACAGTCTACCTTCATTGAAGGAAGGAACATACTAGACAATGTAATCATGGCTCATGAATTGGTAAAAGCTTACACTCAAAAATCAGTTTCTCCCAGATGCCTCACCAAAGTAGACATCAGGAAAGCCTATGATTCTGTTGAATGGGAGTTCTTGAAGGCAGTAATGCTGGAATTTGGCATACCTTACAAGCTGGTAACTCTTATTATGGAATGCATAACAACAGCAAGCTACTTTATCATAATCAATGGAGGATTGACCACAAAATTTGCAGCAAGAAAAGAACTAAGATAGGGAGACCCCATGTTCCCCTATCTGTTTGTCCTTATTATGGAATACCTCAATAGATCTCTCAAGAAGCTTAATAGGAATCCAGACTTCAACTTCCATCCTAAATGCTCAAAACTACAGCTCACTCACATTTGTTTTGCAGATGACCTATTACTGTGTTGTAGAGCTGATACAATCTCACTGAAGCTGTTGTTGACAGAATTTGAACAATTCTCACAGATGTCTGGCCTCCAAGAAAACCTGGACAAGAGTTCACTGTATATAGCAAGAGTTACAAGAGAAGAAAAAGAGAGAATGCTGGCAGAATTCAAACTGACTGAAGGGCAACTTCCATTCAAATATTTGGGAGTACCCCTCTCAACCAGGAAACTCACCATCACACAATGCATGCCACTCGTTGACAGAATGGTTGATAGAATTAGATGCTGGTCATCCAAAGTCCTATCCTATGCAGGCAGACTCCAACTCATCAAAAGTGTGCTCTTTGAAATGCAAACATACTGGGCCCAGGTATTTATCATTCCCAAAAAAGTCATCACACTAGTGGATGCAATCTGCAGAAACTACCTATGGACTGGAAGCCATGAAACAAGCCACAGGAATCCGATAGCATGGGAAACAGTATGCAGACCACAGGCAGCTGGAGGATTGAACATTATATGTTATGAAAGATGGAATAAAGCAGCTTTGTCTAAACTTCTATGGGCTTTAATGATGAAACAAGACAGACTATGGATTAAATGGATCCACTGCCATTACATTAAGAAGAAGGATACTCCACACCATGGAAATACCTAAACAAGCAAGCTGGTTAGTCAGGAAGATATTTAGAGTAAGAGAATGGTGGACAACTCACAATACATCACTGCAAACTTGCATGCAGAATGACACCTATAGCATTAGGAAGGCATATATACAATCTACTCCGCAATACCCCAAGGTTATATGGAAAAAACTACTAAAGATACTTGGAATGCTCTCAAAACAAAAATTCATACTATGGATGGCACTGCATAGAAGAATGGCCACAGTTGACAGGCTAGCAAAATGGGGTATCCACACTGACCAATCATGCGTACTTTGTGAAAGAGACATTGTCGAGACATATGACCATCTATACTTTGAATGTTCCTACTCCCAGAAGCTATGGCAAGGAATACTACATTGGCTGAACTTTACCAGAACAATAGAAAGATGGGATGTAGAAGTGCAATGGGTTACTAGCAGTGTAAACAATAGGCACCCCAGTAAAATGATATTGGGAGTGGCGTTCGCAGCAGTTGTATACAATGTTTGGATGGAAAGGAATGCCCGAAGGTTTCAACAGTCGAAGAACGAAGCATCAAACAGAGCACGGCAGATTGTACTTCAAGTACACATCACAGGACAAAAGAAGCCAAAATGGATAACCACATTAGAGTATTTGAATAGCTACCCCAATGTACCCCTTGAAAATCCTTGTACATTAGGAATTAGTGGTTTCAACTAGTGTTTTTTCATTAAAATAGAAGATAACATATGAGAACTGTTCGATAGTCCAAAAGAACAGCGGATGTATATTGATAACATGTTGAAATTTATACAAAATACTTTTTTTTTTAAAAAGAATTAATTTGTGTTTGGATAATTAATTTAAAAAATACTTTTAAATAATAATTAATATTTGGTCAAAATTTAAAGTGCTTCTAATTATATTTATCTCAAAATTATTTAAAAAAAATACTTTTGGAAAAAAGATATTTTATTATTTTCAAAATTGCTTTTGTTTCTAATCAAAAGTTTTTTATTTATTTTAAAAGTTTGGCCAAAAAATTTTACTTGGAAAAAAGAAAATAATTTTGCTGAAAAAAACTATGACTAAAAAAAGGAAAATAGGGGTGGATAGAATTTGACTGGTCCAGTGTTTTCTATAAGACCAAGACGTAGTCATGTTCGGGGGCTAGAATTTGTAATTTGATCTGTAAACTTTGGTTCTTGGGTGGAACTCAGAAGCACTAACGTTTTTTTTTTTTTTTTGGCAAATCACTAGGCAAACACCTAGGGCAAATTTTCATTAATAACATAAAATAAAATTACAGCAAATAGAAAAAATAAAATATGGGAGGGGGGGACACCGTTATTGTTACCCATATAACAATAACCGGCGAAAACCTTACCTTATTAATCCTATTGAGGCCAATAAAAGCCTCGAGAAAACATTAAGGAAAGTATGATCATCCCAGAGTTTATAATGCTCTGTGATGTATTACAATAAAAAATATAAAAAGATGAAGAAACCATCATGGTGGTCCCTTTTTTAATCATACTAGTATCAAATTTTGAAAGTCCAAGACATAAGAACCTTGGAGATTCAACATTGATGTTTTTTCTTACTTCTATTCTAGCAGTTGTATAAATGTTGGTCACACTTACACAGGAATTACTGATTATGTTCCTGAGAAAAAATTGAATTTACATATTGAAATTGATGTGGCATGACACGTGTATCACCAAATGGTCGAAGCATTATAATTAGTCACGAGGCACGAGCAACAACAGATACATGAGAAGATACTTAAAGAGGCACAGGTTGTTACTCAAATAATACGAAGCTCATATATATTCAAGTCATTTAAAGCTCGAGGATCAAGAAGAATCAAGAACATGAAATTGAGAACGGAGAAGAGGTCAAATTCAATATTAAATATCATATACGTTACAGAATTTATACTTAATGTAAATGATTGACTAACGTTTTTTTTTAATGTTATTTATTGCTCATAATTGCCTTATTAAGACAAAGGCAATATATATTCCCATAGAATTTATTATAAAAGGAGGGGGTTAGAACATTTGTGAGGATACGAAGTACTATTGACACACTATTGAAATACCATTTGATTTCTTTGCTTTCTATTTTCTGTCAAAGTCTTTTCTTATTTTCTTTCTTGATTATCAGTAACCCGTATTCTACTTAATTTCTAGCTTTGACTAAAGTCCCAGTTTTTTTATAAAACAAATTGGTTCCGTTACCGGGAATCTGATAATAAATTTCCATCTATTATGGAAAGCAACAATGACAACACTCTAGGAAACCAAGTAGATCCAACCCAGCAAGATCAGAAAAATTTGGAAAACATTTACCTGGTCTCCTCTCCACATGGTTCACCACGGCAATCTCGTGAAAGCACCCCTGAGTTTCGTGAAGATGAACAGGAGCAATCTGAACATTTTGAAGGGGCATATGAAGCTGTACAAAAGTTAATTGATGAACGAGTTAACAAAGCTTTTCAAGCTTTAGTCAATCTGTTACCTGTTGCACCGTCTACACCTACACCCAATAGCAATACGTTAGAGAATCCTCGTTCTAGGCTCATTAACTATGGAAATGGAGGAACTCCCAGTGAATCACATTAGGGAGAATCAGGTAAATCAACTAATTCTCATTTGCAAAATTTAGTACTAACGCAGAAACAGCTCAAGGAACAAAATGACTGTATAGAGCAAATCCCCGGAGTGTCACCTGTAATCAAAGAAGTGGATATGGATAAATATTCACAACAACCATAGAAGCCAAGTGTTGCCCCTCTCCCAAATCCAAAAAAATCAAAATGCCTGATGTCCCAAAGTATGATGGAATATCAGACCCACAAGACCACGTAACGACATTCACAACTGGCGTGAAGGGCAACGATTTGACGAAACAGGATGTTGAATCGGTCTTGCTCAAAACATTTGGTGAAACACTCACCAAAGGGGCGTTAACTTGGTATTCTCTCTTACCCAAAAATTCTATAAACTCTTTTGCTGAGCATGTAAATTCTTTTATTAAAGCACTTTCGGGAGCCAAAAAGGTAGAGAAAAGAATGGAAGATATCTTCAAAATCAAGCAAGAAGATTCAGAACTACTTCGAGATTTTGTTGATAGATTTCGACGTGAAAGAATGACTTTACCGCGTGTATCTGACAATTGGGACGCTATAGCATTCACGAGTAATTTGAATGAAAGAAGCTCGGAGGCCACCAGGAGACTCAAGGAAAGCTTTCGAGAATTCACTGCTACAACATGGAATGATGTTTATAATAGGTACATCACGAAGTTGCGGATTGAAGAGGATACTGTTCCAAGATTCCAAAAAGAGGAAAAAGTAAGTTCGAGACGTGTAGAAAATAAAAGAAGGTCCGGTAAAAATAGATACGAGCCATACATGGACCTGCGGGAAACGACTCACGATAAATATCGGATAATCAAAGGTATGATTACAAATCTAGAAACAATGAGTCAGGTTCCTCATCTAGATTTAGGAACGAGCGAAACAAACAAGAGTGACGAGATGATGACAGAAGTTTAAAGGCGAGATTCCGTGGCTATAATTTCAACGTCACTGCCTCCGAGCTCGTAGCTGTTTTGAGAAGCATGTGAGATAAGGTCCGATGGCCAAAAGAGATGAGGTCAAATCCAAATCGGCGTAACCCTGACCGTTGGTGCGAATTTCATAATGATCATGGCCATAAAATATCTAATGCAGATTTTTACAAAGTGGAGTTGATCATTTGTTGAAGCAAGGGTATCTTATTGTGGTGTTCAGTGAAAAAGGCAAGGAGGCTTACATGAAAAACAGGCAGGTGCCCCCAAAACCATATCCCAAAAAAACCGTCAACGTAATAGGCAGGGGAGAAGATACCAACGGTGGAACATACACAACATCTAATAAAATTCCTAATGTCACTATCACCCACTGGAAGTGGGTAAGACAAGTCTTGGAAGAAAGTATTACCTTCGATGATGCAGATGCAGATGGTGTATTATCTCCACATAATGACGTACTGGAAATATCTCTACTTGTATAGGATACTAATGTGAAACGAGTTTTGATTGATCCTACTAAGGCTTTTGCGTGAAATTCAAGCTAAAAAGTAAAGATTCCAAAGGAGCATATCTTGTCTAGATTCGATAACTCTAGCGTGGTAACAAAAGGAGAGGTAATACAAACAAATTTTGCAGAAGGTGTTACTAAACAAACTAAATTTCAATAGTAGATATAGAAATGACTTATAATATGATCCTGGGGAAACCATGGATCCATGAAATAAATGTTGTCCCGTCAACTCTACATCAGATTATTAAATTCACATCCCCTTGGGGAATTTGCCAAATTCGTGGAGATCAACATACAGCTAGGAATATTAATGTTGTGACAGATGCGACACCATAAATGAAGAGAAATAACAATCACAGAGAACAGTTGAGGACATCATGTTCAAACCTCAGCTGAACAAGAACGAACAGACATGGACTCGACACCTGACACAACTCAAGAGCCAGAGGATAATGAAAACGTCAAGACAACAATTGAAAAATTGGAAGTCGTTATATTGTTTGTGTTGGAAACACGTTCTCAAAGCATTATACTAAAACGTGTGTTCATATGTATAGGTTTTGATGAATGACAAACAAGCGCAAATTGACATATGACGAAGCTCAAGTACAAGCGCACAATTGATATATATAACGAGATTCAAGCACAAGACCAAGTTTTATAGTTTTACATGAGTCGTTCTTAATTGTGAACTTGATCCGACAACTTGACTCATGACATGGCTTCTCTTGTAAAACTATTTTTACAAAATCATGCATATTTAATTTAATGCTAAATGATTTTAAATCATGCATATTTACTTTAGTCAAAATGATTTTTAAACATGCCTCTAAAATCTGGACTAAGATAATCGATTATGTAATTATGATAATCGATTATGTTAAGCCAAGACTGCATGACAATCGATTGTGAACTAATGACAATCGATTGTGTTAAGGCAGTGAGCATCAGGTTTTTCAAACCTGCATGACAATCGATTGTGAACCTTATGACAATCGATTGTGATGAGGCAGTGTACATCAAAGTTTTTCAAAACTCAGAATAATCGATTGTGAAGCTAATGATAATCGATTGTGATGAGGCAGTGTCCATCAAAGTTTTTCAACGCTCAAAATAATCGATTGTGAAGTTAATGACAATCGATTGTGAAGAGACATTGTCCATCAGATTTTTCAAAGTCACAAAATAATCGATTGTGAACATATGACAATCGATTGTGTTGAGGCAGTGTCTTCCAGACTTTTTCAAAGTTATTAAATAATCGATTGTGAGTATATAACAATCGATTGTCAAGAGGCAGTGTCTAAAATGATTTTCAAAGTCTGATAAATAATCGATTGTTAACATTGCACAATCGATTGTGAAGCTGACCGTTGTCGTAAAGTTTTCAAATACCGTCAGGTAATCGATTGTTGATTTTGTACAATCGATTGTTGAAATTAAAATCTGGAAAGGATTTTTTGAACGTTGCTGAAAAATCGATTATTGATTTTGTATAATCGATTGTTTTACGTAAAATCTGGAAATGATTTTTTGAATGTTGCTAATAATCGATTGTTGATCTTGGATAATCGATTGTTACGCGTAAAATCTGGGATTGATTTTTGGAACGATTGGCAAACAATCGATTGTGGCTTCTTGACAATCGATTGTCATTCAGTAAAATCAGCAACTCTTAATTGGCAATTAGGCAACGGTAATGCCAAGTTTTTCAACTATAAATACAGCTTCATTTCAGTGTTTTAAACACAATAACACACAACAACTGATCATACAATTGCTATAAGCTTGCATACTCTATTGCTAATCATTTTATATTCATTACATAAGTTTTGAGAGCCATATTCTTGTCCAAAGTTGTTGTGATCTTGAGCTTATTTCTTTTACTCATATCTACTCATTAAGGAGTGTATTGTTTGAGTGTTTAGTGTTTTGTACACTTGTAAGAGAATTGTGATTCTCTTGTTGTAAGGAACTTGTGTTTCCTTGGTTGAAGTCTTGGAGTGTTGTATCTCCGAGCAAAGGTGTTAAGGCGTGTGTCCTTAAGTTGTAAAGGTTTGTTGAGCATCCGTAAGCTTGACAAGTTAGTGGAAAATCTCGAGAGAGTCTCTCGGGGACTGGACTAGCCACGTGTTGTGGTGAACCAGATTACATCGGTGCGTTCTTTCCTTTTGTTTATTTAACGCACTTATTTATTTCCTGCAAATTTTAATTTCCGCAAGTTTACGCTAAATTTTATTATAACGCTATTCACCCCCCCTCTAGCGTTAAGCGTATTATCTAACAGTTTGAACAATGGTCTGAGAGGAAGGTTTATGTTGGAGCAAACCTGAACTCAGACATGAGAGATATGGTAATTAAATTTTAAAAGCTAATGTGGATTGTTTTGCTTGGTCCCATGCTGATATGACATGTATATTACCAGAGGTAATGACCACAAGTTAAACGAAGACCCTTCTTACATAGCAATAAAGAAAAAGAAAAGAAAGCAAGGAGCTTTCAAAATCAAGTGATTCAAGACGAGGTCCAGAAATTGTTAAAAATCGGGTCTATCCGCGAGGTAAAGTATCCTAATTGGTTAGTAAACACAGTTGCGGTACCTAAAAAGAATGGTAAGTGGAGAGTCTGTGTAGATTATGCAGATCTCAACAAATCTTGCCCAAGAGATTCTTTCCCTTTATCGCATATAGTGTCACAACCCAATTCCCAAACCCGGTCGCGATATCGTCTCTCGTGAAGACAAGGCCAGCCAACAGAACAACAATGCCTTATTTAACAATTAATAACTACAAATAAATGAATAATACGACTTAATGACATTAATAATTGATGTTTACAACCGAATACAACCTGACCGAGGTGTCACAAGTCACGAGCATCTAAAAAGTAGGAACACTACTATAGGGCCAATAATTTATATATACAAGATAAAAAGCGGAATTAAAAGATGAAGTGCGGTGCTGTGAACGCTGGCGGTCACCTTGCTCAACTACCATAGTAAGGCCTTCTGTCCGCTAATAACCCGCTACTGGGTCAACAATACCTGCAACTGCACGCGAGGTGCAGGGAGTAAAGTGAGTACTTCCAACTCAGTGGTAATAAGACTAAATAATAACTGAGCGGTACGAAATCACGTAAGAACGCTCCATCATGCTATATAGGACAGTACAACTTTCTGAGAAAAATAGTAAAACCAGGAAAACCCTTTATAATTATCTAGCTCAGTTAAAAAATATCTTTTGAAAATATCCCCTTTCCTTTTCTTTCCTTTTTAGCAGTTAAGCATATGAACGCGATGTCAGGTAGTGCAAGCCCGCACACAAATCAGCCCCTTGGGCACTGCACTCTATTAACAAATAATACCAGGGTATCTGGTACACAATGCAAGTTATAGCACGGATGCCAATGATATGAGAGTGTTGAATGTCATCCCACGTAGTACAAACAGGAACCAATCCGTGAATGCAATCCCAATGCACATGACCGTTGCAGCGTACAGCCCGATCCATTTGGGTACCCGTGCTCATTCTGGGGGTTGAGACTCCGGAGTGGCTCCTATAGACCAAGAGGAAATATCAATATCACATTGCTGCGACGTGCAGCCCGATCCATGCACATTCAAGAAATGCACATAAGCCACTTGGGCAATGTAAACATAATAGGTCCCAGCTCAAAACGTCAGTAAAATATCATTTAGGTTTTCAAATCTTAGAAAAACGACTGAGTTTGCAAAACAGTATATAAAACATTGAACCGAGATCAATTAATATGCAGAGTAATGCAAAAATAGTGGTATCAATCCCTGAAGGATTCAAATAATCGGCATGAAGCCCAACAAATGGCAAACAACCCAAATCATAATAATATCAAGTAATTTCAGTCAAATACGTAGTAATTTCATCAATAGGGACAGACCGAGTCGCAATCACCAACGGTGCTCTACCTCACGCCCATATCCGGCATGTAAGTCACCTCGATACAACACTATGATGTGCAAATCCGGGGTTTCAAACCCTTAGGAATCATTTACAAGTATTACTCACCTCGAACCGGTGGAATCTCTAGCCCACGATGCCTTTGCCCTTCAAATCGGCCTCCACGCGTATCGAATCTAACCAAGAGCACAACGAATACGTTATAACAGGCTAACATAACACAACCCAATCGAAAAGACTCGAAAAATACCAAAAATCACGAAGTTGATAAAACCCGAGCCCTGGGCCCACTTCTCAAAAAATTACAAAATTCACATCACTGGACTCCTCGTCTCGCCACGAGTCTATACATATCAAATTTACCAAAATCAGAGTTCAATTGCCCCTTCAAAATCCACATTTAAACTCTCTTAAGTTTCAAGAAGCTCCATTTTTTAACCTTTAATTCCTTGAAATTTAGTGATTAATCCATGTTTTTACACCATAATAAGATAATCCGAGTCCAATAATTCATACCTGATGAAAGCCCTTCGAACCGCCTAAGTCGAAGTCGAAAATATTTTTCCTTCTCTTCCAAATTCGTGAAAAACTGTTCATTAAACCCCAGTCGTTTTCCACACCTGCGGTTAGATGACCGCATCCGTGGTCACCGCACACGCAACCAACTGACCGCTTTTGTTGTCTGACTTAAAATCCCCTGACTACTTTTGCTGGCCGAACCGCTTCTGCGGTCGCCGCATTTGCAAATTTTCGTCCGCTTATATAGAAAGCCCTGGTCCTTCTAGGACCGCTTCTGCAACCAATACGCCACATCTGCTGAACCAATTATGCGGTCCCTTTTCTGCATATGCTGAAACAATAGAACCGGCAATACAAACCTGAAGCCAAACTCAATAACTTCTCGTTTTAACAACCGATCTCACCCCGAGACCCCCGGGGGCTTAACCAAAAGCAAAGACATGATCTACTACCTTATTCGAACTTGCTTGAACCTTCAAAACACTATTGTTATCATCAATATCCTAAATTATCATCAAATCAAAGCCTAAGTTTCTTAAAAACTTACGAATTGCACATTCGATCAAAAACTCGACCTAAACACCTCTGAATGACCTAAAACTTTGCACACGTATCCAAAATCACCTAATGGAGCTAGTAAAACTCTCAGAATTCCATTCCGACCCCCGGATCTAAAATCTCACCCTTCAACCGGAATTCGCCAAAATTCAACTTCGCCAATTCAAGCCTATTTCTACATCCGACATCCAAATCCAATTCAGATCGCAATCCTAAGTAACAAATCATTCTCTGAAGCTAACCAAATCACCGGAAATCACATTCGAGCCCTATAACTGATTATTCAATGTCCGATTGACTTTTCCAAAATAAGATTTCCTTAAAGAGACTAAGGCCTCATTTGTTTGCACTTAATGGAGGTATGAATCTTAATCATTAAGATCTCAGACATTAAGTGCATTTGTTTTTAAAGTCTGAATCTTAATTATTCAGATCTTAATCATTAAGTGTGTTTGTTTTTTATTTTACAACCACTTAATGGGTGTGATTAGGTCTGTATGATTAAGATCCATAACAGAGACTTAATTTCATTAAGATGTTATCAGATATTCATTATTAACTGTCACCACTGCCTACCATTATCAACTACCACCATACTATCACCACCACCATACTCGACCACCACCACCACCCCCACGCCACCATCATCCTCAATTATAGCCGTCACTATTATCGACCATCACCACCTAGTATGCTCACCACCCCAACCATAATAATTCTCACCCGCAATCAACACTCATCCACATCAACTACCACAATTGACTACCCTATCATCATCAACAACCACAGTCGGCACTGCCCATTATTATAACCTATCACCACCCACCCACCACCTTTCTCAGTCAAAACTATCACCACTCATCATTATTAATTATAACCACCCACCACCACCATTCTCAATCATAATCTCCACCACTATCAATCACAACTAGCTACTAGCATGAACCACAATCATCAACCAAAACTACAACCAACAGTCGCCTCTAGTCGGCATTCACCCGTTAGCCATCACCACCAACAACTATTGTATTTTACTAAACTATATATTTTATTGATAGAATATCAGATTAGTTAGTATTTTATTTGAATTTTATGTTTATTTATTTTCAAATAAAGATAAATTTTACACATCCAGATGTTAAAAATCAAACATTCTTAATTATTTCTATTTAGATCTTAATATACATCTTAATATATTCAGATTTATATCCATATTCATATGTCTTAATATTAATACACATCTTGATATTCAGATATGTATTCAGATTCAGACGTCTTAACCTTAAAAAAACAAATGAGGCCTAAGTGTCTCATTTCTTGTCAAAATCAATCCAAATCAACTCTAACACACTACATACCGATATCAACATATGAAGAAGCTTAACATGGGGGGGAAACAGAGCAGTAACACCTGAGACGACGGTTCGGGTCATCATATCCTCCCTAACATAAACAAAAGCTCATCCTCGAGCGTACCTAGAGTTCCTCTAGAAGCCAACCATACCTGCATGACCTTACCAAAAATATTCCCGGGGTGGTCTCACGTCACCCTAACTCACATAGGCACCGATAATACGACATAACTGAAATTTCACAGTCCATCTAGACCATAAACCATAGAACCACATCGCACTTCCGAAATCATATCCAGAATAAACTCGAACCAGTGGTAATAACCCATACCTGCAACCTCAGGTGCAATCATATGATATATAACATAACCCAAACACTCAAAACGATAACGTCTATTCACAACATTTGCCCACAACATCTGAATTATCGGTAGGAACCCCTTATGAGCTAAAGTCTTATTCCAACACGTTCATATACTGCCAACGATAATTAAAACACGCAATAAACCGTAACAATTTCTTAGATCAACCATTCATGAAGTCACTTCCCTTTTGACTATTACTACAACATATTTCCGAACCGAACCTCGATATTAACCTTCCAACAAGCTGAAACCAAATCCGTTCGTATTCATTAATGACTCCAACGATCACCTCGAATCTAATACATCTTTCTGGTGATATCAACTCAACACATGCCTAATCCACAACTTGCATCACGCATGCACCAATAAAAGATGGTCCGAACATACTCAAATCAAGGCAATTGATCCAGATGAAAGAGCTTTACCTCAAGCTCATTAGTACCATCACAACACGAGGCTGAGACCCAGTATCACATCATAGAAATAGAGTACTTGAATCCTCCTTGAAAGGTCATAACTTCATGTGGCCTCGCCACAACGCGCGATCCTATCCAAACACTGTTACACATGAAGCAACTCAATTCACCATGCTCAGAATTGACCGCCACGCACAAATTGATGCCTGAAACCAAGAAACCCATCACACCCACGGTGAAGCAAGTAATATACACCATTCAATCCTAAAAGGACACAACCGATGCGCTATTCTCCGAGCAACTCCCAATATGGACTTCCCTCAAAAATCAGGAAGAGTGGCATACAAAATAACATATGGAAAACTATTCTCAACATCACACTGTTGCGGCGTGCAACCCGATCCAGATAACATACCCGTGGCGGTGTGCCACCCGATCCACAGAATTATCTCACATAGGGAGATGCACATCGAGCCAAATTTGCTCATTATAACAAAACACCGAGTATCGGTCATAAGCATACTGAGTGCATAATGATATTTATAGCGTTGTAAGCTACAAAACTCAACTTCTACCACGAATCTCGATAGAACCGCACTATACGTGCCCAAAGTTCGAAAATCATAACGCCTCACAGCATAGGAAAACAACTCATAGATCTCCCCAGATCACTAGCGGGTAGAATAACGATCGAATCAACCAATCCATCATGAGAACTATTCAGGGCCAACCAAGCCAACTCTAGCTAAACATGTATCCGATCAGCTTACCAACAAACTTATTACCAAGAGGCCTAAAGCTGCTCCTTCCACTACTATAACTCATGCCAAAGTCATACGATACGGTGCCTGACACCAAATCAACACTAAAATCCACAATCTCGCCCGACGACACGCTCGGCCACCAGGAACGCCCTCGCAAAGGTCCTTCAATACCGGAACAGAATCAATGGTCAAAACCTATATACTCACATCTGTCACGAAGGCCCTATTAAGGAAAGCAATACTTCCCAACTGTCCGCTGGTCTTTGGAACACAACCACTCAGCAAGAACATAGTCCGATGCACCTAGCCATGCAACCTGTGGCATTTTCTGACATAACCCATAGCACAATCATCTAGAATAACCCAACACTGAGACAATAAGCTATACCCCAATGCAATATCCGATATCTAATATACCAAGCAAGAAAAAATCTACTTGTGCTTCCAAACCTCTAATAGCCGCTAACAATACCAATACACACTATCCACAACCACTACATAGCCTGAACATGAGAACTCCCAGTCTCCAGCTCCACATATCACACAAATTACTATACTTGATCCCAAATTCTGAGTATAAATACATATTACACATGGAGCACCCAACCATTACAAAAAAGATATTTCGAAATTCCATCTGTGCCACCAAACAAACTCAGATATCAACAGTTAATCTATCAAGAAAATGTCGCGACACTACCGAAGTGCCATCAACTTAATCACATTGCCTTTTTCTGGAACATATACCCTCGTTAAATAACAATGATTAGCAATACCATTTCCTTGGTCGTATGAGGATCATTCACCCTAATCATCTGAAGGTCGATTCTTAGATCACCTGCAGCTGCCTGTACTGCTTAAGAATTTAATGACTTTTCATTCTGAACTCAACCGAGCCTTACACACATGAATTCCAATCTTCCACAATGTATCGAATCCACCATACCACAATCGGATAACATAAGAAATTTTATCTCCCTTTGGCGTCGAAGACGTCGGCGCACTCAACTAGTCGAGAACTTTCATTAATCCCATTAGAGGAAAAATCATTACACACTCCATGCTTCGCATACCCACATAAAATATACTCATCTTCAAACCACGGTAAATCCCAAACAAGAACATCTATGACAACTCTGTTTGTGCAAGCTAAACTGCCAGGACTGAATCATTCTATCAAAACCAAGCTGAGCAATCCGTCAAACCCAAGAGCATTGCTGCAAAATGCATGAAAACTCTCATTACCTCGAACACATACAAAGAATTAGTCATACCCTTACCATACCGATTCGGTCTATTATCAAGCTATTCCGTCTATCAAATTTCTCTTTTTATTCATTATCCGTTTGATAGTTCTCCCTCGCTGTAGCATCACAACGCCTCAATCTAGGCTCACCACAGGAGATTCGAACATAAGACCACACTGTCTAAGACCCATAGGCCACCGAATACTCTCTCCAATATTCCCAGCAACACCACATTCCAAACATAATCTACTAGGAAGAACTTCTTGTGAATCCAACTCCGTTACCTTTATTGTTTTCCTGATAGTGATGCATAGAATCCCATAATTAACATAAAAATACCTCAAGCCTTGACATTTTTCCATTGAAAACACAGTCTCTAACCACATACACAACCGTAAAACACCTGATTATTACATGCTAAATCTTGTACTCAATAACACCATTCTGCAGAGTCATCCACTCTTATTCGACTGTAAATTATCTTACTTAACAAATAGAACTACTCGTGCCTTATGTCGACACCCCCCTTTTCCCCCTAAAGGACGAAATCGAGTTTACAACATTATGGACAAAACAACTCTAGTTCCCTTTTTGGGAATTAGGCTATGGAGTTTGAAGAGTCGCCACCTAATGATTATAGTGCATTATGACACTTTTAAGAAGAATAAGATTTTGAATGAAAACAAGAGTTCAGGTAAGGGCTTGAAATTATCTCGAGGGGAAGATGTTAGGCACCCCTCAAGATCCACTAGTGTGGTTCCCGGCCTTGCTTAGATGTGACTTTAAGAAGCATAGAAATAGACAAGAAATGTGCATATAAAGAATTCAAAACTAATAGACAATTTTGAAAGAAGAATAGTATATGTTAAAGGGAAATATTAGAGAAAATACTTAAACAAAAAGTAAAGGAAAGGGGGTCCTAGGTTTAATTATAATATGGATCATTCGATACAATATCCCGCACATACTCCCAAAGAGGGTTCACTTTATGATATTATCGCATCGTCATCATCTCCATAACCTACCCTTCCCGGCCCGTAGAGATTATTTAAGCGTGTGAATTGGTCACGAGGGCTTATTGCGTGCTATTACCCATCCCTTCCTATAGGTACTAGAGGGTATTTAGGACCGCTATTCCAATAAGACAAGGACTACGTTGAACCCTTAGGTTTAAAATGCATGTCCTAGAAATGGTATCTATTGCACAAATAGGTAAGTAAAATCCTATATACATGTTTTCTACCCATTCAGCTTAACTAAGCATGCATGACCCTCCCAATTTCACTATTAACCCCATTTGTTCTTTACAAGTTATTATAGACCAAGTAATTAAATTTACAGCAATGAAATAAAAATAAGAAGTTATTTTATAAAGAGCCTTCAGCCAGGCCCTAATCTCCAACCTCACTTCTTTCGAGTTTCACAGCCTTTACCAAGATTTGGGTGCGGCAAAGTTCTCTAAGGGTCCCTTTGAACCCCTGGCATATACCAGGCACCAAAGACAAATCATCCTTGACAAGTGAAAGTGTGGAATTTCCAGCCTTGTGCATCAAAGTTCAATGGGTGCTCAAGGCTCCCAAAGAAATGCTTACACTAAGGGGGCAAAACCTAATTTCTAAGAATAGTGAGATTGTGATAGAGTTTGAAGGAGTTGAAAACAGTTGAGAGAGAGTCTGAGAAAAAAAGTTTGAGAAAAATAGTAAGAGTGAAAGAGTTCTTTTGAAATTCATTTGGGATGACCAGTTTTGAAAAGCAAAGGGTCACACAAACAGGGGAAGGGGAAAGAGAACAAACAAACTCACAAACATGCAAACATAACAGAGAAAAGCTCTTTTAGAGAAAACAAACATGTTTCGAACTAGGAACCTGGTTCTTACAACACCAGACCCCAACAATGTCAACCTCAGGAAGAGGTTTTAGGGCTATGGAGTAGCCAATCAGGTTCTGAACACAAGCTAACAATATGGAAAAACATACATTGAGATAGGGGAAGGGGATAGTGAACATGCTAAGTCAGGCTAGATATACTAATTGACAAGTGCATGCTAGTGGCAATAAGAACAATATAACCATAAAGAGAAGCACACAAGAAACAAGATGAAGTGCAAAGCTAATAGAAACATAATGTTTTGTAGGCTGTGACTTAAATACTAAACATACCAGTTTAAGCTAATGTAATACAAAACAGTAGTGAGCAATGATGCATAGAAAAAAGCAGTAGTGTGCAGAGAAGTGAGCAGAGAGAAGAGCAGCAGTGTGCAGAGAAGTGAGCAGCAGGCAAACCAAAGCAAACAATACAGTAGAGCCCCAATAGTAGAGTAAACCAGCCAAGATTACTCAATCTTGGTTTTCATCCGATTGAGTAGCTACTATTCAATAGAAATGTTAGAAAGGTTGTATAGAAAACAATAGGGAGATAGCACTGAGCGTTTTGAAAGAAAGTTTCGAGTGATAATATTCGTATCTCTGTGTATGTGAAGTGAAAAGAGAAGAGTTGTACTTATAGTTTTTGAAAATAGCAGAGAATAGGATGGGGAGTATATAATTATAGAAACAATACCAAATTGAATCACTCATAGGTCCTAATTTAAATAAATCAGGGACTCATGATTCGAATAGGAGTACCAACTATCAAATAAGGAAAACAAATCACTTGAATGACTGAGTATACCATAACAAAAGCAGTAGGCATTCCATACATAATAAAGTCTAGGTACACAATCTTTAAAATAAGGAAAAGATATGCTGAATAACCAAAAATATACTTAAGTGCACAAGTATGGTAACCCTATAAATCAACTATGAAAAATCAGTCAAACAATCACATGCAAGAAAAAATCAAAGGGAATTATTCCCAAACATAGAAAGAAAACTCAAAAGTAAGGAGACAATTTGAAATCAGTGTAAGAATACATACGAATTAGGGATTCAAAAAGATACTCGGAACTAATAAGATATTCAGTAAAGAGAGAGGCGTTCGAAATTAAAAGATCACAGAAATTAAAAACCCTAAGCAACGAATCATACAAACAGTAGTGGGTCGGAGCTCTAGAAGAGACTTGAAGCATGGAACTCAGAGACAACAAGGTTTCAAGCACATAACACAGGAATAAGCACATAATACCCAAAGAAAACAGAAGCATAGCAATTTTAAAAAGGGGTGAGAAACCCTAGTTTTTAAAAAGCGGAAAGTGTTGGAAAACTTGACTTAATCGAGGTTATCGAGTGAGAAGTAGTGTAGAAAACAAAGATTAACCAAAATAGTTAAAAAAAATTGAGATTAAAGAGATTTAGGCAAAAAATTAGGGTTTTCAAATAAATTAGGGAGATGTGAAACCTGGCCGTGAAACTCATATAATATCGATATCCAAGCATCCTCGGACAAAACCCACTGGAGAAAGGCCAGAAATGGACCCAGGAAAGGGCTTCAGTGACCGTCTTTCTTGGCGGAAGCCTCAGGGGTTTCACAACTTAGAGAGAAACAACAAGATGAGGATTCCATGGCAACTAGAGGTCGAGAGAAGTAAGGACGGAGTATGGCCGGAGAGGCGATGAGGTTCATCAAAGAAGAAGGAGAGAACCAGAAGGTTCTATAGATAAGGGAGAGCATTCGTTAGAGAGAGGGAGAGAGAGAGGCCAGTCTAAGAGAATGAGGGGTTAGGAAGGGGGTCGTTTGATTTAATTAAGGAAAGAGAATCTGGGCCGTTGATCTTATTTGATCAATGACTCGAATTAAACCAAAGGCGGTTCGGGTTAAAATCAAATGGGTATAGGTTAGGGTTTAGGCAATTGGTTCGTTCAAATTGGGTTTAAAATTGGGCTGAATAGGGGCTAGGATTTAAACAAAATCTGGCCAGCTTTTAAATAGCCAATTTCTCCAATTTATATTATAAAAAATAGTTAAAATAATCTGAAAAGAAAAATTGGAAACATAGAAATAATTAATAACATATAAGTATTGATCTAAAAATATCTGAAATAATTTTATAGTCATAAAACATGGTTAATTACAAAGTAGGCTATAATCACAATTTCATGCAATTAGCTTTAGAAATTCCAAATAAATTTGTAAGAAATGTGCAAAAATTACATTAATTGTAATTTGTTGTAAATACGAGAGTGAAATACATTATTCACTAAAAATAATAATTTGGAAATAATTTGGATTTTGTACTATCAAAATAGGCAGTAAATTAATTTTATAAACATTAAAAATTAAAGAAAAATACCAAAATTCTCAGGCATGCTTATGTATGCATACATATACTATTTTGAAGGTATTGTGGGTGCAAAAAATACATACGGAAAAATTGGGTATCAACAGCTGCCCCTCTTTACCCGAGGAGGATGAAAGAGTTGTTGGGTAAAGATAAAATGACCAATTTTGACCGGAATAGGCAATTGTAAAAGGATTTTGACCGCGCCTTGGTTTCTGAGCTGCATACATATCTCTGGTTTTACAAGAATCGGGCCATATATAGTTCAGGAACCATTGGCGAAATATGCTGATGGAAATTCAAATTAACAGACATGATGGTTAGATTTGAAAGGGGTTTGTAGGTCGGACGGGCTGCGGGAACCAGAGCGGAATCGGTCATGTTGAGATGGCCATGAGCTAGCCGGTGTACCTGCAAATAAATGACACGTGGCATATATTGCATAATTTAAATGTGATGCAAGTTCCCGTTGGACCATAAATGTTTGTCCTTGGACGGTTAGGATGATGTCCTCAGACTATGATGTCCTGGGCCATGAAAAGCATAAAAGTAAAGGATTGCAGGCCATGGAATGATGTTCTTGGGCTATGCAGATGGTGCCTTTGAACTATTACGCCTTTGAACGAGTTGGCAATCTTTCAGCCCATGAGAATGTGGCAATCTTTCATCCAAATGAATGCAAATGGTGGCGATCATCCAGCCAGAGCAAGAAATTAAAAACAGATGGCGATATTTCAGCCAGATGAGAATTTCAAATGCAGGTGGTGATGTTTCAGCCAGTCGAAAAATAAAGCGGCAATATTTCAGCCAGGCAGAGACAATTCTTAGTCTCGAAAGGCAGATGATAGCCTTATGGAGGTAGAGCTTAACCTCGGAAGACAGAGATTAGCCTTATGCAAAATGCGGGTGGAGATAGAGCTCAGTCTCGGAAGGCAGATAATAGCCTTATGCAGGGTGGAGGTAGATCTTAACCTCGGAAGGCAGAAAGTAGCCTTATGCAGAAATTGCAGATGGAGACAGAGCTTAGTCTCGAAAGGCACATAATAGCCTTATGCAATGTGGAGATAGAGCTTAACCTCGAAAGGTAGAAAGTAGTCTTGCAGATGGAGACAGAGCTTAGTCTCGAAAGGCAGATAATAGCCTTATGCAATATGGAGGTAGAGCTTAACCTCGTAAGGCAGAGATTAGTCGTATGCAAAGTGCAGATGGAGACAGAGCTTAGTCTCAAAAGGAAGATAGCAGGATTATGCAATGCAGCATGTAAATAAGCGAATAGTATTAGGTTTTCTTAGATGATAGACGAATTTGCGAGATTAAGACTGCTAGGGAGTGCAGATAGTGACCATATACGGGTTTCGACCCTGAAAAACGAATATACTTTGATCCGTAACCTCAATTCCTGCATCCAAAGAAAAATCGTGAGCTCTTTAGGGGGAGGCTGGTTCGTATCCTCCAGGTTTTGACGTCGTGTATCATGGGGTAGCATTGCTAAACGATAGTGGTGCAAGTGATATTTATGCATGACTTAGTAAATATAATGCAAGTACGTATATATATATATATATATATATATATATATATATATATATATATATATATATATAATGCTTTTATTTTGGATGAACCAACAAACTGCAATGTGGTTCAAGACACAGCGATCTTGCTTGCTTCGGAATTTTGAAGGTTCTCCTCAAAATTCTGCCCCAATTAACTGTGCTGGTGCTGCTGACGTATCTGCTGAATGACTAAATGCGGAATAATTTCAAAATTCTGAGGACGCTCCTTAAAAATCTGCCCCAATTTACTAGGTCGGCGTTGATGAAGATACTAAAAAATTGACTTTGGAATTTTGAGGGTCCTCCTCAAAATTCTTCCCCAGTTCCAATAGCGGGAACAAATGGAATTTTTTTAAAAATGTGACCGAACCCATAGGGCTGCCTATGTATCCCCTCTTAAACGGGAATCAGGTCAGGCGTAGTTCAAATTACATTATAAAGGAAAGCATAATGATCAAATGTAGTATCTCTTCACTGCGTCTGAGTTGATAGATTTCGGCCAGATTTCTTTGTCCATTCCTGCGAGAATAAGGCCTCCTCCAGTTAGAACCCGGTGAACCATGTACGGATCCTTCCAATTGGGAGAGAATTTCTCTTTGGCTTTACCTTGATGCAGAAATATCTTCTTCAGTACCAACTATCTTGGTGTGAACTTGTTTGGCTTGACTCTTTTGTTGAAGGCTTTGGACATTCTGTGCTGATATAACTGACCGTGACAGACAACATTCATTCTCTTCCCGTCGATGAGGGCTAACTGCTCGTAGTGACTTTTGACCCATTCTGCATCATCTAATTCTGCTTCTTGTATGACCCTTAAGGATGGAATTTCTACCTTAGCAGGAATGACCACCTCTGTACCATAAACCAGCATGTAAGGAGTGGCTCCGGTTTATGTGCGGACCGGGGTACGGTAACCCAATAAAGCAAACGACAATTTCTCATGCCCCTGCTTATGCTTTCAATCATTTTCCTTAGTATCTTCTTGATGTCTTTATTGGCTGCTTCTATAGCTCCATTCAGCTGAGGTTTGTAAGCCCTAGAGTTCATTTGTCTGATCTTGAATGTTTCAAACATTTCTTTCATCAGGTCGCTGTTGAGGTTAGAACCATTGTCGGTTATGATTGATTCTGGAACCCCGAACCGACAAACCATACGATCTCAAACAAAATCTGCAACTACTTTCTTGGTGACTGCCTTGTATGATGCTGCTTCAACCCATTTGGTAAAGTAATCAATTGCCACTAGTATGAACCTGTGTCTGTTTGACGCGGCTGGTTCGATTGGTCCAATGACATCCATACCCCAAGCGGCGAACGGCTATGGTGAGCTTGTTGCAGTAAGCTCGTTTGGAGGCACCTTTATCATATTTGCATGTATTTGACATCGGTGGCATTTTTGGACGTATTGAATGCAGTACGTCTCCATAGTCATCCAAAAATACCCTGCTCGGAGTATCTTCTTTCCCAAAATGAAACAATTTATATGCAGTCCACTAGTCCCTGCGTGCACTTCCTCTAATAGTCTGGTTGCTTCTTTTGCTTCGACACACCTTAATAATCCTAAATTCGGAGTCCTCCTATACAGGATTCCTCCGCTGTGAAAGAAATTGTTGGACAATCTCCGAAGTGTTCGTTTCTGAGTTGCATTGGCAAGCTCTGGGTATTCTCCTATTGTCAAATATTTCCTGATATCATAGAACCAAGGTCTCCCGTCGGCTTCTTTCTCGACGTGAGCACAATAAGCTGGTTGGTCGTGAAACTTGACTGGGATGTGATCAATAATGTTTTGTATGTGGATGCTAGATCATAGAAGATAAAGTGGCTAAGGCATCGGCGAACTCATTCTATATTCTGGGAACATGCTGGAATTCCGTCTTTCTGAATCTTTTCCTTAACTCTTGTACATGGCGTAGGTAGGGGAGTATCTTGGAATTCTTGGTTTCCCTTTCTTCTCGAACCTGATGTATGAGTAAGTCTGAATCTCCGATCACTAGCAGTTCCTGAATATTTATGTCAATGGCCAGCTTGAGCCCTAAGATGCAGGCTTCGTACTCGGCCATATTGTTGGTGCAGGGGAATCTGAGCTTGATGGACACCGAGTAATGCTGACCAATTTCTAATACCAAAACCGCTCTTATACCCACTCCTTTGAAGTTTGCAGCTCCGTCGAAAAACATCCTCCAAACATCATATGATTCTGCAATGTCATCTCCTATGAAGGCTATCTCTTCAGCAGGAAAATACGTCTTTAAGGTTTAATATTCTCCTCCTACAAGATTCTCAGCGAGGTGATCCGCCAAGGATTGTCCTTTGACCGCCTTCTAGGCAACATAAGTGATGTCAAATTCACTTAGTAAAATCTGCCACTTGGCCAGCTTGCCAGTAGGCATAGGCTTATGGAAAATATACTTCAATGGATCCATTCTAGATATGAGATGAGTGGTGTAATCACATAAATAATGCCTCAATTTCTGAGTTACCCAGGTTAAAGCACAAAACGTGTTCTCTAACAAGGAATACCTAGCCTCGTACGGAGCAAACTTCATGCTGAGGTAGTAAATGGCCTGCTCCTTCCTTGCTATTTCATCATGTTACCCCAAAACACAACCAAATTTCCCATCCAATACTGCAAGATAAAGCAGTAGAGGTCTCCCTAGCTCAGGCGGAACCAAGACTGGTGGCGTTAACAAGTATTCCTTGATTCTATTGAAAGCCTTTTGACAATCATCAGTCCACTTAGTAGCAGCATCTTTCTTTTGCATCTTGAGGATGGGTTCACAAATGACAGTGGACTGAGCTATGAATCGGCTGATATAGTTGAGCCTCCCCAGAAAATTCATTGCCTCTTTCTTGTTCTTTGGTAGTGGCAACTCTTGAATGACTTTGATTTTTGAAGGATCCAGTTCTATTCCTTGGTGACTCACAATGAAACCTAATAATTTTCCGGCTGGGACCCCGAATGCACACTTGGCGGGGTTCGGTTTCAAGTTGTATCTCCTCAGTGCGTTGAAGAATTTTCTGAAATCCGCCATGTGATCTGCAGCCTTTTTGGATTTAATAATGACGTCGTCCACATACACCTTGATCTCTTTGTGTATCATATCATGAAAGATTGTGGTCATGACTCTCATGTAGGTAGCACCAACATTCTTCAAACCGAAAGGCATCATTTTGTAACAGTACATTCCCCACTGCGTGATGAATGTCGTTTTCTCTGCATCATATTCATCCATTCATATCTCATGGTATCCAACAAAACAATCAACGAAGGACTGCATCTCTTGCTTGGCGCCCGTTATCAATTAGTTTGTGTATATTTGGCAAAGGAAAGTCGTCTTTAGGACTGGCCCGGGTGAGATCCCGGTAGTCGACAAAGACTCTAACCTTACCATCGTTCTTTGGCACCGGCACAATGTTGGTTAACCATATTAGATACTCTACCACTCTGAGAACCCTGGCTTTGACTTACTTGGTGACTTCTTCCTTGATTTTCAAACTCATGTCTGGCTTGAATTTTCTCAGTTTCTATTTGACCGGTGAGCTTGTCGGATCCGTTGGCAAATTTTGAGCCACAATGGACGTGCTGAGGCCGGTCATATCATCATACGACCAGGCGAATATGTCCTCATATTCTTTCAAAAACTCTATGTATTCTTCCTTTTTCGACGGTGAAAAGTGTATGGTAATTCGCGTTTCCTTGACATTTTCTGCATCTCTCAGATTAATGATCTCAGTTTCATCCAAATTGGACTTAGGTATGTTCTAAAAATTTTTGAACTCTCTAACAACCTCTTCTGGTATTTCATTTTCTTCTGAATCGCATTGTCTCGTTGCAAGTTACAGTCGTCGATTCATCATCAAGATATGTAATAGTAATGCTGTGTAAAATAAAGTAAATGGTAGAGAACATAAATGAGAGTGAAATATAAAGATAAACTTTGAAAATGCGTTTGATTAAATTCATAATTGTCTGAAACATCGGAGCTCTTTTCAAAAGTAAAGACAATGCTGAAAAGTAAAAATCAACTAAAAGTAAAGTGCGGTGCATATGTGTCGTTTAACCTTGCTACCCCAACGCTCTACGGACACGGCTGGTCCTGATTGACCAATTGGTGAGGTGTTATCCCTGGTTCACAGCTTGAATGTATGGACATTTCTCACCTTCCTCCTCGAAGGTAACGCAATAATCTATAACATCCTCCACAAACATGTTCTTCAAGGCTGCCAGCGTCTCATCTTCCTCTGATATGACATCAGCGGGCTAAAAGGTCTGCTCTAGCTGAGGTAGACAGTGCTCCAATGGGGAGTAGGGGCCGCGCCATGGTGGAGACCAGTGCTGGAACCCCTCCCTAGTGTATTCATACCCCAGAACAAAAGTGGTTCCATGCTTCTTCAACTGGATAGGTTTAGTGATACCCTGGAGATTCTCGCCAAGCCCCTTTTGGGGCTCGTATCTGCTCCAATTCATAATGCTCTCGATTTTGCTATCACACCACTTATCCTTGTCTATGGCGTTTACTCGTTCGATGTGATGGTATGTTTCTCCACCAATTCTCATTCTTCCTCCGATCATCGGGATAGCCTGGCAGATGTATATGGGGTTTCTACCGTCACCATGAATAATTACTTCTTGATGATTCCATAAAAATTTCATAGCTTGATGAAATGTTGATGCCACAGCCCTAGCGGCGTGGATCCAGGTCCTCCTAGCAATAAATTGTAGGATGTTGGTAAGAAAATGACTTGGAACTCAACGTTGAACAGGTGGGCCCCATCTGCAGACATAAGATAATCTCTCCAATGGTGGACCTGTGAGATCCATCAAAAGCTTTGACATTGATAGCCCCATCCTTGATCTCGTGCAGCCCTTTGCTCAATATCCTGAGAGTCACCAATGGACAAATGTTGAGGCTGGATCCTCCGTCGACTAGAATCTTGGTGATAAATTGATCCTCGCATTGTGCAGTGATGTGCAATGCTTTGTTGTGACGAAGCCCTTTCGGTGGTAATTCATCTTCGTGGAAGGTTATCTTATGAATTTTTAGTATCTGTCCCGCCATGTTTTCCCTTTCTCCTCCTGTTTCTTGCTGGGAACATAAGCTTCACTTAGTATTTTCATCAAGTCATTTTTATACGCCTCAGAGCTTTGTAGGAGGACTAGAATAGAAATCTGCGTCGGTGTCTTGTTCACTTGCTCAACGACCGAGTACTCTTTGGCCTGTACCTTTTTCCAGAGGTCATCGGGTCTAGTTTCAACAGCTCGCCTAGAAGCCTCCTTGCTAGACTCAGCCAAATGTTCCAGGGTGTATACCCTGCCTATCCTAGTCATGCCTTGTACGGCAGTTGCTTCTCCAGTATACGTCTTGCCTTTCCTTCTATCCTCAGTGGTATAGTCCCAAGGTATAGTATTGTTTGGAATGAGGTCATGTCCATCATGGAGACCAGAATAGGTCCCTTGGGAGGCAAAAAAGCAACTTCAAACAGTTTAGGTGGTTTTGGAGGTCCGAACGCAACCTCAATTGGTTTTGGCATCTTTGTAAAAGGTACTTCAAAGTCAAGTGGCATGGATATATTTACCACGTCGCCCTCAGAGGGCTAAATCTGGACGACAATGGGATTGAGAGTAACCATTGGCTTCGTAGGCTCATCTTCTTCAGCTATCAAACCGATGGACCCATTGGGGTCCCAATCATCTTCGATCTCAATCATGAGGATGCCTCCACCCTTGTGGTCATCAGAGGGTTGTTGCGGACATTATGAGCAGGCTCATTTTCTATAATCATCTTGTTGTCAGTCAGATTCAAAATCTTGTCTTTTAACGAACGACACTCGTCAATGGTATGACCCTTCATCCCGGAATGGTATGCGCAAGTCTTGTTTGGGTTGATCCATTAGGAAGGGTTTTCTGGAGTTGCGGCTGGGATAGGGGTAATGTAACTGGTGCTTTGAGTTTTTCATATAATTGGTCAATCGGCTCGGCTATGGAGGTGTATTGTCTAAGAGGTTTGCAGTCGAAGTTTGGTCTAGTTCGAGGGAAATTTTGGCGAGTAGGCGGTGATGGGTAGTGAGAAGGTTGGGAGGTATATGCTTGGTATATGGGTGTAGGTTGGGAATACCTGGGTGAACTGGATTGATATACGGGTTGGGGAGGTGATTGGTAAGCATGTGATAGAATTTGGTAAGTGGGTGATGGTGCTTGGTTATTTAGGGTAGGCTAGTACGTGAGTAGAGCTGAGGGATAGGTCTGGTATTTCATGGGGGAGTTGTTTCTTTGCGCAACCATTACAGAATTTACATCCTTCTTCTTTGTCGAGCCACCAGACTGTAGAGCCTTGTTGGTGGCTTGCAATGCCTCGAGGTTAGTGACCATACCGTTCTTGATGCCTTCTTCAATCGTTTCTCCCAATTTGATGATATCGCAGAACTTTTGATCCACAATTAACATCAATCTTTCATACTACTGTGGATCTTGAGAACAAACAAATAATCTGATCATTTGTTCTTCCTCTAAGGCCGATCTGACCTTAGCATCTTCTGACCTCCAACGAGTAGCATACTCGCGAAAAGTCTCTGTGGGCTTCCTTAAGATTCTGAATATAGAACACATCTAGTGCGTTCTCAGTGTTGAACCTAAATTGATCCATGAAATTAGACGCCATGTTTACCAAACTAGTCCATTTCTTCGCATCCTGGCGAATATACCAGAATAAGGCATCACCCTTCAAGCTCCTCACAAATAGATTCATACAGATCTTCTCGTCCCTACCGAGTCCTACTAACTTGTCACAATACATTCTCAAGTGAACCTTGGGGTCCCCGGTACCGTCGAACAATTCGAACTTGGGAGGTTTGTACCCCTCCGAGAGCTCAACATCTGGTTGAACATAGAGATCTTCGTAATTCAGCCCTTCAACACCCTTGTTACCTTCGAAACCCTGAACCCGGCTAGCCAATTTCTTGATCTAAGCGGCCAAATTCTGAATAAGGGAGCTCTTGTCATCTGCCTCGACTGCACTGGTGATAGGCTGACTGTAATGCGGCAGAGTGTCCATAAAGATTGGAATGTTGTGGTCCTTTGTAGTGTTTTGTTGTTCAGGAGTGTTATGAGTGGGTTGTATTGGAGGTTGTGTGATTCTTTGTGGTGGTGCGGGTTTGTGGTTGTTGACATCAGGTGTGTCAAGAGTGATTGACAGACTTGCCAGGTTTCTAACTTTGTCCAATTCCTCTTGGAACCTCAGCAAAGTTTGCTCCAGACGAGGAGCAGTTTCTTCGGTGAATGCAGCATTCTGAGAAACCTCTTCAAGTTCTTTTCTAGCATTCGTGTCTCCCATTTTGCCTTTATTCCTGTTTCTGGTAGGACTAAAAGAAGGAGGAGGTGGAGGACCCTTCGATCTTGTGGAGTATGTTGATGGAGCCAGAATGCACGAACTAACCTTTGGGGAGGGGAATCAAAACAAAAGAAAAACAAAACAGGTAAAAAGTTAGTGCGTATTTTGATCAATAATATTGCAATATTTTAAACACATTGTACGGGAATATAAATCGCTTCCTAATTTGGGTGCCTCGTTGTGCCTGAGGTAGGCCTAGCGACAAATAAAATTTGGAGAACTTATAATGCTAAATGCCTTATTTTATTGATAAAAACAAAACAACTAAATGATAAAAGATGTCACTAATGGCCAGTGGCCTTATTACATTAAAGCAGAAGAGTAAAAATCCTAACTACTTCGTTCCAGAAGGACCTTCCCCAGATTCAGTATTCTTACCTCCCTTGTACAGCTACATCAACTCGCGCAGTCGTAACAGCAGGTAGGCTCGAGCCATATGTCCGCCTGTACTTCCCTCAGTATTCTGACAGTCTTCAATTCTTTTCAAGAAATTCCCTAAGTACTTGCGGATGAGGGTTTGATCGCTGCCTTGAATATCTTCCCACCATCTTATCAACCTTGGGTGAATGTTGGATACCATACTGAATCTGAGGACTCATGCCTCATTTTCTACAAAATAAAGTGTTAGGCCCTTACCCCACCAGACTCGACTATTTAAATCAATAATTAGCAAAAGGCATTTAGTTCTCCAAATTAATGCACATATCATGAATGTGTCTGTTTGGGTTTCAGGAAACCCGATGGACTTTGGTTTAGGCTATCTCAATGAGTCAATATGCGGACAACATAACTGACTCTACTGAGGTTGACCATGATGCATGAAAAATTCAATAGAGTAAGGTTTCTATTTTTGAAGTGCTATACAAGGTACCCTTGAGAGTACAACTCAAGAGCGGAAGGCGCAGAACCATTGACTACATCGTTGATCGGCTTGTTTTACCATAAATATACCTTTGCCACATTTAGGGGGTTTATAATATTGGAAGGGCGCAACTGCTCATTGTAAGCGTTGCTATAAGATTTTTTTTGGAACGAGTGGAATATGATGTTGAGAAATGCAATTACAATTAATAAAAATAATTACATATATTTTTGCGTTCATAAGATAAATGATTACAATGATTGCTCGAAATTAAAACAGTATTGAAACAATGAAGCAGTAAAGAAAGCAGTTAAAGGAGAAAGAAAACATGAAGAGTCAAGTTAGTAATTGTGATGGAATAATCCAAACAGGAAATAAATGTGATTATTGTAAACAAGTAAAGTCACAAAATCAAGTAATGGTAAAAGCCTTAAAGAAATTCCCCAGCAGAGTCGTCATGCTGTCGACGCCCCCTTTTCCCCCTAAAGGGTGAAATCCGGTTTACAACATTATGGAAGAAACAACTCTTGTTCCCTTTTTGTGAATTAAGGTACGGAGTTTGAAGAGTTGCCACCTAATGATTATAGTACATTAGTACACTTTTAAGAAGACTAAGATTTTGAATGAAAACCAGAGTTCGGGTAAGGGCTTGAAATTATCTCGAGGGGAAGGTGTTAGGCACCCCTCAAGATCCACTAATGTGGTTCCCGGCCTTTCTTAGATGTGACTTTAAGAAGCATATAAATAGACAAGCAAGTATGCATATAAAGAATTCAAAACTAGTGGACAATTTTGAAAGAAGAATAGTATAAGTAAAAGGGAAATTTTAGAGAAAATACTTAAACAAAAAGTAAAGGCACGGGGGTCCTAGGTTTAACTATAATATGGATCATTCGATACAATATCCCGCACATACTCCCAAAGAGGGGTAGCTTGATGATATTACCGCATCGTCATCATCTCCATATTCTACCCTTCCCGCCCCGTAGAGGTTATTTGAGCGTGTGGATTGGTCACGAGGGCTTATTGTGTGCTATTACCCGTTCCCTCCTATAGGTCCTAGATGGTATTTAGGACTGCTATTCCTATAAGGCAGGGAATAGGTTGAACCCTTTAGGTTTAAAGGTTAAAAATACTAAACAACATACAAAACAAGTAGGACTACATGTAATGGAATCATATAAAGCCATATAGAAAGGCTCAAATATCCCTCCACGGATAAACACATAATTAGCATGGCTCAATCACATTTAAGGTCTAAGAAAGGGAGAATTTTAAAAGCTGGTGTGTCGAAAATAGGTTTAAAATAGGAGGTGAAAAGTTTTAAACAGAATTCGCAAAAAAAGAGTCGGATGAAAACCTTCGGGACTTTAAGAAAAGGCAGTGGATGTATAACAGTTTATAAATCGGAAGGAAGACATTTTAAACATACTTGAGGATACATTCTAAGACATAACACATATGATAAAATAGTTTACGGACGGGAGAGGTAGAAAATAGATGCAAAACTATTCAGAAGTGTAAAAGAGCGTGTGAGTATATTAGTTTTGAACTATATTTTTGAAAATTAAAGATATAGTATTCAGATAGGTTTTAGAAAATATCAGTCCAGTTCTGGACTAGAAAGAAGAATAACTCGGTAAAAATATTTGCACAGAGGTGATTGAAAATAGGGCTGAAGCTAGTATAAAAAATCAGCGGACTCCAGGGAGACAAACAAATTCGGACGATTTAAAGAGGTGGAATAACTTAAGCATGACTTTAGGCGAGTAATCAATTTTATCCAGCTTGAGGTTTGCCTAGGCGTTGTTTAACCATAAGAGAAAGTGAACATGCGTGTTTGTTTCCCTATTTTAAAAGTCTGTTAACCAGCTTTACGTCTGTTTAACTAAATTAGTGAGACATTCAACAGTTGCAAATTAAAAAAAACTAAGTACATGATATCCAATGCATATAAAGGCCCTAAAACATGGTTCTAAAAGCAATGGCAGCAACTTAGTTATTAACTGATTGTTATTATAAAAATAGGCAAAATAACAAGCTGAAAGTAAAACACCTAGGAACGGGATTTCTACATGTAAAATGCATGTCCTAAAAATGGTATCTATTGCACAAATAGGTAAGCAAAATCCTATAAACATGTTTTCTACTCATTAACCTTAAATAAGCATGCATGACCCTCCCAATTTCACTATACACCCCATTTGTTCTTTATAAGTTATTACAAACCAAGTAATTAAATTTACAGCAATGAAATAAAAATAAGAAGTTATTCTATAGGGAGCCTTCATCTAGTCCCAATTATCCAACATCACTTCTTTCGAGTTTCACAGCCTTTACCAGGGTTTGGGTGCGGCAAAGTTCCCTAAGGGTTCCTTTGAAACCCTGGCCAATGCTAGGCACCCAAGAAAAATCATCCTTGACAAGTGCAAGTGTGGAATTGCCAGCCTTGTGCATCAAAGTTCAGTGGGTGCTCAAGGCTCCCAAAGCAATGCTTACACTAAGGGGGCAGAACCTAGTTTCTAAGAATAGTGAGATTGTGATAGAGTTTGAAGGAGTTAAAAACAGCTGAGAGACAGTTTGAGAAAAATAGTTTGAGAAAAACAGTAAGAGTGAAAGAGTTCTTTAGAAATAAATTTAGGATGACCAGTTTTTAAAAGCAAAGGGTCACACAAACAGGGGCAGGGGAAAGGGAAAAATAAACTCACAAACAAGCAAACGTACCAGAGAAAAGCTCTTTTACAGAAAACAAACATGTTTCAAACTAGGAACCTGGTTCTTACAGCACCATACCCCAACAAGTCAACCTCAGGAAGAGGTTTAGGGCTATAGAGTAGCCAAGCAGGTTCTGAACACAAGCTAACAATGTGGAAAAACATACGTTGAGATAGGGGAAGGGGGTAGTGAACATGCTAAGTCAGGCTCGACATACTAATTGACAAGTACATGCTAGTGGCAATAAGAACAACAGAACCATACAAGAAACACGATGAAGTGCAAAACTAATAGAAACATATCGTTTTGGAGGCTGTGACTTAAATATTAAACATACCAATTAAAGATAATGTAACACAGAACAGTAGTGAGCAATGATGCATAGATAAAAACAATAGTGTGCAGAGAAGTGAGCAGAGAGAAGAGCAGCAGTGTGCAGAGAAGTGAGCATAGAGAAGAGCAGCAGTGTGCAGAGAAGTGAGCAGCAAGCAAACGAAAGCAAACAATACATTAAAGCCCTAGTAGTAGAGTAAAACAGCCAAGATTACTCGATCTTCGCTTTCAGTCGATTGAGTAGATACTATTCAATAGAAATGTGAGAAAGGTTGTATAGAAAACAATAGGGAGAGAGCACTGAGTGTTTTGAATGAAAGTTTCGAGTGATTATATTCGTGTATGTGTGTTTGTGAAGTGAGAAGAGAAGAGTAGTACTTATAGTTTTTGAAAATAGCAGAGAATAAGGTAGGGAGTATATAAATATAGAAACAGTACCAAATTGAATCAATCATAGGTCCTAATTCAAATAAATCATGGATTCATAATTTTATAATAGGAGTACCGGCTATCAAATAAGGAAAACAAAAGCAGTAGGCATGCCATACATAGTGCACTAGTATGGTAACCCTATAAATCAATTATGAAAAATCAATCAAAGAATCATGGGCAAGACAAAATCAAAGGGAATTATTCCCAAACATAGAAAGCAAACTCACAAGGAAACAATTTGAAATTAGTGTAAAAATACATACGAATCAGGGATTTAAAAAGATACTCGGAACTAATAAGATATTCAGTAAAGAGAGAGGCGTTCAAAATTAAAAGGTCACGGAAATTAAAAACCCTAAGCAAGGAATCATACAAATAGTAGAGGGTCGGAGCTCTGAAGAGACTTGAAGCATGAAACTCAGAGACAACAAGGTTTCAAGCTCATAACACAGTAATAAGCACATAATACCCAAAGAAAACCGGAGCATAGCGATTTTAAAATGGGGTAAAAAACCCTAGTTTTGAAAAAGAGGAAAGTGTTGGAAAACTTCACTTAGTCGAGGATATCGAGTGACAAGTAGTGCAGAAAACAAAGATTAAACCAAAATCGTTTAAATTTACAGAGATTAAAGAGATTTTGGCAAAAAATAAGGGTTTGCAAATAAATTAGGGAGATGAGAGACCTGGTCGTGAAACTCATATAATATCGATATCCAAACATCATCAGACAAAAACAACCGGAGAAAGGCAAAAAATGGACCCAGGCAAGGGCTTCAGTGACCGTCTTTCATGGCGAAAGCCTCTGAGGTTTCAAAACTTAGAGAGAAACAACGATATGAGGATTCCATGAGGTTCATCGAAGAAGAAGGAGAGAAACAGAATATTCTAAAAAGAAGGGAGAGCATTCATTAGAGAGAAAGAGAGAGACCAGTCTGAGAGAATGAGGGGTTGGGCTAGGGGGTCGTTTGATTTAATTAAGGAAAGAGAATCTGGGTCGTTGATCTTATTTGATCAACGACTCGGATTAAACCAAAGGCGGAACAAGTTAAATCAAACAGGTATGGGTTAGGGATTAGGCAATTGGGTCGTTCAAATTGGGTTTAAAATTGGGTTGAATAGGGCCTAGGATTTATATAAAATTTTGCCAGCTTTTAAATAGCCAATTTCTCCAATTTATTTAATAAAAAATAGCTAAAATAATCTGAAAAGTAAAATTGAAAACATAGAACTAGTTAATAACATATAAGTATTGAGCTAAAAATATCAAAAATAATTTTATAGTCATAAAAAAAAAGTAGACTATAATTAAAATTTCATGCAATTAGCTTTAGAAATTCCAAATAAATTTGTAAGAAATAAGAAAAAATTATATTAATTATACTTTTTTGTAAATACGAGAGTGAAATACATTATTCACTAAAAATAATTTGGAATTTTTTTTTATTTTGTACTGTCAAAATAGGTATTAAATTGATTTTAAAAATCTTAAAAATTAAAGAAAAATACCAAAATTCCCTAGCATGCTTATGTATGCATAATACTATTTTGAAGATATTTTGGGTGCAAAATATACATAGGAAAAAATTGGGTATCAACACCTTATTAGAACTCTGACACCGTAGGATAGGATCTCATTCCAAAACAAACGAACATCTTCCTTCTCAATGAACTGAGCATTCTTTATCAACGACAACTCAAGACATCCTATTATTTCCTCACATCTACGAAGTACCATATAACCTTGTCAACAATTTTCTTCACTTGTGCCATCCTCGGCTCAATTTCTGCAACCAGAACTCAGAATAATACGACTTAATGGCATTAAAAACTGACGTTTAACACCCAACACAACCCGACCAGGGCGTTACAAGTCACGAGTATCTAAGAAGTAGGAACACTACTATAGGGCCAATAATTTATATATACAAGATAGAAACTGGAATTACAATATGAAGTGTGGTGCCGCGAACGCTGGCGGTCACCTTGCTCAACTACCATAGTATGGCCTTCAGTCCGCTAATAACCGCTATCAGGTGAACAATACCTGCTACTGCACGTGAGGTGCAGGGATTAAAGTGAGTACTTCCAACTCAGTGGTAGTGAGTACTTCCTACTCAGTGGTAATAAGTGTAAATAATAACTGAGCGGTACGAAATCACGTAAGGAGATGCCATCATGCTATATAAGACAGTATAACTTTGTGAAAAAAACAGTAAACCAGAAAAACCCTTTAGAATTATCTAGCTCAGTTAAAAACCTCTTTTTAAAATATCCCATTTCCTTTACTTTTCTTTATAGCAGTTAAGTATATGAACGTGATGTCAGGTAGTGCAAGTGCGCACAAAAATCTTCCCCTCGGGCGCATCACTCTATTAACAAATAACACCAGGGTAAATAGTACACAGTGCAAGTTATAGCATGGATGCCAATGATATGAGAGTGCTCAATGTCATGCCATATAGTACATATAGGAACCAATGCGTGAATGCAATGCAATGCACATGACCGCTGCGACGTACAGCCCGGTCCATTTGGGTACCCGTGCTCACTATGGGGGTTGAGACTCTGGAGGGGCTCCTACAGCCCAAGCACAATATTAATATCACACAGGTGTGGCATGCGGCCCGATCTATGCACAATCCTGAAATATACATAAGCCACCTGGGCAATATCAACATAACAGCCCTCAGCTCAAAACGTCAGTAAAATATCATTTAGGTTTTCAATCTTAGAAAAATGGTTGGGTTTGCAAAACACTATTTAAAACATTGGACCGAGGTCAATTAATATGCAGAGTAATGCAAAAATAGTGATATCAATCCCTGAAGGATTCAAATATTCGGCCAAACAACCCAAATAATAATAATATCAAGTAATTTCAGTCAAATACGTAGTAATTTCATCAGTCGGGACAGACCGAGTCTCAATCCCCAACGGTGCTCTACCCCACGCCTATATCCGGCGTGCAAGTCACCTCGATACAGCGCTATGATGTGCAAATCTGACGTTTCAAACCCTTAGGATATCATTTGCAAGTATTACTCACCTCGAACCGGTGGAATCTCTAGCTCGCAATGCCTTTGCCCCTCAAACCGGCCTCCATGCATGTCGAATCTAACCAAGAGCATAAAAATACATTACAATAGGCTAATAGAATACAACCCAGTCAAAAAGACTCGAAAAAACACCAAAAAATCACGAAGTTGGCCAAACCCGAGCTCAGGGCCCACTTCTCGAAAACTTACAAAATTTACATCACCGGACTCCTCGTCTCTCCACGAGTCTATACATATACCAAAATCAAAGTTCAACTTCCTCTTCAAAACCCACATTTAAACTATCTTAAGTTTCAAGCCCTAACCTTCATTTTTAACCTTTAATTCGTTGAAATTCAATGATTAATCCATGTTTTTACACTATAATAAGATAATCCGAGTCCAATACTTCATACTCGATGAAAGCCCTTCGAATTCTCTTCAAAATCGCCCAAGAAACCGCCTAAGTCAAAGTCCAAAATTTTTTTCCTTCTATTCCAAATTCGTGAAACACTGTTCATTAAACCCCTGTAGTTTTCCGCTCCTGCGGTTAAATGACCGCACCAGCGGTCACCGCACATGCGACCAACTGACCGCTTTTGCAGTCTGACTTAAAATCCTCGGACCGTTTCTGTGGTCGCCGAATCTGCAAATTTTCGTCCACTTTTGCGTAAATCCCTGGTCCTTCAAGGACCGCTTTTGTAACCAATACGCCGCATTTGCGGAACCGTTTATGCGGTCCCTTTTCCGCAGATGCGTAAACAACAGAACAAGCATTACAAACGTGAAGCCAAACTCAAAAACTTCTCGTTTTAACACCCGATCTCACCTGGGGCCCCCCGGACCTCAACCAAAAGCACAAACATGGTCTTATACCTTATTCAAACTTTCTCGAACCTTTAATCACTATCGTTAACATTAATATCCTCAATTATCATCAAATCAAAGACTAAGTTTCCTAAAAACTTCCGAATTGCACATTCGATCAAAAACCCGACCTAAACACCTTCGAATGACCTGAAACTTTCTATACATATCCAAAATCACCTAACAGAGATACTAAACTCTCGGAATTCCATTCCAACCCTTGGATCAAAATCGCACCCTTCAACCAGAATTCGCCAAAATTCAACTTCGCTAATTCAAGCCTAATTCTACATCGGACTTCCAAATCCAATTCTGATCGCACTCGTAAGTCAAACATTATTCCCCGAAGCTAACCAAATCACCAGAAATCACATTCGATCCATATAACTCATTTGTCAACTTTCGGTTGACTTTTTCAACTTAAGCTTTCCGTAAAGAGATTAAGTGTCTCATTTCTTGTCAAAATCAGTCCAAATCAACTCTAACACACAACATACTGATATTAATATATGTAGAAGCTTAACATAGGGGAAACAGAGTAGTAAAACTTAAGACGACGGGTCGGGTCATCACATCTGAGTGCAATGGTAACTTGTTCACTGTAGCACACCTGATTCCCACATCGGAAATGAGAGGGGGAGTCCTGAGATATATTAGTAAGGCCTTGGACAACAAGTGTGGACGGGTTTTGGGGGTAACTAATTTCCGTAAGAACAAATTCATGCGGGCTAGGCCCAAAGCAGACAATGTTCACACAGTGTTGGGTTGGGTCATTACAGTTGGTATCAAAGTCGACTCTCCAGGGTACGATGGGTGGGTACCCACAACAAGGATGTTGTACCTTCGTTGGTGGGGTGAGTGTAGTGGTAAGTTGTTCAATGTAGCTCACAAGAGTCCCACATCGTAAATTAGAGGTGTGGACGCGTTTTGGGGGTAACTGAGTTCCCTAGGAAAAAATCCGTGCGGGCTTGTCCCAAAGCCGTCAATATTCACACAGTGTTGGGCCGGGTCGTTACACATAGATCAGCTAATTGATGCTACTGCAGCGCACGAGCTCTTAAGTTTTTTAGATGCATGCTCACGTTATAATCAAATCAAAATGTACCCAGATGATGAGGAGAAAACTTCTTTTATAATAGACATAGGGACTTACTGTTATAAAGTAATGTCATTTGGTCTCAAAAATGCAGAGGCAACCTATCCAAGGTTGGTTACAAAAATATTCCAAGAACATTTGGGAAAAATCATGGACGTATATATGGAGAATATGCTCGTCAAAACTCAGAATTTAAATAATGATATATCACATTAGTCTGAAATACTTCAAATTTTGTGAAAATTTAATATGAAGCTCAATCCAGAAAAATGTGCATTTAGGGTCGCATCAGGTAAATTTTTGTGTTTTCTTGTTTCTAAATGTGAAATTGAAGTGAACCCCTCAAAGATAAAAGCAATAGAGGAAATCCTTGACGTGCTTACAAGTAAAAAAGAGGATCAAAGACTAACGGAAAAAATCACAGTCTTGGGGAGATTCATTTCCAAATCTTCAGAAAAGTGTTTCAAATTTTTCTTAGCAAAATTATTTCGAATGGAACAAAGACTGTCAACAAGAACTTAGAAATTTGAAAGCATATTTGTCAAATGCACCGTTTTTGGCAAAGCCAAAGGTAGGGGAAAAATTACTTATCTATCTAGCCGTATCAGAAGTTGCGCTAAGTACTATTTTAGTCCGGGAGGACCAAGGTAAACAATCCCCTATGTATTATGTTAGTAAATATTTGTTAGATGAAGAAACACGATATCCACAATTAGAAAAACTAGCACTTACTTTAATCATGACATCTAGCAAAATTAAGACCTTATTCATAATGTCATCCTATTGTTGTAGTAACTGCTTTCCCATTATGTAGTATTTTACATAAGCATGAATTATCAGGGAGGTTAGCAAAATGGGCTATTGAATTAAGTGAATACAAAATCACTTATCAATCTAGAACATCTATAAAATCTCAAGTATAAGCTAATTTTGTGGCGGATTTTAGTGAAGGGATGCAATTAGAAGCGGAAAAAGAGTTACAAGTTTTCAATGGTGCAAACCCGGGGACTTAGATTTTATTTACTCACGGTTCATCTAATGTAAAAGGCTCGGGTTTAGGAATCGTTCTTGTACCACCAATAGGCGAGTTTGAAGCTATTAATACCTGTTTGGAACTGGCACGAGAACTCGACATAACCAAAACTATAATGAAAAGTAATTCACAACTCATGGTTAATTAAATGTTGGGGATATACACAGCCAGGGAAGCGAGAATGCAGCAATACTTAATAAGAGTACGTGAATTGATAAAGCAATTTCAAAATTGGAGGGTTGTACAAATACCAAGAGATGAAAATGTTGAAGCAGATGCTTTAGCCAATCTTACGTCTGCAGTTGACGTGGAAAATGATGCAAATGCTTCAGTCATACATTTATTTCATTCCATTCTTGAACCTGATAAGGATGAGGTAAATTTTAATAATTTGACTTGGGACTGGAGAAAGACATTGTTGCTTTTCTACAGTACAGTACTGTACCTGATGACAAAAGGAAAGCACATGCGCTTCGTAAAAAGGCTGCTTGTTACTGTTTAAACCAAGGAAATCTTTATTCGAAAAATATTTGGTGGGCCTTTGGCAAGGTGTCTCGGACCTCCCCAAACGGAATACATAATGAGGGAAGTACATAAGGGACATTGCGGGAATCATTCATGAGAAAGATTGTTGGTAAGGACTTTAATTAGGACAGGATATTATTGGCCTAAGATGGAAGAAGAAGTAGAAAATTTTGTATCTAAATGCGATAAATATCAAAGGTATAGTAATAATATGCATAGACCAGCGAAGCTACTACATCCAGTCATAGCCCCGTGGCCCTTTATGAAATGGGAAATGGATATCGTAGATCCATTACCACATGCAGAAAGGTCAGATATAGTTTCTACTTGTACTTACTGATTATTTCACTAAGTGGGTAGAAGAAGGAGTGTTTGAATAGGTATGAGAGAAAGAAGTAAAAGACTTCATTTGGAGGAACATAATATGCCCATTTGGAGTACCAAAGGATATCGTGTATGATAATGGTCCACAATTCATAGGAGCCCAAATCATAGAATTTTTTCAAAGTTGGCAAATCAAAAGGATAACATCCACACCATACCATCCAATAGATAATGGGCAAGCGGAATCCACAAACAAGGTCATTATCAATAATTTGAAAAAGAGGTTATAGGAATCAAAAGGTAACTTGCCTGAGGTATTGCCTGGGGTTCTGTGGGCTTGTCGTATAACTACAAAAACGAGCATAGAAGAAGCACCATTTTCATTGGTTTATGGTGTTGAAGCTTTGATTCCAGTCGAGATAGGAGAACCAAGCACACAGTTCATACAAGCAACGGAGGAGTCGAATAATGAAGAGATGCGGGTTAACCTTGATTTACTCGAGAGAAGAAGAGAAGTTGCATAATAAGAATGGCATCACAGAAGCAGGTTATTGAACGATATTACAATAGAAAAGCACACCTCAGATTCTTCAAAATTGGGGACTTCATGCTCAAAAAGGTTTTTCACTTTACAAAAGCTGCTAATTCAGGAAAGCTAAGTCCAACATGGGAAGGACCCTATAGAATTCGGGATATCACAGGTAAAAAATCATATGAGTTGGAGACAATGGATGGTAAAATCCATCCTTCACATTGGAACGTTGTTCATTTGAAGAGATATTACTTCTAAGGAAATACCCACAGTTAGGTATCATCATGTTAAAATTTATTTTGAATTATTAAGGTTTTACTAACGATTTTAGATGCTAGGAAAAATGCTTCGCCGTGCTAAATGATGAGTCACGACCTGTAAGGAAAAATAGAATATACTAAAATCCTGACCTAAGGTTACAATTATTCTGATAGAAACACAAATGGGTTAAGCAGTCTTCATATACAATCGCACCCCCAGTCCAGTATGTTTTTCCTTTTTAGGAAAAGGACCAACAACAACAACAACAACAACTACCCAGTATACTCCCACCAGGTGGGGTCTGGGGAGGGTAATATGTAGGCAGTCTTACCCCTACCCAAAAGGGCAGAGAGGCTACTTCCATGCGACCCTCAGCGCATAGGACAGAATGAAAAGCTGCATTGGAAAACAAAGACAAAATTAGTAACCAAGGCAAGACAAAACAAAATAACAAAACAAAGCATAAGTAGTCCTGCAGAAATAACGTAAATGGTTATGTAAACCTAAGGAACATAAATACCGTCGCAACCAAGAGGGGACCTAGGCTAAAACACTAGACATCGATGGGTAACCTTACTATCCCACACCCAACCCCGGGTGAGGCGAACGAAGGACTCTAAGAGCCCCTATCCTGCAACCCTGATTCTAGACCTCCAGACTCCCCTATCGAGGGTCATGTCCTCGGTAACCTGCATTTTAGTCATGTCCTGCCTAATCACCTCTCCCCAATGCTTCTTAGGCCTCCCTCTACCCCGCCGACCACCAGCAATCTCCAGCCGCTCGCAGCTCCTCACCGGGGCATCGGGACCCCTACTCCGTACATGCCCGAACCACCTCAGCCTCGCTTCCCGCATCTTCTCGTCCACTGGGGCCACCTCTACCTTCTGTCGAATAACTTCATTCCTAATCTTATCCAGCCTGGTGTGCCCACACATCCACCTAAGCATCCTCATCTCAGCAACCTTCATTCTCTGGACATGGGTGTTCTTCACGGGCCAGCACTCTGCCCCGTACAACATCGCAGGTCTAACCACGGCTCTGTAGAATTTCCCTTTGAGTTTGTGTGGGATTTTCTTGTCACACAGGACCCCAGAAGCAAGCCTCCACTTCGACCACCCTGCTCCTATCTGATGGGTGACGTCCCCGTCAATCTCTCCGTCCCCCTGAATCACAGACCCAAGATATCGGACACTGTCCCTCTTGGCGATGGCCTGAGAACCAAGCATCACATCCCTGCCCACCCCACTCGGCTCGTCACTGAACTTGCACTCCAGATATTCTGTCTTAGATCTGCTTATCTTGAAACCTTTAGACTCGAGGGTCTGTCTCCATACCTCTAACTTCTCACTAACACCGGCCCTCGTCTCGTCTATCAATATTATATCATCAGCAAAGAGCATACACCAGGGCACATCCCCCTGGATATGACGGGTTAGAGCATCTATCACTAAGGCGAACAACATGGGACTCAGCGCCGATCCTTGATGGAGCCCCATTACCACAGGAAAATGGTCTGAATCGCCACCCACCATCCTCACCCTAGTCTTAGCCCCATCGTACATGTCCTTGATAACTCTGATATAGGCTTCTGGCACACTCTTCGCCTCCAAGCACCTCCATAGCACCTCCCTCGGAACCTTGTCATACGCCTTCTCCAAGTCGATAAGCACCATATGCAGGTACTTCTTCTTATCCCTGAATTGTTCCGCCAGCCGCCTGACTAGGTGAATAGCCTTAGTGGTGGAGCGGCCCGGCATGAAACCGAACTGGTTCCCCGATATATTCGTCGCCCCCCTCATTCGCGCCTCAATCACCCTCTCCCAAACCTTCATCGTGTGGCTCATTAGTTTAATACCCCTATAGTTGTTGCAGCACTGGATGTCCCCCTTGTTCTTGTACAAGGGCACCACTGTACTCCACCGCCACTCATCCGGCATCCTCTTAGTCTTGAATATCACGTTGAATATCCTAGAGAGCCACTCCCCTCCAGGTTTACCCATGCACTTCCAAAACTCCACCGGGATCTCGTCAGGCCCGGTTGCTCGACCCCTACTCATCCTGCGCAACGCCCCTAAGACCTCCTCCACCCTAATGCGCCTGCAGTACCCAAGGTCTCTATGACGCTCTGAATGCCCCAGCTCCCCTAGCTCTATGCTCCGATCCCCCTCCTCGTTAAGAAGGTCCCGAAAGTACGCCTGCCACCTCTGTTTGACTTGCGATTCCCCCATCAGAACTCTACCATCCTCGTCCTTGATACACCTGACCTGGTCTAGGTCACGGGCTTTCCTTTCCCTTGCTTTAGCCAGCCGAAATAGCTTCTTTTCCCCACCTTTCTCCCCTAGTTCCTCATACATGCGACCGAACGCCGCGTTTTTAGCTTCCGTGACTGCCATCTTAGCTTCTCTTCTTGCCTCCCTGTAGGACAACCTGTTCACTCTCCGCTCCTCCTCGCTTGTGCTCCCTGCCAACCTTGCGAACGCCGCCTTCTTCGCCTCCACTTTTCCTTTGACTACATCGTTCCACCACCAATCACCCTGATGCCTACCTGAATATCCCTTAGAAACCCCGAGCACGTCCCGTGCTACCCCCCTAACCAAGTTAGCTGTCGCTGACCACATAGCGTCCGCTTCCCCATAACTTCTCCAAGCTCCGCTCTCCTCTAACCTCCTTTCCATCTCCTGAGCTTTCTCCTTGGACAAAGCTCCCCATCTAATCCTCGGTTGACCCCGGGCGCCCCTCCTCTTCTTCTTCACCCAGAGATCAACATCCATCACTAGGAGCCTATGAAGAGTTGAAAGAGACTCTCCCGGGATAACTTTGCAATCCTTGCACAGACCCCTATCGCTCCTTCTGATGAGGATGTAATCAATTTGAGTCCTCGCCGCCGCACTCTTGAAGGTGACCAAATGCTCCTCCCTCTTCCGAAATGATGAGTTCGCAATCAGGAGCTCGGAAGCCCTGGCGAAATCAAGCAGCGAAGTGCCTCCTCCGTTCCTGGCCCCAAAGCCAAAGCCCCCGTGCACCTCATCGTAGCCACCAGCCTTGGCCCCAATATGACCATTAAAGTCCCCTCCAATAACTAACTTCTCCGACTGGGGAATACTCCTCACCAGATCGTCCAAGTCCTCCCAGAAGCGCCTTTTAACCTCCTCGTCTAAGCCTGCGTGCGGCGCGTAAACGCTGACCACATTGAGGACCCCACCCCCAATAACCAGCTTAATTGCCATTAACCTATCGTTCACTCGCCTCACCTCGACCACGGACTCCCTTAGGTCCCTATCAACCAAGATGCCTACTCCATTCTTACCCCTCTCGAGCCCAGAGTACCACAAAAAATTAACAAGTGCTCGAGGTCTCATGCTTCAATGCTCAAACACTTGGGGGACTACATAATATACATAGATATGTGAGGAAAATCAATCCATATATAAAGGAAATATCACAGCTTCGAAGAAGCAAGTGCAAGACAAAAGCTATGAAGACATTACATTCATCATAGTGTTCTTTCCCATCAAAACACTCATCATAGTATTCTTTCCCATGAGAACAACGAAATCACTTCTCAAACCCTTCCTAATGTTTCGAAGCTAAAGAGATCTAATGTATCCTCAAAATAGTTAGGGTAAAGACTATGTACCAAAACGGGTTATAAAGAGAAACCCATTTCCATTATTCTTCTTTTGTGAAAATCTGTTACAAGGAAAATAGTTAAGAGAAAAATATAGATGTAATTCAAATACATGCAAAGTGTTATTCAAAAAAATTTCAAGGTTCATAAACAAAAATATGTCGAAGTTAATTAAAACAAAACATATGTGTTCCTATTTCTTTATATAACACCATTATGAAGTTGAGACGTCTTCTTCATTAAGTGTCGATAAATAAAAGGGCCCTCTTTTATAAAACTCATATTATAAAGTCATGAGATTAATAATAAAACATTTTCAAATGATTAAAATGCAAAACTATTCTCTAAGTCCTTAAGTATAAAAATGCAAGAATAGAATGTATAGAAGTACTTAAAACTTCTCAATATATTTAAGAAGACCAAGTATAAACTTAGTCACCAAAATGATTTATACAAATGCCCCATTATGAGAACTGGGGACTTTTTCCAAAATCCCTTAAAAATCAACTAAGGGATTAGCCATCATTTTCCAAAATAGAAATAAAAAAATAAGTATAAACCGGTCATTGGGAGGCTGGGGCATCAGAAGTAACGGTGCTAGCTTCATTTTCAGAAACAACCACAGGCATAATATCAACTTCAAAAGAAGCAGCCACATGTACGGTGTCAGCTTGACTCGAAGTAATAGGTTCAACGAGGGGAGAAATATTCGCGGAAGTTTTAGCTTTTGAAGCTTGAGTCATGGTAGCTTCACCCTCGGGAGCTTGAGCCACAACATTTTAACCTTCGAGAGCTTCAACCACAACTACTTCATCTGCAAGATTTTCAGCCATGGGAGCCTCAATTGCAGAAGAAGGAAAGTCAAGTGGTTGTTGAGTCAATTCAATAGACTCTGAGACTTTGGCCAATTTTGACTAGAAGTCAAAGTTTTCTAGGCTGGACTCGGTTAAAGCATCACGACGGGAGTTCAAAAAAGTTCAACTTACCTCCATATCCAACTTTTCTTCAAGTAATTTGTAGTCTCTTGCCCAGACAACAAGTTCATTATTTAGCTCTTCATTCTCAGTTAAAGTTGACTCAAAAGAGGCTTGTAGGGAGGCATGAGAACTTTCCAAGGCACGTACCTTGTCAGAAGAGATTTTTAAATCTATTTGAGCTTGAGTAAAGCTTTGCACTAGCTCTCCTACGTACTCATCTTTTTTTCATAGAAGTTCCCAAAGTTCTCTAATTTCTTTGCTTGACTTCGACAATAATGAGTAGTAAATGTCATTTAATAATACGTTACACAATCAGACATTAAATAAATTCTCTAACATTTTTCGCATTTAATATGCATTAAATAATGTATCTTGTCTCTCATAGGTTATCAGGTTCATCCCATTTGATCTTTGCGCTTTAAATGTCTTTAATAGGTGTGGGCTCTGCATCTCCTGAGTAACTGCCCGTGCCTTTTCCACTATCTTTGCTAGCATCTTTTATTGCTCGTGTCTCTTAACTTTGTTTCCTTGACTATTTGACTGATCCACGTATCATAACATGTCATCTCCAGTATGTAAACTCGATTTTTCCCAATACAGATAGTCCCCCCACTTTCCATTTATATATAGATTAAATATTTGAGAAGTGGATTGCTTTAGAAAGGGTTTTTTCCATCATTAATGTTATGACATCATTGACGCTTCAATTGTCTTTTCTACTTCATGCACTGTACACATGTCATTCTTCTATGGATTTTACATTTTTTGCAGCCTTTTTTCAAGGCTTGTATGGTTCCACTATTCACGAAGATATAGTTGCCTTTAATATAGGCTTTCTATCATTACACTTTTTGCATTTGTCGGTTGTTTTCTTATAATATACTGCTTTTCTCTTGTCCTGTTCTTCATAAAATTTTACTGAATACTTTATTCTTCAATATTGCTCACTTCCTTCTTAATTCAACCTTCTCCATCATGTCGTCTTCAAACCCTTACCCTAAGAGAGTTTCAATCTTAGATAACTTCCCCAATGCCCCTGTTAGACATAGAAGGGGTAGGGATGGTAGACTCCCTAGTCTAGGATCTACCCGTGGTGGTAGTTCTGGTTCTTCGGTGGCCTCTTCTAGCTCCGGTATTGTTTCTAGAACTAGAGGTTTTTTTACACACAAATCATCCTCTAAGGGTAAAGAACCTTATGAACTCTTACAAGAACCATTAGTGAAAGAGATAATACCCAATGACTTGTCCTTTGATCATGACAGATAATCACTTCAGAAACAAGTTGCCAGTCTAGATCATGCCGATATTTACCCCTCCATGATTACAGAAGATTTAACTTGTGCGCTCCGTAAATATTGCCATTGGAGCATTAATTTTCCTGTTGAAATCCCCAATCCAAACCAAAGAATATCTTCTGACAAAGCTGGATACTCTTTTGTTTACACTTATCCCTTTACTTTGGTATTTAAACCAGCTATCGACCCTGTAAATCTTAATTTCTGTCATTTTTTCAAGGTTTGCTTGGCACGAATTGGCCCACTCATTTGGAGAGTTATGGCTTGTTTGAGATATATGTCAAATAAGGTGGGTGTTGATTTGACCTTCCCCCCCCCCCCATTCATCTTTACTCCCCTACGCTATTTTGCAACGATGTTTTCACCTTGGTAGCAAGGAGTAAAAGGGTTTTGGTGATCCTTGAAGTTGATAAAGACTGTGGCTGATACGTCAGGTTTGTTGTTGTACCCATGGTGGGTTTAGTGGGTAACAATAATATTCCCTTTCCTGAAAAGTGGAACCTCGCACTTAAGTCTTCTTCTTCTTTCATACCTTTTTTCTTAAAGTTAATACCTTTTCCAATTTTATTTTCTTCTGCTTTTCTGTAGGAACCATGGGAATTGTGGATCTCATCCCCAATTTTCATGGTTGGGTAGATAAGTTATTGAAGACCGTTCCTATGGAGGTAAGTCTTGGAAGTCTATTCCCAATCTTCATGGTTGGAATGAAATCTCATGGTAAGAATTTTTTTTCCTTTTTGCATCTTCTCGTATGTAAAATCTCCCTTTATTGATTTTATCTTCACCCTTTTTATCAGGATTTTCAATTCGAGGGATTTTTGCCGAAGTTGTTGCAGCCACTCGTGCCTCTTCATGAGCTTATCTTGATTTAGGGAGAGCTCAAGGTACTCTAATAAAGAGAAAGATTACTGGAGATGATTCTGAGGAAGAAAAGGACGAAGATAGTTCTTTGATTTCTAGGCCTAGAATTAGGAGGCGTATCATATCTCATGACGAAGTGGAAGCCTCGCTTCCTCGTACCTCTCCTAATGAACATGTTCACCTCGTCTTCGATGAAAATTTTACCCCCAGGACACTCATGAATCCATTAAACAAATTTTGTTGGGGGCTTCGAGACTGGTGAGTTAGGTCCAGTTTTGGATGAGCTTCCCCTTTCCTCATCTTCAACTCCAGTTCCTTCCATTCTTTCTTTACCCGTAACTTCTTCCTTACCTACTTCATCTGCATCTGTTCCTCCTCCTGCTATTTTTACTTCTTCTACCGCTTCTCCTTCCATAGTTCTCCCTTCTATTGTTCAACAAATAAAAGTGGGTTCTACGAGTAGAAATACTGCTATAAGGAGCGTGACCATCAAAGAGAAGATGGACAGCCATAGTTGCTTGACCTTGATGAATGACAGTGTTCATGCCACTCTGAAGGTATTTTACTTACTTATTTAAAAAGTTTCTTTTTACCTTTGGATTCTTACTTTTCTTCTTTGTTATTTGCAGGCTAATCTCATTGGCACAAAGTTGATGGGCATAATTTCTCTTTTAGAGAAGGTGGCCCGTGATTCTCAGAAAAATATTCTTGAAACTGAGAGATATCTCATGAAGCTAAATTGGAAGCAGCTAATTGGAAAGGGCAGTTTGAAAGTGCTCAAATAGCCATGGAAGATTTACAGGAAAGTAGAAATCACTTGGAGGAACAGAAGCATGCACTGACTTTAGGGCTGGCAGTAACAAAGGCTTCTTCAAGACAAATAGAGAAGAATAAAGAACTCCTTGAGTGTTCTATCTTGGAAAAATTATTGAAGTCGAGTGAAACTATTAGAAAGCTTACGACACTTCTAAACCAAAAAAAAGTTTATGTAGGAGAGTTGGTGCAAAATTTGAATCAAGTTCAAGAATATTTGAGAATCTCTTCTGATAAGGTACGTGCCTTAGAAAGTTCTTATGCCTCCCTCCAAGCTTCTTCTGATTCAACTATGGTCGAGAATGAAGAGCTAAAAAGTGAACTCGTTGTTTGGTAAAGAGACAATGAGCTTCTTGAAGATAAGTTGGATGTTGAAGTAACTTGGACTTTTATGAACTCTCGGTGTGATGCCTTAACTTAAGTTAGTCAGGAAAACTTCGATTTAGAGTCAGAATTGGCTAAGTTCTTGAAGACTATTGAAAAGATTTAGCATCCACTAGACTTTCCTTCTCCTTCAATTGAATCTCTCGTGGCTAAAAATCCCGAAGATGAAGTAGCCGTGGCTGAAGTTCCTGAAGTTGAAAATACCATGGCTCAAGTTCCCGAGGGTGAAGCTACCATATTTCAGGCTTCAGAAGTTGAAACTTCTGTGACTCTTGCTCCCCTCATCGAGCCTATTACTTCAAGTCAAGTTGACACCATGCCTATGGACGCTCCTTCTGAAGTTGACACCGTGCCTGTGGCTACTTCTTTTGAAGCTGGTATCATTACTTCTGATGCTCCAATCTCCCAGTGACCAGTTTTTATAACTTAACTTGTTTTGTTTTTTCTTTTAGGAAGATGATGATTAAACCCTTAGTTTGTTTTGAAGGTTTTTTTGGAAGGAAAAAGTCCCCAGTTTCCACAATGGGGAATTTGTATAAAACCTTTTGATGACTAAGTTTATACTTAGTCTTTTTAAATATATTAAGAAGTCTTCATTACTTCTATTTATTCTATTCTTTCCTTTTTATTCTTAAGGACTTGGAGAATAGTTTTGCATTTTTATCCTTTGAAAATAATTTATGATTAATCTTATGACTTAATAACATGAGTTTTATAAAGGATGGCCCTTTTATATATCGACGCTTAATGAAGAAGACGTCTCAACTTCATAATGGTGTTATAATACGATGAAAGAAATGGGAACACACATGTTTTGTTTAGAATAACTTTGACAGGTTTTTATTTATGAACCTTGACAAGCTTTTGAATAATACTTTACATGTATTTGAATTACATCAATAGCTCTCTCGTAACTATTTTTCTTGTAACATATTTTTACAAAAGAAGAACAATAGATACTGGGTTTTTCTTTATAACCCATTTTGATACATAGTCTTTACCCTAACTATTTTAAGGGTACATTATATCACTTTAGCTTCGAAATATTAGGAAGGGTTTGAGAAGTGACTCCATTGTTCTAATGGGAAAGAACATTATGGTGAGTGTTTTGATGAGAAAGAACACTCTGATGGGTGTTTTGATGGGAAAGAACACTATGAGGAATGTCATGTCTTCATAACTTTTATCTTGCAATTGATTTTTCTAAGCTTAAATTTCCACAACTTCTTTCACTTTCTGCATACACGTGCTTGTGCATACTATGTTGTCCCCCAAGTGTTTGAGTGTTGAAGTATGAGACCTCGATCACTTGTTAATTTCTTTCACTTGGTCATTTTCCTAAAAAGAAAAAACATACGAGACTCCGGGGTGTGATTATTGATGAAGACTGCTTAACCTGTTTGTGTTTCTATCAGAATTATTGTAACCCTAGGCCAGGATATTTAGTGTATTCCATTTTGCCTTACAGGTCATGACTCATCATTTAGTACGGGTTAGCCTTTTGCCTAACATCTTAAATCATTAGTAAAACCTCAATAATAAAAAAATAAAATTTAACATGGTGATACCTAACCATGGGTATTTCATTAGAAGTAATATCTCTTCAAATGAACAGCATTCCAGTGTGAAGGTAGGATTTTTCCATCCATTATCTCCAACTCGTATGCTCTTTTTCCTGAAATATCCGGAATTTTATAGGGCCCTTTCCATGTTGGACTTAGCTTTCCTGAATTAACAACTTTTATTGACTGAAAAACCTTTCTTAGCAAGAAGTCCCCAATTTTGATGAATCTGAGGCATACTTTTCGGTTGTAATATCGTTCAATACCTGGTTTTGTGCTTCCATTCTTATTAATACAGCTTCACTTTTTCCCTCAAGTAGATCATGGTTAACCTGCATCTCTTCACTATTGGATTCTTCCATTGCCTGTATAAACTGTGTTCTTGGTTCTCCTATCTCGAGTGGAATCAAAGCCTCAGCATCATAAACTAGTGAAAATAGTGTTTCTCCCATGCTCGTATTTATAGTTGTACGATAAGCCCATAAAACCCTAGGTAATACCTCAGGCCAGTTACCTTTTGATTCCTGTAACCGCTTCTTCAAATTATTTATAATGACCTTGTTAGTGGATTTCGATGGCCCATTACCTACTGGATGGTATGGTGTGGATGTTATCCTTTTGATTTGTCAACTTTGAAAACATTCTGTAATTTAGGCTCCTATGAGTCATGGACCATTATCACACACAATCTCCTTTGGTATTCCAAATCGGCATATTATGTTCCTCCAAATGAATTCTTTAACTTCTTTCTCTCGTACCTGTTTAAACTCTCCTGCTTCTACCCATTTAGTGAAATAATCAGTGAGTACAAGTAGAAATTTACCTGACATTTTGCCTATAGTAATGGACCTACGATATCCATCTCCCATTTCATAAAGGGCCACAAGGCTATGACTGGATGCAATAGCCCCACTTACATTTGACATTTATCGTATTTAGATACAAAATTTTTTGCTTCCTCTTCCATCTTAGGCCAATAATATTCTGCCCTAATTAAAGTCCTTACCAATGATCTTCCTCAAGCGTGATTCCCTCAATGTCCCTTATGTATTTCCCTCATTACGTATTCCGTTTGGGAAGGTCCGAGACATCTTGCTAAAGGTCAACCAAATATTTTTTTGATAAAGACTTCCTTGGATTAAACAGAACAGACAGCCTTTTTACGAAGCGCATGTGCTTTCCTTTTGTCATCAGGTACGGTATCGTACTGCAGAAAAGCAATAATTTCATTTCTCCAATACCAAGTTAAATTATTAAACTTTACCTCATTGTTATCAGGATCGAAAACGGAATGAAATAAATGTATAACTGAAGCATTTGCATCATTTTCCACGTCAGCTGCAGACGCGAGATTGGCTAAAGCATCTGCTTCAACATTTTCATCTCTTAGTATTTGCACAACCTTCCAGGTTTAAAATTGCTTTATCAATTCACGTACTTTTTCTAAGTACTGTTACATTCTTGCTTCCATGACTGTATAGTCCCCAGCATTTGATTAAGCACAAGTTGTGAATCACTTATGATTATAATTTGGATAATGTCGAGTTCTCGTGCCAGTTCCAAACTTGCAACCACAGCTTCGTACTCTGCTTCATTGTTAGTTATAGAATGACATTTCATAGCTTGTTTAATGGTTTCACCCATAGGTGGTACAAGAATGATTCCTAAACCCGCGCATTATACGTTTTATGAACCATCAGTAAATAAAATCCAAGACCCCGAGTTTGCACCATTGAAAACTTGTAACTCTGTTTCCGCTTCTAATTGCATCCCTTGGCTAAATTGGCCATGAAATCAGCTACTACATGAGATTATATAGCAGTTCTAGGTTGATAAGTGATATTATATTCAATTAATTCAATAGCCCTTTTTTCTAACCTTCTTGATAATTCATGCTTATGCAAAATGATACATAACAGGAAAGCAGTTACTACAGCAATAGGATGACATTGAAAATAAGGTCTTAATTTTCTAGATTTCATGATACAGCAAGTGCTAGTTTTTTTAACTGCGGATACCATGTGTCTGCATCTATCAAAGATTTACTAACATAGACAGGGGATTATTTACCTTGGTCTTCCCGGACTAAAACAACACTTACCGCAACTTCTGAAACAACAAGATAAATAAACAACCTTTCCCCTGCATTTGGTTTTGCAAGTAATGGCGGATTTGATAAATATGTTTTCAACTTTCTAAGTGCTTGTTGACAGTCTTGGTTCCACTCAAAATGATCATGCTTTTTAACTGCTGCAAATAATTTGAAACACTTTTCTGAAGATTTAGAAATGAATCTTCCTAAGGCTGCAATCCTTCCTGTTAGTCTTTGGACTTTTTTTTTAATTGATTACACATCAGGAATTTCCACTACTGCTTTGATCTATGGGGTCACTCAGCTCAACATGCTCCCTAGGAGTTCTACAGATCGGTGTAACGCCCCAAACATGGCAACTAGCCCAAAATATACGGGTACATGCTTAGTATCAGTCGAAAAGTGCCGTAAGTAATCAATCGGGATGGACCAAGTCCGAGTCCCCTCTCATAACATGGCGCGTGTCTCATCTCAACATGCTTAGTATCATGCTTAGTATCACCACTCTCATAACAGTTGAAAAGTGCAGTAAGTACATGCTTAGTATCACCACTCTCATAACATGGCGCGTGTCTCATCTCAACATAGCACTGTATAGTGCAAACACGGGGTTTCAAACCCTCAGTAGGTTATTCATAACCATTACTCACCTCAAACCGGCCAAAATCCTAGCTCGCCTTGCGCTTTCCTCGCAAATCGACCTCCTCGAGTGCAGGATTGGACCAAAACCACAAGGAATATTCTATAATAGGCTAATGCGGCACAATCCAATTGAAAGAACTCAAAAAACACCTAAAAATACGAAGTTGGCGAAACACGAACCCCAGGCCCACTTCTCGAAAAATTATGAAACTCACACCACCAGATTCCTAGTCTCGCCACGAGTCCGTACATATAATGTTCATCACAATCAGAAATGGGCCATCAAATCCCAAATTTACATTTCTAAAACCAAGCCCTATTTTCTCCAATTTTTACCCGAATTTCATAGAATCATAGGATGAATCTACAATTAAATGGTGTTTCTAGGCCTCAAGACTTACCTCTAATCACTTCCCGTCGAAATCCCCTTCAAAATCTACCAACAAGCTCTCAAGGTGGTGCAAAAATGGTGGAAAAATGAACCCAAGTCACGGATGAAATGTAAATAAAACAGGTCTGCCCAGGCATATTTTTACTTTATGCTAATGCAGTCACCACCTCCACATTCGCGATGACAAAAAATTATAGGCCAAGAATTTGCCTTACCCGAACGCGGTGCTCAAACCGAAAATGCAATGATTCAGATGCCTCAACAACGCGATCGCGACTCAACATACGCGAATGTGAAGCACCCAGAACCCAACCCTACGCGATCGCGAGCTTACCCACGCGAACGAAAAGGCCAAATCTCTACAACACAAAAAGCTGAAAATCTGTTGCTATTAAAGTACAAAAATGGACCGATTGACCACCCGAAACCACCTCGAGGCCCCCGGGATCTCAACCAAAAACAACAACTCATTCTAAAATATTTTTCAAACTTGCTCCAATCATCGAAATAAATCCATTAATACCAAAAATCATAATCTTGACGGATTCAAGCCTAAGTTTAACTAAAAACTTCCGAATCTCACATTCGATCAAAACCCGGCCAAACGACTTCCAAATGACCTGAATTTTTACACACATATCCAAAATCACCTAACAAAGCTACAGCAACTCTCGGAATTCCATTCCAACCCCTGGATCAAAATCTCACCTATCAATCGGAATTCGCCAAAATTCAAACTTAGCCAATTCAAGCCTAATTCTACACTGGACCTCCAAATGAAATTCCGATTTAACCCCCAAGTCATAAATCACCACCCGAAACTAGTTCAATCGTCAGAAATCCATTCCAAGCCCTTTAACTCACAAGTCAACACCCGGTTAACTTTTCCAAACCAATCTTCCCTTAAAAATACTATTTCTCTCATTTCCAACCAAACTCTGCCCGAATTACTTCAAACTCTTCAAATATACAAAATGAAACATATAGAAGCATAAAACGGGGAAAACGGGACAGTAACTCACGTGACGACGGGCCGAGTCGTCATATCCTCCCCAACTAAAACAAACGCTCATCCACAAGCGGTTCAAGAAACATACCTGGAGCCTCAAGTGGCCTCCTCCACGGACCGACCTCTCAACTGCACCTTTACCGAAGCTATGTCCTTTGATCTTAGCTTTCAAACTCGACGACCCAAAGTAGCCACTGGCTCCACATCATAGGTGAAGTCCTCATCCAACTGGACCATGCTGAAGTATATTACATGAGACAGGTCCCCAACATACTTCCTGAGCATAAAAATATGGAAATCCGGTTGAACTCCTGATAAGCTGGATGGCAAAGAAAGTATATAGGCCACCTCCCCAATCCTCCGGAGTATCTCAAAAGGTCCAATGAACCGCGGACTCAGCTTCCCCTTCTTTCCAAACCTCATGATGTCTTTTATAGTAAAACCCGTCAACAAAACCTTTTCGCCCACCATATAAGATACATCTCAAACCTTTCTGGTCCGCATAAATCTTCTGACGCGACTGAGCCGTACAAAGTCTCTCCTGAATCACTTTCACCTTCTCTAAGGCAACCTGGACTAACTCCATCCCCAATAGTCTAGCCTCGCCGGGTTCAAACCAGCCAACTAGAGATCTACACCATCTCCAATATAAAGCCTCATACGGCGCCATCTGAATGCTTAACTGATAGCTGTTGTCATAAGCAAACTCTTCAAGTGGCAAGAACTCAACCCAAGAACCTCCAAAATCAATAATGCAGGTGTGTAAAATATCCTCCAATATCTGGATAGTGCGCTCTGACTGACCGTTCATCTGGGGATGAAAAGCCGTGCCCAACTCCTGATGAAAAGTCCTCCTGAACTGGAAAGAAAACTGAGTACCCTTGTATGAGAATACAGAATCCGAAAGTCCATGCAACCGCACAATCTCCTGGATGAAAATTTATGCTAACCGCTCCGAAGAATAGGTGGGACACACCGGAATGAAGTGCGCAGACTTGGTCAGCCTATCCACAATCACCGAAATAGAATCAAAGTTCCTCGGGGTATGAGGGAAACCACTCACAAAGTCCATTGTAATCCTCTCCCATTTCCACTCCGGAATATCCATCTGCTGAAGTTCACCAGCGGGTGTATGATGTTCATACTTGACCTGCTAACAATTGAGACACCGAGCCACATAACTCACAACATCCTTTTTCATTCTCCTCCACCAATAATGCTGCCTCAAGTCCTGGTACATCTTCGCAGCACCTGAATGAATAGAATACCGCAAGCTGTGGGCCTCCTCTAATATCAACTCTCGGAGCCCATCCACATTGGGCACAAAAATTCGGCTATGTATCCACAACATACCATCACTGCCAATAATCACATCTCTGGCATCATTACGTTGGACCCTATCCTTCAGGACAACAAATGTGGGTCATCATACTGGCGCTCCCTAATGAGATCATACAAAGAAGACCGGGAAACCACACAAGCCAACACGCGTCTGGGCTCAAAAATATCAGACCTCACCATCCGATTAGCCAAGGCCTGAACATCAACTGCAATGGGCCTCTCCCCAATAGGAATGTACGTCAAACTACCCATACTAACCGCCTTCCTGCTTAAAGCATCGGCCACTACATTGGCCTTCCTCGAATATGGTAATATCATAATCCTTGAGTAACTCAAGCCATCTCCGCTGTCTCAAAAATTGAGGTCCTTCTACTTAAACAAGTGCTGAAGACTGCGATGGTCCGTGAACACCTCACAGGATACGCCATATAGATAGTGCCTCCAAATCTTCAAAGCATGAACTATAGCAGCCAACTCTAAATCATGAACATGGTAGTTCTTCTCATGAGGCTTTAGTTGACGCGAAGCATACGCAATAACTCTACCCTGCTGCATCAATACACATCCGATCCTAACTCACGAAGCATCACAATATACCGAGTAAGAGCCTGAGGCTATGGCACTACTAGTACCGAAGTTGTGGTTAAAAATGACTTGAGCTTTTGGAAGATCTCCTCATACTCGTCCAACCACGCAAATGGAGTATTCTTCTGCGTCAACTTTATCAAAGGCGAAGTAATAGATGAAAAACCCTGAATTAACCTATGGTAATAACCCGCCAAACCGAGGAAACTTCAAATATCTTTAGCTGAGGACGGTCTGGGTCAACCCCAGAAAAGCCACAGAACTAAGCAAGAACTCATACTTGGAGAACTTTGCATAAAGCTTTTCCTCTCTCAACCTCTGCAATACCACTCTCAAGTGTTGCGTGTGCTCCTCGTGGCTATGCGAGTACACCAGTATATCATCAATAAACACAATCACAAAAGAATTCAGGTACGACCAAAATACATTATTCATCAAGTACATGAATGCGGCTGGGGCATTAGTCAGCCCAAATGACATAACAAGAAACTCATAATGCCCACATCTCGTCCTGAAAGTTGTCTTCATGATATCAGAATCCCTAATCTTTAGCTGGTGATAGACTGAGCAAACATCAATCTTAGAGAATAACTTTGCCCCCTGAAGCTGGTCAAACAAATCCTCAATACAGGGTAGTGGATACTTGTTCTTCGCTGTCACTTGGTTCAACTATCTAAAATCAATGCACATTCTCATTGTGCCATCCTTCTTCTTTACAAATTACACTGATGTGCCCCTTGGAGACACACTCGGGCGAATGAACCTCTTATCTAGGAGTTCCTACAGTTGTTCCTTCAATTATTTTAGCTCTGATGGTGCCATACGATAGGGAGGAATAGAGATGGGCTGAGTGCGCAGCACCAAATCAATGCCAAAGTCAATATCTCTGTCCGGTGGCATGCCCAGCAAGTCTGCTGGAAATACATCAGGAAATTCCCTCACCACAGGAAGCAAATCAAGACTAGAAGCCTCAGCTCTAACATCCCTCACAAATTCTAAATATGATAAACATCCCTTCCCAACCATCCCCTCGATCCTTAAGAAAGAGATTACCCTATTGGGTACATAATCAGTCGTACCACGCCACTCGATCCTCAGAATACCCGGCATAGCCAATGTGACTGTCTTGGCGTGATAGTCCAGAATAGCATGGCATGGTGCTAGCCAATCCATGCCTAGAATAACATTGAAATCTACCATGCTCAATAGCAGCAAGTCAACTCGGGTCTCTAGACCCTAATAGTAACAAGACAGGACCGATACACGTGGTCCACAATAATAGTATCACCCACCGAGTAGACACGTGCACAGGTAACACAAGACACCCTAGGGTAGTTCCCAAATGATGAGCAAAGTAAGAAGATACATAGGAATAAGTGGATCCGGGATCAAATAAGACTGAGGCATCCCTGTGGCAGACAAAGATAATACCTATAATAACATCATCCAAAGCAATAGCATCTGACTTATCCAAAAGAGCGTAGCAATGGGCCTGACCACCACCGGATCGGCCTCCCCCTATTGGGCAACCCCTAACTGCCTGACCCTCACCCTTAGCTAACTGGGCAAGTCCTGAACAAACTGGGCCAGGTGATGAGGGTTGACCCCTTTGCTGAGTTGAACTAGAAGAACGGCGGGGACACTCCCTCCGCATATGCCCAAACTTGCCACACTCATAAAAACTCACTGGCACTGGGCACTGAGACTGAAGGCAACCCCTCGCACTAGAGTAGCTGGCTGAAGAACTCGACCGAGATGAACCCTGAACAGATGGGGCATGAGACGAACTCTGTGCTGGAAGTGCACTCAGATATGGCTGATCCTGTTTAGAGCCCTGATAACCCCGACCACAAGATGAACCACGGTACTCTGACCGAGCTGGCTATGGAGGCCTGAAAGAACGACCCTTGCTTTGCTGAAACTGGCCCCTAGACGGGTTACCATTGGAGCTACCCGATCCTTGAGGCCTCTTGGCCTCCCTCTCCTCTCTTTGCTAACGGCGAGCCGTCTCAATATCACAAGCTATATCGTCCACATCCTCAAAGGTGTGACTCAGGACCCTCTTACGAGTCAGTAGAATATGGATGGGATAAATGAGTCCATCCACAAATCGTCTGATCCTTTCCTGATCCATCGGAACCATCCACGAAGCATAACGAGCTAACTCTGCAAATCTCACCTCATACTGGGTCACAGACATATCCCCCTGACGAAGATACTCAAACTACCTACGCAATTTCTCACTATGTGACCGAGGTACCCACTTCTCCAAAAAGATAGTGGAAAACTTCTGCCAAGATAAAGGCAATGCACCTGCCGGCTTACGCCGCTCATATGCCTCCCACGATGTAAAGGCTGCTCCTAAGAATTGAAAAGTGGTAAAAGATACCTCACTAGTCTCCAAGATCCCTACTGTCTGGAGCATGCGTCGACACTTATCGAGAAATCCCTGGGCATCCTCGCCCAGAACACCGCTGAAAGTAGGAGGTGCTAGCCTGCTGAACCTCTTATGATGATGTTGCTCGTCATTTTTCATCACTGGCACCCCATCACCCTGAACTGGAACAACTAACTGAACAGGGGCAACTAGCTGAACTGGTGGTGCCACTGGGGTCTGCAATCCCCGTACACCCTGCTCCGGAGTGCGAGCTGCTGAGATGTAGCTGCAATAGTAGCCGAGACTACCTGAGCCAGGCCAGTGCAAACCGATAATATCTGAGCCAGGGCCTCCTGAAGACCTAAAATCACAATAGGAACTGCTGGTGCCTGACCAGGTGCTACTGTAACCTCTACACCTGGAGGCTGATCCTGAATGGGGGCAACTGGTGGGTCAACTGGTGCTCCCCCTGCTGCTCTGCCTCGACCACGTCCACGGATGCGTCCTCGACCTCTAGTGGGTGGCAATTTTGGTCGTCCACCACGCACGGTGGCATGCGTCATCACCATCTGCAAGAGAATGGAATACATAAGTTTAGTTCTCAGATCAACAAAGTCCCACGACAAGAATTTCAAGAATATGAAGTTTACCTAAAGGTTTGCAGCCTCTCGAGGATAAGTACAGACATCTTCGTACCGATCCGCGAGACTCTACTAAACCGGCTCATGACTTGCGAGGCCTAGTAACCTAGGCTCTGATGCCAACTTGTCATGGCCCAACCCTCGGTCGTGATGGCGCCCAACACCTTGTTAGCCAATCCTGACCATTAAAACATCCCTAGCCAAAGCATAAACTTATACTACCAGATTTAGCATAAAATTCTCAGTTTAAAGTTAATAGAACACTGCGAAAACCGTAATCAAAAGCAACAATAACCCAAAGGATCCGCCGTCACAAGTCAGAGCCTTTAAGTACAACTAAATAGTGTCTTATACAAGGAAATATAGATGTGGAAATAAAAGATACATATGAGGAGTAATCAAGTCCCGCGGACGCCAGCAACTACCTTGATAACTCCGGTACTGAACTGAGAAATAGTAGATAATCGCAGCTAAGCCTCTGGGAACCCTGTATATGCACACAAGGTGCAGGGAGTAGAGTGAGTACTTCCAACTCAGTGAGTAATAGCAATAAATAACAACTGAAAATAAGAAATCCGATAAGAACACTATACAGTTCTAATATCAGCAGCAAAAGCAGTAAATAAATGCTAAACAGGGAAACAAACAGGTAAAAACTTTTATGTTCTGTCCGACAAATTACTAACACTGCTGCGGCGTACAACCCGATCCAATATAATTTATAATATATTGCGTCACGCAACCCGATCCAATAAATATATCGACTACGCTCACTGGGGTGTGTGCAAACTCCGGAGGGGATCCTTCAGCCCAAGCACTATAATATTGCGGCGTGCAGTCCGATCCATATAATATATTACTGTGGCGTGTAGTCTGATCCATATAATATACTACTAATGCGTGCAGTCAGATCCATATAATATATTACTGCGGCGTGCAGTCCGATCCAATACATGTATGTGTATATACTACTGCGGCGTGCAGCCCGATCCGGTATATATCAAATACCCTCACTACGTGGTCTTTGACCCCTCTCAGTTAATATAGACTTGGCCTATCGGGCCCACTCAGCTAAGAAAGGGTATTCAACCCTAGGTATTGCTCATTTAGGGTGCAAGTTACTACGTCCGGTTTATTTCATGATTCACAGTTAGAGACAGGACAGGTAGTGTGTGTTCAATGGGTAAAGTGGGGTCACTCAGCTCAACATGCTCCTTAGGAGTTCAACAGATCGACACAAGGCCCCAAACATGGTAACTAGCCCAAAATATATTGGTACAAGCTCAGTCTCAGTCAAAAAGTGCAGTAAGTAATCAATCAGGATGGACCAAGTCTGAGTCCCCAGCAGTAAAATCACCACGCTTATCACACGGCATGTGTCTCATCTCAACATAGCACCGCATATTGCAAACACGGGGTTTCAACCCCTCAATATATCATTCATAACCATTACTCACCTCAAGCCAGCCAAAATCCTAGCTCGCCTTGCGCTTTCCTCGCAAATCGACCTCCTCGAGTGCAGGATCTGACCAAAACCACAAGGAATATGTTATAATAGGCTAATGGGGCACAACCCAATTGAAAAAACTCGAAAAACACCTAACAACACGAAGTTGGCAAAACCCGAGCCCCAGGCCCACTTCTCGAAAATCTATGAAACTCACATCACCGGATTCCTCCTCTCGCCACGAGTCCATACATATAATGTTCATCAAAATCGTAGTTCAAATGGGCCATCAAATCCCAAATTTACATTTCAAAAACCAAGCCCTAGTTTCTTTATTATTTACCCAAATTTCAGAGAATCAAAGGATGAATCTTCAATTAAATGGTTTTTCTAGGCCTCGAGACTTACCTCCAATCACTTCCCGTCGAAACACCCTTCAAAATCTACCAACAAGCTCTCAAGGTGGTGCAGAAATGGTGGAAAAATGAATCCAAGTTGCGGATGAAATGCAATAAAACAGGTATGCCCAGGCATATTTTTTGTCTATGCGAACGCGGTCACCACCCCCGCGTTCGTGATGACCAAAAATTATAGGCCAGGAATTTGCATTACGCGAATGCGTTGCTCAAGTCGCGAACGCGATGTTTCAGATGCCTCAACTACTCGATCGCTACTCAACACATGCGAACGCGAAGCACCCAGAACCCAACCCTATGCAATCGCGAGCATACCCACGCGAACGCAAAGGCCAAATCTCTGCAACACAAACAGCTTAAAATTTGCCACTTTTAAAGTCCAGAAATTGTCCGGTTGACCACCCGAAACCACCCCGAGACCCCCGGGACCTCAACCAAAACCACCAACTCATTCTAAAACATTATTCAAACTTGCTCCAATAATCGAAACACATCCATTAACATCAAAAATCATCAAATCTTGACGAATTCAAGCCTAAGTTTAACTAAAACATCCGAATCTCACATTCGATCAAAAACCCAACCAAACAACGTCCAAATGACCTGAAATTTTGCCAAAATCACCTACCAAGGCTATAGCAACTCTCGAATTCCATTCCGACCCCGGATCAAAATCTCACCTATCAACCGAAATTCGCCAATATTCAAACTTAGTCAATTCAAGCTTAATTCTACACCGGACCTCCAAATTATATTTTGATTTCACCCCGAAGTCATAAGTCACCACCCAAAATTAGTCGAATCGTCGAATATCCATTCCGAGCCCTATAACTCATAAGTCAACATCCAGTTGACTTTTCCAAACCAACCTTCCCTTAAAGAGACTATTTGTCTCATTTCCAACCAAACTCTACCCTAATTACTTCAAACACTTCAAACATACATAATGAAACATATAGAAGCATAAAATATGGAAAACGGGACGGTAACTCACATGATTATGTCGGGTCGTCACATAGCTGTTCTAAGGAGTATGGGAGATAAGGTACGGTGGCCGAAGGAGATGCGGTCAAATTAAAACAATTGTAATCCAGACCATTGGTGTGAATTCCACAACTACCATGGGCATAAAACATTAGAATGCAGATTCCTACAAAGTGAAGTGGACCATCTATTGAAGCAAGGATATTTCAATGATTTATTTAGTGAGAAGGTAAAGCAGGCCTATATGAAAAATAGGCAGGAGCCACCGAAACCACCACTACCTAAGAGAATCGTGAACGTCATCAGTGGGGGAGAAGATATTTATGGAGTAACATATACAACTATAAATAAGGTTTCCAAAGTAACAATCACACACGGGAAGCGGGTGCAACAGACCTTAGAGCACGAAAGCATAAACTTTGATGATGCAGATACAGAAGGAGTGATTACTCTTCATAATGATGCACTAGTAATATCTTTACTTGTACATAATACTAATGTAATACGAGTTTTGATTGACCCACGGAGTTTTGCAAATATCATCCTATTAAGGGTATTACGGGAAATGCAAGTTGAAGACAAAATGATACCCAAGGCGCATACCTTTTTAGGCTTTGACAATTCGAGCGTGGTAACAAAAGGGGAGGTAATTCTAACAACTTTTGCTGCAGGTGTTGTTAAAGAACCTAAATTCCAGGTTGTTGATATGGAAATGTCCTACAATATGATCATGGGGAGACCTTGGATCCATGATATGGATGTTGTTCCATCAACTCTGCATCAAGTTATTAAGTTTCCATCACCGTGGGGAATTTTTCAAATTCGAGGGGATCAGCAAACAGCTAGGAGTATCAATGTCGTAATAGATATGAGCGCCGTAAGTAAAGAGAAATAGCAATTACAGGAAACAGTTAACTGTGTCAAAAATCAAACTTCAACTGAACGAGAAAAAATAGACTTAGACTCGAGACCTTATGTGATTCAAGAACATGAAGAAAATGAAAACATTAAAACAACAACAGAAGAGCTCGAGGTTGTGGTGCTATCTGAGCAATGGCTTGAAAGAAAGGTTTACCTAGGAGCCAATCTAAATCCCGACATGCGAGGTATGTTAATTGCGTTTTTGAAGGCTAACATGGACAGTTTTGCTTGGTCCTCCGCTGATATGACAGGGATACTACCGGATGCGATGACTCCCAAACTCAACAAGGACCCATCTTTCACACCAATAAAGCAAAAGAAATGAAAGCAAGGGGCTTTTAAGAACCAGGTGATTCAAGATGAGGAAAAAATTATTCAAGATTGGGTCGATCCGTAAGCTAAAGTATCCTAATTGGTTAGCAAACACGGTCGTCGTACCAAATAAAAATGGTAAGTGGAGCATTTATGTGGATTATACTGATCTAAACAAAGTTTGCCCAAAAGACTCTTTTTCTTTACCACATATAGATCAGATAGTTGACGCAACTGCAGGTCATGAACTTTTAAGCTTTTTAGATGCATTTGGGGTACAACCAAATTAAAATAAATCCCACTGATGAGGAAAAGACTTCTTTCATCACAGACAGGGGGACTTACTGTTATAAAGTAATGCCCTTTGGTCTCAAAAATGCTGGAGCAACCTATCAAATGTTGGTCACCAAAATGTTTCAAGAACATTTAGGAAAAATTATGGAGGTATATATAGACGATATTCTCGTCAAACCCCGGTATTCTCATGATCATATTTCTCATTTATTTATTACATTTTAAATTTTACGACAATTTAACATGAAACTCAACACAGGAAAGTGTGCACTCGGAGTTGCCTCAGGTAAATTTTTGGATTTTCTTGTTTCTAACCGTGGAATTGAGGTAAATCCTTCTCAAATCAAAGCGATAGAAGAAATCCGTGATATCCTTACCAATAATAAGGAGGTTCAAAGATTAACGGGAAGAATCGCAGCCCTGGGAAGATTTATTTCTAAATCTTTAGAAAAGTGTTTTAAGTTCTTCTCTGCTCTCAAAAAGTAAGACCATTTTGAATGGAACGAAAATTGTCAGCAAGCCCTTAGGAATTTGAAAGCTTACTTGTCAATTCCCCCACGGTTGGCAAAACCAAAGGAAGGTGAAAAACTACTCATCTACTTGGCAGTATCAGAAGTTGCGGTAAGTGTTGTTTTTGTACGAGAGGACCAAGGTGAGAAATCTCCTATTTATTATTTAAGCAAATCTTTATTAGATGCTGAAACACGATATCAACAACTAGAAAATTTGGCATTAGCTTTGATCATGGCATCTAGAAAATCAAGACCTTATTTTCAATGTCATCTCATTGCCATAGTTACTACTTTTCCATTACGAAACATTTTGCATAAACATGAATTTTCAGGAAGATTAGAAAAATGGGCTATAGAACTAAGTGAATATAAAATCATTTACCAACCTAGGACTACTATAAAATCCCAAGTCACCAATTTCGTAGCAGATTTTAATCAAGGGATGCATTTAGAAGCAGAAAAGGAATTATAAGTTTATAATGGTGCAAACCCGAGGAGTTGGATTTTATTTACTCATGGTTCATCTAATGTAAAGGGTGCGGGTCTAGGAATTGTTCTTATACCACCTACGGGTGAGACAATTAGACAAGCTATAAAACGTCACCTTGTAACTAACAATGAAGCAGAGTATGAGGCTGTAATTGCAGGTTTAGAATTGGCATGAGAACTTGGCATAACACAGATCATAATCAAGAGTGATTCTTAACTCGTGGTCAATCAAATGCTAGGGACTTATACAGCCATGGAAACGCGAATGCAAGAATATCTCAAAAAGGTACGGGAACTTATAAAGCAATTTCAAACTTGAAAGGTAATGCAAATCCCAAGAGATGAGAACGCGGGGGCACATGCTTTAACTAATCTTGCATCTGCGGCAGACATAGCAAATGATGCGAATTCTTCAGTCATACATTTATTTCATTCCATTCTCAAACTTGAAAAGAATGAGGTAAATTTTAATCATTTAACATGGGATTGGAGAAACAAAATAGCTAATTTTTTTGCAGCATGGAACCGTTCCTAATGACAAAACAAAGGCTCATGCACTTTGCAAGAAAGTTGCTCGTTATTGTTTGCATCAAGGAAATCTTTACCGAAAGATGTTTAGTGGACCACAAGCAAGGTGTCTCAGACCTTCCAAATAGAGTATGTAATGGGAGAAATATATAAGGGACATTGTGAAAATCATGCAGGAGGCAGGCCACTAGTAAAAACGTTGATTCGAGCAGGATACTATTGGCCTAAGATGGAAGAGGAAGCAAACGATTTCGTGTCTAAGTGTGATAAATGTCAAAGATACATAAACAATATGCATAGACCAGCCGAACTATTACACCATGTTATAACTCTGTGGCCCTTCTTGAAATGGGTAGTGGACATCGTATGTCCATTACCACAAGCAAAAGGTCACCTATGTCCATTACCACAAGCAAAAGGTCAGGTGAAGTTTCTACTTGTACTTACTGATTATTTCACTAAATGAGTAGAAGCAGGGGCATTCAAACATGTGCGAGAGAAATAAGTCAAAGATTTTATTTGGAGAAACATAATATGCCACTTCGGGGTACCAAAGGAAATCGTGTGTGATAATGGTCCGCAACTTATAGGATCACAAATCACAAAATTCTTTCAAAGTTGGCAGATTAAAAGGGTAACATCAACACCATACCATCCACTAGGCAATGGACAAGCGGAATCCACAAATAAGGTCATAATCAATAATTTAAAGAAAATGTTACAAGATTCAAAAGGTAATTGGCCTGAGGTATTACTTGCGGTATTATAAGCGTATTGAACAACGACGAAAACAAGCACGGGAGAAACGCCATTTTCAATAGTTTATGGGGCGGAGGCCTTAATACCAGTTGAAATAAGGAAACCAAGCACACGGTACGTTCAATCAACGGAGGACTCAAACAATGAAGAGTTGCGGGTAAATCTTGATTTGCTCGAAGGAAAAAGAGAGGCTCATTAATAAGGATGGCAGCTCAACAGCAAGTAATTGAACGATACTACAACAGGAAAGCACGTCTCAGATTCTTCAAACTTGGGGACTTTTTGCTCAAAAAGGTGTTACAATCTACGAAAGTTGCTAATTCTGGAAAGCTAAGTCCAACAAGGGAAGGACCCTACAGAGTCCGTGACATTGCAGGGAAAGGAGCATACGAGTTGGACACAATGGATAGCAAAGTCTTACCTTTACATTGGAATGTTGTGCACTTAAAGAGATATTACTTCTATGTAAGTACCCATGGTCATGTATCACCATGTTAAAAAATTTCTTTGAATTTTTAAAATTTTACTAACACTTTTAGATGCTAGCCAAAAACCATAACTCATGCCAAATTATGAGTCACGACCTGCGTGGACAAATGGAATACGCTTAAATTACAAGCCTAGGGTTAAATTAATATGATGGAAATACACACGGGTTAGGCAGTCTTCATCTATAATCGCACCTTCGAGTTCCGTATATTTTTCTATTTCGGGAAAAGGACCAAATTGAGAGAAAAGTGCTCGAGGCTTCATACTTTTAACTCTCAAATACTTGGGGAACTATACCATTTACATATCATATATGTATTTGTGTACATATAGTAAAATAGAGCAAGATATAAGAAGAAAAATCAAGCTACAAAGAGACAAGTGTCAAAGAAAAAGTTACGAAGTCTTCAACATTCATCATAGTGTTCTTTCACATGAGAACAACAGAGTCATATCTCGAACTCATAAACGAAGTCACCTCTCAAACCCTTCCTAAGTATATAAAGATAGGGTCATGACTATGTACTGAAACAGGTTATGAAGAAAAACCTTGTTCATTTTATATTATGTAAAAATCTGTTACAAGAAAAACAGTTACGAGAAAGGCATATGTGTATTTTAATACATGTTATAGTCAAAAAGCTTGTTGAAGTTCATGAATAAAAACTTGTTAAAGTTGTTTCATACAAAACATATGTATTCCTATTTTTTTATCGTATTATAACACCATTATGAAGTTGAGACATCTTCTTCATTATGAGTCAATAAAATAAAAGGGCCCTTGTTTATAACCTTCATGTTGTTAATCCATGAGAAGAATCATAAAGCATTTTCAAAGGATAAAAATATTAAGCTATTCTATAAGTCCTAAATAAGTAAATAGGCAAGAATAAAATATATAGAAATACCCATAAATCTTCTTAATATAAAAGACTAAAGAAAAACTTAGTCATCAAAATATTTTTTTATACAAGTGCCCCCATTATGGTAATTGGGGACTTCACCAAAAGGTCCCTTGAAATTGCCAAGGGATGATACCATCAACCAACTAAAAACAACAAAAACTTAATCAAAACACATTCAACTTGTCACTGAAGGGGTTGGAATATCAGAAGTTGTAATCTCACTTTCATAGGAAACAACAGGTACGGTAACAACATATGTGGAAGCAGCAATAGGAACAGTTTCAACTAGGCCTGAAGTGTTAACCTCATCGAGGGAAGCAAGAGTCAAGGGAACCTAAATTCCCATAGACTGTGTTACAGAAGTTTCACCCTCGGGAGCTGCCATGGCAACTTTAATTGCCTCAGTAGCTGCTTCGGAATTCAAAAACTCTTCTGTTCCAGGAGTTCCAAGTGTTGGAGAAGGAGCATCAACAGTTCCAAGTGTTGGACAAGGAGTATCAACATGTTGTTGGCTTTTTTTGATAGTGTCTAAGACTTTGGCTAATTCAAACTGCAAATCAAAATTCTCTTGTGTAGCCTCCATCAAAGCATCACGACGTGAATTTATAAAAGCCCAACTTACCTCTATGTTGAAATTCTCCTCAAGAACACTATATTTGTTTTCCAATGCTTCATAATTCTTTTCCCACATAGCAAGATCATTTTTATTTACCTGGTGTTCAGCTAAGTGATAATCCAGCGAAGCTTCAAGGGAGGCATGAGAACTTTCCAAGGCACAAATTTTGTTAGAGGAGATCCTTGAGTCATTTTGAGCTTGAGTCTAGCTTTGGACTAACTTCCCTCCGTATTCTTCTTTATTCTCCATAAGTTCCTTAAGCTCTCTGATTTTTTCATTGGCCTTTGTAATGAGCACTCCAAAAGTTCCTTATCCTTTTTAAGTTAGCCTGAGGAAGCATTAGCAATTTCTAGCTCAGAAGATAAGCCGCGCTTTTGTTGCTCCAGATGAGCTTTACATTCTTGCAACTCCTCTACGGTCCCCTGAGTATTCTCAAACTGCTCTTCCCAATTTGCTACCTCAAGTAGGGCATTCTCTGCTATTCTCCTAGCCTCAAAGATAGCCTTTGTAGACTCTCGCTCCTTCTTCTCTAAAGTAGATATTCTTCCCATCAACTCAATTTCAATAAGATTAGCCTACGATTATAAGGCATAGAAATAATGACTTGAAAGAAAAAAATAGTCAAGTTAAAGAAAATTACCTTCAAAGTTGAATGAACTATGTCATTCATCAAAGTATAACAGCTATGGTTTTGCATCTTATTCTTCTCAATCTCTCCAATCAGAGGTTCGAGCCAAATATCAGCTCCACCAGACTTTCTCAAGAGGCTATGATTGGTAGGAACTTCGAGTGTTACACTTCTCATAGCCATGCATCTATTACTGGAACCTACCTCTGTAGTCTGAATAGAGGAAGAGGGAACAGTGGAAAGAGGAGTAGTAGAAGAGGTAAAAACAAAGGGACCCGTAGGAGTCGAAGCAGGAACGGTAGGAGAAGATGAAGGAAATACCAAAGGTACGGAAGTAGGAGCAGTTAAAACAGGTAAGGGAACGGAAGTAGTCAACACAGGAAAAGAAACATTCACGGTTGGCAAAGGAATAGAGGAAATAGGAACGAATGAGGAGAGAGGGGTTTCATCCAGAATAGGGCCGAGTTTGCCACTCTCAAAACCTCCAATAAAGATACGTTGAATTTATTCATTGGTGTCTCTAGGTACGGTGTCCTCAACAGAATGGACCAAAACAGGCTTGGAGGTAGAGGTTTGAGCAGGAGAATCTTCAACTTCATCTTCAATAATGACGCATTTCCTGGCTCTTGGACTCGTTATCAAAGAGGTATCTCTTTCTTCCTCATTTTCAGAACCTTCTCCTACAACTTTTCTTTTTGTTAGAAAGGCTCGATACTTATCCAAATCGAGTGACGCATTAGAACCCGTGCAAAGAGCCATAACTACCACAACTGTCATTCCTCTAACGCCATATCCCGACAAAAAGAAGGATTCACAATCAGTAATAAGAAAAAGGGGCTTAACATGTGAAAAACGTGTAAAAAAATGTATACTGTAGGTACTAACCATGCAAAAGGGAAATTTATTTCCAAATCCTATCCTCCAAATATTTAAAATTGAATCTATCCAACCCGGAACTTGGGAATAGGTTCCACATCTCCCATGGTTTCTACGAAAAACCAAAAAGAGACGAAATTAAAAAAGAAATCGAAATTTACAAAAATAGGTACGATAAGTAATAGAAAACTTACATGCAAAGTTCCACTTCTTAGGGAAGAGCATATTTATTTCACCCAGAAAATCCACCGTACGTACAGCAACATAATGAGTATACTACCCACGATCCTTGTCATCTTAAGGGCTTACCAAAACCTTCTTACTTCTTGCAGTTATGGTAAAACACCCATGACGCATCAAATTGGGATGGTATAAGTGAATAAGGTGGGAAAAAGTGAAGTTGACAATTGCTTTGGTAGATAAGTATCTCAAACAAGCACAGCTCTCCATACTAGGGGACCAACTTGAGCTAAACAGATTTTGAAGAAATGGAAAAAATCAAGTATGACTGGGTCAATCGTAAGATTAAACCCCAGAGTAAAGGGGTTCGGCTCAAGAAAGAAAAAGAAAAACAAAACAAAAAACAAAAACAAAAGAGCATTAGTAACTCCAGCAGAAATCACATAAATAAGTATCTAGACATAAAACCATAAATAAATGGCATGAAATAATATCCACCAGCAATTACCATAAGCACAATACAATACACAAGCCCTACCAAACCCCTCCCAGCCCCGGATAGAAGTATGAAAAACTCTAGAAGCCCCTATCCTACAACCCTGATACTAAACCTCCATACCTTCCCGTCAAGGGCCATGTCCTCGGAAATCCGCATACTAGCCATGTCATACCTAATCACCCCACCCCAATACCTCCTAGGCGTCCCTCTACCTCGACTCGTGCCGACCACCGTTAGCCGCTCACAACTCCTAAAAGGGGCATCACGACTTAACCTCCGCACATGCCCAAACCACCTGAGCCTCGCTTCTCGCATCTTCTCATCCACTGGGGCCACCCCCATCTTCTCCCGAATAACTTTATTCTTAATCTTATCTAACTTGGTGTGCCCGCACATCCACCCGAGCATCCTCATCTCCGCAACCTTTATTCTCTGAACATGAGATTCTTCACCGGGCCAGCACTCTGCCCCCGTACAACATGGCAGGTCGAACAACAACTCTATAAAACTTCCCCTTTAGTTTTTGTGGCACTTTCTTATCACACAAGACTCCTGATGCAAGCCTCCACTTCGACCACCTCGCCCCTATACGGTGAGTGACATCCTTGTCGATCTCTCCAACACCCTGAATCACCGATTCAAGATATCTAAAATTGTCCCTCTTGGCGATGACCTGAGATCCCAGCTTCATGTCACTGCATACTTCGCTCGACTCTGCGCTAAACTTGCACTCCAGATATTCTGTCTTAGACCTGCTTAGTTTGAAACCTTTAGACTCGAGAATCCGTCTCCAGACCTCCAACCGCTCGTTAACACCGGCCTTCGTCTCATCTATCAAGACTATGTCATCAGCAAATAGCATACACTAGGGCACACCCCCTTGGATATGGCGAGTTTGAGCATCCATCACCAAGGTAAATAATAGAGGGCTAAGAGCAGATCCTTGATGAAACCGCATAACCACCGGAAAATGGTCTGAGCCACCACCCACCGTCCTCACCCTAGTCATAACCCCATTGCACATATACTTGATTACTATGATGTAGGCTTTTGGCACGCTCTTCGCCTCCAGGCACCTCCATAGCACCTCCCTTGGGACCTTGTCGTACGCTGTCTCCAAGTCAATAAACACCATGTGCAGGTCCTTCTTCTTATCCCTGAACTGTTCTACCACTCTCCTGATCAGATGGATAGCTTCTGTAGTGGAGCGACCCGACATAAAACCGAACTGGTTCACGGATATAGATGGTATCTCCCTCACCCTTGCCTCGACCACCCGCTCCCAGAATTTCATGGTGTGACTTATTAATTTGATAGCCCTATAATTGTTGCAATACTGGATATCCCCCTTATTCTTATATAAGGGAACCACTGTACTCCACCTCCACTCCTCCGATATCCTCTTAGTCCTGAAGATCACATTGAACAACCTGGACAACCGCTCTACTCCTGGCCTACCCATACATTTCCAGAACTCCACCGGGATTTCGTCTGGCCCGGTCGCTCGACCTCTACTCATCCTACACAAAGCCCCCACGACCTCCTCTACCCTGATGCACCTGTAGTACCCCAGGTCTCTATGACCCTCTGATTGTCCTAGCTCCCCTAGCTCTATGTCTCGATCCTCCTCCTCTTTTGCTTAAACATTATATTTATATTAAGAAATTTATTAAATATATAGAAATATTTAATTGCGAATTCAGTAACTAAAACGATTTATGGATTCCGAGACAAATTCTGAACCTATAAACTTTAAATCATGGCTTCACTTTTACCTTTCATTGTTGCCTTTCAACCTTGGAAATATTAATATTTGCTGCTAATATTTTGTAGTGGCACTATCAGTTTCAAACACATTGAAATCTCAAATTTCTATTATGTTATGATTCTAATAATTAAATTTGTCTGATTGATGTTCTATCTTATTGAGGTGGAAAGGTATACGATGATGCTGATAGATGAATGAATTTTTATTCATACCTTGCACTGTTTATCGATTATTTCCTTTATATCGAAGTGTTTTAGATTGATCATGCACAAAATTTAAAAAAGGTAAACAAGATTTTTGAATCTTTGTATTAGCATATATATGAAATTCTTTGAATAATATTTCTTTGGAAATACTTAAATACAACAATATAATTGATGTATTTCAAATATTTATTTTTATTAGATTTGCTATGGCAGACTATTTGTATTTGAATCGGACGTCAATTATGTTCAATATTTTATTTTTGCCTAAACAATTTCTGTCACGATCCGAATTTTCCACTATCGAATGTCATGATGGCGCCTACTATCGGAGCTAGGCAAGCCAAACATTCAAGACATTTTTAACAATATAAATGAACGAAAGCAATAAAATACGCGGAAGACATTAGATTTATATAGCTGAAAACCCAGAGTCAGGTGTCACTAGCTCACGGACTGCAATGGAATACTAAAAACAAGTCTGAAAGGAGATTACATAATATTTGTCTCGGTACAAAGATAACAAACTAAAACATAGAAGGAACTTCGGCCTGCGAACGCCAGCTAGGCTACCTCGTGAGTCCCTGGACTGAAGACGGCTCCCGGGCAAATCCAACTGCTGGGTCCAAAAGCTGCTCATGGATCTGTGCAAAAAGATGCACAGAGTGTAGCATCAGCATAACCGACCCCATGTGCTGGTAAGTGCCTGGCCTAACCCCGGCAAAGTAGTGACAAGGCTAGACAAGACCTACCAAAAATAACCTATGCAGATATACATATATACAAGAGGAATGGAAATAACAAAAAAAACATCAAATACAGTTGGGAAGGGGCATGCTCGGGGAGAGTTACAATGAAAAAAAATACGAATATAACATCGAGACTACATCAAGTACTATAACTCATATAAGTAGTCAGCATGCCACACGGTCCCATAATATATATTCATAAGCGCTCGGCGCACTACACGATCCCATAGTATATTTATTAAGTGGATGGCGTGCCACAAGATCCCATTTCATAATTCATACGTGGATGGCGTGCCACACGATCCCATTTCATATATCATGTGGTAGGCGTACCACTCTCTCCCATTTCATATATCACGTGGTAGGCGTACCACTCGCTCCCATTTCATCTTTAACACAATGCAAAATATAGTACCGGCAATGGAAACCAATAATCAATATAATTTGTGGTAGGCGTACCACTCGCTCCCATTTCAATATAATTTGTGCTAGGCGTACCACTCGATTCCATTTCATCATATATTAGTGGTCAGCGTGCCATACGATCCCATTTTATAATTCATAAGTGGTCGGCGTGCCACACAATCCCATTCATTTTTCATATGTGGACGGTGTGCCACACGATCCCATTTCATGTTTCATAGGTGGACGACGAACCACACGATCCCATTTCACAGTTCATACATGGACGGTGTGCCACAGGATCCCATTTTATAATGAATAACACATATAATCCTTCTAGATGAGGCCCCATTAGGGAAATTCAACAACGTAACGATTTAACCCGACAAGGGTACAACTAACAAACCAAATATCCCGGAAAGGAGAATACATAAAAGGCTTGAATCCTGGAAAGAGAGCAACAACAATGATAGACTACGCGTCCCGGAAAGGGAATAATCACAATGCTTCCTCTTTCAATCACTACTTTTTCACTTAGCAAATTCTAGTTCGAGCCAACGCTCAAATGATATACCAATTACAATTCTTTCTCAACTATTCACATTATATGAAACTTATCAACTAAGCAAGGAAGATGTTTCACAAAAAATTGAATCAAACACAATTAAGACTCACGGTCATGCTAGACTCCGGTGCATCGATAACAGTCACCACCCCTATACATTGTACTCCATATTTAGCACTTAGCAAATAATATCTTAATCCTATTTCCTCAAGCCAAAGTTAGAACAAACACTTACCTCAAAAGATCCAAATTCGACTCAAGCCTTTAGTAAAGCTTTACCCCTCGAATTCACCACAAAACCGCTCGAATCTAGTCACAAATAACTCCAATGTATCAACCAATGCTAGTTAAATCAATTTGAATGCATAAGAATGAACTTTTCAAAGTTTTGCTCAAACATTACAAAAATGCGCAGGCCCACATGGTCAAAACCCGAGGCTCGAACCAAAACCCGATTACCCATTCTCCCACGAGTTCATATCTATGATTTGTTTTGAAATCGCACCTCAAATTGAGGTCCAAATCCCTAATTTAAATAAAACCTAAGTTCTACCCCAAATTCTCATTTTCACCCATGGAAAACCTTGATTTTAAGATGAAAACATATTTAATGATGTTAAAGATTGAAAAACTTAAGTAAACGTTGACTTACAAATGATTTGGAGAAGAGAGAGTTCGTGAAAAATCGCCAATGGAGTTTGTGTTTTGAAAGAATGATGAAAATGGGTTTGAAATTCGTCTTATGTATGAATTAACTGAGCCTAAGGAATGGGAATTGCGAAACTGGGTTCGCAATTGCGAAACTGGGTTCGCAATTGCGAACCCAGCAGGTCTGGGAATTCCGAGATTGAGTTTCGCATTTGCAAACTCTGGGCCTTAATGCAGACTTCGCATTTGCAATGATCTGCGTCGCATTTGCAACTGGGCGGCCCTCGAATTTGCGAGCCAAGCAGAGACCCTCCCTTCTCGCAATTTTGATGGAGGATTCGCATTTGCAAGAAGTTCTTTGCAAATGCAAAGACACCAAACTTGACCTGCAACAATACTTCCAAAGTTTAAAAATGCAACCCGTGGCCTATTCAAAACACACCTGAGCCCTCGGGCTCCAAACCAAATATATACACAACCTCAAAAATATCCTACGGACTTACTCGTGCGATCAATCGCCAAAATAACATCATTTACATCAATTTAAGCCTCAAAATCCATGATTCTTCACTTTAAGTTCATAAACTTCAAACTTTAGATACTGAGGTTCAAAACACGTCAAATGACATCTGATTTTGGCCAAAGTTTAAAGAAAGCTCTTAACATATATTTAAGACCTGTACCGGTCGCCGGAACCAAAATACGGGCCTGATACCAATATTTTCTAACTCATTTTCTTTCCAAAATTTCATATCATTATCAAAAAAATAATTTCTTTCAAAAATTCATTTCTCGTGCTCAGGACCTCGGATTTCAATTCCAAGAATATGCCCGAGTCCCATATTTTTCTACAGATCCTCCGGGACCTTGACATCACGGGTCCAGGTCCGTTTACCCAAAATGTTGACCGGAGTCAACTTTAACAATAAACATATCAAAATTCTTCAAATTTTCACATATTTCACATATTTCATCATAAAAGCTTTCCGGTTACGTGCCCGGATTGCACACACAAATTGAGGCAATTAAAAGCAAGGTTTTCAAGGACTCAAAAGCACGGGAAAAGAAAGAATTTTGGTGATGACCCTTTGGGTCGTCACATTCTCCACCTCTAAAATAATAGTTTGTCCTCGAACGAACAAATGAAAGAAGTACCTGAGTCGAGAAATAGATGAGGATAACGGCTCCGCATATCAGACTCGGACTCCCAGGTCGATGCCTCAGGAGGCTGACCTCTCCACTGAACACGTACTGAAGGAAAACTCTTCAACCTCAACTGTCAAACTTTCCGGTCTAAAAAATCCACCGGCTCCTCCTCATAAGACAAATCCTTGTTCAATTGGACAATGCTAAAATCTAACACGTGTGATGGATCGTCGTGATACTTCCCGATCATGGACACATGAAACACTAGATGCACAATTGATAAACTAGGTGGCAAGGAAAGATTATTAGCCACCTCTCCCACACGATCAAGAATCTCAAACGGACCGACGAACCTAGGGCTAAGCTTGCCCTTCCTCCCGAATCTCATCACGCCCTTCATAGTCTATACACGGAGCAACACTCGCTCACCAACCATGAAAGCAACATCGCTGACCTTGCGGTCTGCATAACTCTTCTGCCTGGACTGAGCTGTATGAAGCCTATCCTGAATAATCCGGACCTTATCCAAGCCTTATAAGGTAATCATATGTCGTCGCCCCCCACATTAGAACTCTATTTAACTGAAATCTTTATGGCTAAACCTTTTTTAACCGATTAACTCGTAAGTTGCATCCTCAACTTCCCTCCTGAACCAAATCTATACCCAATAACCGAGCCTCTCCCAGCTCAAACCATCCGATTGGAGACCGATACCGCCTACCATATAACGCCTCATACGGAGCCATCTGAATGCTGAACTGGTAGCTTTTGTTGTAGGAAAACTCTGGTAACAGTAAAAACAGGTACCAGAAGCCTCCAAAATCAATAACACAGGTTTAGAGCATATCCTCAATGATTTGAATAGTCCTCTCAGACAAACCGTCCGTCTGAGGATGAAATGTTGTACTCAACTGAACCTGGGTGCCCAACTCTCGCTGAATCGCTCTCCAAAAATGCGAGGTAAACTACGGACCCCGATCCAAAGTGATAGATATAGGCACCTCATGAAGGCGAACGATCTCCCTGATATAAATCTTTGCTAACCTCTCCAACGAATAGGTGGCTGTAACAGGAATAAAATGTGCTGACTTGGTCAGCCTATCAACAATAACCCAAACCGCTTCGAACTTCTTCCGATTCATTGGAAGTCCAGTGAGGAAGTCCATGTCAATCATCTCCCCCTTCCACTCGGGAAGCTCAATCCTCTGAAATAAACAACCGAGCCTCTTATGCTCATACTTAACTTGCTGATAGTCCAAACATCGTGCTATATTTAAAACTATATCCTTCTTCATACTACACCACCAACAGTTCCGCCACAGATCCTGATACATCTTCGCGGCGCCCGGGTGAGTAGAATACCGAGAACTATGGGCCTCTGCTAAGATCAACTATCAAATACGATCAGCATTGGGCACACAGACTCGCCCTTGCAAACCCAATACACCATCATCTCCCAAGGTCACTTTCTTGGCACCTCCACGTTGCACCGTGTCTCTCCTGACACACAAATGGGGATCCTCAGGCTGCCGCTCATGCATACACTCCAATAATGAAGATCGAGCAACTGTCTACTAGGCCCAGAAATATCCAACCTCACAAGACGATTGGCCAAGGCCTGAACATCCAAAGCAAGCATCTCTGACTCAATGGAATATAAGCAAGACTACCCATGCTGACGAACTTCCTACTAAATGCAGCAGCCACCACATTGGCCTTTCCCGGGTGATACAAGATACTAACATCATAATCCTTCAGCAACTCTAAAAATGTCATCTGCCTCAAATTTAACTCTTTCTGCTTGAACAGATATGGAAGACTCTTGTGATCAGTGTAAACTTCACATGTCACACCATATAGATAATGCCTCCAAATCTTCAAAGCATGAATAACGGCTTCCAACTCAAGATCATGAACCACATAATTCTTCTCGTGAATATTCAACTACCTCGAAGCATAGGAAATGACTTTTCCATCATGTATCAATATTATACCAAGCCCAAACGGAAAGCATCGCAACAGAATGTATAAGCCCCTGAACCTGTGGGCAAAATCAATACTGGTTCCATAGTCAGAGCCGTCTTGAGCTTCTGAAAGCTCTCCTCACACTCGTCTAACCAGTTGAACTGTGCACCCTTCTGGGTCAACCTGGTCATCGGAGCTGCAATGGATGAAAACCCCTCCATGAACCGATGATAGTAACCTGCTAACCACAAGAAGCTCCGAATCTCTGTAGCTGAAGCTGGTCGAGGCCAGTTCATGAGTGCCTCTATCTTCTTCGGGTCCACCTCAATACCCTCTACTGATACGACATGACCCAGAAATGCCATTGAACTCAACCAAAACTTTCACTTCAAGAACTTAGCATACAACTAACTATCCTTCAGAGTTTGAAGAACCACTCTGAGGTGCTGCTCGTGCTCCTCCTGACTGCGAGAGTATATAAGAATATTATCAATGAATACTATCACGAACAAGTCTAAATAGACTTGAACACTCGGTTCATCAATTCCATGAACGCTGTTGGGGCATCAGTCAACTTAATTGACATGACCAAAAACTCATAAAGCACATACCGAGTGCGATATGCTGTCTTAGGGACAATAGACGCCCTAATCCTCAGCTGATGGTAGCCCGATCTCATATCTATCTTTGAAAACACCCTTGCACCCTGAAGCTGGTCGAAAAAACTGTCGGTCCTCGGCAGTGGATACTTGTTCTTAATCGTCACCTTGTTCAATTCCCGGTAATCAGCGCACATCCTCATTGAATCATCCTTTTTCTTCACAAATAACACTGGTGCACCCCAAGGTGAAATGCTGAGTCTAATGAAACCCTTCTCAAGCAAATCCTGAAGCTGATCCATTAACTCTTTGAAATTTGTCGAGACCATGCGATACGGCAAAATGAAAATAGGTTGAGTGCCCGAGTCCGATCAGTACAAAAATTGATATCCCTGTCAGGCAGCATGCCCGACAGGTCTAAGAGGAAAACCTTGGGGAATTCCCAAACAATAGGAACATAAACAATAGACGAGACCTTTGCGCTGGAGTCACGAACATAATCCAGATAATCTAGAAACCCCTTCTCGCCCATGCGTCGAACCTTCACATATGAAATAACACGGCAAATGGTATGACCTGGGGTCCCTCTCCACTCTAGTCAGGGCAAATCTGGTAACGCCAATGTTACGGCCTTGGCATGGCAATCCATGATCGCATGATACATGGACAACCAATCCATCCCTAATATGATGTCAAAATCCACCATGTCTAAGAGAAACAAGTCTACACGGGTTTGAAGACCCCTAAATACCACAACACAGGAATGATGAACCCTATCCACCACTATAGAATCACCCACTAGTGTAGACACATATACATGAATACTCGAGGCCTCACTAGGCATAAACAAGTAAGGTGAAAAATAGGACGACGCATATGAATACATAGATCCAGGATCAAATGGCAATGAAGAATTTCTAATACAAATCAAAATGGTACCTATAATGTCTGCATCTTAAGACTCAACCTCTAGCCTGGCTGTTGGCTGACCCCTACCTCTGGCGGTCTTAACTCCACCTCTATGACCTCTACCTCCACTTCTATGTCCTCAATCCCCGTCTTTAGCTGGCTGGGCATGTTGTGAGGCAACTGGTGACTGAATCATTAGATGAGGATCCTGCTGCTGAGAACCACCTGAAACTTGAGGTCAAAATCTGACAATATGCCTCGGATCACCACAAGCATGGAAAAACCTTGACTACTGCGGTTGAGCACCCCTCAACCTCGCGCAGGACCTCCTGAGGTGACCATGCTCACCACACTCATAACATCTACACAAATGCTGCAACTGAGGAATCTGAGGCTGGCCCTGTCGACCTGAATGATCACCTGAAGTACCATGAGCGACCTGGAGAGCTAACTGAAAAAACCTAGGATGATGGCCTCTACCATAAGAATCCCGACCTTCGGATGAGGTACCACTGAATCTGCCTACACTATGGGGCCTCTTATCCGACCCACGACCACCTCCTCATGGCAGAACCATCTCAACTCTACAGCCCACATTGGCCGCCTCCTAAAAATTGGTCTTACTTCCGGCCCGAGCCACTTCACCCGGCTGACCTGCCACCGCTGGATAAACCCCTGGAAGCTAACCCTCTCGAATGAAACCCTCTATAAGGTCCACCAATATTACTAAAGTGTCCTGAAGAGCTGGGGTGTCTATGAACCTCTCGGGGACATGAGCTGGGCCCACCGGAACTGCTGGGGTTGGAACCTCCTCGTCATGATAAATCCGAGGCTCCCCCACTGGGACTACTTCTAGGGGCTAAGATCTGCCCCTATCTCGACCTCTGGCGCGGTCTCAGCCTCTGCCCTTCATGGAAACTCTTGCTGTGGGGCTCGAGCTACTGAGCAGTAGAAGAGGAAGTGCGTGTTCTCTCCATTTGTGAAACAATATAGTAGAAATTCAATTGGTGATTGAGAAATGGAAACGCACGACAAGAAAGAACAAACTGGCATTTTCCTAACTCTGTAGCCTCTGGGATAAATACAGACGTCTCTGTACCGATCCCTCAGACTCTACAGAGTTTGTCCGTGAGCTGTAAGATATAAGTAACCTAGTGCTATGATACCAACTTGTCACGACCCGAATTTCTAACCATCGGGCATCGTGATGGCGCCTATTATCGGAGCTAGGAAAGCCAAACATTCATGGAATTTTTAATAATATAAATGAATGAAACCAATAAAATACGCGGAAGACATTAGATTTATATAGCTGGAATAAAATGCGGAAGTTTGAGACATATTTCTACCTAGTGCCTGGTGTCACTAGCTCACGGACTGCTATGGAATACTAAAAACAAGTCTGAAAACCGAACGTCAGCTCGGTTACCTCGTGAGTCCACGAACTGAAGACGACTCCCAGGCATCCTACTGCTGCGGTCCAAAAGCTACTCCTGGATCTGTGCAAAACAATGCACGGAGTGTAGAATTAGCACATACAACTCCATGTGCTGGTAAGTGTCTGGCCTAACCCCGGCAAAGTAGTGACGATGCTAGACAAGACCTACCAAAACTAACCTATGCAGATATACATATATACAAGAGCAACGGAAATAACGAACTTCAAATACAATTGGGAAGGGTCATGCTCGGGGGGAGTTACAATGAAAAAAAATATGAATATAACATCGAGACTATATCAAGTACTATAACTCATATAAGTAGTCGGCGTGCCACACGGTCCCATAGTATATATTCATAAGCGGTCGACGCACTACACGATCCCATAGTATATCTATTAAGTGGACGGCGTGCCACAAGATCCCATTTCATAATTCATACGTGGATGGCCTGCCACACGATCCCATTCTATATATCACGTGGTAGGCGTACCACTCTCTCCCATTTCATATATCACGTGGTAGGCGTACCACTCTCTCCCATTTCATATATCTCATGGTAGGTGTACCACTCGCTCCCATTTCATCTTTAACACAATGCAAAATATATTACCGGCAACGGAAACCAATAACCAATAATCAATATAATTTGTGGTAGGCGTACCACTCACTCCCATTTCAATATCATTTGTGCTAGGCGTACCACTCGATCCCATTTCATCATATATAAGTGGTCGGCGTGCCATACGATCCCATTTTATAATTCATAAGTGGTCGGCATTCCACACAATCCCATTTCATAATTCATATGTGGACGGTGTGCCACACGATCCCATTTCATATTTCATAGGTGGACGGCGAACCACACGATCCCATTTCACAATTCATACATGGACAGCGTGCCACACGATCCCATTTTATAATGAATAACACATATAATCCTTCTAGATGAGGCCCCATTAGGGAAATTCAACAATGTAACGATTTAACCCGACAAGGGTACAACTAACAGCCCAAATATCCCGGCAAGGGAGAATACATATAAGGCTTGAATCCCGGCAAGGGAGCAACAACAATAACAGACTATGCGTCCCGACATGGAAATAATCACAACACTTCCTCTTTCAATCACTACTTTCTCACTTAGCAAATTCTAGTTCGATCCAACGCTCCAATGATATACCAATCACAATTCTTTCTCAACTATTCACATTATATGAAACTTATCAATTAATAAAGGAAGATGTTTCACAAAAATTCGAATCAAACACAATTAAGATTCACGGTTATGCGAGACTCCAGTGTACAGATAACCATCACCACGCCTATACACCGTGCTCCATATTTAGCACTTAGCAAATAATATCCTAATCCTATTCCCTCAAGCCAAAGTTAGAACAAACACTTACCTCGAAAGCTCCAAACTCGACTTAAGCCTCTAGTATAGCTTTACACCTTGAATCCACCACAAAATCGCTCGAATCTAATCACAAATTACTCAAATGTATCAACCAATGCTAGTTAAATCAATTTGAATGCATAAGAATTAACTTCCCAAAGTTTTACCCAAAAGTTAACAAAATGCCCTCGGGCCCACGTGGTCAAAACCCGAGGTTCGAACCAAAACCTAGTTACCCATTTCTCCACGAGTTCATATCTATGATTTGTATTGAAATCGGACCACAAATTGAGGTCCAAATCCCCAGTTTAATTAAAACCTAAGTTCTACCCAATATTTCCATTTTCACTCATGAAAAACTTTGATTTTAAGATGAAAACATGTTTAATGATGTTAAAGATTGAAGAAATTAAGTAAAATTTGACTTACAAATGATTTGGAGATGAGAGAGTTCCTGAAAAATCGCCAATGGAGTTTGTGATTTGAAAGAATAAAGAAAATGAGTTCGAAATTCGTCTTAAGTATGACTTATCTGAGCCTCAAGTATGGGAATTGCGAAACTGGGTTCGCAAGTAGGCCTGAGAATTGCAAGATTGAGTTTTGCATTTGCGAACTCTGGGCCTCAATGAAGACTTCGCATTTGCAAAGTTCTTGCATCGCATTTGCGAACCAAGCAGAGACCCTCCCTTCTCGCATTTGCGATGGAATTCGCATTTGTGATGGAGGATTCGCATTTGCGAGCCTCGCATTTGCGAGAAATTCTTCGCAAATGCGAAGACACCAGATCTGACCTGCAACAATACTTCCAAAGTTTAAAAATGCAACCCGTGGCATATCCAAAACTCACCCGAGCCATCGGGGCTCCAAACGAAACATACACACAACCTCAAAAACATCCTAAGGACTTACTTGCACGATCAAATCGCCAAATAACATCATTTACACCAATTTAAGCCTCAAAATCCATGATTCTTCACTTTAAGTTCATAAACTTCAAACATTAGATATTGAGGCCCGAAACACGTCAGACGACGTCCGATTTCGATCAAATTTTATAGAAAGTGCTTAACACATATTTAAGACCTGTACAGGTCACTGGAACCAAAATACGGGCCCGATACCAATATTTTCTAACTCATTTTCTTTCCAAATTCTCATATCATTTTCAGAAAAATAATTTCTTTCAAAAATTCATTTCTCGGGCTCGGAACCTCGGATTTCGATTCCTGAAATACGCACGAGTCTCATATTTTTCTACGGACCCTCCGGGACCGTCACATCACGGTCCGGGTCCGTTTGCCCAAAATATTGACCGGAGTCAAATTTAACAATATTAATATCAAAATTCTTAAAGTTTTCAATATTTCACATATTTCATCATAAAAGTCTTCCGATACGCGTCCGGACTACGCACATAAATCGAGGCAACTAAAAACGAGATTTTCAAGACTTCAGAAGTACAAAAAAAAAAAGAATCCGATGATGACCCTTTGAATCGTCACAATTTCAATCTAAATAGTTGGATGACTATGGTTGCTTAAACAAACAAAAATCCCCAGATAACCAAATGAATCAAACACATAAATCAAGGAAAATTAGATAAGATTAAAGACAATGGCGAAGTTAGCTCTCATGGTTGCTTTCTTGCTTCTTGCATCACGTTAGCTCGTATTTCCCTCTCTCATTAATTCCATATTTATTTTTAAGTACTTTTTCCATATTTATTTCTATTTATTATTGCAAAAAAAAAAAAAACTTAATGTAAATTATTTTATGAACAGTTTTTGAACCTCTCACGGCTCAATACTCTCTGGATTCTACTTTTACGATAGTGATTTATATAGATTAGGTTGAATTTTAGTTGAATATATTGATAAAGATAATTAAGATTATCCACGTAGTTTTTTTTGTTTATTAGATAAAGTGATCACAATCATTAATTTTAAGAACTTACACTTGTTTGTTTAACTTTTAAGTAATACATAACTCAAACATAATTTCAATATAATAACTATGATCTTTTAAAATTTTGCATTCATGGAGATTGGATACACACGTAATACGCGTATGAAATAACTAGTTTAATTAAAAACACACGGTAATTAATATTCTGTTAAGGGAGTGTAAATTGCAAATTAAACAAATAGGAAAGGAAGAATTTAAATATTTGCAATACTCTTCTTGCTGTTTGCAGAAAAAGTCAAAAGAAATAAAAGCAGAAACGGGGCTAGTATTTAATGTTTATGAATTCTCTATATTGTCACAAAATTCAAGAAATTATCTTAGTTACTGAATTTGTAATTAAATAGTATATATATTTTATAATTGTGATTACTCATTTGGTAGACGTCATTTAGCATATGTCACTGCATGACTTCTGATGACCAACTCATCCTATGATTTGGAGCTTCTCTTTTTCTTTTCTTTTTTTCAAAAAATAAAAAAAATATTTAGCCTGGCAATTCTAGAAAATGTCTAATACTGAGTTGAGCCGAATATCTCTGTCTTAAATTGAATTCATGAACCCCTTATAGGAACTCAATTCTAGTTCCTAAATTCAAGTCTAAAACAGACGAAGGGGCTTTATCCAGAGCTAGTCACTAAAAAGAAATAAGAAAGTTGTCACTCCCAAATGCACACGCAAGTATATGTGATCGTATAAGTAATAAAATGATAAGTTCAGTATCGAACTCACAAAAATTTATATCAACAACTTACTAATACACCAATATTGTTATTCCGTCAAGACAAGTTCGAGTTCAAGAGTTTGGTTATGCTAAATTATAATTTTAAGTAACAACTAAATTATCAAGTAACACGTTGATTGTTGTGTAATTAATAGAGACAAATATTTCGGGGTTGTGATTAATTCACCTTATTATATTGTGAAAAAACATAAGGGTACTTTTTTTTTGTTTCTTGCTCGGTGTTCAGTACCTATATTTGAAAACATGAGGATTTGAAGATGAAAATCAGAAAAGATGAAGATGAACAGGAACTGATACAGAGAGAGAATGGGAAGCTTCTGGAGAAAGCCAGAAGACCAAAATGAAATCCTGTATATAAAATATCTGTATAAGTCTTTATATACAATCACTTCTTGGGTCGGGTCAGACGGCCCAAGAACAAAAAGAAAGTGGGCTCAGATATATGTACAACCCAAACAACAAATCACCATTGCCCAATACATTGTATACCAGAAAATACAATAAATATACAATGTATATACAATGTGTACAATCATTTTTGCTTAGGTTTGGAAGCCATGTAGTCTTTCATCTCAACACCCCCCCTCAAGTTGGAGGGGGTAACCACCTGCAACTTGGATAACAGCGTATTAAGCACAGCACCAGGTAATGGCTTAGTGAGCAGGTCAGCCAGTTGACGAGAAGTAGGAACATGAAGTAGCTTGATAAGGCCATTCTGGAGCTGATCTCGAACAAAATGGCAGTCAACCTCGATGTGTTTGGTACGCTCATGAAAAACAGGATTATTAGCTATATGGACAGCAGCCTGGCTGTCACAATACACAGAAAAAGGAAGAGAAACAGATACCCCAAGATCAACCAAAAAATGAGATAGCCAAGATAATTCAGCAACAACTTTGCTGAGGGCTCTATATTCTGCCTCAGCAGAAGACAAAGAAACAACAGGTTGCTTCTTAGATTTTCAACTAATCAGGCAACCACCCAATAGCACAGAAAATCCAGTAACAGATCTCTTAATATCAGGGCATGCAGCCCAGTCACTATCAGAATAACCAACAACAGAGAAATCATCACTGGCAGAATAAAATAGATCCATATAAGGAGTGCCTTTAAGGTATCTCAAAACATGCAGGACAGCAGTCATATGGGGAAGTCTGGGGCATTTGAGGAATAGACTCTGATGTTGAAAAGCAAAGCATATGTCAGGCCTAGTATGAGTCAGAAATAACATCTTACCAACAAGACTCCTGTACTGGTCAGGAGAGGATAAAAGGTCACCAGAATCAGCATGAAGTTTGACAGTAATATCCAAAGGGGAGACAACAGAGGAGACATTTGCACAATCAAACTGATGCAGTAAATCAGAAATATACTTATGCTGATTAAGGATCATTCCACCAGGAACAACTGACATTTCAAGGCCCAAAAAATAATGCAAAGATCCTAGATCTTTGATTTTAAACTGATCATCCATAAACAATTTCAGGGCAGTAATCTCATCACTGTCATCCCCAGTAAGGATAATATCATCCACATAGACTGCCACAACCACAAGGGATCCAGGTTTACCTTAGATGAACAAAGAATAGTCATTCAAAGAATGTTTGTACCCTCTGGAATAAAGAGCAGAAGACAATTTGGTATACCATTGTCTGGATGCTTGTCTCAGCCCATATAGGGATTTCTTGAGTTTACAAACCAGAGGAGAAGAAGTAGAAGATGGAGGAGAAACTGAACCAGAAAGAGGAGCAGAAACTGTCAAACCTGGGGGAAGTTTCATATAAACTTCCTCATCCAAATCCCCATGGAGAAAAGCATTATTGACATCAAGTTGAAACAGAGGCCAGTGGTTCTTGACAGCCACAGCAATAAGGCATTTCACAGTGGTCATCTTAATCACAGGAGAAAAAGTGTCAGTAAAATCAATCCCTTCAACTTGTGTATCACCTCTAATAACAAGCCTTGTTGTATACCTTTCAACAAGACCATCAGACTTGTTTTTGATTTTATAGACCCATTTACAGCCAATGGGTTTCTTACCAGGAGGAAGAGGAACAACATCTCAGGTATGGTTAGCTTCCAAAGCATCAAACTCCTGTCTCATTGCATCCTGCCATGCTAAGACAGATGCAGCTTGAGAGTAATACAAAGGTTCAGATTCCAAAGTAGAAGAAGAGGAACCAGAAAAGGCAGGGAGTTGACAGACATAATCCTTAAGATAAGAAGGAGGACTATGCTGTCTAGTGGACTTTCTAGGAGTAGGAAGAGGATGTGAAGGAGGTAAAACAGGAGGAGAGATATCATGATTGAAATAAGGAAGGGAAGATGGAGCAGCATCAGTAAAATCAGGAACAGTAGAATCAGATGTAAAATTAGGAACAGGAAAATCAGGAGAAGCATGTATAGGAAAATCTGTGTTAGGGAAATGTTCAGCAGGAGGAATAGAAGGAAAAGATGAAGGATAAGGGTGAGCAGAAGAAGGTTCATTCTTAAAAGGAAAACAAGTTTCATGGAAGACAACATCCCTGGAGACAAAACACTTCTTGGAAACCAGATCATACAGTTTATAACCCTTTTTGGCAAAGGGGTAACCCAGAAAAACACAAGAGAGGGCTCTAGGCTTGTCCCTTTGAGGAATAGGGACAGCAGCATAAGCAAGGCACCCAAATGCCCTCAAATGAGAATAGGATGGATCTTTCCCACACAAAATTTCATGAGGAGATTTATTGTGAAGAATTCTGGAAGGTATTTTGTTAAGAAGATAAGTGGCAGTCAACAGACAATCTCCCCAGAAAGACACAGGTAGGCCAGATTAAAAAAGCAAGGCTCTATATGTTTCAAGAAGGGTTCTGTGCTTTCTTTCAACAACACCATTCTATTGAGGTGAATGAGGGCAGGAGGTTTGATGAATAATGCCCTGGCTACTAAAGAAAGATATGCCCTCAATGCTGGATCCCAATTCTAAGGCATTGTCACTTCTAACAGTTTGAACCATAGTGTTAAACTTAGTTTTAACAAAACAGATGAAAGACTTAAGCAGGGAAAAAGCAATGCTTTTAGATCCCATTAAGTGTGTCCAGGTTGCCCTAGAAAAATCATCAACTATAGTAAGGAAGTATCTATAACCAGAAGAAATAGAAGTGTAGTAAGGCCCCCAAGTATCCACATGTATTAATTGAAATGGTCTAGTAGTACTGATACTGCTGTCAGGAAAAGGGAGTCTAGTTTGTTTGGCCATAGTACAGACAGAACAAGGAAAAGGTTGTTTAGAAGCAAGTGGAAAAGACAAACCAGAAATATGTCTCATATTTGCAAAAGAAGTATGTGCTAGTCTTAAATGCCAAATGTAATTCATATCAGTGGTAACAGCATTATTACAAATGGAATTATTTACAATTGGAGGCAAGGCAACAATTTTGCTGTAAGACACATTGTCATCACTACAAAAAATCAGACAAAGCACACACAGAAGTAAAAGAAGAACCAGGAGAGGAAGAAGGGGAAGATGGCACCCAAGAAAGTTTGTATAGGCCAGCTTCCTCTTTACCAAGATCCAGAGGCCTCTTCAGAGAAGGGTCCTGTATCATGTGAAGTAAACAGGAAGTTGGAGTAAACAAAACTATACAGTGCAACTGTTTTATCAACTTGTGAACAGAAATCAAGTTGTGTTTAAAGGAAGGAACCAGAAGCACATTGTGAAGAGTAAGGGAAAAAGTTAATGCAAAAGAAACTGTACAAGTTACTTTTACTTTGTAACCATTAGGCAAAGTTACAAGATAAGGAACAGTCAAAGGTATGATGTTAAAGAGTAGGTTTTTATCATGTGTCATATGATTAGATGCCCATGAATCAATGATCCAGGTGACAGAATTAATGTGTGTAAGCATGCATAATTTGGAATCAGAAACAAGACTCTCAGTCAACATAGTACCAGCAAAATTAGCAGCACACATGGGAGGATGAGCTTGATCACTGGAATCCCCTAACTTGGTCTGTTGCAATAAGCTCATCAATTGATCATAGTGGTGTCTGCTCAACCCTGGTATCACAGAGCTGTGACCATCTATGTGTGTAACATGGTGATGGCTGGGAGGAGGATCCCCAAGAGGAACAGACATATTAGGATTCCCATGATTAACAGACACACATTCCTCCCCAGTGGAGACATGAGCAGCTGCAGATTTCCTTCCCTTGTTGTAATTTATGTTTTGAGGAAACCCATGAATCTTGTAGCACTTATCAATTAAGTGCCCAGATTTCTTGCAGTATCTGAAAAATAAGGGCCTTCTGCTTTGTTCAAAATTAACTCTAGGTCTGAAAATAGGGGGTCTAGGCACTGTGGCCTGATTAAACTCAACTGAGTGCTTGTTTGCATTAGCATTAAAAGACATAGAGTCTGGACTGGTTTGAGAAATAGATTGAACTTGTCTCTGTTTCTCGTCATTAAGCACTATATTGTTAACACTGTCAAGAGAAGGAAATGGCTGCATCATCAACAGATTACTCCTAACCCCCATGTATGCTTCATTTAACCCCATAAGAAACTGGAATACCGTGTTTTCATCATCTTACTCAATTATTCCATTTTTAGCAGCACACACATCTCTGCCCATGATTTGTGCACATTGTGCCCAACTCATCCCACAGGACTTTGAGCTTGTTAAAGTATGAGGCTACGTCTAAGCAGCCTTGAGATGTGTGGGAAAGTTCCCTTTTTTAATTCAAAGATTTTGGTCTTGCTAGGGGTACCATATCTTTTCTCAATTTGGGACCATATACTCTGTGCAGTATCGGAATACTGCACACTATCAGCAATCTGAGGAGACAGGGAAGAGGTCAACCAGGAAATGACCATGTTATTACATCTATCCCACAGCCTCTGTTGAGCCACATTAGTGGTAGGTCGAGGACATGAGCCGTCAACAAATTCGATTTTATTTTTAGCAGATAATGCAACAATCATTTTTCTCCTCCAACCCCATAACCACTACCCGAGAAGGGAGTGGGGACAAGAGAGACCCCAGGGACATCAAAGGAATATACAAAGAGGGGGCTGGTAGAGTCTACCGAGGAGGAGGTACCAGCAGTGGTATTAGAAGCCATGATTAATGAACCAGCTTGAAAGAAAAACAGTTTCGACAAACAAAATATAACGGAACCAGATACTCACACACAAAGCATACAATACTCAAAATAAGGACAGAGTTACCCTCCTTCTTCGCGACCGGAGAAGATCGGCCTTCAATCAACAGAGAAAACCCTAGGTCCAACACCGGAAATCCTATGTTTTGAAACTCACCAAAATAAGGTAAAAGACGCCGGAAAGTTACCCAAAGCGTCCATCAAGCGAAGAGAAAGTCATCGGACAACCCCAAAACTCTAGTTCCGAAAGTCGAAAAACCCTAGAATTTGAAGAACTCGTCGGAACAAAGTCAGAGTTGTCGGAAAATCCCCCAAAACATCTACCGATACAGAATCGGAGCCTCAAACAATCAGAAAAATCTCGATTAACCGATTATCATTCATCAAAAAAAATATACGAACAGTATTTTTTTCTCAGATAACCGAAGAAAAACTTCAGCGAAAGCTTCATCAAGTATTGATAACACGTAACAGAGAAGGATCGGAAGATTTTCCTGCTCTGATACCATGATAAGAATGGACATTGGGCCTAACTTAACCCCAAAAGCTAGCTTATGAGGTGTGGATTGTCCAAGCCATATAAGGAGACCAATGACCTCAAATCCCTCCGATGTGGGGCAACTCAACACCCCCCATTACGCCCAGACCTTTGGAGCGTGGACAACATAAATGGGGGCCAAACATCGGTAACAATTATTGGGACGGGTCTGGCTCTGATACCATGAAAACATGAGGATTTGAAGATGAAAATCAGAAAAGATGAAGATGAACAGGAACCGATACAGAGAGAGAATGGGAAGCTTCTGGAGAAAGTCAGAAGACCAAAATGAAATCATGTATATGAAATATCTGTATAAGTCTTTATATGCAATCACTTCTTGGGTCAGGACAGACGGCCCAAGAACAAAAAGAAAGTGGGCTCAGATATATGAACAACCCAAACAACAAATCATCACAGCCCAATACATTGTATACCAAAATATACAACAAATATACAATGTATATACAATGTGTACAATCATTTTTGCTTAGGTTTGGAAGCCAGGTAGTCTTTCATCTCAACAATATTGGAGCCCGATTAAATTCGGATTCGCGTCGAAAAATCTTACATTGAGGGGTAAAGTGTTCCCTAACAAATGCAACTTTATACCCAAAGATTCAAACCTGAAATCTCTACAAAGAATAAATAAGTACTTACTACTAGTGTTATTTTTTGTAAGGTAAGTGAAAGAATGACGTGTGGGGCAGGTTTACCCACCTAGACGTACAATTCCGTTCTGAAGTCAATGTGAATCGAATTCGTTTTGTTTTCTTTTACCTTTTATCCTTTGACTAAAAACATCTGAAAGTAGAAAGAATAGACACAATCTCGGTGTATAGCCTGTTTGGCGAAAAAATTTTTTACCAAAAGTATTCTTTTATTAAAAGTATTTTTTTCTAAAGTTAAAATATTTGATCAAGCTTTTAGAAAGAAAAAAAATAATTTTGAGTAAAAGCAAAAGCAATATTTTAGAGGAAAAAAAATAACTTCTCCCAAAAAGTAGTTTTTGGAAAAGCTTTATTGAGAAAAATATACTTTAAAATACTTTTTAAAAGCTTGAGCAAAAACTAATTACTACTCAAAAATGCTTTTTAAATTAATTATTCAAATACAAACGAAGTAACGATTTGGCTAAACTATCAAAAACGATTATTTTGATAAATGCTTGTGTTCAAAAGCGCTTTTCAAAAAAGCAATTTTAGAGAGTTACAGTTTATGTTTGGCGCAAACCCAAACATCCCAAAATTCATCCTTTGAAGTTGCAGAGAACAAATCAAATTCTTCATTTATAATCTCGTGATTAGGGTGTATAAGTCCATGGGGGAAAACATGTCATATAATCAAATCAAAGTGGAAATTATTTACATTTAAAGTGGTGATGAAAATCTCTTCACAAATTTCCATTACCACGCTCCAAAACTCAAAATAATGAAAAATGAGCTAAACCCTCGAATATATAAGGTCTTCCAGTGATTTCTGTATTTGGTGACAAAATCATCACATATGTGACATCGCTTCTGCGGAAGAAGCTCGCAAATGCGAGAACCCCCCTGAGCCACCTAATTTTGCTTCTGCAAAAGTCTTCCACTTCTACACATAACCTTGGTCATGGGGGTGTTGCTTCGAACTGTCATCGAAGTATAATCCCGTCGTGGTTCGAACGAAGTCGAACCTATATTTTCGTCGATAGCCTTGGCATTGGGATGTTTCTTCGAACTGTCGTCGAAGTAGAATCTCGTCGTGGTTCGAATGAGGTCAAACTTAATATTTTTGGAGATTTGATCGTATTCCCGCAGGATGACGTCATATGTCGACTAGTGGAGATCTGGTTCTACACATACAATGAAGATCTGATTCCATACATACAATGGAGATTTAATTCCGTACATACAATGGAGATTTGATTCCGCATATACAATGGAGATTTGGTTATCTATATGTAGTCCCTTTATTACTTCGATTCCGAAATCATATCGACGAGTCGAAGTAATGAAAAATGCGTCGACCCTAACGGTGTCCCCCTTGCCGCCTCGTTAAAAACCTCCCCGAAAAAACCCGATTGCGGAAACACCCGGGTGAGGGAAAAAGAGTACGACTTAGGTGATGCATTCTTTTAAAGGTGAAAGTGCTTGAGATGGGCGACGTTCCAATTGTTTTGAAGTATCTTTCCCTCCATTGTTTCTAATTGGAATGCTCCTTTGTTTGCTGCATCTATGATTTGTATGGTCCATCCTAGTTTGTTCCCAATTTTCCCTCATTAGGGTCTCTTGATGCTTGTGTTTTAGCCTTGAGGACGTAGTCTCCCACTTTGAGTGCCCACACCTTGGCTCTCTTGTTGTAGTATCTTTATACTTGCTGCTTTTAGGCTACCATTATTATGTGTGCCACGTCTCTTCGTTCTTCGACTTCATCCAGTTCTTGTCGCCTACTTTCACCATTTCCTGGTCCGCTCTCGTTGGAGTATCTCAAATTGAATTCCCCGACCTCGATGGGTATAACTGCGTCAGTCCCGTAGACTAGTGAATATGACGTTTCTCCTGTGCTTGTTTTTGGCATAGTACGGTATGCCCATAACACTTCCTGTAGTGGTTCACGCCAAAACCCTTTAACATCCTCAACTTCTTTTTCAATATTTCAGTATTACTTTGTTGGAGGATTCGGCTTGACCATTGGTCGTAGGGTGATAGGGCGTGGAGAGTATTCTTTTGATGTGTCATTTTTCAAAAAACTCAGTCATTCTTTTTTCGACGAACTGAGGTCCAATGTCGCGGCTAATTTCTTAGGGGATGCCAAAACAACATTTAATGGTTTTCCATATGAACGCAATAACCTCCTTCTCACGTATTTGAGTATTGCACCTACTTCTACCCATTTAGAGAAATATTCAGTTAAAACCAAAAGGAAGTGTACCTTTCCTCGTCCTCCTGGGAGGGGATTGACTATATCCATTCCCCACTGTATGAATGGCCATGGTGAAGTGATGGAGTGAAGGAGTTCCTCTAGTTGTTGTATCATAGGGGCATACTTTTGACATTTCTCGCATTCTTGGTCATAGTCCGTGACTTATTGTTTCATTGTAGAACAGTAGTAGCCAGCTGGATGATGCATCGGACGAGGGTGCAGTTTCCCGTGTGGGCATCGCAGTGCCCTTTGTGTACTTCTTCCGATACTCGTCTTGCTCTATGTGGCCCAAGACATTTGACTAGGGACCGCCAAGCATTCTTTTGTAGAGATCGCCATTTACTAGGCTGTATCAGGCCACCTGTACCCGGAGTTTATTGGCTTCTTTATTATCTTGAGGGACCGTACCATCCTATAAATAGGTTGTGAAACGACTATGCCAGTCCCAAGTTAAGTATATGAATGTACCTTGACGTGGTCTATTACGAAATAAAGGAGGGTTACACATTTTCCTTGTTGATATTCTTGATGGCCGCAACTAGTTTAGCGAGGCCAGTTGCTTTATATTCTATGCCCTAGGTATTTGGTCGAGGAGAAATTCGTCAAATTCATCTAGTAGATTGCGGATTTCTGGCTGGTACCTTTGTAGTCTCTGCTCTTTGATTTGGAAAGTCCCACTGACTTGATTCACCACGAGGTGAGAGTCACATTTGATGAATGAGTCGTCGAGCACCGTATTTGAGGGCAAACTTCAAACCTGCTATCATAGCTTCATACTCGGCCTCGTTGTTAGTCATCTCGGGGCATCATATGAACTGGTGAATTACTTTGCTTGTAGGGATCTCGAGGACTAGTCCCAGTACCGATCTCGAGGTATTAAAGGCACCGTCAGTGCAGAGGACCCAGAGGTCGGCATGCGTAGAAGTGCGGAATGCTTCCTGTTCTACATTAGGCAATGTTTCCATGCTGAAATTAGAGATGAAGTCGGCAAGCACATGCGACTTAATATTAGTTTGTGGTTGGTACGTTTGTCATGCTCACTTAGCTCTATCTCCGATTCGGCAAGTCTACCCGATAGTTCGGGTTTGTGTAGGATACCCCTTAGGGAGAAGGTTGTCATCACTTTTATGGGATGCCATTGGATATATAGTCTTAGCTTCCGTGAAGCTACGACCAATGCCAGAGCTATTTTTTCGAGGTAGAGGGTACCTCGCCTCGGCATCTATTAAAGTTTTGTTGATGTAGTAAATTGGGGATTTCGTACCTTTATTTTCCCGGACCAAGATCACACTTACCGAAACTTTGGAAATTGCTAGATAGAGAAGTAGGCATTCACCTGGATCTGCTTTGACGAGTAGCGGTGGCAAGGATAGATATGTTTTCAGCTTTCTCAGGGCGTCGACGCATTCAGCGTTCTATTGCGATCCGTGGTCTTTCCTCAGCACATTGAATAATTTATAGCATCTATTTGACGATTGTGAAATGAACCTTGATTGGGTGGCTATTCGCCATGTTAGCTTCTGCACCTGCTTTTTGCTGGTCAGTATCTCTGGTATTGCACCGATGGCTCTGATCTTATTCGGTTGACTTTGATTCCCCTTTGTGGCATGAGGAAACCACGAAAATTTCCGAAAGTTACGCCGAAGGCGCACTTTTTGGGATTCAACTTCATCCCGTACTGCCTTATTATCTCGAAGGTTTCATTCAGATGGCCAGTTTGATCCTCTTTCTTTGTCGACTTTACCAGCATGTCGTCGATGTAAACCTCCATCATTTTGCCGAGCTGTTCTCTGAACATTTTGGTGACTAACCTCTGGTACGTGGCACCTGCGTTCTTGAGCCCGAAAAGCATCACTTTGTAGCAGTACGTTCCTTAGTGAGTGATGAAAGTTGTATTTTCTTGATCTTCTTCAGCCATTACCAAAAAGCTCAGCTGATGTTCCAAACGTCAATACCACACAAGAGGGAGTGATTTGTATGGTACCCAATTTTCAATCTAGAAGAACCTGGTTCTTCTAGTGTTCTAACTACTACTGTTTGCGGAACTAAAATACAAAAATAAAAGAACACAGAGATTTTTACGTGGAAAATACCTGGCTCAAAAGGTAAAAAAACCACGACCTACTACTCAGTAGGATTTTCCCAAACATCCACTAAACTCAATGGGCTAAAACAGCATTTACAAAAGTCTTGTACCTAGGGATTAACTCTAATCCTAGTGTGGCACACAGTCTCAACTGTTGCGACACTTTCAAGTGAACTCTAACTTGAATACTCAGAGTACCTAATACAATTGCTTCTATGAAAGCTGAAAAGGTACAAGTTTTAAATCACCTACTACAATTAAACTAGAATAAGAATAAACACAATAGAACTGGTTCATCTATCTCGTTCAAGTAGCTGCAGGAGTGCACACTTGATCTCACATAAATTGCTTGCAAAATTGCCTTGCTCTTTTGCTCTCAAATTAGCTTAACTTCTGCGTATGTGCATACCTGTAACAGAGAACAACTCAGTCATTTATTAGGTTAGTAATAAGAGTTTGATTGTGACTTAATTTCTGATCCTCCATTGAGTTTGAGTCCTAGACCAATCCAAACTCCAACCCTTATCCGAATTTGTTCTCTTCTCATAAGGAGACTTCTTCTCCTTATCTCATATGCAATCTTTTCGATCAGTTCATAAGATATTCATGCTTGATCCCAAAGGCTTGTCTTCTTCACGTGCATCTCATTTGCATGGGCCATAACAATTGTGTCTCATAAGATGGACCTGGTCCTTCACCGAGTTCATTTGTCATTCTTCAAAACTTCAAATGAGCTTGGGCCAACAAATTTTCCCTTATTGATGATGATAAACTCTGTGCTATTATTGATCAGAGAACCTGTGGAACTCAGCAAAATTATCAATACTTGAAAATGTTAACTCATCATTAAGGGCCAGATTTAAATAGGTCATAAACATCATTGTTTTGGAAAATAGAGTTAAACACAATTTCTTCCCCCTTTTGGCATCATCTAAAAGTTGTATAAAACTATGAATCCCAAAATTTTAATCATTACTCATGGCCACTGGAGCAATTGCTAGTGAAAGCATGCTTTAGTTAATCAAAAATCAACTTGACAAAAATAACTATTAAGAGCAGAATCTTCATAAATCAAGATAAATGTAAATTTCCATTACAAGGTAGTGCTTCTACTAAACAGTCAACAAAAAGAAAGAACAAAAACAACCAACCATGAGCAGAACTAAGAAAAATCCCTAATCTGGGTCACTTTGGGGTTACTAAACTAGTTCATAGATAGGACAAAGAGACTTAAGGCTTTGAGGAACTAAAGGGTTGGGATTATAGTAGGTTGAGCATTGTTTGTAGCATCCCTTCACTCTTTTCCTTTTCTTTTGCTAGCTCAGCTTTCAGCCCATACCTTTCATCTTCCAGCTCAGCAACACGAGCCTGAAGCCTAGCAATTTCAGTATCTTTTGTCCCACATTCTTAAACCCAGGCCTTAACCATGCTATTTACTGAAGTCTTCACTAATGAACCAGGTTCAACAGGGCCTACAATGAGGAGATAGTCACAAGCTTGGAGGGTTTTGAATCCAAAGTGCTCCTTACTAGAGGTCATTTCACATTTCTTCAAGGGAACGTTCAGTGTGTCTACTGCAGTTGTCAAAATGAATCCATAAGGAATAGCATGAGCCTTTGAGCCATTGATGACTCTGTCCAATAGCTTGAAAATGAAAGCAGACCAGTTAATCTACTTACCCCTCACAAGGCATTCCATGAGAACCAGATTTGCAGTATGCCTTCTTTCCTGTCTAAGCAGCAAGCACTTGTTCACAAACTCGAAGAGCACATTATGCTCTAGCTTCATCTCACTCTTTTGAATAAATCTTGCCTCAGGCATATCTTCAACATCCTTTGTATCACAGAAGTTCCTGGTGATTTGGAGTGCAGTAGAAAGATCATCTAGACAAGGTCACCTTTGCCTGGTGTAATCATCATAGCCCTCACTTGGAATGTCTAGAATCTTGACCAATTCAGATGTATCAAACTGCACCTTCATTCCTTTCACTACATTGGTTAGTAGCCCATTTTTCGCAGAGCCATTTGCCATGAATTCAATCAGCTCCTTTCTGGCTAGTCTTCCATCCATCTGAAGGACCATGTCCTTCCACCTTTCTTCAGCTATAGCATCCACCAATCTAATCATGCCTGGCTCTTCCAGGTCTTTCAACAACCTTCCCTTCAGAATCTTTCTCCTGCCAAAAATGGAAAATCGATCTTGTTCCATTTTAGACTCCTCATCATCATCATCATCATCATCATCATCATTATCATCATCGTCTTCTTCTTCTTCTTCTTCTTCAGTAATTTTTACTTGTTTTTCCTTCACTGGAGACCTAGTTCCTTTGGCCAAGGAGGGTTCAGCAGATACAGATTTTGAAGACTTTTTTGCAGGAGTCTTGGTTCCTTTTGGTTTGGCAATGGAAACCTGCACAGTTGTACCCCTCTTTTCATGGACCAGTTCCATCTCCTCCCCAGCCTCAGAACTGTCCACAACTTTGTCTTTTACTTTTTCCTTCTCTTTTTTCTTACTCTTCTCTAAAGCTTTCTGTAGTTCTGCCTCGCTTGGCTTGACCCTATTCCTTGTGGCTCTTCCCCTAGGTACAGAAGGAGAAGCAGTCCTGGGAGATGATACTTTGCTTTTCTTTGTTGGTTTAGAAGCATTTGGGGTCCTTTGTGAAGATGCTTTGCATTTCTTTAAGTGGCCCCAACCTACTTTAGAATATTCGCTAAGATTTCCTCCATAGATGAACCAGGTTTATCTTGTTTCTCACTCAAATGAACAAATCCCTCAGCAGCTTCTCCAGAACCGCTTCCCCATTAATTAACGCCACCCTCTTCTACACTACCACATATAGCAAGAACCTCTCATTTCTTTTTCTTTCTCCTCCTACTAGACTAAGCCCCTTCAATATTCTTTACAGAAACCACCAACACAAACCTACTATCTTACCTTTGTACCACATCAGAAAATACCAATCAAGTGTTTACCTCACCTGTGGTTTCTTGACTCTTGTCATTGTCAGAAGACCCAGGTTCTTCTCCTTCACTAGCAGAAATAAATTTTTCAGACTCAGAGCTTGAGTCAGATTCTTTAGCTGGAACCTCTTTCTTTTGACTAGCCTTTAATTTTTCATTTAAGGCTTTTCTCAAACTAGATGCTATAGTTTTTATGGCTAACATCTTCTACCGATGAAATCTAGGTTTTGGACTTTCACTAGGATGTGTTGATGATGAAGTATTGAGATATACTAGTGGGGGAGTTCCAGGATTATCTTGAGGGTTAGTAATGGCGGAGTATTTCTGGATATCTTTTGGGAATTTTGGAGAAGAATGGGGATTATCAGAAATTTTGGAGAAGTGAATGATGGTTATGAGTGATGAGAGATGGTGTGGTGGGTATTTCAAGAGGGATCATGATTAAGGCAGTAACAACAACTTTTTTAGTAGTCAATTAGGAGTCTAATCACATTGGAATTTCGGTCTCTTAGAGATTAATGAGCGACGCTAGTATTTAGGGAAAAAATCCCGTTTAGTTAGACTGCTACGGTAATGAAACTAGTTCAATGCTCAACGGATAGAATTTCTAGAAGTATGGTGTAATTAGGACTTCTGCTCATGATTGGTAATTTTATATTTCTAATTGTGCAAAGTATAGAAACATACCTAAACTTTCTCATGAACATATACTGATGAACCAGGTTCTTCAAGTAAAACTTCTCTTTATCATGCCTCAAATATCAGAATAGAAAAACTTTGTAAGAGATTAGTGAGTCATATAAACACTTCACATGAGTATACTAAATAATTATGAGAGTGAGTAAGAATTAGTCTATATATTTACATTGAATTAAGAACTTCTAACCAAAAATATTTTCTTTTTCCCATTGTGCATTCTGAACTAGACCCTTTTAGGTGATCTTAATCATCCATAATTCCAACCTGTTCCTTTCAAAGTTTCTCTACTCAATATTTTAGTGAAGATGTTAGTTATAATGTTTATCAGTAGCACATAATTCTATGGAGATCAACCCTTTCTCATAGTTATCTCTTAATAAGTGGTGTCTGACATCTACGTGCTTGGTCCTTTTGTGATGAACATGGTTATTTGTCATATTTATAGCACTAGTATTATCATAAAATATTGGAATACATCTCACTTTAATTCCAAAGTCTACTAGTTATTGTTTCATCCATAGAAATTGAGCACAACAAGAAGCAACATCAACATATTTAGCTTCAACAGTAAATATGGCTACTTAATTTTGCTTTTTGGTGTCCTATGACACTAGGCATGACCCCAGGAAGTGTGCTATACCTGAAGTGCTCTTCCCGTCCACTAAGAAATCTGCACAATCAGGATCAGCATATCCTACTAGATCAAAATTACTATCTTTGGGACACCAAAGACACAAATCAGTGATGCCTTTCAGATATCTCAATATCCTCTTGACAACAGTCAAGTGTGACTCCTATGGATTTGTCTGGAAACGAGCACAAAGCCCTACACTAAAACAATGTCGGGTCTGCTGGCAGTAAGATACAAAAGTGAACCAATCATACCCCAATACAACTTTTGATCAACTGATGAACTAGGTTCATCAACATCTAATTTAATGGCAGTTGCAATATGTGTATTTATTTCTTTGGAGCCCTCCATTTCAAAAGTTTTATTTAGTTCTTTTGTATACTTCTGCCGATGAATCATGGTCCCATTTGGGCTTTGTTTGATCTGCAATCCTAGGAAGAAGTTTAGTTCACCCATCTTACTCATTTCAAACTCACTTCCCATTAATTTGTAAAGTCCTTACTCAACCTATCAGTAGTGGCCTCAAATATTATGTCATCAATATATATTTGTACAACAAGGAGGTCTTTACCTTTTTCCCTTAGGAATAAAGTGTTGTCAATTTTACCTCTTTCGTACCCATGCTCCCATAGGAATTTTGATATTCGTTCATACCAAGCTTGTTGGGCCTGTTTGAGCCCATATAGAGCCTTGTCCAGCTTGTACACATGCTCAGGACATTCTTTGCTTTCAAATCCTGGAGGTTGTTTCACATATACTTCTTCCTTGAGGTAGCCATTTAGGAAAGCACTTTTGACATCCATCTGATGGAGAGTGAATTCCATATATGCTGCAAAGGCAATTAGGAGTCTGGTTGCCTCTAGCCTTACAACTGGAGCAAAGGTCTCATCATAGTCAATGCCTTCCTCTTGGCTGTAGCCCTGAACCACCCGCTGTGCCTTGTTTCTTGTAATAGTTCCATCTTTATCAAGTTTGTCCCTGAAGACCCATTTTGTACCAATTACTGATCTGTTCTTGGGTCTAGGAACTAGATGCCAGATTTGACTTCTTTCAAATTGATTGAGTTCCTCCTCCATAGCATTGACCCAATCTGCATCCTGCAAAGGTCAACAACTTTTTTAGGTTCAATAAGAGATAGAAAAGCATCAAATGCACATAGATTCTTTAGTTGTGATCTAGTTTTGACTCCAGATGTTGGGTCATTAATTATGTTCTCAATGGAATGAGAACTTTGATACTTGTAAGATTTCACCACCAACTGGTTTCTACTAGATGATTCTCCTGAGTTCTGTTGCTGGGGAACAAATTCATAGACATGTTCTTGTACAGAGTTTGTTTCATTTTCTCTCTGATTAGTTCCCCGTGTCAGGTTGCCCTGAGTGGAAGAACCTAATCCATCACCTGTTCCTTAGTTTGATGCTATTTTAGTCAATTCTTTTACCAGACCAGGGGCTTTATCTCCATGTTCCTTTCTCTCAGAAAAAATGTTAGTTTCGTCAAATACAACATGCACACTTTCTTCTACACAAAATTCTTTATTGAATACTTTATATGCTTTGATATGTGAAGAATATTCCAAGATTACTCCCTCGTCACTTCAGGGATCAAACTTACCTAGGGAGTCTTTTCCATTATTTTGCACATAACACTTGCAACCAAATGCCCTAAGGTGGGATACGTTTGGTTTTCTCCCTTTAAGAAACTTATAGGGAGTTTTCTCACAAGAGGTCTAGTCATGCATCTATTGATTATGTAGCATGCAGTGTTTACAGCCTCTGCCTAGAAGCTGTGGGGGTAATTTACTAGAGAGAATCATGGTCCTTGCCATATCCTCAAGGGTCCTATTCTTTATTTCAACTACTCCATTTTGTGGAGGAGTACTAGGGCAGAGAAGTTGTGATCTATTCTATTTTTATCACAATATTCAGCAAATTTTACATTTTTAAATTCAGTTCCATGATCATACCTAATGGATGCAAGATGATTTCCTAATTGTTTCTGAGTTTTTCTAACAAAGGCGGTAAACATTTCAAATGCCTCATCATTAGATATCAGAAATAGTAATCATGTAAATCTAGAATAATCATCAACAAGCACCATCACATATTTCTTTCCACCTCTGCTCATGGTTCTGATTGGACCACAAAGATCCATATGAACCAGTTCTAACATCATGGACGTATCTACCATTTTCTTAGATTTAAAGGATGACCTTATCTGCTTCCCCCCTGCACATGCCTATAAAACTTTGTCTTCCTTGAACTTGATATTAAGTAACCCTATCACCAAGTCCTTGGAGACTAATTTATTTAGCTGACTTAGACTAGTATGGACAAGTCTTTTATGCCATAGGAGGGGATCATTAACTAGCACACTTAGACATGTGAGTTCATTTTTTGAAAGAGTTGACAAATATACAATGTAAATATTGTTAACTCTTTTTCCCTGCAAAATAATCTTGTCTGTGGTAAGGTTAATCACAAAGCATTTGGTAGAGGTGAAAGCTACAAGGTTACCTCTGTCACACAGTTGTGACACACTGATTAGGCTATATTTGAAGTCATTTATCAAGTAGACATTCTCAATGGAATGAGAGTCTGTCTTATCTACCTTTTCAACCCTAATGATCTCACCTTTCTTTCCATTTCCAAAGGAGACATTATCTCCTTTCAGGTTCTCAAGTGAAAGGAACCGGTCATTATTCCCAGTCATGTGTTTTGAGCAGCCATTATCCATGTACCATATTTGGCTACTCCCTTTCACTAAAAAAGAAATCAGGGTTTAGTCTTAGGAACCCAAACTAGTTTAGGTCCCTTTCTTTGGGAAAAAGGATGAATCAAATTGTTTCTTGCCCAACACGGCAGCTTATGTTTTTCTTGAACAAAAGCATTGTTCCTTTGACTGGCCTTTTCTTTTACATTGCCTTCATTTTTATAGTGGTCAGTCTTACCACAGTGTGTGCAGATCTTATTTTCAGAAAGTGTGAGGTAATTATTTTTGGGGTCCCATTTTGGAGCTTGAGTCCCATAACCAAGTTCTTTTTATTGCTACTGTGATGCTCTTGCAACCAGGAGAGTGCATCAGAAGCTTTGTTCTATTTGCAAGTTTTGTCTAGTTCATATTTTACCTTTCCAAGATCTTCTTTTATAACCTTAATCAGTTCATTCATTTTTCTTAGATTTTCTTCTGGAGAGAGAAATGGGTGATCAAGAGACACAAAAGGTTACTACTAACAATACTAACATGGTTAATCCTTGTGACTACCTCAGTTAATACACAAATGAGGCATAGGAGTAAATAGTACATGGAAAATAGGAATCGTTAAGGAGGAATACTCAAGTACATGAACTACTCATTTTCTTGAGTTTAGGGAAATTCCGTCTATCCAGAATAAGAATACTCTAGCACCTTGAGTGTGATATGGGTTTCGAAATACATGAAGTTGAATTACACTCTTAACATTACTTGACGCACAGAATCTATGCCACAAGCCTATAAGGATGAAAAGAATTGAACGCTTATGAGATTATCATCTTCCAGAAAGCTTAACCCTTCTTGGAAATTGATCATATATGAGGGAACTAAAAATACGACCAGTTTTTATTCAAATCAACATGTTCATGATATGTACAAAAATCCGAAGTTATCTAATCTCAACCTGTCACGAGTGAAACTCCACAGCTAGGAAATTTTGATATTGGGACAAAACCATGAATTGGTCAGATGGTTCTAATAGTTAACATGACACTCCGGAGATACGTAATATAACCCTCCTACATAGCCAAAAAGGTGAGATGCCAAGGGTAATGTAACTCCTCGCACATGACAATTACATAGTCAATGATTTCAGAAGTTAAGGGTGTAAAGAAAACCAAACACAATGAGACAGTGCACAATAACCACTGAAGTTTTACAGATGTTCATGACAAGATCTCCATCGGTTTTGAATTGAAAAAAGGAAGTGTCATAGTGACACATAGAAGGGCAGGTTCTCTCATGGTTATCGTACAAGTGTTGGGTACTAGCACAACGAGTTCACTAAATAAAGAATACAATTAACATGTTGAGACATAAAGAGAAAATAATCATTCGTTATGACTTGGCATGATTATGCTATACAACTTCCAAATTGCAATACAATTCCACATCACGGGCAACCATAATACTAGAAACCAAGTGAGGTACTTACTACGGGATATCTCAAGTGGACACAAAAATTATGGCAACACAAGATCTCCCTATGATGGGGATGTGAGGATATCAATTTTTAAAAAACCTTTATGCACACACTGACCATTTCAATTGATATGTAATTGTAGGATAAGTGTTGACGCATGCTCTTATGTTACTTGATAGTAAGAAGGTTTTCATGATGTTACTTGCAAGAGAGTGGATTGGCTGTTCCAGCCATATAAGCCATATACACAACTGAGTAAAAGAGTGACTCGAGAAGGATCACAAATCTTGGATACTTTGCATGGAACTTGACACCACATGTACAAACTCTATGATGGTGCATGTATAGGCATAAATGAGCAGATGTTGTCCATTTAAATAAAATATTTCTGTAAGGATTTCATTGGGAATAGTACCTTGATGAAAATTTAGGAAAAACAAATGGGAAGTATCAATAGTGTTATAAATCAATTCAGGAACATACTTATAGAGCTCAATTCCATAGGAGGTTGTAATTACTAGAACTATGATCGAGAGACTTTGTAAATAATACGTCTCATTCAAAGAGCAGGTGCATGAAATGTTTTGTAATTTAGATTCTTTTTAAGAACAAATCTATGCAAGGACAAGGAAGTTATAAGGTTTAACAAAAAGTTTAATCAATCACCACATTATCAAATAAAATAATCATGCCATTTTTACGTATATTAGTCCATCGGTTCTTGGGGCCACAATTATCACCTCAGACTTGGCACTAGCCCACATTTCATAACACAATCTCTTCTTCCCCGTATTTCACATCATTTTCGCATATTTCACATCAACATCATAATCTGTTTCATATTCCCTAATGTCATATGTATCACCACGTACAACTTCATTTCGAGTTCTCGATACATTGTTTATACTCTATTTCTCAAAATCATTTGACTTATTTCAACATCTCTATACACAGAGGACTTTACACAGTTTTATTTAATATATGCTGTAACAATTTCAATTTAAGGCCTTCGTACTTCAATACATGATTCATATTCCTTGCACCCGTTTTAAGTTGTCAATAATAGCGCATAAAACATATTGGAATGCATCTTTCACAAACATCTGGTCACAACACCCATTCATGTAAAGTATTAATCACACCTAAAATCCAACATCTAGTCTTACCAAATTTACACATTCACTTACTTCACTTCCAAACATCTTTATACGTTACCAACAACTAGATGCAATCAATCAAATACCTTTGGTACACATAAGAACATTTTGGAGGAATCAACCATAACAAGTTTTCTCACAAAATTTGGCATCAAAATATCAATTGAAACTTGACTTGAGGTCTAGGCATTTTAGCACATAGTTCACATTCTTTACATATCCTCATTTACCAAGAATAATATATTAAACACATGAAGAAGTACCTCCCACATATATTTTCACAACAATAATTCGCATAACATAACAAAATGAGTACTGTATCGATTATATTTTGAACTTACAATATTTACGCGGGCACCATAGAAGCTTAATTTCTAAAATACGGGATTTTAGCCATACACATTGATAATATACTACATGATCTGGTGGTGCAGTGACATTAGTAGGAACAAGGGTACACCTCTTAACAACAAGTTCTACCTATCCCTCCTTACAAGCTGAAAATTCGCGGATTATGGTATCAAAATTACCAATCTTGAGAATAATACTTAGAGAGGAAATCAACTCCCTATCTTGAGCTACATCGCACGATCTGGATTTTCAAAGAAGGGTGAAATTCTTAAATGTCCAAATAGCCTCCAACTTATAGATGTGGTCGACAACACATCGATAAGAAGGACTCTACTAGACATGGCTCCGAGACATCCTAGGACACTTTAAAACCTTAGGCCCAGATACCAGGTTTGTCACGCCCCAAATTCGAGGAACATGACCGGCGCTCGACCGGGTATCCCCTGTCAAGTGGACCTGGGTGCCTTTACTATCCCACGTGTTACCCCTCATTCTCATTACCTAATAACCAAGTGAAATAGACATTTATAGATATGAACTCCATTAACCAAATTTTATAAAATATAACAATAAAAATTTCCAATAGCAACTTCATTCACCATAATAAAGGTATTCCAATGTTTTTATACATCATTGCCACACATTAATATTTAATTTATCTTTTAAATTACCATGCCTGACACTACCCACAACCTGTCTACGGAGCCTCTAAATATAATTGAAGAATAATATGGAAATACCGGCAACAAGGCTCCGACTATACCTTATACAACATCAAAACAAGATCCTAAATCAGAAAGTGGCGTGCACATGGGGCCCCGAATGGAAATTGGCTCGCCGAATCAGCGATGGGAAGTGATGAGGAGCTACGATCGGTGGACTGGAATACCTGTAATAGATCCACCTACAACCATACCACGAATGTAGCGCACCCGGAAAAAGGGACGTCAGTACATTTGCATTGTACTGGTATGTATGAACAAACTTTGTCCCAACTAAACTCAAGCCATACACAAGTAGATAACAGTAATAGAAACAACAATCAAATGCACAAGGAAAGGAACAATCAAGCCAAACAAGTTTTCAACATCTAACTTTGTTCCAGGTAAACTCAAACCATACACAAGTAGAGAACACCAATAGAAGCAACAACAAACACACACAGAAGGTACAATCAAGTCAAACAAGGGGCAATCAGTGCCCCACATGTTACAAACTCTCCTGCTGTCTCCTTTCACAATTCTGCATCAATGATTTCACAAATTTGTTCAAGTGTATATTTCAATAGTAATTTCGATCATTTTTCCACCCTCATTACCTCGGCCATCCTTATCACCACAACACACACCTTATAACTCTGTGTTGCGGCGCGCAACCCGACCCCGTCGTACAGTTTCAATTCACAAATAACACAACCACAACAATCAATTCACAAACAAGAAGAGCAACAACAATACTTCTCAATACACAACCACAACAATGTTACACGTGTTTCCATAGCCAACGGTACCAATTCCATTATATTCGACAGTTCATAAGTAATTCAAGTCATTGCAATAATTGCCCACAAGAAGACAAATATGTTATTACCACAGTTGTTCCAATAGCATCATTTGCGATTTCCTTCTATCATTTGTTTCTCAACTCTTACCACATAACACCTAATCAAACCAACCAAATGCCCAAAAAACCAATCACAAGAATTTCACAAACAATCCACGTAGCTATCACATACCAAATATTCGTACACCCAACAAGGTGATTTCACAAAGATCAAAGTTAGCCATACATACCTCGAAGAGCTTTTCCTTAAGTTACTACAACGTTTCAAAAATTCTAGCAACTTCAATATATTTTGAGACATAGTAAAATTGAGCAAAAATTAGAAGATATTCATGGTTTCAGCTCATTTTAGCATTTTATCAAATACTAGATGAGTATCTTGATTTCAAATCCCCTTTTCAAGATTTTCTTCATTCCCTAACCCAATCTTTACTTATCTATATTAATCAATCTTCCCATAAACCTAAGTTTACATGCATGCATACATAATACAAATACCCCCAAGAATCATACCTCAATAACTCATCTTATAATCCAAACTCGAAATTAAAAACCTAGGGTATATAATCTTTCCTCTTAGATGAAGATCATGTGATTGGGTTCTTTTCTTGAATATTGATGCAAGATTGGATGATTTAGATGTTGGGTTCCTCCTTCTCTCTCTAAAATACTCTCACCTCTCTCTAAATTCAGTAGGATATGACCCCAAATGAAGCCCCAAAGGTTATACATAAAAATGGGATCGGCTTAAGAAAATTAGAAAATTAACCCTCTGTTGTCAATTATGGTATAGCAGAATGCACCGCAGAATGAACATGCGGTCCGCAGAATGTACCGCAAAATCAGTGCCCAAAAATGAGCTACACTGGTTCAATATACGGTCAAAATACGGACCGCAGAATGAAAATGCAGACCGCAGATCTAACATGACATATGATCGCATTTTCCAGCCTTTGGTAATTTGATCATAACTTTGTGTAGGAATGTCCAAATGATAAATAGTTTGAAGCGTTGAAAAACTAGACCCAAAGAGCTTTCATTTTATATTCTATTCACCAATATTAAACATTATACATAATTATATATACTTGTCTAAAATGGAGCCTTGTGCGAATCCATTTGGAATTTTGGCCTGTTACGAAAATTTTCCCATTTGGCATACTCTTAGGCTTCCATTTGGACCTCACATCACGTACCATAATACTTATACTCATATTTACCTAGTCTAATTAAAGTCCACCATGTTAATAGCATATAAATATATTATAATAAGCCCGTGCAACACTATGAAACCCTAAATTACTTAGCGAAATTTTTCGGGGGCATACACCAATAGCATTCTTGGACGGTGGGAAATTTTATCACTTGATAGAATCTAGAGGGGACGACTCGCCTGTCGTGTATCCATGGTCGTCCTATGATGGCATTGTAGGCTGTGTCCTGGTTCATGACGTGGAATGTCTATTTCTCCTGATGTCTTCTCTACTATGTTATTAAAACCCGTTAGTGTTATGCATCGCGGTATTATTTTATCCTCGAGCCTCATTTGTATGATGACTTGCGGGTGAACAATGCACGCGCCGCTTACATTATACACCATGATTCTTTTTACATCGTTATTATGCGATGTGTAAAGTTATAACCAAAGCATCATAGTGAGGGAAAGATAAACCGTTGGTATCTGACTTTTCGCAGATGATGCTATCTTCAAGGTCGTCATACCGTTCGTGAGCGACCTTCTGCTTGAGTTTGTGCGTGGTAGTGAACTACACATGGTTGATTACCGTGTCGTCACTGCTGCTAATGTTCATTTGAATGGTGGCTTTGCAGGTCCTTGAGTTGGGTTGCGCCTTCGGGAAAAAATGGCCCTTCCTTTATCGCTTAGCAGTTCCTTCATGTACCCCTGGGTTAACATCCTGACTACTTCTTGCTGCAGACATATGCAATCTTTGGTCTTGTGTCCTTTTTCTTGGTGGAGTTAACATAGGACGTTCGACCTCCTGGTGGTTGGATCAAATTTCATCTTTTGCGTTCACTGCACCGTCGTGCTAGTTTCTCCAGTGCGTACATTATTTCTAAAGGGAAAACACAAAATTTATGAGCAGATAGTAGTGGAGGCATGACTCTTTCGTTTCGGAGGGGTGCAGTGTGTCGGGGAGTGACATCTGCATGTCGCAAATGGGGTAGGTTGGGTGTGCGGATATAGGGCTGATTCCTTTCTTGATTGAAACATAGTGGTTCATCCCTTCACCCGTCATTACGTCGATATCTCTTGGTCTCGGTCTGGACTGATGTTAATCGCAGAAGTGGGCCGTTAAGGTTATCCTCGTCCACCCTTACCTCGGCAATATGCATTGTGGATCTCTTCCCATGTGGTAGGGGTACTTCATCAGTCTACTGAGCAATTTTTTGGTTGCCTTTGATCCGCTCCTATTTAACCCATTTTAAAAAGCTGCTACTCACATCCCTTCTGACACGTTTGGTAGACTCATCCTTACTCTATTGAATCGGGCCAGGAAATCACGAAGTCCCTCGCCCATCGTTTGCCTGACGGCGAAGGTGTCGTTGACCCTAGTCTCGGCTTTTTTCGCTCTTGCGTGAGCGGTGGCTAATTTATCTGGCATCTCTTCAAACGTCGATATCAATCATATTGGCAGTTGGGAGTACCATGTCAATGCTCCCCCTGTCAAAGTCTCACCAAACTTTTTTAACAGCACAGATGGTACCTGCTCTTTTGATAGATAATTGCCCTTTACTCTAGCAACATAATGGACTAACTGATCCTCTGGGTCCATGGTCCCGTCATATACTTTCAAGTATGGAGGCATTTTGAAGGTCTTTGGAATAGAATAGGGAGCAGCCCCTTCGCCGTATAGTTGTTCGACGAATCGGTCCACATCACATTTTGGTATTAGCTTCGGTGCGCCTAGTATTTTGTCGACCCTCTCTTGATGTTCCTTTATCTGGTCGTGGAGTGTTTTGTTCTTGTTTTCCGTCTCTTCCATTTTCTTTAGGATGGCCATAAGTGCATCATCACCTAGATTAGTAACAATGCAGGTGTTATCTGCTCGTGTAGCGCTCGGCTCATCGGTGGTAGATGCAATTTCTGTAGGGGGCACGTCTTCGACATCTCCTTGAGTGGGTTTCTCGAGCATGTTGCTCAAAGCACTCTTTAACCATTCTTCCAGTAGCCTTTTGACTGCTGGTGGTGCTTCCCCCACTGTGGATGTTGAAACTCCCCTTTTACGCAAGATTGTTAGATCCTCGTGCGGAAGAGGTGAGATCTCCCCCTTCGGTGTAGCAGTTGGTGTTGTATTCTCATTGTCTTCTATGCCGGCTTCATTGAGGGAGTTCAAGAGATTGTTCGAGACATCTGCTACCGCCTTTAGTCTTGCTTCCTTTCCCGCCATTGTTGGTTTTTATGAAGTTTGGAGAAAAGTAATTATTACTTTCAGGAATCCAGATGAGAACTATGATTTCAGCTATAGAAATCCCACAGACGGCGCCAAATTGTTTGACTTAAAAGATGTTAACACCTTTTTGAACAAATCAATCAAAGATGAATGGGTAAATTGTAGCTGAAGATAATAATCTCTAGAATAATAATAGGTAAAGAGAAGAGAGTTGCAAAGTTTCTTTTTATTCAAGATTGGTAAGCTTCCTGGAGTCTCGACTACCCCTTATAAGGTCTTTTGTCCCCCTTATATACTAGAGATAAATCCTTCTGAATTGTAAGAAAAAAATACAAGGAATATTCGGTGGAATAATCTTAATGTCCCCTAATGGGCTTACACTACTACAAGGGTCATACAATCTCTTCTTTCGCCTAGAGACGTCAATTTGAAGGTACCCAGTCATTTGTCGTATTCAACATAAGTCGTGATTAGTCAAATTTGGACCCATACAGTACAATTTTGAGAAAAAATTCGACAAAAGATAGGGTTATGAATTCTAACATATTTCTATCGCCTGTTTGCTATCAAAAATATAAATGGACATTTTCCGAGCTTGACTACAATTAGCTAGAACTTAGGCACTGGCCTAATCGTTGCTACTCATTGACTCAGTCTCCATATGACCCTCACTTTCTTTCTTTTTGTTTGTTTTCTTCTTTTTCCAAGCAGAGAGGGCATGGGCGAATGTATCTTAGAAATACCAGGTTCATTTAAATTCAGTATTTTCAATAAGAGATATTGTTGAGTTGTCCCACATCGGAGGGATTTGAGGTACTTGGTCTCCTTATATGGCTTGGGCAATCCTCACCTCATAAGCTAGCTTTTGAGGTTGAGTTAGGCCCAAGGTCCATTCTTTTCATGGTATCAGAGCCAGGCCCATCCCAATTATTGTTACCGATGTTGGGCCCCCATTTATGTTGTCCACGCTCCAGAGATCTGGGCGTGATGGGGGTGTTGAGTTGTCCCACATCGGAGGGATTTGAGGTCCTTGGTCTCCTTATATGGCTTGGGCAATCCTTACCTCATAAGCTAGCTTTTGAGGTTGAGTTAGGCCCAATGTCCATTCTTTTCAGATATAGTTTTATACATAAATTTATTAAATTACCATAAATAGTATATGATTAAAATATAATAGATTCAATATAAAAATTTTAAAAATTAAACTCATTAAATTTAAATTTTATATAATCATAAAATTTAAATTCAAAATACGCATGATCATTTGCAAATGCCTGTCGCAGTGGGATAATCTCAATCCTTTTCTTTTGCACTTCAATCCAAACAAGGTGGCGGTGCAGTGTACATTGTCCTATTCAGTCTGGGCTTTTTTCTTTGGATTCTTTGGCTGAGTGTTACGGATAATAAAATTAATTATCATAAGGCCATGAAAAGAGAAGTAATAGTGTTCTACTTTTTACGTGTTGGGATTTCCATGATGCTGAGAGATCTACATCAAGCAGCAAACTTTCATTAAACAATAAACACGCAAAGAAGTCCACTCAATAGTCGAACATTTTTATATTTATATTATATTAAAAACATAAAGGCTCTTAAAAAAATACCGTTCATCTTTTTTATCCTTTTAAAATAGAGTTTACATTAGACAATATAGTCATTTAAATATTTCTCTAATATTAGTACTTTAAAGTCTACAAAAATTATTAAAATTTTCCTTATTTGAACAATTACACAGAAAATCCTAACATATAAGGCATCAAAATCAATTAAGTTAACCTTATACCATTCAAACAATTTGTTTGTAATTTTTTCCCTTATTCCACGTATATAGACATTAGGAATGCACATTTAATAAGGATTTCAACGTTAGTGTAACATTTATTATCCCCATCAACTACTTATTTTATAATTTTGGATAAAATTGTGTTCACAATATTCAATTATTTATTTAATATTAAAACTTTTAAATCAACGAAAATTTTAGTTATTAAATATCTCTTTGTTTAAATTATGTAGACAATTCTAATATTTATACTTTTAAATAAATTAAGATTTTACTTTTAACAAATTATTTATTGTAAATCAGTTATTGTTAGTTATGTTTTTTCTTTTTTACAAAATATAGAAACTATATCGGCTTCCTATAGTCAATAATTTACAATAATAAGTTAATATCTAGAAACTATAGGAAGCTGTCATTTATTAGAATATTTGTAAAAGTAAAAAAAATAATTAACAAACTCATTAATAGTAAATAATTTATTTAAAATAAAATCTTAATTGATTTAAATTATAAATATTAGGAGCTACATACCAGCTTCATCGTGACAAAAGTAATTCTTTTACTTCTTTATTCATCATTAAGGAATAAAAATAATAATAATTTTCGTAAGATAATTTTACAAAACTCTAAGGATATATATATATTGTTATAACTCAAAGGCATTGTTTAATAATACTTGTGTATTTTTACAAAATTATTCTTATAAACACGGGAAACACGCGCAAAGTGCGTACTTTAAAACTGGTATAAATTAATAATGAAAAGATCGTAACTAAGTGAGATTCATTGAATATGAAATTTAATTGTAGTAGGTCATATCAAAAGGGATTTTAGATGTAAAAGGTTCATGAGTCGTCGGAGTGAAAATTGGGCAAATATTGATTGTCCATTTAAAAGAAGCAAATATAGACATTCAGTTGCGTCGTTCATAGTTAAGAATTATAATCATGAGTATGATGCTGACTTTTCAAAAATTTAATATAGTAAAAGAGCATGTATCTATTTTGCTTTTCCATTGCGCAACAAGTTTTTGGATCCACAAAATAACATGTGATGCTGGGTTTATGTACTACGCTTCCAGACATTTCAATTTAATGGAGAGACCTTACCTTCTTACACCGTTTCAGACGGGCCTTGTTCCCCAACACCTAAGTTGACTACATGCCACGCTGTTATGGGTTTATAGTTCGTTTGTATTGACTTATTTTTTAAGTCAAAATTAGTTTTAAGTTTTTTTCTAGTATCGTATAAAGTAAAAAGGTGCTTTAACCACTTGTTTTAAGCTAAAATGACAAAGATAAGCCAAAAGTCAAAAGCTAAAATTTTTAACCTATGACTTTTGGCTCAAAAATCAGTTACAACAAACTCATCCAAATGGACTCTTACTCCCTTCATCTTAATTTCTGTGACCTTATTTTTTTAAAGTGTGTTAAACTGACGATTTAAAATAATTAAACTTGAACTTTTTAATTTAATATTAATAACAAGTTTTTACAGTCACACAAATGTCTAAGCATGGTTAAATAACACATCTTTTAAAAGTCTTCAACCACGCAAATTTTTTAACATGTTTACGACAATAAGATTTAAATGTCACCACTTATTTTTTAAGATCATGTCTAATTAGTTAGATTCACATAAATTGAAAAATAGGGAATATCACACTTTTTAGAAGGGATATTTCTTCATTTCGAGAAGTTTTATTGTGTGCCTCACGCAACTAATATTAGTTGTTTGAGGCTCTTTTCTATGTCACAAATTTATGGACCATAATCTTATACTTTTGGGTCCACAAATAAGATAAAAGAGATATCTCATACAACTATAGTCAGTTGTATAAAACACAAAATAAAATTTTCAAACATATATAATAGGAGTAACATGTCTTGTTTGGTCCTCATGACAGCATACCAATTAGTATGATAAATTTTGTTGTATTTTATAAGTTTATATTGATTCTCTTATAGACATAGTTATACTATTGGAACCCAGAAAGTTCCATTCTTGAAAATGACACATGCATGGTACCCTGCAACTTTAGAACAATTTAGAAGTTGTAGGCCTCACTTTCCTTTTTGGTACAACTGTCTCTGCCATTTACTGGTTGAAACTTGAGAGACATCCAATTTTTTAGCTAGCTCCTGCATGTGCAAATTAATTTATTGCCTCTTGTGTGTTTTTATCACGTATTAGAACCACCTTCAGTACTTGTTATTCAATTTCATTTGATATATATGTATTTCTCTAAGAATCCCATCCGTTATGGAGTAGAATTCAAATGTGTGAACACGTATAACTGAGAACAAACTTAATCTTCACTTTTTTTCTCATAGCTGAATTTGTTATAACTTGTTTATCATAGAATACCCCTTGTGTTCGTTTGATATCCAATTTGTACACTAGAAAAACAGGGGCCACATCTGAGCCTTCATATCATGAGCCACGAGAAATTAAAGATTATACACAGAGGACCCATGAGCATTAAGCAGTGCTCTATTTCTTCAAGATAAGGTTGATTCCCTTCAAGCATCTGTTTTTGTTGAGCTAAAAGACTACTTAGCTTCTTTGCCTAAACACATACATTGATAATTGTTGTATTCTCATTGTATCATTATTGTATATTGTATGTATACTGCACATTGGGCTACTATTTTATTTTGGGCCTGTTTTAGATTCGAGTATGTTCTGGCCCACTACGGATTGTAAAGTCTGACCCATATTTGATATAGGGGTCAGAGGTTCTAGAATGTACAGTTAGATCATTTTATTCATTTTATCAAAATCAGAGAAGAGGTTTTCTCTCTCTCTCTCTCTCTCTCTCTCTCTCTCTCTCTCTCTCTCCCCCCTTCGTCTCCGATTCACCATGTTTACATGGTATCAGAGCGTGGTTCTCCTTCTCAGATGTATCCTTTCTCTTCTCGGTTCTTCCGGTTCAGCTTTATTGTATTATCGGTGGTAATTTCTGGATTTTTCGATTTGTTGGCGGTGATTCTGGATTTTTTCGATCTATTGGTGGAATCGGAGATATTTTGTTGTTGGCATGGTATTTAGGGTGAACTTCCGACACCTCTTGTGCTTGATTTCGCCGGTTTCTCTGGAAGCTAGGGTTTTCTCTGCAAGCTAGGGTTTTCTCTGAACCTTTGAAGGCCGTTTCTTCTCCGATAGCGTAGAAGTCGGGTAACCCTACTTTCACTCTCGATTAGATCTTGCATGTGTTTTTGTTGCCGGAATATTTGTTGTATCGTGTAGTTCATAGATATTGAATCTATTTCCTCTCATCATTGTTGTTCTGTCTCTGATGACAAATATGAACCCTACTAATCCCCCACTTATTGACCCTACAAGTCCTCTCTTTGTTTACTCTTCTGATGTTCCTAGTGTTTCCCTTGTTTCTATTCCCTTCTAGGGTAGTGGTTATGGGGGTTGGAAGAGGAAGATGATAGTTGCCTTGTCCGCTAAGAATAAAATTGGTTTTGTTGATGGTACCTGTCCTAGACCAAATACTAACTTGGCTGAACAGAAATTATGGGACAGATGCAATAATATGGTTATTTCCTGGTTGACTGCATTTCTGTCTCCTCAAATAGCTGAGAGTGTGCAATATTCTGAGACTGCATAGAGTATATGGGCACAACTCGAAGCCAGATACGGCACAGCCAATAGGACCAAAATTTTTGAACTTAAAAGAGAACTCTCTCATTCTTCTCAAGGACCTCTAGATATAGCATCCTATTTTAACAAACTCAAAGGGTTATGGATGAGTTAGGAGCAGTATGCACAAATCATGGTCAAAGATGTATTTGTGCTGCCAAACCTGGCATCATAAAGGAGGATGAGGAGAATAAGGTGTTTCAATTCCTCATGGGCCTTAATGAGACATATATGGGGGTGAGTAGCAACTTACTGATGATGCAGCCTCCTCCTAGTCTTGACAGTGTCTATAACATTCTCCTCAATGATGAAAAACAAAGACAAGTTCAGTCTATTTCCCAGTTCAATCCTGACTCTATGTCCTTCAGTGTCAACACACACAAAACTTCTACACCTTCTTTCAATCAAGTTGCATTGCCCAACTCTTCTCCTCTCAGACAGTATGCCCAGAGAGTTGCTTTTGATCAATCCAGAGGACCTCTCTTCTGTAGATATTGCAAGAAGTCTGGGCACTTAATTGATAAGTGTTACAAACTTCATGGATTTCCTCAAAGCATCAGGTTTAACAAAGGGAAGAGAACTACTGCTGCCCATGTAACCACTGGTGTTGATTTCACCTCCTTCCCTTCCTCTGATGGACACAATTCTCATGCTTCTAGAAATCACATTGAGGGTCATTCATCTGTCCAACATGTAAATGGACATGGTTCTGTAATCCCTGGATTGAGCAGGCAACATTATGATCAATTGATGAATCTGCTGCAACAGTCAAAATTGGGTGACTCCACTACTCAAACTTCTCCTGCTCAAACCTCTCCTCCTATGTGTGCTACCAACTTTGCTGGTACTATGCTTACTAAGAGTCTTGTTTCTGATTCCAAACTCTGTCTACTTACTCATATTGCTTCTGTCTCCTGGATAATAGATTCAGGGGCTTTTGATCATATGACATCTAATAAGAATTTACTCTTCAATATCACACCTTTTGCTTGTGCCTTATCTTGTAACTCTTCCTAATGGGTATAAAATAAAAGTGACTTCAACTGGATCTTTTGCTTTAACTCCCTCCATCACTCTTCATAATGTACTGTTTGTTCCCTCTTTCAAACACAATTTAATTTCTGTCCACAAACTAGTAAAACAGTTGCACTGTATTGTCATGTTTACTGCAACTTCCTGTTTCCTTCACATGTTACAGGCCCCTTCTCTGAAGATGCCTCTGGATCTTGGTACAGAGGAGGCTGGTTGGTACAAATTTGCTTGGGTGCCCTCTTCATCTTCTTCTGTTAATTGTTGTTCCTCTACTTCTGTATGCTCTATTTCTGATTATTGTACTCGTGTTTGTTCTTCTGACCTTCATTCTGTTGCTTTGAATTCCAATGTAATTAGTTCCATATGTAATAATAAAACTGATGAAAATGACATGAATTACATTTGGCATTTAAGACTGGCTCACATTCCATTTGCTAGCATGAAACACATTTCTGCTTTGTCTTTTCCTTTTGCTTCCAAACAACCATTTCCCTGTTCTGTTTGTCCCATGGCTAGGCAAACTAGACTTCCTTTTCCTGACAGTTCAATCAGTACCTGTAAACCTTTCCAACTGATTCATGTAGACACTTAGGGCCTTTATTACACACCCACCTCTTCTGGTTCCAGATATTTTCTTACCATAGTTGATGATTTTTCTAGAGCAACCTGGACACATTTACTGGGGTCTAAAAGTAATGCTTTCAACCTTCTTATGTCCTTTTTGTGTATGGTCAAGACTCAATTTAATGCTAATGTACAAACTATCATAAGTGATAATGCTTTGGAATTTGGGTCTAGTCTTGCTGGTGTTTTTTTCTTGAACCAACAGGGCATTATCCATCAAACTACATGTCCCCACACTCCTCAACAAAATGGTGTTGTAGAAATAAAACATAGGACCCTCCTTGAAGCATGTAGAGCTTTACTTTTTCAATCCAAATTACATATTCATTTTTGGGGGGACTGTTTATTGACTGCCACCTACTTGCTTAATAGGATTCCATCCAGAATTCTTCACAACAAATCACCTTATGAAATAGTGTATGGCTAGGCCTCTACTTATTCACATTTAAGGGCATTTGGCTGTCTTGCCGATGCCACTGTACCCATCCCATAGAGAGATAAGCTGAAACCTAGAGCTATTTCCTGAGTTTTTTTTGGGATATCCCTTTGCCAAAAAGGGTTACATGCTATATGACCTAACTACTAAGAAGTATTTTGTGTCCAGGGATGTTATTTTTCTTGAAACCTGCTTTCCTTTTGATTCTGCTTCTGCTGTTACCTCTGGTTCTTCTGCTTTTCCTTCTCCTTCTGTTTCTTCCCCTGAGCTTCCCTGTTCTGAATTTGATTTACCTGTTCCCCTCTGTCCTTCTCCTCCTGCTTCTTTTCCTTCTGACTCCAGTCCTGTTTCATCATCCCTTTCTCCCTCCATTCCTTCTCCTTCTGTTCCTCTTTCTGATATTAATCATCGTGCTTCCACTTCTCTGTTCAACCCTGATCCTTCTCCTCCTGCTATTTCTTCCTCTGTTGTCCCTACTGGACACAGAAGATCTGGCAGACAACATAATCCTCCCTCTTATCTCACTGATTATGTTTGTCACTTACCTTCTTTTTCTGGCTCTTCCTCCTCTTCTTCTCCTTTGGAATCTAAACCCCTCTATTATTCTCAAGCTGCATCAGTCCCAGCTTGGCAGGATGCCATGAGCAAGGAGTTTGAGGCTTTGGATGCCAACCATACTTGGGATATTGTTCCACTTCCTTCTGGTAAGAAGCTCATATGCTGCAAATGGCTTTATAAAATTAAATATAAGGCTGATGGTAGTATTGAAAGATACAAGGCCAGGCTTGTCATTAGGGGTGATACTCAAATTGAGGGTGTTGATTTCACTGAAATATTTTCTCCTGTGGTCAAGATGTCTATTGTTAAGTGCTTGATTGTTGTGGCTGTTAAGAAACATATGGGTCTTTTTTAACTTGATGTTAATAATGCCTTCTTGCATGGTGACCTTGATGAGGAGGTCTATATGAAGATTCCTCCAGGTTTGTGTGTTTCTGCCTCTTCTGATCCCTCTGTTTCTGCACCTCTTGTGTGCAAGTTATAAAAATCCTTTTATGGGTTGAGACAGGCTTCCAGGCAGTGGTATGCCAAGCGGTCTCATGCTTTATACTCCAGAGGCTATGTTCATTCTATGAATGACTACTCTTTATTTGTCAAGGGTCACCTTGGGTGTCTTGTGGTTCTGGCTGTGTATGTGGATGACATTATTATCACTGGAGATGATGTTGCTGAACTTTCTGCCCTCAAGGTCTTCCTGGATGACCAATTTAGAATCAAAGACCTTGGGTCTCTGCACTATTTTCTGGGCATTGAGGTGTCCTCTGTTGCTGGTGGTGTGCTCCTTAATCAGCACAAGTTTGTTTCTGACTTGCTGCATCAGTTTGACTGTGTGACTGTCTCCCCTGTAGTCTGCTCTTTGGACCTCAATACCAAATTGCATGCTGATTCTGGTGATCTTTTCCCTTCTCCTGATCATTACAGGAGCTTGATTGGCAAGCTCCTCTTCTTGACACATACCAGACCTGACATCTGCTTTGCTGTTCAGCATTTGAGTCAGTTTTTGAAGGCTCCCAGAATACCTACATGTCTGCTGCTCTACATGTACTTAGGTATCTTAAGGGTTCTATGGATTTGGGGCTCTTCTACTCTGACAGCCCTGATTTTGCTGTCACTGCCTTTTCAGACAGTGACTGGGCTGCTTGCCCTGACAGTCGCAGATCTGTTACTGGTTTTTGTGTGCTTTTGGGTGACAGCTTGGTCAGTTGGAAGTCCAAGAAACAGCCAGTGGTATCTCTATCCTCTGCTGAGGCAGAATACATGGCCCTTAGTAAGGTGGTTGCTGAATTATCTTGGCTTTCTCGTTTGCTCACTGATCTTGGTGTTTTTGTTTCTTTTCCTTTGTCTGTTTATTGTGACAATCAGGCTGCTCTCCATATTGCTAAGAATCCATTTTTTTCATGAGCGGACCAAACATATTGAGGTCGATTTTCATTCCGTTCGTACCAAGCTCACTGATGGTCTGATTTCCCTTTCTCATGTCTCCACTTCTCACCAGTTGGCTGATGTGCTCACCAAGCCCTGCCTGGCACTGTTCATCATCATCTTCTGTTCAAGTTGAAGGTGGTCTCCCCCTCCAACTTGAGGGGGGGTGTTGAGCTAAAAGACTACTTAGCTTCTAAGCCTATACACATACATTGATAATTGTTGTATTCTCATTGTATCATTATTGTATATTGTATGTATACTGCATATTGGGCTACTATTTTATTTTGGCCATGTTTTAGATTCGGGTATGTTTTGGCCCAGTTCGGATTGTAAGTTCTGACCCATATTTGATATAGGGGTCAGAATTTCTAGAATGTACAGTTAGATCATTTTATTCATTTTATCAAAATCAAAGAAAAGGTTTTTTCTCTTTCTCTCTCTATCTCTCATTCATCTCCGATTCACCATGTTTACAATTTTACTTGAAGTCAATTCACTTTTACTTTTGTAAAGTGCCTCCTACAAAAATGATAGGCAATTAACTACTCAAGGCTTTGACCTTCGTACATCACGAATATCGGAATATTCATGCAAGATTTTATATCCAAGTATATATCTTGTTCTTCAAAATATTCTTCTACCGCTAACTAAGCATTTAGTAATACCTCCAGATATTCTGAGCTTCATAATTTGCCATGATGAAATCATGGCAAATGCAATTGAACAAACCCTATTCCGACTGGATATATTTTACCATATTTTCACTTTGTATAAAGACCAAAATTAGCTTACTTGCAGATATTATGCAAGCTTCTTGTTTAGCCAAAAGATATTGAAACCTTTTTTATTAAATCAATTAAAGAAGTTGAAGGGGTAAATCTCAGCCTAATATAATAAGATTTAGCTTGAAAGATGCAAAGAATGAACAAGATGAACAATGTTTTCAAATATCTCAAAACCGAAAGATTAAGTGTAAGTATGACGCATGCTCTCATGTTAAAGATTTTAATTTTTACAAGTTTCAAAATTATGAGTTCGGAAGTTTATGTGTTTGGAATTTTACGGGTTTAAAAATTATAAAGTTTATGGGTTCGAAATTCCGTATTTTGAAAGTTAGCGGTTCGAAAGTTTATAAAATTTGTGAGTTCGAAAAGTTGTTGGTTTGAAAGCTTATGACTTCATGTTTATTATATCTAAATTATTTATGAATACTCTTGAGAAGTCATTTTCCTTAATTTATGTACAAAAACACCGAAAAATAAATGAAATTACTATTTATATACCAAACGCGCTCTTAAAGAAGGAAAATCTGATTTCCCATAGTAGTAAAAAGTACGGTCAATAAGAGCTGCCTGCGCAATTAATCTATCGCCGGATATGGAGCAGTTCTTAATCACAACTTTCTTGTGTCTTGGTTCTAAAATAATCTAATTTAGTAAGTACATAAAGTCGTTACTAAAGAAGTTGGGGAAAAAAAGAATATCAGAAATGGAGAGTATTAAATACGCGTGACCTGTGTGGCACATGACAACAGCTTAGACGCTCGGAGCTGCATATATAGCTTGAACTTTCGAACTAAGTGAATGATAAGTGTGAGCAATTTTCTTCATTCGTAACAGCTCATATCACAACTATTCCTTTTCTTCATTCTTTTCTATATGCTCGAGATTCAATGGAAGCAAAAGTTCTTTCCAGCGGAATCCGCCACTCTACTATCCCTCAAAGTTACATCCGCCCTCAATCCGATAGGCCGCGCCTTTCTGAAGTTGCTGATTGTGAAAACGTTCCAGTAGTTGATATAGGTTGCGGTGATAGAAACCTTATTGTTCATCAAATTGGTGAAGCCTGTCGTCTTTATGGTTTTTTCCAGGTTTTTATCATCTCACCAATTGTCTAATTTTATTTTTTGGTCCTTTTTGCTACATGTATTCTAATTAACGAGGAAATTTTAAACTTTATGATTAGGTAATTAATCATGGTGTACCAAAGAATTTAATAGACGAAATGCTAGAGATAGCTGGGGAATTTTTTAGGCTTCCAGTTGAAGAGAAGTTGAAATTGTACTCAGATGACCCATCGAAGACGATGAGATTGTCGACTAGTTTTAATGTGAAAAAGGAGAAGGTTCACAATTGGAGAGATTATCTCAGACTTCATTGTTATCCTCTTGAAAATTACGCTCCTGAATGGCCTTCCAATCCTTCCTCTTTCAGGTAAACAAATAAACTCTTCACCATGTTGTCATTGTTTTAATCTATATTAGTTTCATTATGTTAATGAATACATTGCTGTCTTAGTCATTAGTTTAATCCTGATCGTGTCAACCTTTTTTTTTTATTTTGGTATAGATATGCATGGAAGTGTACATAGAATAATTTCAGTGCGTAACGAGGTGTTGTCACGTATCTTAGTTGTTTACACATATTTAGTTAATTAAATATAAATATTTTATAGAGTATATTCTTTCTGGTCATGTGTCAGGCACGTGTCAGATATTTATTGTGGATATTAGTACTAATAAATTATTACATTTTAGTGGAATCATTCTAAACACAGAGGGTCAAACCAATAAATTTTTTTTTTTAAAATTATCTTTTTGTTGCTCTCACAAAATTCATGTAATCTCCCTAACCTTTTAGAGAGTGCATTTTCCATGTGAATGTCCAAACCATTTTCAATTTCTTTATCTTTTCTTTTGACATTTTAATGAGTATTTAAGAAGTCTATTACATTGGAGGAATATGACCAAGAGGATTACTTAAGTTACTGAGCACCTGTATTTTCATCTAATACTTTCAAGTTCGAGTCATATGGAGAATAGGTGAAAGTATTTTTGATTCATTAAAAATTGAAGCAAGTAAGAAAATAAAATCCTGACCACTTCATTTGGAGAAAGGAAAAACTGAAAATCGATTACTAGAATTTTGAACGGACAAAAAGAGGGGAATAGAGAATAAGGATGTGAGGCCATATCTGACGATTTCAAAGATTTAAGTGTCGTGCTTCAGATTCAGCAGTCATGTGCTGCCAAATAAAAATAGTAAGCACCTTTCCTCCATGCCCGAGGCACAATTTTTGTATCGCGACTTTCGGCTTGATTACATCATGTCTTACAAATATGATGACACCATTTTAGTTGCTATATTAGCCCAGTAGTTGACACGTAATCAATGAGATCGTCATCATTTTGATGACGTCAGAATTATTAGAGGTGGCGTAAGCAAGACAAATGATAATGATGGTATTGCCCAACTTGTGCTTTTTGTCTAAGTACGATTAGGAAGCAACGACTCTCAAGTCTCCTCTAATTGCATACTTTTGGCAAAAACTGAAAAAGATTGTTAAAAAGTAATCTCTAAGTTCCATTTTATTTGCTCATTATTCTAAACATATGTTTTTACTTTTATTTGTTATTTTCAACAAAAGAAATTCTTTTTTATTTTTGGCTCTTATCGTTAACCTTTTTTTCCCTAAAATAATTTCTCATAACTTTTTGAAATAGTTTAATTATTAGGACTGAAATTAATTATATATATATATATGTAATTTTAAAAACCATTTTTTTTGTAGACAACATTTAGAGTCCGTTTAGATTGGCTTAAAAAATGTGGCTTTTAAATGCTGGAGTTTATTTTATAAATAAACAGTTACATGTTTGGATAAAAGTGCTGAATCTTAAAAAAAGCTATTGAAGTATTTGACAAACAAGTAATAGTAAGCATCTTTTCTTATTAAAAAGATAAAATTATAAAAACTTTGGCATTATAAAAATGAAGATGAAGAGGAAAGAAGAGGGTAATTCTAGTATTTAAAAACTTATAAGGGCAAAAGAGTAATTTTATTGATCAAACTAAAATGATTTTTAAACCAAAATCAAAAAAGTTGGGATTAACTAACTTGTTGCTTTTAATTTTTTTAAAACACTTTTTAACTTTTTTAAGCTACTTTTTTTTGTTGCCAAACATTCTAAAAAATAAAAAATTATTTAAAAACTAGTTTGATCAGCTTTTAAGCCCATTCAAACAGTTATTTTTTATATTATCGTTTGTCAGAGCAGAAGTCTTTTTTTAATATAATTTTTACCTCCTTTTCTCGAGAATCGTCCAAAAGCTAACTAATTAACTAGGCATAATTTACTCACAGACACTACTCCAATTAAGCCAAACAACGACAAACAACATCAAATAAACAAGTTAAGCGTCATAGGCACTGTTTTGGCTACCCCGTAAGAGGCTGTCTCTTCCATGAATTTTCGAACACGTGTCCCATAAGTAGGAGTTTCCTCCGACAATTGTAAGAGATTAGTATTAACGATGGATTATTTTATCCGGTCTCTCCATTGTTAGGTTACTCTTACGGTAATTACTATTTACGTATTTGTTTATACTTTATTCGTTTCAATTTATGTGAATCTATTTCCTTTTTGGTATGTGTCAAAAAGAATAAATTTTTTTTATTTAGAAATAATTTATCTTTATACAATAATTTATAGACACACAAAATATATGTGTTTCATTTTACACTACAAGTTCAAAAATCTTATCTCTTTTCTTCAACTCTGTGCCCCAATAAAATAAATTCACATAGATTGAAACGAGTGAAGTATATACTAATAGGATAGATAATTAACTATATCAGAAAACGTTTTATATTTTTTCATTTTTTTTATCATAACGAGTAATGGTAACAATTAAACAAAAAGTAAATGACAGTGGGTGAGCAATCAAGATCAAAGCATATAAATGTGAAAATGTAGCTTTTGATGAGTTTGAATGAACTAAAACGCGTTTTTCAGAACTAATTATTGCCAAACGAAAGAGACTTGGAGCATAAATTCAATGGTGTTGCGGAAGCCAAAGAATAATTAATGGGGTTTTTGGTTTAATAATCATGAAGCATTTAATTATGTTTTGTAGCAGAGAATGAATGGTATAGAATTGGAACGCCGACGTAGCACATCTATTTTTTAATTTATTTTACTGTGATTGTAGATGGTTCTTTCAAAATCGATTCTTCTTTAATCTTATTTTCTAGTAATTAAGAGCAGTATTTGTCAGTGCTAATTGCGGCTGGTTTCACGCGTTAATTTAAGTTTTAGTGTATTAGTTGCATTTCTGCTAAGCTTCCTGATTTGCCGGTTGCCGACGTTTATTTTTTAAAAGTTTATTCTTTAGGTGGAGGTGGACTTTTGGAACGCCGACGTAGCATTTGTTTATTTATTTTCCTGTGATTGTAGATGGTTCTTTCACCCAACCCCAGATCATCAAGGTCACCATCAAAATCGATTTTAATCTTATTTTCCACTAATTAAGAGCACTAATTTGTCAGTGTTAATTGCGGCTGGTTTCACGCGTTAATTTTTAGCTTTCTAGTTGCATTTCTGCTTAGCTTCCAGATTTGCCCGTTGCCGACTTTGTCTTTTTAAAAGTTTCTTTAGGTGGAGGTAGACTTTTAAATACATAGAAGAGATGTATTGTTAATTGATTTTGTGGCCTATTATAATTTTTTTTTGTAGAATTTCTTAAAAGATCATTAAATAAAAGTCGAGCAATTGTGTAGGAAGAATTGGAAGAGGAGTTACAGTACAGGTGCCATCAAAAGAAAATTTAGGTAGTCAATATTTTCCTTGCGTGTTAACTATACCTTGTTCCATTACCTCCAACGTTAGAGTTAGAATGATAGATTGGGTCTGGACAATATGAAAATACAGTACAGGCCACTTTTACTTCGGCTTTAAGTCAGTACCGGAAAGACATGGGCTGCTTCAATTCTAGTGCAAGGGTTTTAAACAATAAAAATTGCACGGAGTGTCCCATTTAATTTATATTTATTTTTTTAAAAAGTTTTAACTTGTATCAACTTTTAAAATAACTTGATACTACTTTCTCCTTCTGCTTCTTTTTTTTTGGGGAGCTTTTTCCACGATCGAGCTATCTCTTGTGTTTCTATATCAACTAATTATTCAAATAAGTATTCCAATTAGCCAGTTAGCCTAATATTCCAAAGACACAAATGCAATTTGCTGCTTCTTTGCTGGAGGTACTTGCCTCTTGCCTCTTTATACTAGTCTTCTGCATCTGTGCTCGGACGTGTATTTGCGTTGTTATTTATGCTGTGTATGCTGAAGAAGGTATCTGGATATAAATGTAATGCTTTAATAAACAGTGAACTTTTTTAGTGAATGGCAAATGCATATGGTATTTATACTATCTTCGTGGTTGTTCTTTGTCGATCAATGTGTTGCATTTAGAGCAAATCAGAAATAATTCAGCTCTAGAGTTGAAGTTCGCCAGTTACAAAACAAAACTTCAGTTTTGGAGCTGAAGTTTGCCAGTTACAAAATAAAAATTTCAGTTCTAGAGCTGTAGTTCGTTAGTTACAAAATAAAAACTTAGACTGAATTTTAAACCCATTTACAGAATGCTGAAGTTTTGCATGATTGCCTTTGCTACTTCAGCCCCGTATAATAAAATTACGCGAAAAAGGTAGTACGGTTTTTGTAAAGTGAGCACAAGTTAAAATATGACATAAAAAATGGGTATAGATGCAAACGCCCCTTTTAAGCCTTAGCAAAACTTTTTCTACAGCTGTTTCTACTATGCATTGGAATGGGGAAAAATAGAATGGAAAATAGGAAGGGAGAATATGTGAACATGTAGGGGTCGTTTGGAAGAGTGTATAAGAATAATACTGAATATGGTGTATTAGTAATGCTGACATTAGTTATGCTATATTTCTTATATATTGTTTGGTTTGATGTATTAAAGCATTGTACAATTTCTAAAAAAATTATTTGTTTACAAAAATAGCCTCATAACTAGTCCATTACTTTATTTTAAAAAAAATATATATATTGAGGAATGTTATATAAAAAAAATTTAAAAAAATTATTTAATTTGTCTACATATATTGAAAAAAGAAAATACAATAACTATTTATTTATTTACTAGGGATATAATTTTATTTATCACTTTCTTGGATTATTTCAAACTTGCTTTAATATAATAATAATATATTTTAATCAAGCATAAATTTTGAAGGACAATTTTGTCTTTAATTAAGTTAATGCATGCATTAAAATCCATTGCATTGTTAATGTCATGGTTTCTTATGCATTAGTTATGCATAGGATAATACCAAATAGGGTGTATAACTAATACTTGCCTAACTAATCCATAGGTTTAAAAAATGTACCAAACAAAATGTTTCTAACACACAAGGTTAATACACGCATTATTTTATTTAATGCATCATACCAAACGAACCGTTTTATCTTGTAAGTTACTATAGCTGATACTACTATGTATGTTGGTATCTGTTTCTGTAATTTGAAGACATTTCCACTTTGCTTTGAAAAATCCGACATGACGATACTTTTATAATAAGAATATTTAAATTGAATATGCTAATAATGGAAAGATTACTACGACTATCAATGTATTTTAATGGGTTATAGTTTTCCTAGCACTTTAAATGTTACACATTGACGGTATAAAAATTTATTAAAGTGGATGTACATTCTTTTGAAGTAGGTCAAACTATGATGAGGGTGTAAGTATTTTCTACACAATCCCTTATGAAACATAAGTTGTTTGCCAGATTTCAGTACAAGGTTATTGTAGAGGATTTCAGTACATGTTGTTTGGTATATTATTTCTTTTAATTGGAAGAAGAATTAATTAATCGTAACTGTCATTATTCCCGTTGACAGGGAAATCGTGAGCAGATATTGCATGGAAGTTCGACAACTCGGGTTCAGATTGCAGGAAGCCATAGCAGAGAGCCTAGGCTTAGAGAAAGAGTGTATAAAGGATGTATTGGGCGAACAAGGTCAACACATGGCTATCAATTTCTATCCTCCTTGTCCACAACCAGAACTCACTTATGGGCTGCCAGCACATACTGATCCAAATGCCCTTACAATTCTTCTTCAAGACTTAGAAGTAGCTGGTCTTCAAGTTCTTAAAGATGGCGAATGGTTGGCCGTCAAGCCTCAACCAGATGCCTTTGTCATTAATCTTGGTGATCAACTGCAGGTAAATCTGAACTCCCTTTAGTACATCTTGATTTGATTCTTATACACAAGTTAACCACTGTCTACAAGTTCCGTCGATAAATTAGAGCCCGTTTGGATTAACTGATTGTAAATAACTGATAATTTTGGAGTACTAAAAAATATTTTTAAGTGCTGAAATTAATTTTTTAAATAAACATTTATGTGTTTGGATAACGTGCTGAAACTGATAGTAAGCGGTTGAAGATTAATTATTTTTTATTTAAAATAACAAAAATACCCTTTAAACTTTATAAATGATAATAAAGTACGTATAAAAGTTAGGAAATTTATTTTGGTAAAAATACTTTGTGAATTAAAAAATATTATTAAGGATAAACTAGTAAAATCTTTGGTCAAACTAAAAGCAAATAATCTGAAAAGCCATAAGTTGTGTGTGAACAACTTATGATTTATGGTTGATTTTAGCTTATAAACACTTTACTCAGAGGCGCTTTAGGTGTTTAATAAACGCGCATATAAGCAAAAAGGTACTTCTAATCCAGTTTGACGAGCTTAATTATAAGCTTAGCCAAACAGCGTATTAATACATTTGATCATGTTCATTCTGCAGGCAGTGAGTAATGGGAGATACAAAAGCGTATGGCATCGAGCTATTGTAAATTCAGACAAAGCCAGGTTGTCAGTGGCTTCGTTCCTTTGTCCGTGCGATAGCGCGAAAATCAGTGCTCCAAAGCTCCTCACTGAAGATGGATCTCCTGTCATTTATCAGGACTTTACCTATGCTGAGTATTACAAAAAGTTCTGGAGCAGGAATTTGGACCAGGAACATTGTTTGGAACTTTTCAAGAACTAAAAAGTTAAGACTATAGTAGTATTTACAAATCCACCACTTCATCCTGGACAATCTCTTTGCAAAATTTACTATTTTTCATGTTTTTTTTACCCTTTTTTTATTTTAGTTTTGAGCTATAGTTATGGGGGTGGGAGTTAAATTAGATAAAGAGGAAGAAAGAAACAGTTATATGTTCATTGCGTAGCTGATCAAATTACCCAATAACAAGAGTCCAGCGTCCTGTTTTGCAATTTGCTGTCAAGTAGCATTATCAATAATTAGATCGGAAAGTTGGACCACAGATCTTGTTGGATTTAAGAGGAATAGCGATTCAGTCCAGTTGTAATAGGAATAATTAAGATTAGTACTTATTGTTTAATTACTCTATTTCCATCTCTGGTTTTACTTCCTTCTGTGGAAGTTTACGCGTATCCTATGAAACCGAACAACTTTTGTTCTTGTAGTATGAGGTAGCCGCACAAAAGAATAATAATTCAAGTTTGTTGATTATTCTGAAGCATGCACACAGTGTGTTACCATCACATACTCTCGACTTTGTTGCTTATTGATGAAAGGTCAGAGATAAGGAGGGTCGCTCTGATGGTAATCAACCCCCACTTCCAACCGAGAGGTTGTGAGTTCGAGTCTCCCCAAGAGCAAGGTGAGAAGTTCTTGGAGGGAAGGATGACGGGGGTCTATTTGGAAACAGCCTCTCTACCCAAGAGTAGGGGTAAGGTCTGCATACATACTACCCTCCCCAGATCCTACTAAGTGTGATTATACTGAGTTGTTGTTGTTGTTACTGATCAAATAATAGAACTAGAACCAAAAGCTTATGCTAAAATAAGCTTGTTACGTGTACTCAGAGTTAAAAGAAACATATCTTGTTTTCCTCTTACTCTTTTTCTCTTTGTTTTGGGTCAATGAATAGAACGTCAGATCAATGAATCAGAGTGCCATGACTACTCTAAAATGGACCTATATAAACACTGGGATTGAAGTTAGATTATCCTCCAGAGCAACTGAATTTACCTGAAAAAGGTAAAACTATCAAAATATCCCTCTAGAGTCTAGACCAATAAATCTCAAATTAGAAAAGAGAAGTTGTTATTAACACTAAATTTAGCATGGTATGGCATCACATTTCTTTAACTTTTTGCGGAGCTCTTCCCTAAGAGATGTTCCGTATATTCCAGTAGGATATCCTCTCGTGGAGTCAACACGAGCCGCTAATATTAATCTAAAGGCAGGAGGTGAAGGTTTAGTTTGAATTATTTCTCGTTGCTCAATATAACTCATGCACCAAAAAATTGACCAGAACTAATCTTAATTTTGCACAAAGAAGCAGGACATCAAAAGCACACTTATTTGATAGGGATGAGAGACCGCCATCAGTTGCCATAAGTTTAGCAGCAACTGCATTCCCAATAATGACAATGAGATTGGGAGAAACATATCCCATTTAATTCTCGACAAAATGCGCTAGCTTTTCCTTTGTTGAATCAAGAGCAAGGGCTCTATCACATGCTTCTATCGTCTTTCCAAGTCACCAGCAAGAAAAAATCGTGGTGATAATTGAGGGTACCAATCCTTCCATGTCACCAACAAGAGTAGTCAGATCCCTCTCGTGGCCAATTTTTTTTAATAACCTGGGCATAATCAATTGTATCATGAAAAAGTTACTCTAACTTAGAAACTTTCAAATGATACTTGCCACGATGAAGTTGTGGATTAAGAAAATTTCATTCTTATTGTCAACTGATAACGCATTACAGTCTATTATCAATTGTTGATCATATTCTGGACCAACACCACCTAATTTAGGTTTATGATCAAACTCAATTAGGGCACCTTCAACTTTCTGCATCATCTCCTGATTTTTGCAGCTTGAAAAAATTTATCTGGATAATCATTATTAAGCATCACACCTAGTGGATTCTTTTCATTATCGGAAAATCCGTCAAGACCTGCTAGGAAAGAAGCAGCACAAGTTGCCATTATTGCAACATTGCGAGTACATATCTCGAGTTTCTTTAGTCAGACTTACTCCTATTCATATCATTTCCCATAGATCATAGTTAGCCTTATTGACTTATCTGATGCACTTGATACTTTACATGATGAAGATTCAATATTGGTGATTGCATTTTATCGAATAGTCGAAGAGAACGAGGAAGTCTACTTCGTAATAAAATTTGTCAACAGTATTGACGTGGAAAATATGACTGTTATGATTCAACATGATAAAGAACCTTATGTTGCTGATCGAAATTTGAGAACGACGGCGTGGTTGGCATACCCTCCGACAAATTATCACATTTTATTTTTCTTCGTAACGTCCGAGGTAGCAAAGATTACTCCTAGTTCAATTCTAAATCTCAATGGTTTAGGAGAAAAGAAACCGTGATGTTATATTATTTTGCGCAACGTTATTATGAATATAACAAATATTTTATTAGGGTCCATATGTTTTCTGATTTACTATAAGTAAGGTGATACTGAAAGCTCATGAATCCCTTTGTGATGATATTACTTTATTTTGGTGCAGATGAATGAGTGTGTTACTAGCGGCATTTGATGATGTATTTGAACTAATAGTACCTTGGACCTTGTGAAAGATGGATTGGAAGCCGTATTCCTTGGCGCATAATGCTTTTGGCTATTCACATCGACACAAAATGATACATCCATGTTACATTCTCATATTTGGTGTCACAATTTCTAGTAAAAGGACCGTAATAGTCAAAAAATATTTTGTGAAGCCAGGGGAGTTTGAACCAAATACTCTCACATAATACTTGAAGCTAACAACCACTAGACCAGTAACATGTTTTATTGCAAGTGGTGTCACTTTTAATAATTTTATGTTATATTTTTGGTTTACTTATTATTTTTATATATACAAATATTAAAAATATTCGACGAAGCGGTGTCCCGTGACACCGCTTTCCACCATGTAAATCTGCCCATGTTTCCTATATATCTACAAAAGAAAATTTCTTTTTCAAAACCTAATTTCCTCGCGGGATAGCGGACAATAAACTTATCCATTTGCTTATTCTGTTTTTGTCTCTCCAGTATAGAAACCCCTTGTGCTTGAAATTTCATCCGCAAACGACAGTTGTGAAGCTTCAGGCCTGTTGAAGGTAGATTGGAATCCCAATCCTTTTTTCAGCATATATAATTGTTATAGAGATGTTTGAAATAAAATCATGAAGCAAGAGTAAAGAATCCAGTGGCTGTCTAAGAATATTGTGACAAGGATGTGTAAATAAAACTCGTGGCTTAAGCTAATTTTAATAAGGGGCCTTTTTTTTGTAGCGCAGTTATCTTGCAAAATATAATATTAATATTATATTGCATTTTTTTCTTTCTTTTTTTCTTTTGTGTAGTTATCTATATATTTCACATTGGTAAAAAAATTTAAGTTAAGAAGATGTTAGTCACGTATTTACAATTCATTACCTTGGATCTTATTGTAAAAAGTATTATTTTTGAATATGAAATTTGAATAGCTTAATTTAAAGTTCTAAAATATTTCTATTGTTAAAAAATATATTGTCTTTCTTTATACTTTTATAAGGATTTTGTACTTTAAATTAAGCTACTCTTAAAATATAATAGAAGTGCTGAGGTAGTAAGTCATGTGGCATCCATCTCACCAAAAGTTAGTGCTACGTAGGATTGGATGTCCACATTGAAAAAACTTAACTGGAGAGGGATATATTTGAAACCAATAGTATACGACATGTGTATATTTGAACACGGAGTTTAATAAAAAATATATTTAAATTTTTTCTGATAGTATTGGCATCATCTTTGTTGGGAGCGCTTTACCCCACAATGTAGGATTTTTTGGAGCGAATTTTGATATAATCGGGTCCCAAAACGGGTACCAAACAACGAATAAGAAACCATAAGAAAAAACTAAATTTATCATCATGGGCTAAAATAATGTCTAGTCCGACTAAGTCAGAGGTTGAACTATCCAGTTTAACATAGCTGCTCAACCGACAACATGATTTGGACCTTCATAGAAATTACGGGCCAAACCTAAGAAGGGCTGGAAATTATGGAGAGCGATTGACACGGTATAATAATCCTTCCCTATAATTGGCATTTAATTGGCCATAAATTTAGGTTGGCACTAGTAGTCCAAAATTATTGGCATAAAATAGCCAAAACCCAAAAGACACGATTATACAACCCCTCAGAAGTAGGGGGTTTTAAGATTTTTCCCCTCAGAAGTAGGGGGTTTTAAGATTTTTCCCCCTTAATCAGGCATGCATGATGTATCCCTTCAGAAGCGTAACTACCCAGTTGACCAAAATAAAACCAAATGCAAAAAATATATTTCCTTCAAAAATCAAAAAGGCTGCGAAGATTTTTCATCCATCAAGGAAATTGAATATCAAATTTCTGTATTCTGATACAATAATCAGTTCTTTCTTTGGAAACATTTTTTTTTTGAATTTCTAAGACATCGTGTGAAGAAGGGTTTCAATCTCGGTATATAGAATATAGATTCAATGGCTACTTTGCTGCTTTTGGTATAGCACGGGAGACACTGGAATATCAACAATCGATTTGTGGATTGCTCAGTTGAAGGCGTGGTGATTAGTACTGACACTAAATTTATTGATTTTGTTTCTATAATTCCAAAACAATTGATGGTTGACACCACAATTAATTTGCTTGAAATCCAATATAAATGCGATGAAGATTCACCACCAATGATGATACACAATGATATGAGATTGCGTGTATATGTCGAGTTGAAGAAGAAAAATTATGCATTTAATGAGTATGCCATGTGTTTAACAGTGAAAGAGAAAGATATCCACACATTTAATCGAAACGAGGAAAATTCATTTGTCTGCCTACAAATTGCCAATACAGATGACATACATATCGAGGATACACTACAGTTGATTGCGTTTGTTAACATAGATGATCCTGAAGTTGTAGATTTTGATGAAACTCCAATAATAAATGATCCTCTAAATAATATTATTTCGGAAGGCCAACTTTACAAGGACAAGGAGACACTGATGATGGTTTTAAAAACTATGCTATTCAGAAAAAAATACAGTTTAAGGTTGATCGATCAAGTCCATCAAGGTATGAATGTATATCTAAATTTACTTATTGTATACAATCGTCAATTTTTTTTATTTTTCACAAAGCACAATAGTTTATCTTAATTTATTTTCTATTGCGTAAATTTGGATGTTATTAGATACTGCCCGGTGTGTGTCGGTTGTTCAAGTCTTCATTGCTAAACAAGTCAAAAATCTTTAGGGTTAGAAAATTCAGTAAGGATCACACTGTTCGGTGAAGGATAGGTTGTTTACACAACGAGTAGCTACTGCTCCTGTTATTAGAAGAATTATTTGTGATAAATATGTTGATCCAAAAACGATATACACTGCAAAGGACATAATGAAAGACATGAAAAAATATTACGGTATTGACTTAAGCTACTGGAAGGCAAATAGATCAAAGCAAAAGGCCCTTCAGTTTTTAAGAGGAGACCCAAGTGAGTCATATGCAAAGCTGCCAAGCTACTTATATATGTTGATGTATTCCAACCCCGGGTCAGTTGTGAGTTTGAGAAAATCAGATGAAGGAAACTTCATGTATGCATTTGTCGCCTTATATGCATCAATAAAGGTATGACAATTTTGCAAACCTATTGTTGTGGTTGATGGAAACTTCCTTAAAGCAAAGTATAGATGAAAATTACTCACATCTTGCTCGCAAGATGCTGGAGGTTTGTTCTAAAAATACTCTGCTATATTTCACTTATTATAAATATTAGTAACATATTCATGTATTTCAAAATATCTAATTGTATATCAGAGTATACATATAGGTATAAAAATTTTGTTTATTGCCATTTACACTTAAATAGTTATTCTAAATCTTTGCATATCAATTAACCATCCATATGTATTTATTAAATAGAATATATTTATAATAAACACTTTATTGAAGGAATATAATTTATGTATTGTAAACAGGGAAGATTTTTCCACTTGCATATGTAATTGTTGATAAGGAGAATGATGCCTCATGGAGGTGGTTCTTTGAAAGATTCAAAGAAGCGTTTGGTGATAGAGATGACATGTGCATTGTATCAGACAGAAATGAGAGCATAGCTAAGGCAGCTTCAATCGTGTATCCTCAAGTTTCTCATTGTGTTTGTATATTGCATCTATGGAATAATATAAAGACAAATATAAGAGGAGCCAAGAAGAGCTAAGAGAGATATTTTTTGCTACTGCAAGAGCATATACTATTCAAGAGTTTAATCACCATATGACAGAGATGGAACATATAGATGGAAGAGTGAAGGATTACTTATTTGATATTGGGTATCACAGGTGGAGTAGAGCGCATACAAAAGTCAACAGAATAATGACAATGACTTCCAACATTACTGAATCATTAAATTCAGCAACTAAGGAAGCGAGGGAACTTCTGATACAACAATTACTGGAAGAAATTCGAATGTTGATCAACAGGTGGAACTACACAAATTGAAACACTGCTCAATCGATATTTACAATACTGGATGAAAATCTTGATGCATCACAACATATGATGGTAAGTTTATATTATATAACACATTCCTTATTTTCAACTAAATGTTTTTTTACAGAATAACTCAATAAGGTTACTCTTTTGGATTTTATACATAAAGTGTAGACTAATCTTGCTTTTCTACCAAATATAGGTGAGACCATCGATTGAAAACTTACATGCAGTTATTGATAATGGGAGGTTGTTCATCGTTTGCCTTAGGGAAAGGACATGTAGTTGTAGAAGGTTCAAGCTCGATCAAAATTCCTTGTAAGCATGCGTGGGCGGTTTTGAGGTAAAAAAACTTAGAGGGTGAAGATTATTGCTCTATGTACTACAACAATGAATACATGTTGAAAGCATATGACATTCCAATTTATCCCCTTCCAGATGAAAGCACATGGACAATTCTAGTAGAGGTATTAGAACAAGCTATGTTGCCACCAGTCTGGAATAAGATGCCTGGAAGATCGAAGAAGATGAGATACAAAAAGCTTTCAGAATCACAAGCTAAGAGGCCAAAGACTTTGTGCGGACAATATGGACGTGAGAGCCACAATAGGAGAACATGTAGAAATATACCTTATAACCACTGAATGACCTTAAAGATAAATTGTTTGTATATATATCAAGTTTATTAAATGATTGAAGTATTATTCATGTTCAGAAGTTATTTAAGTTGTGCACTTGTGGATGCAAGTTTTAATTTAGCATTTTCGTTTGTACATCAAAATGTAGCATATAAATTTGTTGGACAAGGTCGATACAAAATGTTGTGTAGGACATGTATATCATCATGTATATTATTGCATTAACATGTAAAAAATATTTTGGCACGTTATCTCTACAATTTAATCATTTTATATAAAGTTGAATTAATATGTTGTCATACTGATCACTGAATTTTATTGACAAGGAAAGATTTAACTTTACATAAGGATATACAAGTTTGGATATACATCTACGTGCTTCTTACAAATACAAATATAAAATAAAATGTATACATGTATTTGAACAATTAACTATTGATATACATGGGGATAGAATTATACAAAATACTGGTGTTGTTAGTTCAAGGATATACATATTAGCTCAAATAAATGTAAACATGTATTTGTACAACTAGGTGTTGATATACATGGAAATGGAGATATACACAACACTAGAGTAGTAGGCTAAAGGATATACATAGTATGATATCCATGATATCTCTATTAAATGTGTACATGTATTTTAAACTAATTATTGATATACAGGTGAAAGATATATACATAATAGTGGTATTATTACTTGAACGATATACATAACAGGATATACATGTTAGCTAAAATAAATATATTGATGTAAACATGTAATTGTACAACAAGGTGTTGATATACATAGGAACAGAGATATACACAACACTAGAATAGTAGTTTAACGGATATACATAGTAGGATATACATGTTATCTCTATTAAATGTATACATGTATTTATTAAACTAAGTATTGACATACAGGTGATAGATATATACAGAAGAGTGGTGTTGTCACTTGAACTATATACAGAATAGGTTATACATGTTAGCTAAAACAATCGTATGGACGTATTTGACAATTAATTATTGATATACATGGGATGGAGATGTACACATCACTGATGTAGTTAGTTCATGAAAAGAATAACGGTATATACCAGTAAGCACACTTAAATATTTACATGTAGTTGTAAAATTAAGTACTAATATACATGTTGATAGAGATATACATGTGGATAGAGATATATATGTGGATAGAGATATTGGTAATTTCTTAACTTGACGAAAAAGGAAAAAGATACGTTTAACCTGCAAAACCCTGATAATCTGCTAGTCCAGGGAGCCTAAAATTTCTGCAAAAATATAGTAGTTTTTCCTTCCCTTTTACCCCTAACCACTTCGTTTGCAGCCCTAACCACTTCGTTTGCAGGGATAAAGAGCAGCAGCAAGTACAAATTGTAGATATGTAATTTTTGACCCTCCCCCGAAACTTCACTCGTTTCAGCGTAAATACTTAGTTTATGTCTAATATAGTTATTTTAACTAATTTTCACTCTTTTACATTATTTTATCATAAAATTTAAAATATAAAAAAATAGTTTCGTTTTTCTCTATTTAATTAAGGTAATAAGTATTTTTAGAAGAATATTATTTTTTTACCAATTTTATTTTTATATAATCCTTGAAAATACAAGAAAATAGTTTCAAGTTTCATTTTTAGCTTTTATTTTTAATATTAATAGTTTATCAGTTTCAACTAAGAGTTTTTGTATTTTTGTAGGAATTTAAATTAAATATTCAGCTTTTGTTTTTAGCGCAATGTTTATAAAAGTCTAACGCCTAATTTTTAAAGCCCAAAACCTAGAACCTTAAGACATAACCTGCAATTCAAACCCTAGCTTCTTCCTCTTCTTGAAAAAGACCTTGAACTAGAAAACAATGAAACAAAAACTCTAGGACCCAAAACACCTAGTCAGCCGCCAGCCCGCCGCCGTCAGCTCCACCCTCTGCCGCTGGACAACCACGCGACAATCACCCTTTCATGGCTGCTTCTTCTTCTTTTCCATGAAGACAAGGCTGAACCCTAGAGACTAACCTAGTTAACCAGCCGCCACCCATCCCTAACGCCAAAGACCTGTCGTCAAACCAACCAGACGCCGTCGGAATTCTCCCATCTTCGTCGTCAACATCCCTAGCCAGACCACCCCGTCTCCATCTTCAACCACGAACCAAACGACCCCACCTAGCCCGTCACTGACTAGACCCCTGAAACCAGCAATCGCCGTGAAAGATCATCTCCAACTGCTTCGTCGTCTGCTCCTCACGTCCCCCAGCGACCATAAATAGTATAGCCATCGTCCCTCATCCCTGTTCTGCTATTTAAGGCTGTCCTTCAAATCTGAAAACGAGCGACCAAAAAGCTCCAACAAGACAGTAGAACTTTGGATCGATTTACCCTCGAAAATACTCGGTATTAATATCATGGATGTGTTCACGTTAAGATCAGTTCTTGTATTTGAGTCAAAATCTGGTTGCGAAAAAATAGATTTCGTGTGAGATCCGTTCGGAGTTGACTAGCGAGTTTGCTGGTTCGAGGCTCGTGGGAGTTGAATTTGAGTTTGTTACCGATTCGAGGTTTCATTTCCGTCGATGTCTTGTTCGTGATCTGGTCGCTTTCAGAGCAGTCCAAGCGGTAACGTTTCAGATTCGACTTCTGAGGTTCATTTCTTATTCCTTCTATCTTGTTTTGCTTAACCTCGTGACTTCATCGTTTTCTTAGTCTTTCTTTGCTTTGTTTCGTTGATGGTATGAGTTAGCATTCGATGACTTTATCTCGAATTTTTGAGTGCTTTGGCAATAGTTAATTATACATTTTGCTGCTGCCTATTTATTTGTATGTTATTTGGTGAATTATTGGATAGGTTTGATGGTTAGAACATGTGTTAGTCGTCTGTTTCAATTATTCGCTGAAGGAAATGTGTTTAAGGCATTTTGACTAATATTTTGATAACTCCAGAGTTAACTTATGAATTGAATTGGATGTGCTTAGGTAGTAAAATAAGTATTAGGCTATGGGGTTGGATACTTTGCTCGAAACGGAAATTAGAATGTGAATTTTTTGTTTAATTTTGTTTTATTGCTTCAATCTCTAGGAGGCAACACTCGAGTAGACAAATTTTAGGTTTTCTTTATTTTATTTTATTTTTATTCTCGAGGCAAGAGGTCATCTCTATTAGCTTATTATCTGGGGAATTCCCCATGAAGTTTGTATATATTATTATCCGGGGTATGCCTTGAAGTGAATGTAAAAGAAGGCCAAAGATGAAGTAACTCGAGGAAGCATAGGATAGTACTTTATTTTGCTTTTGTTTTTCCTTTATTAGGCGGGGACGACCTCGAGCCTCTTGTGTTGTTTAGTCTCTTTTTGCGTGTTTTTTCTCAATTTGAATATCTTAAAAGCCAACTAGATTGAGTACGCAACTGTGACCTTCACAGGACTTGGGGAGTGCCTAACACCTTCTCCCCGAGTCAAATGAACCCTCTTACCTGAATCTCTGGTTCGGACTTGGTTTTAGAGTCTGAAACGTCCTAAAAGAAAAAATTATTTTGAAAAAAAAATTGTGACCTAGCACATCAAAATTAAACGTCCGGTGGCGACTCTGAGTTTATTTCCTTTTGAAACAAATTTGTCACTTTTAAAATTGAAAACCCTTTTCGAGCTTTTACTTAAATATTTTTATTAATTTTAAGAGGATTAAGTGAGGTTTGGTTTTAAAATAGAGGGTGTGACATCTCTGGCGACTCTGCTGGGGACTTATAAGTTCGAGCTAGTACTTGATTTTGTTGGCTTTTAGAATATTTGGTTGAGTTTGTTTTATGCTTTTTCATTCGCTTTGCTTAATTTTTGTTATGTTTTATATTTTGTTATTTTCTTGTTGTTTATGTGTTTACATTTTTGCTTTATGTGTTTACTGCTTTATAACTGTCAATATATGCATTACCCAATCAATTCTTTATGCAACAAGTCTCGGAGCACACGTCGCGTGCACGAAATCTTTGTTGAGTCACCCTTAATTTAGGAGGGGGCCCATCGGACGTATGGAGTGGGTGAAAAGCTTGAGCAACCACTATCGACCATACGCTCCCCCGAATTGCCTTGTTAGTGAACCCCAAATTTAGTTCAGCCTTTAGGTCATTTTTATTTGCATCATGTCATTTACACCTAGTAGGGCTCGGTCCCAGGTACCGTGTCCCTTTGAAGGGATCCTGTCCAAATTTTGTCAAAATGGTCCCGTGGTCTAAAATGACATCTAATCATCCTATGCTACATGTTGCATCTTTGAGGGTAAGAAGGTAATTTGACGGACCGGCGTTTGGGAAAAAAGGGTGAAAATGAAGCAAGTAGGGTCCACTCGCATTTTTCTTTATAGTTTTCCAAAAATGAAAAAAAATTAAAATGAAAAAACTCCAAGAAGATTTTACTTTTCCATTATTTTTCAAAAAAGAAGAAAAACATTGAAAATAGAAAATCAAAAAAATATTTTACATTTTCCCATTATCTAAAATTCAAAAAATGAAAATACAAAAATACAAATTTTTTTACACTTTTCCATCTTTTTCCCATAAATTCACAAAAAATGAAATAGAAAATTCAAAAAGATTTTGCACTTCTCCATTATTTTCCAAAAATTCAAAAAAAAAAATTAAAAAGAAAATCCAAAAAGATTTCACATTTTCATACCCCAAAACTTCTAAAAAAAGGGTGAAAAAGAAAACCCAAAATATTTTACATTTTCCATCATTTGTCAAAGAGACAAAAAGATAGAGTTTTTTCAAATTAATTAGTTGCGATTTGTTTAAATTTTTCTGCCATATCTAATCTTCCCGAACTACGCAAACCTGATTCTCGTCCTTTCGGGGCAAGATAAGTAGGCAACCCACATAGGGTCCGATCTTCCTAGTGAGTCTTAGGTTATTGGCTTTGCAGGGTATTAGCCAAATCTTGCATGTCTAGCCACTTTTGGTCACATCGGCAATTCTTGCAAAACGGGGTTATTTTTACAAAAATTGGTTCAATTACCGATGTCTTAGAATTTTGAGTCCACAACTAGGTGTCATATTACTTTAAGGTCCGTCCTTTTGAGTTTGCATCTTTAGCAACTTTCGGCCACATATGCTTTTTTTGCAAAATGAGTTATTTTTGCAAATTAATTTGGGCCATGATTATTGTGTATTTGAATCCATATAAGCCTTAGTGCGGTATTATCATGTCTTTGAGGTTACATTTTTTGAGTTTGCACTAATAGCCATCCTTGGCCACATATATTAATTTTGCAAAAGTAGCCCAATCATGTCTTTCATCTGTCCAATAGAAGATGTCGTGGCGTCGCATGTGTCTTGAGTCGCTAACTCTATTTGATCTTATTTTTTCCATTCAGGTATGGATTAATTTACTAGAGTTTGAGCATGACTAATACCTAGGATCATTCTAGCCAAAACAATTGCAGGCACCGGCTTCTTGAGGAAACTTTCTATTTTTTTAGTCTATCTTATGTTATCTTTTAATTTTTAGTCTTGTACAATAGTATCGAGTCTGTAAATCTAGTTAATATTTTCGAGTCTTTGGTTATAGTACTTCTTCTTTTGTATTTGAAAAATCAAAAAAAGTTATAAATGCAAAATCCAAAAAGATTTTTGTCTCTTAATTTATTTTCCATCACTTTTCTAGAACTATGTTTGATCTGATTCATAAGGGACATGATACGTAGACAACCTACATAGGGTTCGATCGAATCATTTGTTAAAAAAACAAAAAAAACATAGAAAAAGATCAAATTTTGTATGTGAGAAATGAGAAAAAAAAGCGCTAACCAGAAAAAAAGGGGGGGGGGGGGGGGGAAAGAAATGAAAAACCAAAGGGTGTTAAAAAGGAAAATGAAGAGGAAAAGGGGGCAAGAATAGTGAAATTGGGATGATGCCAAATGAACTTTGTACCCTCGAAGCCATTCTAGAATTGTTAATTGACGCTAGGAACATTGTACACAATGTGATATTTTTATCTATAAATGCTCTAACGCTAACATATTGGCTTTGTTTTGTTCCTCTTTGTTACTTCCATCATTATCATAACAGAGGATGGTTAGGTTGTGGCACATTGATGATTCATCCATACAAGATCAGAAAGCACATGGCAGTCATGGCTAGCAAAGAAGCTGACACTGGGATTGTTGACCCGCCGGGGGAGATTGTTGAATCCGGGTCTGAGTTAAAAGGGGAGGTCCAAAGGTTGAAACATCAGATGGCAAAAATGTATCAGGCCTGGATTAAGGGGCACCCTCCACCCTCATTCCCTACCAACTATACAGAAAACCATGCATCTATTCCACCATTGTCCCAAGTCTAGATGCCCAATACCGTTGATCTTTCCCCTCAACATGCACCAAACTTTACCCCTTTTCACAATCACCCTGGCACTTCCTTCCAAACTTCTCATGCTCAACCAGCCAAACCAACCTCATACCCTGCTCCGACCTCGGCTCCTATTTTTGTTGCTCCTCCACCAACTACTCTTCCTAGATCCTCCAGCGATACTGTGTTCAAAGTCCCCTATGCCCAAGGAAAAAAATCCAAGGAAGGCATTAGGGAGATTTGGTTCAAATGGAGCGAAAAGTTGCTGGGATCAGTCCTCCGATTGATAGAAAAGATGTTGTCGAGCACGGCCAACGATAAAATCCAGTGGGCATTCCTGCTAAATGCTTTCAACCTCAATACCGACCCCATGAATGTCTTCGTGCTCCAGATAACGCTCCCAAATTCTACTTTCCTCCACAAAATCCTCATCACATCCCACCTACCCAGTACTATTTCCGCAATGCACCGCCACATGCTCCACACCCACAAAACCCACAACGACTTGTACCGCCTCCACAAATGTCTTACCCACCTCTACAAGCATATCAACCCCCCATCCGAAAGCGGTTCCCACTAAGGCCGGAGTACAAAATGAAAAGGCAGTAGCAAAGAGAAAAGTCATTTACTCCTATTGCAGAATCATATGACAGTTTGTTCCAAAGGCTGAGGCAGTTGGACATGTTGAAGCCGATTCAAATAAAAATGTCGAAACTCCTTCCAAAGAATTTTGATTTTTCTCAAAGGTGTGCATATTGCTCTAATTCCCTGGGGAACGGCATAGAAAAGTCTTGGCATCTGAAAAGAGCAATGTAGGAGCTTATTGATGCAGGTGACATTACCATGCAAAATCCAAATGCAGTAGATACTAGCCAAAGTCCATTACCTGTTCATAATGAGACGTACGTGTGGGCATGATTCGTGTGAAAAAAGAATATGAGAACTCTTCTGAACCTCGGTTCCAGAGGTTGATCTTAAGAGCAAGTTGGCAAAAGGGACGCAAAAGTTATTTGCTGAGGTCAACATGATGGATATTTGTGGAGGTTATGGTAATATTGATGTGCAATCCAGTGGCTAAGATGTCGAGTTAGGAAATTGGAAATACACTTCTTTCTTTGCTAGCCAGGGAGGAGTTTTGGTGGCTTATTTTGTTATCATTTCTGTTTTTCTGGGTTATTTCAGGGTTGTAATATGGACATTGTCCTGTGGTTCAAACTCCTCTTCGTTTTTCTTAGTTCATTTTATTATAGTAACTCGTCTAGTGTCATCTAGGATTGCTCCAGGATTGTAATCCATGTCTATTTTGCTTGTTTTATTCAAACCCTGTTCACCATCTGTCTAAAGCAATCTCTTGTTTTCTGTTAGTTCTAGTCAGTCTTTTTTTAGGTCACTTTTACTTTTATAGTACTTTTCATGTTGACTCTAGTGACTATGACATGCACGCATAATCCTCAGCCTGATCTTGAAAGTTAGTCTAATCATGAAGCAATGTCACAGTTTTGAACATGATGAAAGGATGCATTTGAGGAAACAAGTAAAGCTCACACATTCTGAGACAACTTGAAGCTTGAATTGAGTGAAACTGAGGCAGTTAGTTTGGAAATCAAGAGGTCGATAAGAGCATGAAACAAGGAAATGCCTCTCAAGCAGTTTGAGGTAAATCAGTCCGTACTGAAATGCATTCTTCCACATCAAGAGAAGGTTGACCCAAATCTACTTTGAATTGGCAAGGGTCATTCATCGGAACAAAGGTATTGCCCACTGGAGCTTTTGTTTGTGTTGATGCCATCGATATTTACTGTGTGTGATTGATTTGCTTATCTTCAATTGCATGTTTGTACTTGGCATTTTTATGTTTGGAATGACGAAGGAATTTTATTCTGCTACCCAAACACTTTTATCTTTTGCTACCCATTTTGAGCCCTAATTTTTTGTTTTATACCCTTTTTTGGAATCAGAAATAGAGTTACGAACTAGAAAAGGAAAAGAAAAAGATAAAATGAAAAAAAAAGGAAAAGAGAAAAAGAAAAAAGGAAAAAAGGAAAAAAAGGCTAAAAGAAAAGGGAAAAAGAGAAAAAGAAAGAAAAGGAAAAGAAAAACAACAACTTTGTGGTGAACTACGTTTGACCTGATTCTTATCACCACAAGATACGTAGTCAGCCTTATGTTCGGTCTCACCAAATAAAATAATTTATATTCCCCGAAGTTAAGAGTGTGGCAATTTTCTTAGAAATCCCATCAAAGCAAAAATTCAAAAAAAATCCCCAAACTCCAAGAAACTAGGGCAGAAGTTTCAAAAAAGGCCTGATTTCAAAAGTTGTAATTTTGATCCCTTTTCATCTTAAATTATTTTGAGCTTTCATACCATCCTTTCTTTCCAACCATGTCTAATAGCCTACTTTACGGTCCAAAGAAAGACCTTCTGATCAGTCTTTGAGGATGCCAAATCAAGTGTGTGGTGAAAGTATGATATTCCTGCATCATGGGTAACACCTTTGTTCTCAGCAGAATGAGATAAAATGATAAATGAGAGAGTCTTATAGGTGAAAACCCTCGTGGGCACCGTAAGGCGACAATGAGTTGAGAAAAGAGAAAAAATGAGAGAGGCTTGATGGTGAAAACCCTTCAGGGCACTAAAATTCGACTGAGGATTCTGGATCATGAGGGACAATTGAAGCACTGAAACCCAGTTTCACAGCGAAGAGGTACAACAAGAGTTGAATAATAGACTTGCTTGAATGATTAGGCCACTTAATCCAAAGGTGCATGTCATGGTCACTATAGTTGGTATCCTTATCTGATAAGTTTATACTCTGTAATTTTATTTTTAGGCATCATCTCTTTCCATTGTCCCTTATTTTATTCCTCTTGTTTTGTTTGAGTCCCGTCTTGAGTTTGTTTTGTCAGAATAAGTAAAGAAATGACTTCAAAATATGCTACCAGCTTTCCAATTGCACAACGCAGAGTCTGGCTAGCACATCAAAGCGACATAAGTCAGGAAAGAACAATATGCACACAGAATTGATAACAATTAACATGCTTTGGAATTCACGTGAAATGCAAAGATTCAGTAAATATCTATTCATGAGCACAATGCAACATACAAAAGAATATTGGGATTGAATGGAACGGAGGTGTTTTTTGTGAAAACGGTTGAAAGAAAATGGGTATTCGATAACATGCAAGGTCTTCCAAGTTGAAATCAAAATTATCTTGGCAAGTGCAGGAGCAATCGCCCTCAAACTCAAAGCCACAAACTAACCACCATGTTTAAACTCACGAGTTTTCTTTGTCTGAAAAAGGGATGAATGAAATGTTCATACGAAGCTTGAATTTTTCAGGTGTAATTCCCCAATTCTGCTTACTCAAAGGCTATTGAGAAGATCACAAATCACCCCTATGATAAGCACTTCCTAGTCTGGGCCTTTCAAGTATATTCTGTTTTAGGAGACGCACTTCCTAAATTTAGATTTTACCACTAGGAGACGCATTTCCTCTTTGGTTCATTTAAGTTTATTCCTAGGAGACACACTTCCTAGTTTGAGTTATTGAAATTTCATCCCTAGGAGACAAACTTCCTAGTCTTGGTCTGTTAGGTTATATTTTTGTTTTAGGAGACGCACTTCCTAAATTGAAGTTTTAACCATTAGGAGACGCACTTCCTAGTAGGGGTTTTTCATATTATACTTGTTAGGAGACGCACTTCCTAGCTTTGGTTATTTAAGTTCATTCCTAGGAGACGCACTTCCTAGTTTGAATCATTGAAGTTTCACCCCTAGGAGACGCACTTACTTGTGTGGGAAGGTTATTTTTTTAGGAGATGCACTTCCTAAATTGAGCTTTTACCCCTAGGAGACGCACTTCCTAGTTTGGGGTCATTTAAGTTCAATCCTAGGAGACGCACTTCCTAGTTTGAGTCATTGAAGTTTCGCCCCTAGGGGAAGCACTTCCTAGTCTGGGTCCTTCAGGTTATATTTTATTTTAGGAGATGCACTTTCTAAAATTAAAATTTTACCCATAGGAGACGCACTTCCTAGTTCGGGTCATGTAAGTTCATTCCTAGGAGATGCACTTCCTAGTTTTGGTTCATTCAAGTTACACCCCTAGGAGACACACTTCCTAGTTTGAGTTATTCAAGTTTTACCCCTAGGAGCCGCACTTACTAAATTAAAATTTTACCCCTAGGAGACACACTTTCTAGTTTGGGTCATGTAAGTTCATTCCTAGGAGACGCACTTCATAATTTGAGTAATTAAAGTTTCACCCCTAGAAGATACACTTCCTAATTTGGGTCTTGCAGGATGTATTCTATTTTAGGAGACACACTTCCTAAATTAAAATTTTACCCCTAGGAGACGCACTTCCTAGTTCGGGTCTTGTAAGTTCATTCCTAGGAGACGCACTTCCTAGTTCGGGTCTTGTAAGTTCATTCCTAGGAGTCGGGTCTTGTAAGTTCATTCCTAGGAGACGCACTTCCTAGTTCGGGTCTTGTAAGTTCATTCCTAGGAGACGCACTTCCTAGTTTTGGTTCATTCAAGTTACACCCCTAGGAGACGCACTTCCTAGTTTGAGTTATTCAAGTTTTACCCCTAGGAGGCGCACTTCCTAGTTTTGGTTTATTCAAGTTGCACCACTAGGAGGTGCACTTCCTAGTTTGAGTTATTCAAGTTTTATCCCTAGGAGATGCACTTCCTAGTTTTTTGTTCATTCAAGTTTCATCCCCAAGAGACGCACTTCCTAATTTGGGTCATTCATGTTCTATTCTTAGCAGACGTACTTGCTAGTCAAATATTCATGGTTTTATTGAAAGGAGACACACATCCTAGTTGAATTTTTAGCTTACTCTCATCATTGCATCAATAACATAAGTGGTTTACAGTTTTCCTAATAACTCACAAATCTTCCTAGTTCAAACTGGGGCAGAAAATTTTGTTTGCTTTGTTGTTTTGATTGCAGGCATCCACCTGGAAAATGAGGGAAAAAATTTCAGAGTTCATTTCAGAGTCATTTTAAGTTTCAAGTCAGTAGCAGGCACCTACTTGGATAACAAGGGAAGTCATTTCAGGATTTAAAAAAGAAAAAAGTGAATCCAAAATGCAGAAGCCGAGACAAGAGGTGGATTGATCAAGACATGACTAAAGTCACAAGCATAGTGTGTCCGGTTATGATCCGAAAAGCTGAAGAAGAATGAACTAGCACCTGCAGCTAGTGAGCATCAAGGTTCAGATCTGAAGTCTGCATGAAGAACTATTCAAGGCCCAAGATCAAGCTTCAGAAGACTTATAGATAGGAATCTTGTAACTCATAGTTGACAGGCTTAGTTAGTCTTTTTCATTTTTTATTTTTGATGTAATAACAAGACCGCAAACCAAAACCTCGATGGAATGGCAGCTCCGTCGGCTCTCTGCCTCAGTATACTCCATCACCTCATTCACTTCTGAACTACACATGGCCCAATTCTTTTATAGTCAAGGATATGTAAGCAGCTCAGATACAAGGGCTCGGTCACATTCCCTTCCTTTCTCTTAGTTTTTGGTATTTCTAAATAAGGGTCGAGTTAAAAAACCTATCTTGTCATTCTTTGTCTGAAAATACTTCGTACTTCCCGTCAAAGAGGGGCAGCTGTAGACATGTAAGTTTTGACCCTCCCCGAAACTTCACTCATTTTAGCATAAATACTTAGTTTATGTCTAATATAGTTATTTTAACTAATTTTAACTCTTTTAAATTATTTTTATCATAAAATTAAAAATACAAAAAAATAGTTTCATTTTTCTCTATCTAATTAAGGTGTTAAGTATTTTTAGAAGAATATTATTTTTCTACCAATTTTATTTTTATATAATCCTTGAAAATATAAAAATTAGTTTCAACTTTCATTTTTAGCTTTTATTTTTAATATTAATAGTTTATCAGTTTCAATTAAGAGTTTTTGCATTTTTGCAGGCATTTAAATTAAATTTTCAGCTTTTGTTTTAGCCTAATATTTGTAAAAGACTAGAGCCCAAAAACATAATCCAAAAGTTAAATCACATTCAAAATTGAAAACCCTTTTCGTGCTTTTACTTAAATCTTTTTATTAATTTTAAGAGGTGAGGTTTGGTTTTAAAAAGGGGGGGGGGGGTGACATAAATTTTATAGGTAATTAACATATTGACCAACTCTGTGAAATTTGTCCTCTTAAAAACAAGCTGAGGCATAGTCGAAGAACAAATAGCATTCTTTTACCACTTCTCTATAGCATCAAATACAAATAATGAATGCTAATAGCTCATGTAAACTATAAATCAGATAAAATAAATTAAATTAATTGAGATTAAAAATATCTTCACAGGAAGTTTATCACGTTGAACTTCCTCCGTGCTAATGCGCTTTCTCTTTTTGGGTTTAATGAAAATATTTTGTTGCACAGCAGATGCATTTTCAATTTTGTTTCCTTTGTCTTTTGTACGCGATGCGTCTACCCGTTTTTCCCTTTGAATGTCCTTTTGAATGGGTATTGCATATGGTGATTTACACCCCTTTAACACCGGTTCTTCAAAATCAGAGTCATAATCAAGATGAAGAGATGAAGATTTGCCCACATTTGATTTAGAATTTGATTTCTTACCATATGATTTTTTACCCATCTGTCAACTTGGCAAGAATATGAATGTCTTCCAATTTCTACAATGGGGCTTGAATAAAAGGAGTTGAGGAAAACCTTAAGTAGAGATAGTGCAGAGTTTTAATCGGATAAAAATGGAGAGAATTGGGCGATTTGAAAATTTTGAAATTGCGGAAGATAGAGAATAAAAACGTGAAAGAAGGAGAAATGGGAGGAGTGAGCGGAAAGTGTTGAAGTACATTAAGTTGGATATCCTATGCCAATTAAAACAAATAAAAATTTAAAGTTGGGCTATAGGGTGCAAATATATAAAAGGGATTTTTACCTATATATACCATATAGCAAACCTTATTACCAAAATTGTGTGTGGTTTGTCATTTACCCGCCTATACCATATTTTGTTTACAAAAATTGTACCAAACCAAAAATAGCTGAATTTCTATCCTAAAATAGCGCCACTTTTTAGCTATCAGATCATAATTTGATTCTGTCTCAATTAAATGAGAGTTTGAAAACGGAAAAAAATCTTAACCCAGCGTGATTCTCTCATACCTAGCCATCAGTACCGAAATTCTCTCATTCTTCTACATCAGTACCGAAAAATCTTAACCCAGCGTCATACTCAATCAAATTGTAGAACTTCCAAATTTTTTAATATAGTTTTTCTACATCAGTACCGAAATTCTACAATCTGAGCCAAATCTTTGTCTACATCATTACACAAATTGTCGAATCTAAATCTGTTCTTCGTCGAAATCAGTACAAAAATTCTCTAATTGTTGAATACATCTCTTCGTCGAAATCAGTACAAAAATTGTAATATTGTCGAATACAACTGTTCGTCGTCATCAGTACAAAAACAGACGAATCTAAATCTGTTCTTAGTCTATTTTCTATCAACTACACAAAATTATGTCAAAATCCCAATAATGCTGAAATCTAATGGTTATTGGGATAACTATGGCAGATTCCGAGATTTTGAAGTTGATGCTATTTTGGTAGATGATAATGCAAGCTACGGAATTCTCCAATCTACAATTGCAGAACAATAATCGATTGATACATCGGATAACATTGTAGAAATAAAATACATTGTGAATGATAATTGTCCTCCATTGGAGATTAGGAATGATATGGGTGTTCGTGTATATATGACAACGAAAAAAGAGAATAAAAACTTAGGTTCATATCCCTTATGTATAGCGTAAGAGATTTCAATATGGAATTGGCAATCACCAATAAAAGCATCAGTACAGGTATGTTTGATTCGACAATACTAGTAATTTACAATTTAACGACATGTATTTACAATTAAACTACAATGATGATATAGTACTGGAAATGACACAGCGATGTTGCTTTCAAATTTACCTACATAGTTACTACATTTGTGAATTTATTGTCTGCAGGTTCTTCAGGATCACTAAGGTTACTAGAAATTCCATCCTCACCAGCTATAGAGGAATATCAAAGTGAAATAATAATTGAATCTACGCAAACATGTATTGAAGAAGGACAAGTGTGTTGGGAACACGTTCTCAAGGCTTTATACTAAAACGTGTGTTCTTATGTGTAGGTTTTGATGAATGACAAACAAGCGCAAATTGATATATGACGAAGTTCAAGTACAAGCGCACAATTGGTGGATAACGAGATTCAAGCACAAGACAAAGTTTTATAGTTTAAATGAGTCGTTCTCAATTGTGATCTTGATCCGACAACTTGACCCATGACATGGCTTCTCTTGTAAAATTATTTTTTACAAAATCATGCATATTTAATTTAATGCCAAATGATTTTAAATCATGCATATTTACTTCAGTCAAAATGATTTTTAAACATGCCTCAAAAATCTGGACTAAGATAATCGATTATGTACTTATGATAATCGATTATGTTAAGCCAAGACTGCATGACAATCGATTGTGAAGTTAATGACAATCGATTGTGTTAAGGCAGTGAGCATCAGGTTTTTCAAACCTGCATGACAATCGATTGTGAACCTTATGAAAATCGATTGTGATGAGGCAGTGTACATCAAGTTTTTCAAAACTCAGAATAATCGATTGTGAAGCTAGTGACAATCGATTGTGAAGAGACAGTGTCCATCAGATTTTTAAAAGTCACAAAATAATCGATTGTGAACTTATGACAATCGATTGTGTTGAGGCAGTGTCTTCCAGACTTTTTCAAAATTATTAAATAATCGATTGTGAGTATAAAACAATCGATTGGCAAGAGGCAGTGTCTAAAATAATTTTCAAAATCTGATAAATAATCGATTGTTAACATTGCACAATCGATTGTGAAGCTGACCGTTGTCGTAAAGTTTTCAAATACTGTCAGGTAATTGATTGTTGATTTTGTACAATCGATTGTTGATATTAAAATCTGGAAAAGATTTTTTGAACGTTGCTGAATAATCGATTGTTGATTTTGTACAATCGATTGTTGAAATTAAAATCTGGAAAGGATTTTTTGAACGTTGCTGAATAATCGATTATTGATTTGGTATAATCGATTGTTTTACGTAAAATCTGGAAATGATTTTTTGAACGTACCAATAATCGATTGTTGATCTTGGACAATCGATTGTTAAGCGTAAAATCTGGGATTGATTTTTGGTACGATTGGCAGACAATCGATTGTGGCTTCTTGACAATCGATTGTCACTCAGTAAAATCAGCAACTCTTAATTGACAATTAGACAACGGTAATGCCAAGTTTTTCAACTATAAATACAGCTTCATTTCAGTGTTTTAAATACAACAACACACAACAACTGATCATTCTATTGCTATAAGCTTGCATACTATTGTTTATCATTTTATATTCATTTCAAAAAGCTTTTGAGAGCCAAAGTCTTGTCCATAGTTGTTGTGATCTTGAGCTTACTTCTTTTACTCATATCTACTCATTAAGGAGTGTTTGTTTGAGTGTTTAGTGTTTTGTACACTTGTAAGAGAATTGTGATTCTCTTGGTGTAAGGAATTTGTGTTTCCTTGGTTGAAGTCTTGGAGTGTTGTATCTCCGAGCAAAGGTGTTAAGGCGTGTATCCTTAAGTTGTAAAGGTTTGTTGAGCACCCGTAAGCTTGACAAGTTAGTGGAAAATCTCGAGAGAGTCTCTCGAGGACTGGACTAGCCACGTGTTGTGGTGAACCAGAATACATCGGTGCGTTCTTTCCTTTTGTTTATTTAACGCACTTAATTATTTCCTGCAAATTTTAATTTCAGCAAGTTTACGCTAAATTTTATTATAACGCTATTCACCCCCCCTCTAGCGTTGAGCGTATTGTCTAACAATTGGTATCAGAGTCCAACTCTCTGAAGACTTAACAGTTTGAGAGAAACTTCTATGGCTTCTACTCGTGATTCTTTTGCAGGAATAGAGGAAGGACAATGCTCCACCCGACCACCACTATTCAACGGTACAAACTATACGTACTGGAAGGAGAGGATGAAAATCTTCGTTCAAGCAAACAATTTTCATCTCTGGAAGGTGATAACAAAGGGAAATCAAATTCCAACCAAAAAGGTTGAAAACGAATGGGTTCCCAAGTCCGAAGAAGAATATGACGCAGATGATATGCGAAAGGTTCAAAATAATGCTAAAGCAATTAATTTATTATATTGTGCTGTAAATGCTGACGATTACAGGAAAATATCGTGTTGCACAACGGCAAAGGAAATGTGGGACAAGCTGGAAATTACGTACGAAGGTACGGACCAGGTAAGGGAAGCTAAAATTGATTTCCTAACCCATGCTTATGAATTATTTCACATGAAGGAAGGTGAAAAGGTGGATGAAATGTTCGAACGATTTTCAATAATCGTAAATGACCTACATGCCCTCAAGAAGACATTCACGGATAGAGAACTTGTTCGAAAATTCTTAGAAGTCTCACTCCGGCATGGCGATCAAAGGCCGACGCAATTCAAGAATCCATAGGCGTCTCAAATGTCACAATCGACGCATTAAGAGGTAACCTTAAGACTTATGAATCTACAATACTTAACCCTCTTGTTGATGATCAAAGGAGGCAAAGAATAGCGCTTAAGGCAAGCACAAGCCAATCTCAAAACGATGAGGACGGAGACAACGAGTTTGGACTCGTTATCAAAAGATTTCAAAAGTTCATGAGGAAGGAATATGAACGTAAGGGCAAAAAGCAAGGAGAACAAATAAAGTGCTATGAATGCAGAGAAACCGGGCACATCAAGTCAAACTGCCCAAACCTCAAAAAGGAAAAGAAACCTTTCAAAAAGCAACGTGCATATATATCTTGGGGAGGCGACTCCGGAGACGAGTCAAGCGAAGGAGAAGAAGAGGAAAGCGCAAACCTTTGTCTTATGGCACAAGAAGACAAGCAAGATGAGGTATGTCAAATCTCTTCTAAAAATTTCTTTTCCCTTGAAGAAATGCAAAATGCTTTTGATGAGTTATATAGTGAATTTATTAAGGCTTCAAAAACTGTTAAAAGCATAAAAGAAAATGCTTCTTCAAAAGAAAAAGATTTTCAAAAACAACTCTCATTGAAAGAAAAGGATTTGGAAAAACTGGTTTTAGAAAATGAGAAGTTGAAAGAGGAAAACAAGTTTTTCGGAAAAAGAAGCGCCGACAAGCCCGAAAGCCCTATTAGAAATTGCACTTCTTGCATGCATCTCAAAAATGAAGTAGAAAGGCTTAAGGGCACCTTAGATAAGTTTAATTCTTCTCACAAAAACTTGAATGAGGTCCTTGTTAATTTGAAGTCAACCAAGCATGGCATAGGTTTTAAGAATGAGCCTAAAGAAAAGGTTGAAGCCAAACCCCAACCACCTAAGGCTCAACCTAGGATTAATAAAACAAATGCTTATCCTAGAAATAGAAATCCTAGAACAAATATGCATGTTAGACCAAATGTTGAACATTTTAGAAGACCTAGAAATGACTTACCACCTAGAAATGACTACCCTAGAAATGATGCATATTCTAGACCAAACACTAGAAGGAGTTTTGAACCTCTTAGAACATCTAGACATGACCACTACTCTAGAAATGCTGCTCATTTTAGAACTAATAGTAGGAGAAATGGTTCTCATGAAATGCGCAATAGTCATAATGAAAATAGAGTAATTCATTTTCGTCCATCAAGCTACTATGAACCTAGAAGGATGCATAACCCCAACGTGACTTGTCATTATTGTAGACGCATTGGTCATATTGCTCCTGCATGTTTTACACGACATAGACATATCACTCAATCGCATCATTATGATATGCCTAACCCTCAAGGACCCAAAATGGCATGGGTACCTAAAACGCATTAACTTGTTTTGTAGGTATGTTTGAAGGGATCAAGTGTACTATGGTACCTTGATAGTGGATGCTCCAAACATATGACGGGAGACGAATCCAAATTCCTTCAACTAGAACACAAAGAAGGAGGAAGTGTGATTTTTGGGGATAACAATAAAGGAAAGATTATTGGCATCGGATCGGTCGGTAAGGATGAAAATTCCTCTATTAAGCATAGATTACTTGTGAAAGGTTTAAAGCATAATCTCTTGAGCATAAGTCAATTATGTGACAAGGGAAATCTTGCCCTATTTGATTCGGATGAATGCTTAGTGTTTAGACGCAGTGATTTTAAAATTATCCTTCGTGGTTTTAGAGTGGATAATATTTATATGGTTGATCTTGCTAATTCCTCACCCGAATATGTGGATTGCCTTATGAGCAAAGAGGATGATACTTGGCTATGGCATCGTAGAGTTGCTCATATAAACATGCATCTTTTGAACAAATTGATTTCACAAAACTTAGTTGTTGGCCTTCCCAATTTGAATTTTGAAAATGACTCTATTTGTGATTCTTGTCAAAAAGGGAAGCAAACAAAAGCATCTTTCAAATCGAAAAACATTGTTTCAACTACTAGACCATTGCAATTGCTTCACATGGATTTATTTGGACCATCTCGCATTGAAAGTCTAGGAAGAAATCGTTATGCTTTTGTGATTGTTGATGATTATTCTAGATTTACTTGGACTTTATTTCTTGCCAACAAAAGTGATGCTTTTCAGAATTTTAAATATTTTCTTAAGCGTGTTCAAAACGAGAAGGAAACAACCGTCACTTCAATTAGAAGTGATCATGGGGGAGAGTTTGATCACAATCTCTTTGCGGACTTTTGTGACGAACTCGGTATCGAGCATACCTTTTCCGCTCCACGTACACCACAACAAAATGGGGTGGTGGAAAGGAAAAATAGGTGTCTCGAAGAGATGGCTAGAACCATGCTCGAAGAGGCCAAGATTCCCAAACATTTTTGGGCGGATGCCGTGAGTACCGCATGCTACATCTTAAATAGAGTAGTCATAAGGCCTATACTCATGAAAACTCCCTATGAACTCTATAAGGGAAGGAAACCAAATATCTCCCATTTTAGAGTATTCGGTTGTAAATGTTTCATTCATAACAATGGCAAAGATCAATTGGGAAAATTTGATGCTAAGTCCGATGAGGGAATTTTCATTGGTTATTCTTCACGTAGCAAAGCATATAGGGTTTTTAATAAAAGAACCGAAACTGTGGAGGAATCCCCTCATGTTGTATTTTCCGAAAATAATGCTCTCTTGGCGAGAAAGGATTCCGGTTTTGATCTTGCAGGTATTTTAGATAGCTTGAAAGACAAAATACAAGAGGAAACGCCTAAGGAAAATAAAGATGAAATCTTGGAACAACCAATGGAGGAAGCGCCACAATTGGAAAATGAAACGAAAACGCCTAACGAGTGGAGGACAATCAAAGTTCACCCTCTCGAACAGGTAATTGGCGACGTTGGAGAAAAGGTAAGTACCCGAAACTCCCTTAAGAACACCTTAGGACATACTACTTTTGTGTCTCAAATTGAACCAACAACCATCTCCGAAGCAATTGGGGATGAATTTTGGACCTTGGCAATGCAAGAGGAGCTTAACCAATTCAAACGGAATGACGTTTGGGATTTGGTGCCAAGACCCAAAAATCATACCATAATTGGTACGAAATGGGTTTTTCGAAACAAACTAGATGAAAATGGTGTAATCACTAGAAACAAAGCTAGGCTTGTAGCAAAAGGCTATAATCAAGAAGAGGGTATTGACTATGAAGAAACATATGCTCCCGTAGCTAGATTAGAAATTATTCGTCTATTGCTCGCGTTTGCCTCTTCTATGAATTTCAATTTATATCAAATGGATGTGAAAAGTGCTTTTCTAAATGGTGTTATTCAAGAAGAAGTTTATGTTGAACAACCCCCCGGTTTTGAAGATTTTAAATCTCCCGATCATGTTTTCAAACTCAAAAATGCTCTTTATGGTTTAAAACAAGCTCCCCGAGCTTGGTATGAAAGATTGAGTAAATTTCTATTGGAAAATGATTTCATTAGGGGGAAAGTTGACACCACCCTCTTTGTTAAGCATAAAAACAATGATATTTTATTAATACAAATATATGTGGATGATATCATATTTGGTGCTACTAACAATGTCTTATGCAATGAATTTTCCGATTTAATGACAAGCGAATTTGAGATGTCTATGATGGGTGAGTTAACATTCTTTTTGGGATTACAAGTAAAGCAAATGAAAGAAGGTACGTTCATTTGCCAAGCCAAATATTGCAAAGAATTGCTGAAACAATTTGAGATGAACAATGCAAAAGCAATGGCGACTCCCATGAGCACATCCGATCATCTAGACAAAGACGAGAAAGGTAAGGAAGTCGACACTAAGAAGTATCGAGGTATGATTGGCTCTCTTCTTTATCTTACTGCTAGTCGTCCCGACATCATGTTTAGCGTGTGCTTATGCGCCCGTTATCAATCGTGTCCGAAGGAGTCTCACCTTACTGCGGTAAAACGGATCTTGAAGTATCTTGTTGGTACTACAAATGTGGGTCTATGGTACCCCAAAGGTTCTTCATGCCAACTCGTTGGCTATTCCGACTCCGATTTTGCCGGATGCAAATTGGACCGCAAGAGCACTAGTGGCACTTGCCATTTGCTCGGTAGCTCTCTCGTTTCTTGGTTTAGCAAGAAACAAGTAAGTGTTGCGTTGTCCACAATCGAGGCTGAATATGTAGCCGCGGGGAGTTGTTGCGCTCAAATCCTATGGATGAAACAACAACTCTTGGACTATGGCCTAAGTCTTGATCATATCCCTCTTAGATGTGATAATACTAGTGCCATATGCTTGACGAAGAACCCCGTTCTTCATTCGCGAACAAAACACATTGAAATTAGACATATCTTTATAAGAGAACACATTCTCAAAGGGGATGTCGAAATCGAATTTGTTGAAACCAAAGATCAATTGGCCGACATCTTTATAAAGCCCTTAGAGAAAGAGTCCTTCTTCCGAATTCGTAGTGAACTCGGGATTCTTGACTCCACGTTGATCTAAGTCATGCATTGCATCTTTTTATTTTACATGATTTCTAACTTGAGCGTCGGAGATGTCTAACGAATTTTTGCAGGTATCGCCCTAAAGGTAGGGGGAATTATAAAGCATGACGCGCAATAATCAAGTCTTCTTCAGAAAAATCGGTTTCTGTCGTCTAATAATCGATTATCTCGTATCAATAATCGATTGTACTGCTATTGCTTGAGTTATCATACTCTCTTTAAGTAATCACGTTTTCTCTTTCCAATAAATAAACAAGTTTTATTTACATCTTTGGCATCTTCTTATATTATTTTTGCTAATGGCAAAAGGGGGAAGATAACGGGTATGCACTCTCAATATTTATAAGCTTAAATTGAGGGGGAATTCATATATTGAGGGGGAACTAATTGCATACTTATTGCATATCTTTACTTGTCTTGAATCGTCATTATAAATTGTTTAAGTTGCATATCCCGTTTAAAGTTTGCCATTATCAAAAAGGGGGAAATTGTTGGGAACACGTTCTCAAGGCTTTATACTAAAACGTGTGTTCTTATGTGTAGGTTTTGATGAATGACAAACAAGCGCAAATTGATATATGACGAAGTTCAAGTACAAGCGCACAATTGGTGGATAACGAGATTCAAGCACAAGACAAAGTTTTATAGTTTAAATGAGTCGTTCTCAATTGTGATCTTGATCCGACAACTTGACCCATGACATGGCTTCTCTCGTAAAATTATTTTTTACAAAATCATGCATATTTAATTTAATGCCAAATGATTTTAAATCATGCATATTTACTTCAGTCAAAATGATTTTTAAACATGCCTCAAAAATCAGGACTAAGATAATCGATTATGTACTTATGATAATCAATTATGTTAAGCCAAGACTGCATGACAATCGATTGTGAAGTTAATGACAATCGATTGTGTTAAGGCAGTGAGCATTAGGTTTTTCAAACCTGCATGACAATCGATTGTGAACCTTATGACAATCGATTGTGATGAGGCAGTGTACATCAAGTTTTTCAAAACTCAGAATAATCGATTGTGAAGCTAATGACAATCGATTGTGAAGAGACAGTGTCCATCAGATTTTTAAAAGTCACAAAATAATCGATTGTGAACTTATGACAATCGATTGTGTTGAGGCAGTGTCTTCCAGACTTTTTCAAAATTATTAAATAATCGATTGTGAGTATAAAACAATCGATTGGCAAGAGGCAGTGTCTAAAATAATTTTCAAAATCTGATAAATAATCGATTGTTAACATTGCACAATCGATTGTGAAGCTGACCGTTGTCGTAAAGTTTTCAAATACTGTCAGGTAATTGATTGTTGATTTTGTACAATCGATTGTTGATATTAAAATCTGGAAAAGATTTTTTGAACGTTGCTGAATAATCGATTGTTGATTTTGTACAATCGATTGTTGAAATTAAAATCTGGAAAGGATTTTTTGAACGTTGCTGAATAATCGATTATTGATTTGGTATAATCGATTGTTTTACGTAAAATCTGGAAATGATTTTTTGAACGTTACCAATAATCGATTGTTGATCTTGGACAATCGATTGTTAAGCGTAAAATCTGGGATTGATTTTTGGTACGATTGGCAGACAATCGATTGTGGCTTCTTGACAATCGATTGTCACTCAGTAAAATCAGCAACTCTTAATTGACAATTAGACAACGGTAATGCCAAGTTTTTCAACTATAAATACAGCTTCATTTCAGTGTTTTAAATACAACAACACACAACAACTGATCATTCTATTGCTATAAGCTTGCATACTATTGTTTATCATTTTATATTCATTTCAAAAAGCTTTTGAGAGCCAAAGTCTTGTCCATAGTTGTTGTGATCTTGAGCTTACTTCTTTTACTCATATCTACTCATTAAGGAGTGTTTTGTTTGAGTGTTTAGTGTTTTGTACACTTGTAAGAGAATTGTGATTCTCTTGGTGTAAGGAACTTGTGTTTCCTTGGTTGAAGTCTTGGAGTGTTGTATCTCCGAGCAAAGGTGTTAAGGCGTGTGTCCTTAAGTTGTAAAGGTTTGTTGAGCACCCGTAAGCTTGACAAGTTAGTGGAAAATCTCGAGAGAGTCTCTCGGGGACTGGACTAGCCACGTGTTGTGGTGAACCAGAATACATCGGTGCGTTCTTTCCTTTTGTTTATTTAACGCACTTAGTTATTTCCTGCAAATTTTAATTTCCGCAAGTTTACGCTAAATTTTATTATAACGCTATTCACCCCCCCTCTAGCGTTAAGCGTATTGTCTAACAAAGTGTACCAGGACAAGAAAACAATAGCTGTTGTAATGAAGAATTATGCAGTTATGCACAAGTTCCAGTTCAGAGTGAAAAGATCAAGTAATAGAAGGTATGTAGTTAGTTATGGATTTGAAACATTACTGTATTATTGAAGATTAGGTTTGTTTATACAAATTGTAGTTAAATTGTAGTAAGTTTGTAGTTAATTGTAGTGTTTAATAAATATGTCTGAAAATTGTATTTTTTTGTAGCTACTGTCTTGTATGTGTAGCTGAGAACTGCAAATGGCATTTCAAGGCAACGTCAATTCATGATTCTTCATTGTTCAAGATAAGAAGTTTTAGCCGACAACACACATGCTGCCGAATGGACGAAATATTCATACATCGCAAATGTACTGCAACAGTAGTTGGTAGCATTGTCGTTTCAAAGTATTGTGATCCTAAGACCGTTTACACGCCAAAGGACATACGAACTGACATGTTATCCGAACATGGAGTGAACCTAAGCTACATGCAAGCATGGAGAGCAAAGGAAAAAGCATTACAGTTTTTGAGAGGGAATCCGTGTGACACGTACAACAGATTACCAAAATATTTTTTATATTCTTGAGAAGAATTATCCCGGTTCTGTTGTTAAATTGAAGAAGGCGGCAGATGATTGCTTCTTGTATGCATTTGTTGCTCTTTGTACATCAATAAATGGTTGGCAACATTGTAGGCTGGTAGTAGTGGTTGATGGGACATTCTTAAAATCAGCATATAGGGGTATTATGCTAACAGCAAGCACCATGGATGCAGCAGGTACTAGATGCAATAATTTTGTAGTTATTTTGTAGACAGTTTAAATAATGTAGGTAAATTGTAGTTAGGTAGTATTTATATAAATCAATGTAGTTAAATTGCATACATTCTCAATATATATTTGTATTTAATAGTTAATCTTATTTTATGACTACAAATTGTAGGTTCTATTTTGCCCTTGGCATATACTGTTGTTGATTCTGAAAATGACGCGTCTTGGAAGTGGTTCTTTGAACAATTCAAGGAGGCATATGGTGAAAGACCTTCAATGTGTGTTTTCTCAGATAGGCATGAGAGTATATCGAAGGCAACATCAGTTGTCTATCTGGGCATGGCACACTACTTTTGCATGTGGCATATATGGACAAGTATAAGGTCAAAATTCAAGAAGGCACATCTACAATTACATGAATTGTACTTTGCTATAGCACGGTCATATACTCTGGATGAATTCAATGAAAGGATGATGAAGATTAAAGAGGTAGACCCACGTGTATCGTCTTACCTATATTATATTGGCTATCATAGATGGTCAAGAGTACATGCAACAGTGAATAGAACTTTTACTATGACATCAAACATTGCAGAGTCGTTGAATGCTGTAACAAAAGAGGCAAGAGAGCTTCCAATATTTGATCTATTTGAGTATATGAGGACTATTCTAGAACGTTGGACAAAAGAAAAGTTATTGAAGGCAAAGGGTACTTTCACATTCCTTGGTCACAAATTCAACAAAGAATTGGATGATAAAAATACATTATCCCAGAAACTAAAGGTAATATATTCTTGTTTTGGGGCAGGAGAAAAAACCAAAATAGTAGTAGCTGTAGTGTTTCCATTTTGTAGTTAAAATGTCGTCAAAATTGTGGGTAAATATAGTTATCGTTTATATATAGTTTGTTTGTAGCTGATTTGTAGTTAACTGATTGTTGCTAAGCTAGTTAACTGATTGATGTATTATTATTTTCTGTTTGGTCTTGAATTGTAGGTGAGGGCTTCAACAGATCATATACATACTGTGTTACATGGTGTGAAGCGGTACATTGTATGTCTAGAAAACAAGAAATGTAGTTGTGGACAATTCCAACTTGATGAACTTTCATGTGCCCATGCATTGGCAGCATTAAGGCATAGGAATGAAAGGCCTGACAACTATTGCTCTCCATATTACACAACGAAGAACCTTCTTCTTACCTATGAAATGCCAGTTAATCCTCTTCCTGATAAAGCCAAATGGGATGTTCCACAACATATTTTGGATGAGGTAGTAAAGCCACCGGCGGGAGATAAAAGGCAGCCAGGTAGACCTCACAAGGAAAGATATAAACCATTTGATGAAATAAACTCAAAGAAGTACAAGGTGTCATGTGGCAATTGTGGAGGTGAAGGGCATAGCAAAAGAACTTGCAAGAATGTGCCGAAAAAGAAATGAATATCATGTAGCTAGAATAGTTATTCAAAATAAATGTTAGTGAGCCCAAATTATCGGAATTTATTGTGTAACTGTTCTACGTTTTGACGTTAATAAAGAAGTATAATCATATATTTGAGTGTTTGCAATATTTACATTTTTATGTATTCCATCAAGCATCAATTCTTTTCATTTTTATTCTATAGTTAAACTTTTGTAAAAGCTATATGGAAAACGTCTGATGTTAATAAAGAAAACAATGAATGTAAACTATTGGCAGATTGTAGTTATAATGTACTGTAAGTGTGTTCTAGATGTAGTACCCGGAATCACCTAATGGGAATTTGTAGTTAAAATGTAGTTCAATGTAGTTATATGCAATTGTAGTTATATGGAATTTTAGTTATATGTAGTTCAATTTTGTAGTTATGTGAAATTGTTGTTAAATTGTAGTCAGTTTGTAGTTAATTGTAGTGTTTAATAAATATGTCTGAATAATGTATTTTTTTGTATCTACTGGCTTGTATGTGTAGCTGAAAGCTGCAAATGGCATTTCTAGGCAACGTTAATTCATGATTCTTCATTGTTCAAGATAAGAATTTTTAGCCGAAAACTCACATGCTGCCGAATGGACGAAACATTCATACAACGCAAATGTACTGCAACAGTAGTTGGTAGCATTGTCGTTCCAATTTGTAGTTATATGCAACTGTAGTTATATGTAGTTCAGTTTGTAGTTAAATTGCAGTCATTGTAGATAAATAATTTATTCCCACAACAATTGTTGATGAGGGATGGCTAAATTATTTATCTGAGACCTATATACATTTCATCTTTATGCCGTGTAAGAACTGACAGTTATATAAACATATTAAATGGCAACTGAATGTATTATATAAAAATAACTCCAACATTAAAGTGAAATTATAAGACAAAGCTGTTACGGCAAATATGCTATTAGATAGCTCGAATACTCGAGTATAATGTATTCAAGAAAAATTATTGATTACAACCAAAATGACTTAATGATTACATTATTTTCCTATTCAACTACCAAATATGAACAGAATAATCTACTTCTTCTTTCGTTGAACTTTAGTCCTCTCATTCTTTGCAGGTGCACCCTTCCTCCTTGCAAGTCTGCCAGTAACCTCACTCTCACTGATTGAACCATCTGTTAGCTTCTTTGTGGCATAGTCCCACAATAGAGCTCCATAGCGTCTACGGTGTTTGTCAATATCAGTAAGATCTTTCTTTGGGATAGACAAATCACCATTGCTAATATACTCCGCGAAAGCAGCCACAAATACACCACAATCCCTGCAGAATATGAGAATTTTTCATTATATACCAAACGATAAAAAAGAAATTAATTAAACATATAGAAAGGGAGATTAGTTTTTTACAGTGAGCCTTCCTTTTATTGTGGAATCTCAGCAACAATACATTGTATGTCGAGAGGGTCTGTAACTGGTTTCTCTATGTATGACTTTGTAGTCTTGAAGTCAATGTCTTTGCGTTTACCATAGAAACCAGTGCATGACAAATAATGAGGAATAATGACTGAAAATTTGTCAACCAATGTTTGAATAGCTTGATTACGCTTTGCCCTCACCAATGAATCATAAACATAAAGTTTCCGGTCCTTTATGTCAAACACTAGCAACAACCAATGAAAGTTCTCTACAAGGTTAACATGCATTAGCACATAGTCCACAAGATCCCATGCATTAGCAAGAATTCTATAACCCATAACATATTCTCCAATATCATCATCGGCTTTAACAACATAATTCCTTTGATCCAGTGGAGCAGTAGTGAACTTTTCGAAGATTCTTTCACTTTTTGTCATGAACAAGCAATCGGTTGTTGTAAACCTAGTTTGGATGTTGGGGCCATATTTCCCCTTTTTTCTCAGATAGTACATTATAATATCAATGTGCTGCAAAAGTAAAAGTTCAATTTACAATAAGTTGTAGTGTAGACAATCACATCTACAAAATAATTACATATTAACTACAATTAGAAATTATGAATAAATCTATCAGCTTGCTTCACTATAACAACGCCATAACTACAGATATATAATAGTGAGCCCAAGTGCATCACAATATGTAATTTGATTGCATTTAGCATGAAAGATATAGAAAACAAGTACTATCTACAATTGACCAATCATAATTAAATAAGAACTACACATTACCTTCTTTTTTGCACTGACTGCATGAGGTTCAAAAAACAAAATTTTACAATTGAGGAATAAATATAGTAACATATATATGATGTGTACAATATAACTACATTTAAACATAATAGTTAAAGACAAAACTGGAATTATAAACTATATACTTACTGTACTATTGATTACTTGTCCGGGGTGAGCAAGGGCATAGGACCAGTCCTTCTTATCAATTTTCTCACAACCCAAGTCCAACCAAGGATTGATTTGGTTATCCTTCTTTGAAAAGAAGTCTTTCCTCCTGTAATAATAATAGAATGAAACAAATACAAAAAATTTCAAAAAGATTTACAACTTTAAAGTCTAAAAAGGTTGAAAGATATAGAAAACAAGTACATACCGACAGTGTACATTTAAGCACCATACCTCCTAGATGCTTTGTCAGTGCGATGGTATAACTAGGTTGTGAACCTATCTATTAATTCAGGATCAACATCTTCACCAATGACACTTGTGAATGGGTGCTTTAGGTAAAAAAATTTTGGCCCAACCGAGGTGCTGCCTTCAGTACTATAGAGTGGAGTGAATGGTGATCGTGCATGTTTTTCAGGTAACCTTGTTCTTCCTTGATGAACGGGGGTTGAATCAACTTGTATAAGCTCACCATACATGACCAACTGTGATAGGTTTTTCGGAAGTTCAAAATCATCCAATGTCACACCTTTCTTTTCAATTCCTTCACGCACAACTCCAGTCTCCTCTTTTTTTTCAAGGCATTCATGGACAACTTCAGTCACTGTTACACCATGAATTGGTGACTGTGGAATGTTGTCTTCAACATCTGCTACAAAAAAATGAAATACTTAACAGCATTATACCAGTGTATAATCAACTATTTTCTATTAAAAACTACATTATTAAACAATACCTTCTTTTGCTACCTCAGCTGCTTCTTGGAAGTCAGCATATAAGTCAACTTGTGGTGCAACATGTTGAAGAGAAGTGGGAGCTGAAAAAGAAAGTGAATTATTTATTAGAAATTCTTGAAGTTTGTAGATATGTATGTAGGAATTATGTAGATACCTGTATTACTTGTGCTTGCACGGAGTTGAGCACCAACATTGAACTGAAAATGATTGTTTTTGTCTCCTTGATTTTGTTCATTATATTTTGTTGAACTACCAGCAAACTACATTTTTTTGAGGAATGTTTGAGAATGCTTTTTTGTCATAACTATTATATAGTGTTAGCATAAATTATATGTAAATTCTTAACTTTGACTCATCCAATTCATTCCTCCTGTTGACAGCATTCATTACACTTTTCAAAGATTCATCTATGAACTCTCGAAGGCTTGAGAGTTCATCAAAAACATCCTTTTTAAACTGATCTAACTTTCCATCAACCTAAAAATTAATTATGTCTATTAGTTGGTAAGAATATTCTATTAGTTACACTTAAATAAAAAGAAACTACAAAGTAGCAGGAATGAATTCAAGTGGTGCTAAATAATGACCAAAATACTGTATTTTCTCACAATACCTGCTCAAGCTTCTTTTCCAACTTCCTGATCTGGCTACTAACAGATTCCATGGCATTTGGAGAATTAGCCTCTTCGGGTTCAACAGTCGGAGAAGCAGCTGTTGGGACATTTGACGGTTGACCAACCTCTTCATCTTCATATTTAATCTTTTCTGGGAGATTAAGCACTCCAATCTCTTCCCAAGATTCAACCATGTTTGAGAACTGAATGATGGAAGTGACAGTTAATTCAATTGAAAAGAAAATTGTAGATGTAATGTAGTTACTATAACAGTAATTGAAGAATTATACAAAGGTTGAAAAAAAACCTTGAGCCACTCAGGCTTGATGATCTTGTCTTCAATTACAGTTAACCAAATCTGTCCCTTTGTATATGACCATCTTATAATACGAGGAATCGATTCAGAGCACCGTGTAGCAAGCTCGGTGCGGACAGAAGAGAAACACTCGTATAGACACACTTGTAAGGCTAATGAGCATCCACGTATAAGGTAAGAGTGGACGTTGGGATTAAGACGATGTCGGACAGATTCAACAACAGGCTTGAAGGATTTTGTACCCCATGAGTACGACTCAAAATTACCACTCTCGATAAGAAAGAACATAAACTTGTCTATCAAAGTAACATTGTCCTTATCAGAAGGACAAACAAAGAATTCCAACATATAAAGGACGCACAACTGTACAACATCCACATCGTTTGTCCATGATTTCTTAGTCACTACATTTTTCAAAAGCCATTTCTCAACCCTTTCTTTGTTAGGGAAATATTTAGTCATTAAATGGCTAACATAGTACGAATTGTAACCATAGTCTGAGAAACTATTGACACAATTAAAACCAGTAATCAAACAAAAATCTCTCAAAGAAAAAATTAATTTTTGACCATTTAAAAGAACAGAAAAGTAGTTGTCAGTAGACTTTGACAACTCATACGTCATTAGAAGATGAATGGACTGGTTTTGCATACAAATTGGGGGCAGATCTAATAAATAACCAAAACAAGTTTTCTTGAAAACACGTAATTGGTTTGGGGATAGTAAAGCCTTTATCTGGCTAGGTATTGTAGGATCACACAAGCTGTGGAATCGGATCACACCATAATCAATATTTTGTTGAGCAAAGTAAGGTCCATTCTGCAAAAAAAGTATATTAACTATGGTTAGAATGACGTTATAGATTTTAGCATTACAAGATAGAATGTAACATATCATACCTACAATATTAGTCAACAAACTACATTTAAACTATATTCTAACTACAAGTTATTTTACAAAAAGTATAGCTACAATTTACTTTGCAGACTACAAATCAACTACACTGTAACTTCATTTATACCCTGTCTTTTAATCACAGTTCCAAATAACACTACTAAATTGCAGACTACAGATCAACTACACTGTAACAGACTACATTTAAACTACATTCTAACTACAAGTTATTTTACAAAAATCATAGCTACAATTTACTTTGCAGACTACAAATCAACTACACTGTAACTACATTTATACCCTGTCTTTTAATCACAGTTCCAAATAACACTACAAAGTTGCAGACTACAAATCAACTACACTGTAACTAAAAATTTATTGAGCATGAAGTTAAATGTAGCAGCTATACAAGTTGCAATACAAAAAGCATAGCTACAATTTACCTTGCAGACTACAAATCAACTACACTGTAACTATATTTATACCCTGTACTTTTTATCACAGTTCCAAATAACACTACAAAATTGCAGACTACAAATCAAGTACACTGTAACTATAAATTTATTGAGCATGAAGTTAAATTTAGCAGCTTTACAAGTTGCAATACAAAAAGCATAGCTACAATTTACTTTGCAGATTCAAATCAACTACAATGTAACTACATTTATACACTGTCTTTTAGTCACAGTTCCAAATAACACTACAAAATTGCGACAAATAATCTACAAAATTGAGTCAATATTACATTTTGCCAAAAAAAACTTAAACACCAAAAAAACACTTGCAGAATATTTTTTGGCAAAAAAAATTAAACTACAAAATAGTGAGGAGAAATAAAAAATATTTACCTTCAATGAAATTTTTTGAGGAACCAATTTTGTAGATTTTTTTGAGGGTTTCTTCTTTTTTTGTTTTGAGGGAGAAGGAGACACCTTTTGTTTTTTCGGAGTTTGAAGTTTGGGTGAATATTCTACAAAATCATCATGATCTACCATCAAGTTTTTCCCCTTGCGCTTACGTTGTTTGTCGACTTCTTTTTCTACACCGGTAGCATCAACATCGTGCAAATGCTTGCTTCGCACTTCAGCACGGATTTGTCTTGGAGATGCAGGACCCCTATTTTTTTCATTTGCATGGAGAGATTGTTGGTTTTTTGGTGGTGATTTAGATGTTAAAACACCCAAATCAAAAGACGGAATATCGGGTAGTTGTTGTTTTTATGGAGTATTTGTTTTTTTCACCATTTCTAACTTCGATACAATTTTAGGGATTGAAACTGTGGTGGATTGAGAAGAAATTCTCGAACTGAAATTTAGGGAAGTTTCGATAATAGTGGAAGAACTTCAACCAGAGAGAGAGAGAGAAATCGGTTTTGATAAAAAAACGTGTGTGGGGGGGGGGGGGGGGGGGGTAATAAAACAGGGGAGTAAATCGTTGGTTTTGATAGAAAGAGAGAGAAGCGTGTGGAGATATAATCTGAGAAGATACACGTTCCAAAAATCATGCCTACAATTAATGAGGCTATAATTAAAGACTTAAATAGAATTATGGTATATAAATTGAAAGTTGGTATGCTTAAATGTAATAAACACAAACCTTAAACATGGATGGTAATAAGGTTTGCTATATGATATATATATATATATATATATATATATATATATATATATATATATATATATATATATATATATATATATATATATATATATATATGTAAAAATCCCTATAAAAAACTAGAGCTTTTTAATGCCAATTTTCTTAATAGGTTGTTATACCATGCCATTTTATCAATTATGGATCAAGCATACCAGTTGACTGAATTTATATTGAAAGATGGACCAAGTCCAAGATCTACACTCAAACGATGGGTTGAGCCCACATCACCATGTACAGGAGGAGTTATTGTATTTGGTAAGGTCAAACTGAGATTTTCAAGCTGCAAAGATCAGTTTTTAACTATTTCTTGTAAATCATGATGATAAAAATCCGCTGAACATGCCAACGGTTAATCCTACATTATTTAGGACATGTAGAAATACTATAGAAATTTTAAGGAACACCTTTTTATGATACTATAGTTATTCATTAATAACAAAGGTTTTCATAGCCCATTTGCTTCATAGTTTGGCCTACTTAAAAATTTTCACAAGCAAACAGTCTACAATTGCGGAGGCAGGATCTCCACGACGGGGGTTTTAAATTATTTTTTATAGCTAGTAGAAATTGAACCCATGACTTTATGTAGATTTTGAAGCCCTTAATCACTAAACTCCACTTTTGGATTGTTTTAAGAATGTTCAAAACTTAATATATAGAAATAAAAAAACAGATTTTTCCTGTCTACAGTAGTTTCCTCATATTCTTTACAGAGAGGGGAGTCACCATCATCGAGCACAACACGGCATTTTTGTTAGACCTTGGTCGCACACAATCATGCAAAAACTACCTAATACTATCAACTACTTTTTCAATCCTGGGTTTGACTAATGTATCTTCTATAACCACTTTACGCTACTTAGTTACCAGCACTAGCTTGTCTTATGTCAAATTAAAACTCCTATGGAGCTAGATTTTCTAAAATTCACACTTTGTCGCTAAAGTACAAGTTGTTATCACACTGTGTTCGAAAATGAATTCTGCAAAAATAATAAATAGAAATAGAAGTAGGACAATTAAAACATTCCGAGCCCAACAAAATATTGTATTTCTTTAAGAATTCGATCCCTTTACTATTGCCCAAGGTTATTGAATTAATTCCTCATAAACAGAACAATTATTCTGCAAGGACAATGAAAATTATAAAATTTCGTCGAACTCAAGCTACATTGACACTTACGTTTTTGCTTTTGAAAACTATGCAGCATGTAGAAGAGAGAGGCGGAGTGTTTTCCAATTTTCGATCGTAGAAAAATGACTTCAAGCGTCTGAATTTGTAGTCAACCAATTAGAATCTCAATAGCCGAATAGATGTTTGTTCGGAAATAGGTGTCTGTTTGACAAAAATATTCAAATTGTCAGGGACCGTTTGGAAAATCCACGAATTTCAATACAGAAATTATTGATTTAACGGTGAATTTTACTAATAATTACTCACGAGTAATATTAGAAAAAAATAACAAAAATTTGGTCAAAAAAATTCATCAATCAATCAAATTCGAAGCTAAATAACAACGGCAGCGCAATGCTTGCTTTTTCTCTCTTAACTGGCTAGAAGAAGTACTTCTATATATAAGCACAAGAATTTTTTTCCTATCCAACGAGATATAAAATTCCTTTGTTAAAAAAATCAATTCAAATCTTCATTTTCTCTATTTCTTTTCCCCTCTTTTTCCTATTCACACCTTTACTCAAAAAATAAAACCCAACACAATCTCCAACCAGACTGTGATAACTGATAATCTCTTGGAAAATAGGAGACACATTATAGGTGTAACAACAATAAAGTCTTAAATTAGTACATCTTCAAAGGAATAAAAAAAATTCAGCATGTTGAAACTTCTTTAGGATTATCAGTGAAAGAAAGAGCCCGGCATTTACTTCTCTATGAATAATCATAACTAAGTCTACTATTATCATATTGCTAAACCTATAAATTAGTGTTTGAATGTTTTCATAGGACATGATCAGACCATCCAAGACGATTTTCTTTCATTTTTTGTGCTACGTTTGTTATTCATCATTTGAATTTTATATGATCGCACATCAATTTTAAATTTTAGTCTTTTAAAAGACTCTACTAAAATGCATGTAAAAGTCTCAGAATGTCAAAAATATATGATTGGTCGAAACTAGTATTCCTTCAATACATGTGTATTACAAAGAAATACATAGAATAAAAATTCAAATTCCAGCAAAAAAAGGCTTTCTCCTAACACATTGCTTTTTTGAGAGCAATTATTTCATCTTTTGAACACTTATATTTCTTTTATGTCGCAGTCAAAATGAGAAAAGTAAAATTTCCAAATACAAAATGAACAGTATATTGCTTAATCCTCCAATTGAAGGAATGGATGAATTACTTGTTGAATTCCATGACCCAAGTGTTGTAAGCACAACAAGCCTTGTGGAATCCAGTAAAACCAGCGCCCTTAGCCAAAGCCTGAAATTCCTTCTCAGTCCTTTCTTTGCCTCCTGGGTTATGTGCTAACATCACAATATCAATATGTACTGTATTCTTAGTGGCAAGTGATGTATCTGGGGCTTCTGGAAGTATGCACTCTGCAACTATCACCTTCCCATTTGCAGGTAGTGCTTCATAGCAATTCTTCAAGAATTTTAGGCAATGCTCATCGCTCCAATCATGACAAATCCACTGCACCAATATATTACGTTATCCAAGTGATAACAATATTAAAAGCAAGAAAATAAACCAGTTTTAACTTTTATATACAAGTGACTATTCATAATAGGTGGTGGTACTAATTAATAACAGTAAATTTCATGGGTGGTCATTCAGCAGTTTTATTGCCTAGAAGTTACTTTTTTTTATTACGTAAAAGTCATTCAGCTTTGTGATCATTAGTTAAGTTATTTTTCTTTCATTTGTTACATAAAAATCATTTCACTATGCTCTAATTATCAACTCAATAGGAGAAATTTAAGGGACCCCTAACTTCGGGAGAATGGCTACTCTCCTATCTTTTGATTAGGAAAGCGGCAATATAATATCTGTTAGTGTGGGGTAGCTAGGCATTACCTTCATGAAAATGGCATCTGCTTTTGGCACACTAGCAAACATGTCACCACCAATGTGCTCGACACCTAATTAAAAGTTAGGGAAGTGATTGATCAGCAATATAAACTAGAACAAGAACATTAATTAATGCCATTAATTATCAAATGTAGCTGAAGGGGGAGAAGGATTTTAGCTTAATTACCAGGGTAAGCTGGAGCATCTTCAATAACATGTGGTAAATCAAAGTTAATACCCTTAATAGAGGGATATTTAGAGACAATCATGTTAACAGTAGCACCAGTTCCACCACCAACATCAACAATGGAATTTAAGCCTTCAAATCCTTTGTAGTCCTCAAGAATCTTTTTCATTGACATAGTGGAGTGATCAGACATTCCACGGTTGAATACTTTGTTGAATCTTGGATCTGTGCCATGGTACTCAAATGCTGTCATTCCATAGGCTTTGTTGAATGGAATTCCACCATCAAGTACTGCATCTTTTAAGTGGTACCTGCAATAACAAACGTAGGAAGAAAACAAATTACGTGAAAACGAGAAAACAAAAAAAATATCAGATCAAATTTTTCTGTTACAAACAAAAAAATTATAATTTTATTAAATAATCTTAGATTGAGTGACTATTAGATTGATAAGTTGTGCAATATATGTGGCACGAGAAATTACAAGTCCCCTATGTTGGTTGAAATTTGATGTTTGTTTAAGACTGCAGCTTTACTATTATAGTGTATTTGTTTGTGGTGCTCAATCATTCATCATTGTTTCCATTACTTCAAAAACACCTAGAAAAAAGAATAGTAATTTTTTCAACAGATAATGATGGAAAAAAGGAAATTGCTGCTTCCAATTATTCGTTTTCAATCGGTGGCCCACGTTATCACAAGTGTAAACAAATATGAAACTTGTCACCATGAGCTCGCACCTCCTTTCCACGCATACATTGACTAAATTTTATACTAACATAATTTTGTGTCTGTCGTTTTCTCAACGAGTAGATTCAATCTGTTGAATTACACGACAAATTCCAATACGGGGCAGCAGTCAACAATTACGAAAGACACAAAATCAACTCAATTAAAATCAACAATATTCTGAAATTCAACCAACACCTAAACAATTGAAATTTTAGCTGTTAGGGAAAACACACTACTGTTCTCAGGGCTTAGTATTGCTATCTTTATTCTTTTTTTTTTTTTTGAAGTTGGCTGGAAAATATGTTAATAACCATAGGAAAAGCATAAGAAAGAGAAATGACCTATGATTTGTAACAAAATTATAACAACATAAGCAAAAATTGAGTAATTACAAACAAGATTTTGATAGGAATCATCAATAAGCATATATGATTGTTTTGAATTCAGCGAGACAGAAACAAGATAGAAATCAGAAGCAATCAAAAGACAGCTCGGCGCATAAAGTATCCTCAGTTATTGTCATGGCTCGGAAGCCAGAAACAATCAATCACATAAACATATTATAGTATACTATTAAAAAAGAATTAAGGGGACTTACCAGCTCTCCATGAGAACTTTATCTTGATTCATAAGCAAAAGTGGGGCAACAGAAACACCATCAGCATTCTTAGTCAAGTACTTACAGGCCGGAGTCAGACTATAAAGCCTCTCAACACTGCCATCAGGCTGTGTTCTAAGAGTACAATTGAGAACAGAGTAGGTAGCAAGTAGCCTAAGCATCCGATCAAGCATAACGGGTGCTTCTGGGTTCTTGGTTGAGAGCTGAGCTGCTAATTCAGAAGGAGAAATAGCTGCACCTGGACCAGCTTTAGCCATGAGCTCAAGTAGGTCAAGTTCTAACGCTGATTTTAGGACCATAGGAAGTACAGAAGCACTACACAAATGCATGGCGAATAAGAAATCTTCGTCTTCTGTGTGAGTTAGACTGTTATTCTGGCTCTGGCTTGTTGAACCCATTTTTTCGTCTCTTGGTTCTGTTTCAGATTTTAGGACTTAATTGGGTAAAGTAAGGTAAGTTGAAGGAATATAGGGTTTTTCGATGGTGTAATGAGAGTAGTGAGTCTGGCATTATATATGGTCATTTTTGGTTCACCAACCCAAATTTTGGTGGGGATATGGCCTACAAATTGACCCCCCAACTAAGACGTCCTACTACTAATTTCTCTCCCCAATAGTTGTTCTTTGAATTTCTTTGTTATAGCAATCTGACGTAGAGTTGATTAGCCTTCCTACCACAATAACTTAGAACTTATCCTTTTGTCCATGTTCTGTTGTGGTTCACGTTAGATTAAAAATTAAATACTGTATTATTGAAGTTTCGATTTTTCTTTAAAAGAATGTAAATGCCTACTTTTTAAAAAAAAAGACTATTTAGATTAACAACAACAACAATAACTACTCAGTATAATTTCACAAAGTGAAGTCTGGGAAGGCTAATATTTAGACGAGCCTTACCCCTACCCGAATGGGCAGAGAGGTTGTTTCCAATCGACCCTCGGCTCAGTGAAAGAAGGAAAAACAAAACCAAAAACAAAAAAGCATTAGTAATTTCAATAAAAATAACGTAAATAATTATTTAAATATAAAAATCATAAATAAAATAGCATGCAATAATATAATACAGTAACTACCAAAGACTATTTAGATTAACTTTTTAAAATAATGTGAAACTATTTTCTCTCTTCTTTTTTTTTCTGTCATTGTTTTTTGGACAATTGGACCAATGATGGGGATGAAGGCCGGAAAGGGAGACTAGAAGATACAAAGTATTTGACTTGTACGTTCTTTATCTTATGGAGTATATGGAAATAAGAGGTTTTATTACCAAGAGAAGAAATGTGATCTGGGAAAATACATAAACTAATGAAAAAACCTTTTTATCAAATATAGACTTAATTTACTCCCTTTTTACGAAAACATCATCAGAGGAAAACTTAGTAGATAATATTGTCATCACAACATTATTACTTGAGCCCGGGTATCAGTTTGGTTCTCGATAGAAATTGTCTCATCACTCTGCTAAACTTATTTTTAGTTGTCAGAGTGCAATATTTGTTAAGATTATGATTAAGTAACAAATGCATATTTTCTCTAACCGCTTAAATTTATATATGAGAAGGTTTTACACCATTTAACGAGATTTTGAATTTAAATCTCACAGCACGCCATTCACAATAAAAAATTATAATATTCGTGTGCTTGACTCATACAAAAATTAATGTGGCATGAAGGGCATTGCTGAAGGCGTAATTAACTTGATAAAAATGTGTTTTTTTAAACATTTAAAACTTTTAGAGTCTATATGCACTAATAGCTGGCTTAAAAAAATATCTATTAAAATTATTATACAAGAAACACATAACATGAGGATTAGAGCCTTCTACTTTGAGGAATATGAGTAAACTCACCAAGGGATATATACGCCTATACCCCAATTCTAATATTTCAACTAGACTTGTCAAATGAGTCTGGTCGATCTACAAACCAGCCCACATAACCCATTAAAATTGACCCTTTAACCGGCATATGATTCATGAAACTCTAATCGAACCAACCCAATAATTTAAGGAGCCTGGGCGGGGTTATAATTTTTTAACAGGACCGACCCCTTTAATAAAGTGAACCGGCCCCACCCAATTAAGAACCCACGGGCCAAGAGTCAATGGGCTCGGGTCTCGGACGGGTCGATCTATTTAACATTTCTAATTTCAACTTAAAACTTTGAGGCACGGAGCTGTAATCTCTGAATTAAGTGCGTACAACATATTAGAGTCAAAATTGAACAACAAAGGAGTTAAACAAAGAAAGAAAAATCAGAAAAATTATATTTTGTATCTTACACAATTAACATTTTTTGTGTGAGATTTGTTTATGTTTGACAAGTGGTATTTTATAATCCAAAATCTTGATTTATTTGGTCAAACGCTCAACTTGTCAAACAAATACAATTTGTAATGCACAAAATAAATTTTTTGAAAAAACTATAATAAAATGAGGTGGGCATTGTAATATTTTCGCTGTCATGGTAGACGAATAAATCAAGATCACGATCCCAAACTTGCTCCCTCCTACCCACCTCGGGCCCAAGAAAAGATAAATGACAATAATGTCTGGTTTTCTTTCACCTATTATACCTCTTAGCTTTCTTCATTTAGTGAAATTAGTCTTAATGTATGCGTGTTGCGTGTATATTTTTTTTATAAAAAATAAAAAATTTAAAATTAACATAAATAATATTTTTAAAAATGTATTTAAATTATAAAATATTTAATAAAAATTACAAGTTCCAAAATAATATTTGATTTTAAAGTCTTACTATTATTTTTAGGATTTCCTACAGAATTTATTTTATTAAATTATTCTTAAAAAATAAGTTTACCGTGGTATTGTCCAAATTATCTTTAGGAACAACAATGTTTTTTAGTAGTTAGCTTTATGGTTTAAGTCTCTTAGTGTTTTGATATTTTAAATGGTTAGTCATGATATGTGCTTATATTTTTATTTCTTTTTGAGAAATGATATATGTTAATAAATGAACATAAATGATCTTCTATTTAATTATGAAAATAAAAGGTTCTATCAAGTATATCTCATACTCTTTTTTTATTATTTCAGAAAACTAAATCACAAACAGGCTATGTGAGTTTTAGTAGAAGTATATGAATAATTTTTGAACACCGTTTTCGCTAATTAATAGAATTAAAATTATGTATCTTTGCTAAATTAAGAGAATGATTTATGAGGTGACATTTAATTCATTTTAAGCTCCTAAATATTAGGATAATTCAAATAAATAAATATCTAATGACTAAAATTTTAGTTGATTTAGAAGCCCTAAATATTTAGAAAAATTATTAAATCACAATTTTATTCAGTGTAAAATCTATTTTTGATGGGTAACAAAGACGAAAGACATTTCACTAACGGCCTATGTGTTTTTTAATATATATATATATATATATATATATATATATATATAATCATTAAGAAAATTTAGAATAATCTAGTCCGTTCGTATTTAATAAATAAGATATTATGTTCTTGATTTAATCAAAAAATAATAGAAAAAATTATATTAAGAACAACTACTCCTTCCTTTGCACAGTATTTTCCACCTTTCTTTTACTTCTCACTAAATAAATTAGTTAAATAAATTAAATTCGAATTTCTTTTAATCGTTATATTTTTTTACGCATTTATGCAAAAGGGCCAAATTTTTTAATATTTGGTAAGAAAGCACATAAGTCAAATCGTGATTTATTATTTATCTTGGTGTTATTGCATAAATCTTTGGTATTAGAAGTAATAAATTTTAAAAGGATAGAATTTATATAACTAAAATCTTTATTATTTTAAATTCATAACTATAGAAGTTTGTATATAGTTCGAATAAGAAATATTTAATATATAAAATTTAATTAATTTTGAAGTCATACAAATTAGGAAAATAATTAAATGACTATTCCTAAATATTAGAAAAATAATTAATAAATTGTTGATTTCTAATTGGGAAAGATAAAAACACAAGCAACATCTATAGTAACATCTCAAGGGAATGTTACTAATGGAACATGTAGGAATAATAAGTCATATTCTTTTCTTGTTGACTCTCATTTCAATTGATTGGATGCTTGAGCACTCAGAGATTTTTATGAGTTCCTCGTATATAATAAAGTATCTTCCGCCCCCTCCCACAACTATTTAGATTTCCTATTGGGCTCTCCAATCTAATTCAAGGTCCAGTCATTATACAATACATTAATAATTAAAATTTTTGATTTGTAGTAAAAGGTAATTGCGAAGTCTTGATAGCTCCTCTAGCATTTGAATATTTCCTTGACGCCTAAATATGCAAGGATATTTACAATTTTTTAGAAAAAACCCCATACTAGTAAGGCCAGGCGCCGCAGCCGCACTCCTTTCCGTATCCGCCAGGAGGGAGTCCAAAATTAATCACCAAAAGTGGAGCCGGCATGAACACGACCCTCCGTCTCATAATTGGCCTCTCCTCCTCCTTCTTCTCAGGTGAGGGAAATTATGCTCTAGGGCGCACGACCATTGATGGCCCCTCATCCCGAAGTGCGGCTCGTGCTGGAGAAGGAGCCGCCGAATATTCAACTGATGCCGCCCTCGATACTGGGCGTGACAGCGCTGCTACAGTAAGTCAAACAATTGCACCTGCCCTGCAAAAGGCCAACTGAGGGGCCCTGACGCGCCGTGCCCTCCCTGATCACAAAAAATTGATAAACAAGGTTGAAACAAAGAAGGAAAGAAGAAGTCAACTGTCTTACATGTAATATGCTTGCGGCCATGCCTTTCCCAGAAGGACCCCACGTACGTATCCCCACCGTGTGGGGAAGTACGGCCTCTACCCACTCATGTATTCCGGCTAGCGAAGCTGGCGGCGACCTTTCAATTGCAACAAATTAACGCTTATGGGCTCAAGACGTATAGAGGGGCAAAAGAGAGTTCGACAATTAAAAAACTTACGTGCATGGTTCCAAGCCTCTTGGAACCTATGTAGGGATGCCACTAAATGATTATTTCTGATATAGAATAAATACTCAAAAGGGAGAAGCCCGGCTTTGCCATCTAGTTCTATGGTAAGGCCCCTTGGTCCATGAGGACGTGCTGAAATAATGGTACCACGGACCCTCTGAGAAGCGTAAACACTAAGCACGTGCTGCAGTGTGACCTCCCTACTGGCCAGTTCTGCATACTTGATGAACATCGCCAGCAATTTGTAAAGAGAAGGAGCAAGCTGAACAGGGCAGCCCGTAATAGTGGCAAAAATCAACTACTAGCATGGGGAGCGGAAGCTTAAATCCCAACTTAAAGGGATAGGCGTAGAAGACGTAGTACCCCCTACGGTCGGTGTCTACCCTCTCTTCGCTCCTAGCAAGAACGATGTCGGCAGAGCTGGGGATTCCCCACTGTTCCCGTAGTTGGGCCATCCCAACTTCCCCCATTAATGGGGCTTCATCCACCCGATTGTCTCCACCATAGTTAATGAAGTCAATCATCAAACCTCCGGGAAGAGATAATATCTCATCAATCGAAGGAGCTGCATCGATCTCCGCCGGTCCTGCACCTCCCATTATCGGAGATGGTCCCTCGACCGCCGTAAAACTAACCGAAAAATTTGCCGGAAGAACATTTTAAGAAGAACTGCCTGCCATCACTGATTCACTGATAAGAACAAGATAGTATTTGATGGGCAAGATGGAAGTTGCGACAATTGAAAAACAAAGAGGAAGATGAATTAGCAAGAAGAAGAGTTTCTTCAAAATCTCTCTCAGACCAACAATGTGAATGTGAGAAAACAATGCCTCAACCTTTTATTTATAATCACACAAGTGGCTTTCACAAACCCTAGCCATCATTAACTATATGACCAACCGTAAAGCGGTTCGTTTTTACAGAAACGTGCGTCATTATGATAGGCTCCATGAAGCGACTTTTCAATTACCAACCGGCGCCTTGCCGTCGAAACTTAAAGACCCGTGGACACTGAGGGGATGTTCCATACACCCTGGAAATTTTGGACGTCGCCAGAAATGTATCGAGCGTATGTTCGCCCTCCTCGGTCGTACAATATACTACCCGTCCTCCGTGATCGATGGCTACACTGCTAGCCGACGTAAGCTTCAAAGCACAATAAAGTACAGCCTCAATCGAAATAATACAAAAGGATAAGGTTATCTCCAATGTGTAAAAGGCTAAGGCCATCGACAGTATTAAGGCTAAGGTCATCTCCAATGTGTAAACGGCTAAGGCCGTCAACAGTATTAAGGCTAAGACCATCTTTAATGTGGAAACAGCTAAGGCCGTCGACAGTATTAAGGCTAAGGCTATCTCCATTGTGTAAACGGCTAATGCCGTCGACAATATTAAGGCTACGACCATCTCCTACGTGTAAACGGCTAAGGCCGTTGAGAGTATTAAGGTTAAGGCCATCTTCAGTATGCAAACGGCTGAGGCCGTCGACAGCATTAAGGTTAAAAATCATCGCCAAATAGAATTCGGCCCCCACCGAAGCAACAGTTGACCTCCCTATCTGAGTCTCTCGAACTACAGTCGAAGAAGTCCTCTCATCGAGCTCGTCCAAAGCACGATCTCAATAAGCAGAGGGACTAACTGTATCGATCGGAATCTAATCCCACGATAATTAACGAAGTTAATCCCAATTTAAGCTAATTCATGATTAATAAGGTGTATGACTACCCAGAGCCAATGGTATTTAACCCTTATCTGATTCGACCAATAAAGTCACGACCTATTCACCATTGTAAGGCTCCGAGCCTCTCCATGGAGGGGCAGACCAAATCAATATTATCAATAAAAGCCTTTAATGTTTCCTCTCCTGATTCTAAGTACTTATTTTTGCTTCTTTCATTTGGTCCTAAGGATTATTACGGGCTGCTATGATTTTCCCTCGATTTATTTGTATTGTTTCATATTCATAAAGTATAAGATAACTTTTGAGCAAACAATATCAACATAACAGAAGAAAAGAAGAGATTTCGAGTTTTTTGTTGATCAGGCGACACCCGGATTTGAACTGGGGAAAAAGAATTTGAATAATAATAAAAGACCAATTTGTCTAGTGTGTACTCTATCTTTAAAGGGTAAATAAGACGAACGATATTTTGCTAATGACCTTTGTATTTTTAATATAATACAGATATAGATAGATATAATCATTAGCGTTAGGATTTTAAAGACCCGTTCCATAATTCAATTTTACAAAAAGCCAGGAAGCAAAAACAAGTTAAGATAATTAGTAATTACATGGACAAATGAAATATTCCAATTGGTCACAATGACAAATCCAACTAAAGACAGATGTCTTACCTACTTTGATTTAACTCGTAAAAAAATACATAAAGGTACTAGACATACACAAGTTGCAGTGCAGCCGTTGGTGACCGTATAACATAATATATCCATTTGACACCATGCCCTTTCGTCAACATAAATCAGCGCAGGACTGCAGGAGCACATGCCCTACGGAATAAAGACATACGTGAACTTTGTCGCACTTAGAGCCCGTTTGGGTAAAAAATTTAATTTTTTTTAAAAATTTGTGTTTCGCCATAAAATTTTTAATTTTAGTTTGAAGGTGAATATTGATATTTTTTGAAACTTTTAAATACTTCAAAAAGTTATTTTTCAAAATTTTCACTCAAAACACTTACAAAACTTGAAAAACAATCCAACATTATATTCATGTCCAAACACAGCTCTACTTTTTAAATACCATTTTCACTTGATTTTTTTTATACTTAATCTTTCTGTATTCAAAAACAACAGCGTAGTCAGTATTTAAAATTTATGTATTTTGACTTTTGCATGGAACTAATAGCTCGTTATATATATATATATATATATGTTATAGATATAATATTTAAAAAAAATGACTAAGTTCAGCCGAACTCACGCCTAATAGGCTAGTCCCGCCTCTATTCAAGAAATGCATTCCTTTTCTTCTAAACGTGCATAGATGATGAAATAGAAAAATGATAGAGGATTGAATTTTCCATTGGAAGGGGCACAAGAAAAGGTCATTTTAATTCGATTTAAAAGTGAAGACAATGTTGATAGGCGACCATTTTATTAGGTGTCAAGGGATCTAAAATACCTATAATTAATTCATAATCATCATTTATTAAAATGGGCGAAGGAATCTCTTTCTGCAAAAAAAAGAGCAACTTTGACCACTAGCCCACTATACTAAACATATTAAATTTTATGTAGCAGCCTCCTTAGACTCGCACTCCGACTTTCTCCGGGTACCTTGTACCTATATGTCTAAGGAGTTGTTTGGTCGGACATTTTGACCGAAATTAAAATGACGTCAAACAATCAGATTTTTGGTGGGTATATGCGTGTGTGTAAATTTATGCATAAGAATGTTGGTGAGTAGCTAACTTTGGGTTAAAACAAGTAAACGGACATGAATTAAAGTAACTTTATTTTGCGAATACGATGATTAAAAAATGGAGGAGCAGGTGGTCATTGTCTTCCCCAACTCCGCTGTTTACATAGAAAGTACTTTTAATAATTAAAAATCAATGGTTGATTCAATAGAGGATTAACAGGTCCACCAGAATCATGTGGAGTCTATCTCTATATATATATAAATGCAAATATAACAAGTATAAAATAATGATAAAATTTACTCTCTTAATTAGAACATAGAACGTATAATATTTAAATTCTGAATCCATCATTATTAAATAGAATCATTAAAAATCAGCGGATAACAGGAGAACATCGACCGCACAATGAATATAGTAGTAGTTTTTTATCACCACAATAAATTTGTCCCACGGCTACACTTATAAAGACTATGCTTGAAAAGCTTCCCAAAAATTCTATGGGAACGCTTTTGCAAGAGTGACCTAATTGGTGCATTTCTTTGGTTTAGTAGTTTCTATTGTTTTGTTGGACTAAACATGATATAGCAAGGTATGTCTAATCTAACCTACCTTCTCAGGTCGACACAAGTAGTGCGCAGGCTATATCAAGCCAAAATCTTCTACATTCCTCTGGTTCAATTTATGTTGAAAATGTATTATTTTATTATTTTAAGTTATTTTCTAGAGTTACAATGACATCATTAGTTTTAGGTCACTTTTAGATATTACAATGCCAAACTTGATCCTTTTCCTTAGGGGCGTTCATCGGGCGGATTGGGCGGTTATTACTCTTAACGGTTTGGCTTAACGGTTATCGGCTTTTAAATGTATTAATCCGTTAGCCACCCGATAAGATATCGGGCTGATTGGTATCGGGTTAGCTCTTATAGGGCGGTTAATGGGCGGTTTATCGGCCTAACATACATGTTCACTAAATATCTCTTATTCTCCTCGTCTTAGAAATAATGAATTACTGTAAGAAATAATATTTTAGAGGCAATATGATGTAGCTAATGAAAAAATCGCCATCAGCATGTAGATTATAAAATAGATAAATTCACTACTAGTTCAGTATCGAGAAAAATAAAACAGAACTTATCTTCTGTTAGAGGCCACACTACATGTGTACTCATAAGCTTCAGATATAACCAAAAGAAATCTGTCACGCAAATTTCCATTCAGCTCCCACAATGAACTTTTAAAAACTGAAGTGCTCTGTTAAATTCTACTCTCTACACTCCTCTTCTATAAATAACTATCGTTCTCCATTTTCCACAAGCAATCATCCAAAATGCACAAATTTACTTCATGGGGTGTCGTTCCTCTAGTCATAACCAACCTTTTCAATTCTTCTTTTTTCATGACACACATAGAACCATATATGTATTAGACAACTCAATTTTATCTTATATATATATATATATATATATATATATATATATATATATATATATATATATATATATATATATATATATATATATATATTCTTAACGGGTTAACTGATTAGCCGTTAAGAAAATTGAATAATCCATCCCCAAACCGATATTAATAAAAAAAATTCAATCCGTTTCCCATCCGTTAAGCCGTTACCAATAAGCCGTTAAGCTTCGGTTTGGATCGATTTTCGGTTTCGGATCGGTTTTGAACACCCCTACTTTTCCTTGTTTGCATTAAGAATTAGACACCAGTTAATTAGAATTTATAGAGAATTATATCTTTATAATAAAAAAGAAAATCTATAATATAGTTTAAAATGCTGAAAAAATGAGTAGCAAAGGAACTTTTTTGTTAACTTGATATATATATATATATATATATATATATATATATATATATATATATATATATATATATATATATATATATATATATATATATATATATATATATATATATATATATATATATATATATATATATATATATATATATATATATATATATATATATATATAAACATTCACAAAATTATATCAATATAGGGAGGAGGTCCACTGCTGATTGTCATCAATGTCTACCAAAGTCGCACTATTACAAACATTGGTTTTTCTTTCAAATACAATTTTTAAGATGTGTGCCCCACACTGCTTTATCAGCAAACATCGGAGGAACTGCCAAAAAATAGGTCTTGTCAAAAACTTCCTTCCTAGCTCCTTCTATTGAGAGGAGGTCCGCCACTTGATTCTGCTCCCTATAGTAATGTTGTATAACTAGGTTCCCCAACTGCTCCATCAGATACATGCATTCAGAAATTATGGGGTTGTGAGTTAACTTGCCATTTTTTAACATTTTCAACACCATTTCAGAGTCAGTGTCAACCACCAGAGGTGCCAAGCCTTGATCTAGGGCTATTTTTAGCCCCGACCATAGAGCTTAGAGCTCTGACCTAAGACTATCAGTGTTTTGGAACCCCCTCATGTAGTCTATGATCCAGTCACCCCTGTTGTTTCTAAATATCCCCCCCCCCCCCATACTCCATTTCCATGTGTTAAGGCATGCAACTCCATCAGTGTTCAACTTGTAATAGCTTATATCTGGTGGCGTCGCTTTAGGTATAAGATGGTTGTTGTCGGTATAGTCCTTAAAGTGGCTGCTACATGGTGGTATTCAACAGCCTTAGCCATTGTTTGGTAAATACTAATGTAGTTTTCCTCTTTTCAAAAACATTAGAGTTCCTGGTTAGCCAGATTGATGATTTCCTTTTTGACCACCTCTTGCATGGCCTCATCAAGTCTCCTTTGATGTTCAAGAGACGACCTAGCATCCTCCTCCAATATTATCTTGTGCATGCAAAATGCGGGGCTAATACCCCAAATATCCAAAAAGGTCCATCCAATCGCTCGCTGCGCTTTTGAAGAACCGCCACGTTAGTCAAGCAAGAAGAAAGAATAACCACAAAAGTGAAATTATGAACAAGAAATTCATATCTGGGGTGAGGAGGAAGTGGTTTCAACTCCAACACCAGTGGCTCCTCAATAGATGGCTTGTTTGGTGGAGTTTTGCGATTTTCAAGATCAAGAGGTAACTTTCTCAGCTCATAAGAATATGAGCCCATGCCATGTAATGCGTTCACACAGTCCACCCTTCCGGAATCATCATCAACATCCATGTTCAATAGCACGACCTCAAGTGGGTCCTCAACATTTTCCATTGCGCTTGTGTCATCCACTATCACCGCCATGACAATGTCAACAAACGAGCACACTTCAGTGGTATTTGGTTGCCTTATTGATTTGCACACCTGGAACACCACCTTTTCATCTCCAACACGGAAGGTCAATTCTCCTGCTTACACATCAACCAAGACCTTCCCCGTAGCTAGGAAAGGCCTTCCAAGAAAGATAGGCACCTCGAAATCCACTTCGCAATCCAAGATCATGAAATCGGCCGGCAATATGAACTTATCAATACAAACAAGGACATCATCAATAATCCCCAAAGACCGCTTCATTGACCGGTCCACCATTTGAAGCCTTATAGAAGTTTGACGAGTTTGTCTGATACCCAAGGTTTTGAAGACCGAATATGGAATGAGATTGATACTTTCCCCCAAGTCACATAGGGCTTTTGCAAAATCGGCACTTCCAATGGTGCATGGTATTGTTAATGATCCGGGATCCTCTAGATTTGGAGCCATGGAGTGTATAATGGAACTCACTTGGTGCATCATCTTGATTGTCTCACACTCCATCGATCTCTTTTTAGTAACCAAGTTCTTCATGAACTTTACATATCCCGGCGTTTGTTCAATTGCCTCCACCAATGACACATTTATAGTCAAACTCTTCATAATCTGAATGAATTCTTTAAACTGGTTGTCACCTTTTTTGCTTGGCCAACCTCTGAGGATATGGCAGAGGAGGTCTAGGAAAGGGTGCCTTGGCTTTTGGCACTACCGGTTCGGGCATATCAATGATGTGTTCTCTAGACAGGTTCATGGCCGTCTGTAGTCTCCTTCTTACCCTCATCAATTTAAATTCTCACATCATCAGCTGTATTTGGTTCAACAATATCCTCAACTACCAACAGGATATCATCATTTTGCAACTCTTCTTCATCAACCACAACTCGATTACCTCTTGAAGCTTGCACATCACTGCCTCTTCCACTTTTGGTGGTCACCGCCATCACATGATTATTATGCCCACCCTTGGGGTTTACTACCGTATCACTTGGTAGACAACCCTTTGGGAGAGTGTTGAGAGATTGCGAAATTTGCCCGAGTTGGACTTCCATATTACGAATTGAAGTTTTATGGGAGGTCAATTGAGCATCAGAGTGATGATTCTTCTTCATCATTTGCTCAAACATGTCTTTATTCGACCCTTGACATTGAAACGGAGGCGGGTTTTTGGGTTGTTGATACATTGGGGGCCTTTGAATGCCTTGCCCCCTATTACCTTGTCCACCATTATTGTTCTACCCACCTTGACCACCATTGTTGTTGTTCCAATTATTGTTCCCGTTCCAATTATCTTGATTCCCCGAGTTATTGTTCCCCCAATTTCCTCCTTGGTTGTTATTGTAATTCCAATTGCCACCTTGGTGATTTCCCCAATTACCTTGGGGTCTCCATTGTTGATTCCCTTGATTACCTCTATTACCTTGATAGTTGTTGACATATTGGACCTCCTCACTTTGGTCATCAAAACCTTCATTTGAATATCCACCACCATCATCATAGTTGTCACAATTTTTTTGAGGTTGTTGTTGCCCTCTTTACCTTCTTTTCATCATATTGACTCCCTCCATGGCATTGAATTGGTGCATATTTTGAACTTGTTAAAGTTGCGCCTTGGCCAATTAGTTCATTATTGTTGTGAGTTCGGCAGTGGCTTTTCCGTGGTCATGTAGCTCATTGTGCAAATTTATAACATTGGGATCACTTGCGGAACATTATCCCGGCTTTGCCATGCCAAAGAAATATCGGCCATTTCATCAAGAACATCACAAGCTTCGTTGTATGGAAGATTCATAAAATTACCACCGACCAACTGATTGACAATGCATTGGTTTGTTGTGTTTATACCCCGATAAAACATCTGTTTGATCATAACATCATTCATATCATTGTTGGGGCATTCTTTTACCATCGTCCAAAACCTCTCCTATATCTCATGTAAAAGCTTCGTTGGCTCTTTCTTGAAAGCTAGAATCTCATCTCGAAGAGCCTCCATATGACTAGAAGAAGAGAACTTGGCAATGAATTTATCGTCCAACTCATCCCACGTAGTTATGGCATGATTCGGGAGTCTCTCCAACCAATCAAATGATTTCCCCCTAAGTGAGAAGGGGAAAAGCCTTAACCTCAGTGCATCTTCCGAAACATTTGTCTGCTTGCTCCCCCGACAAGTATCCACAAACCATTTCAAATGCTTGTATGCATTTTGGTCCAGGGAGCCTGTGAAGTACCCTCATTGTTCGAGCAAAGTGAGCATGACATTGGTGATTTGGAAGTTCCCCGCCCGAATTCGGGGAGGAACTATTGCACTTGCGTACCTTTGATTGGATAGAACTCTTGGTGCTACTCTTGGTGGGTGTGGAGGAGGGTCTGGTATGTTGTCATTGGCATTTATATTTGCATTAGCATTTCTACCTCGTCTTTGTGCTTGGGGTAAAATCTCCTCTTGTTATATGTCTTCCACCTCCTCCACTCCAACGTTAATAGCATCTTGTGCATTTAAAGCCATTGGTACCTGAGTTAATTGACACAAATAAAGTAAGTAAAAATAAGGAAAAAGAAGCAAAATACAAAACTAGCCAACAAATAGTCAAACACCATAAAGCTCACTAGCAACGACGCCAAAAAGTGATCGCAGCGGACTCAACCTAAGGAAGAGTGAGCGCTAATATTTTTACCCAATAGTGGTATTGGGGTCAATTTTCCACAAGGAGATTCAATTTGGAGTTGAGTGTTGGTATGGTCTAGGACTATGTTTTAGCTCTTAATTGATCTTCTAACATTTTTGGTTTTCTTTTGATTATCAACTACAATTTATCAACTACAAGTTTAAAGCTAAGTTATGCTAAGATATTAATTCTAAGTTGTATGCAATATAGAGAAAGGCACTAGGGTCGTGGCATGTACCTAGGTGGTCAACAAACAGGTAGACACTACAAGAATATTGGCTTTTAGCGAAGGGAAATGCAGTCGTTAAAAATTCAAATCCGGTCGCTATACATCAATAATGACTAAATAAAATCCAGTCATAGCCGGTCGCTAAAGGCTCCGTCGTTTAAAGTTAATGGCCGGATTAGAATGCAGTCATTAAATACCTTTAACGACCAGAAAACTTCCCATCGAAGTGTAACTAATTTGAGTAGCAGGTAAGACGTGAGGATCAACAATAATTTCAACGCCGGATGCATAATCATTTGCTAGAACCATTCCAACTGCACCTGCCAAAGCAGCTTGCTGTTTTTGTCAACCCTTGCTTTATCTCCTCTTTGACAAACTAAAATAGCTCCTTTTACCGTGTTAGGGTCTAATGCCCCAGCTTTGCATAAGCGACTGCAATTAAACTAGAAAAAGAAAGAACTAACCTCAGATTTATTTGTAGTAAAAGCTAGTGAAGTAAAGTTGATTATACTCGTGCATTGTCAGTTGAAGCATGGGGAGCTTTTGCTGAAGCATCATTTATAATAGGCAAGAAGTTGCCTTTGGGTAGTGTTTCAACTGTAAGACTTTCTCCCTATAAAAAATATTTCATTTAGTAAAATCAAGACAAGAATATACATACACGTTCAGTGACGAAGTCAGGAATTCTTACCAAGGTATTAAAAAATTACAAGTATGTTACATCTCCTATACATCTTTATCGGTAAGATAATGCACAAGAGAAGAAAAAAAAAACCTTACTTTGTATTACTCTTTGTTTCCAAGGATGATATAGCTGGGAAACTGACGAACCATAGTCCTCGCCCAATAGTTATGAGCCAAGGTGCAATATTTGATACTTCAGTTTGTCCATATTAGTTAGGTGTATTTGTAGTGATATACTTTCCATGGAATCATGCAAATTTTTTATCAGTGTAATCGATAACCGAATTGATAAGCCCGAAAAATCGATAATCGAAATGGAAAAAATCAAAACCTTATTAAAACGATAAAAATAAGAATATTTTTTTTACAAATCGATAATCGATAAGTAATGTCACGACCCAAATCCCGGTCGTGATGGCGCCAAACATCTTGTAAGTCAAGCCCGACCATATAATCAATCCCAATCGAAAGAATGACTAAATTACCAATATTTAAGATAAAATATCAGTTTAATAACCACAGGAAATACCGCGGGAAACATAAACAACAATTATACGGTCCAAAAGATCCGGTGTCACGAGTCTGAGCCTCTAAAGACACTGATCAGTATCCAAAACACAGTAAAGTCTTGACACAGAATCAAAAGATAAAGGAGAGGAGACATCAGGTTCTGCGGACGCCGGCATCTACCTTGATAACTCCGGAACGGATCTACACCACAGCAAATAAGCACAACTTCGCCTCTGGGATCCCTGTATCTGCACACAAGGTGCATGGAGTATGGAGCGAGTCTACTAACTCGGTAAGTAATAGCAATAAATAATAACTGAATGTAAGAAAACCAGTAAAAATACTATATGGTTCTAATTGCAACAGCAAGAACAGTGATTAAGTTCCAAACAAAGAGACGAATCTGATAAAATACTTTCCTTTCTGTCCGACCAGTCACTAACACTGCTGCGACGCGCAGCCCGATCCAATATAATATATATAATGCTACAGCGTACAGCCCGATCCAATAGATATATATAATGCCGCGGCGCGTAGCCCGATCCGATAAATATATATAATTCTGCGGCGCGCAGCCAGATCCAATTGATATATCCGGCTGCGCTCACTGGGGGTGTGTACAGACTCCGGAGGGGATCCTTTAGTCCAAGCGCAAAAATACTGCAGCGTGCAGTCCGATCCATATAATATACTACTGCGGCGTGCAGTCCGATCCATATAATATAATACATGTATATGTATATACTGTTGTGGGGTGCTGCCCGACCCAATATATATGTATATATATCAATCAGCCTCACTGCGGGGTCCTTGACCCCTCTCAGTCAATCTAGACTTGGCCACTCGGGCCCACTCGGCTAAAACAGGGTATTCAACCCTAGCTATTTGCTCATTTAGGGGCAAGTTACAAAGTCCAGTCCATTTCATGATTTACAGTCAAAATAAGAACAGAGGTATGTGTCCAATAGGTAAAGGGAGTTCAACAGCTCAAGTGACCGCAGCGGACTCAACCTAAGGAAGAGTGAGCGCTAATATTTTTACCTAATAGTGGTATTGGGGTCAATTTTTCACAGGGAGATTCAATTTGGAGTTGAGTGTTTGTATGGTCTAGGACTATGTTTAGCTCTTAATTGATCTTCTAACATTTTTGGTTTTATTTTGATTATCAACTACAATTTATCAACTACAAGTTTAAAGCTAAGTTATGCTAAGATATTAATTCTAAATTGTATGCAATATAGAGAAAGACACTAGGGTTGTGGCATGTACCTAGGTTTTCAACTAACAGGTAGACACTACAAGAATATTGGCTTTTAGCAAAGGGAAATCCAGTCGTTAAAAATTCAAATCCGGTCGCAATACATCAATAACGACCAAATAAAATCCGGTCATAGCCGGTCGCTAAAGGCTCCGTCGTTAAAAATTAATAACCGGATTAGAATGTAGTCATTAAATATCTTTAACGACCAGAAAACTTCCCATCGAAGTGTAACTAATTTGCGTAGCAGGTAAGACGTGAGGATCAACAATAATTTCAACGCCAGATGCATAATCATTTGCTAGAACCATTCCAACTGCAACTGCCAAAGCAGCTTGCTGTCCTTTGTCAACCCTTGCTTTATCTCCTCTTTGAAAAACTAAAATAGTTCCTTTTACCGTGTTAGGGTCTAATGCCCCAGCTTTGCATAAGTGACTGCAATTAAAATAGAAATAGAAAGAACTAAATATCAGCCAAGCAAAACCTCAGATTTATTTGTAAGTAAAAGCTAGTGAAGTAAAGTTGATTATACTCATGTATCGTCAGTTGAAGCATGCAGAGCTTTTGCTGAAGCGTCATTTATAATAGGTAAGAAGTTGCCTTTGGACAGTGTTTCAACTAAAAGACTTTCTCCCTATAAAAATATTTCATTTAGTAAAATCAAGAAAAGAATATATATACATGTTCAGTGGTGAAGTCAGGAATTCTTACCAAGGTATTAATTAATTGCAAGTATGTTACATCTCCTATACATCTTTATCGGTAAGATAATGCACAAGAGAAGGAAAAAAAACCTTAGTTTGTATTGCTCTTTGTTTCCTAGGATTATATTGCTGGGAACTGACAATCCATAGTCCTCGCCCAATATTTATGAGCCAAGGTGCAATATTTGATACTTCAGTTTGTCCATATTAGTTAGGTGTGTTTGTACTGATATACTTTCCGTGGAATCCCGCAAATTTTCTTATCAGTGTAATCGATAATCGAATTAATAAGCCCGAAAAATCGATAATCGAAACGGAAAAAATCAAAACTTTATTAAAACGATAACAATAAGCATATTTTTTTACAAATCGATAATCGATAAGTAATGTCACGACCCAAACCACGGTCGTGATGGCGCCAAACATCTTGTAAGGCAAGCCCGACCATATAATCAATCCCAATCAAAAGAATGACTAAATTACCAATTTTTAAGACAAAATATCAGTTTAATAACCATAGGAAATACCGCAGGAAACATAAAAAACAGTTATATATCCCAAAAGATCCGGTGTCACGAGTCCGAGCCTCTAAATACACTGATCAGTATCCAAAACACAATAAAGTCTAGACATAGAATCAAAAGATAAAGGAGAGGAGACATCAGGTTCTGCGGATGCCATCAACTACCTTGATAACTCCGGAACGGATCTACACCACAGCAAATAAGCACAGCTACGCCTCTGGGATCCCTGTATCTGCACACAAGGTGCATGGAGTATGGAGTGAGTCTACTAACTCGGTGATTAATTGAAATAAATAATAACTGAATGTAAGAAAACCAGTAAAACTACTATACGGTTCTAATTGCAACAGCAAGAACAGTGATTAAGTGCCAAACAGAGAGACGAATCTGATAAAATACTTTCCTTTCTGTCCGACCAGTCACTAACACTGCTGCGGCGCGCAGCCCGACCCAACGCCTGGTATATATATGTACTGCTGCAGCACGCAGCCCGATTTTATATAACATATATAATGCTGCGGCGTGCAGCCCTATCCAATAGATATATATAATGCCGTGGCACGTAGCATGATCCAATAGATATATATAATGCTGCGGCGCGTAGCCCGATCCAATAGATGTAGCCGGCTGCGCTCACTGGGGGGCTCCTTCAGCCCAAGCGCTAAAATACTGCAGTGTGCAGTCCGATCCATATAATATACTACTGCGGCGTGCAGTCCGATCCATATAATATAATACATGTATATGTATATACTGTTGCGGAGTGCTGCCTAACCCGATATATATGTATATATATCAAACAATCTTACTGCGGGGTCCTTGACCCCTCTAAGTCAATCTAGACTTGGCCACTCGGGCCCACTTGGCTAAAACAGGGTATTCTACCTTAGGTATTTGCTCATTTAGGGTGCAAGCTATAAAGTTCGGTCCATTTCATGATTTACCGTCAAAATGACGACAGACGGTATGTGTCCAATAGGTAAAGGGAGTTCAACAGCTCAACATGCTCCCTAGGAGTTCTACAGATCGGCACAAGGCCCCAAACATGGCAACTAGCCTAAAATAATCGAGCACAACTCAGGCTAGTCAAGAAGTACAATAAGTCATCAATCGGGATGGACCAAGTCCGAATCCCCAACATATCTATCACCACGCTCGTCACGAGATGCGTATCTCATCCCATCATAGCAACGCGTAGTGCAAATACGGGGTTTCAAACCCTCAGTATATCATTCATAACAATTACTCACCTCAAACCGGCCAAGTCTTAGATCGCCTTGCGCTTTCCTCGCGTATCGACCTCCTCGAGTATAGAATCTGACCAAAACCACAAGGAATATGTCAAAATAGGTTAATGGGACATGACCCAATAGAAAGGACTCGAAAAACACCCAAAAACACGAAGTTGCCAAAACCTGAGCCTCGGGCCCACTTCTCGAAAAATTACGAAATTCACATTTTCAGAATCCTCGTCTCGCTAGAATCCATACATATAAAATTTATCAAAATAGGAGTCCAATTTCTCCTCCAAATAAAAAATTTACATTCAAAATTCCAAGCCCTAATTCTTTAACTTTTACACCCAATTCAGAGAATTAATGGTTGATTCTTCAATAAAACGACGTATTAAGACCACGAGACTTACCTCCAATAACTTCCCATTGAAATCCCCTTCAAAATACGTCAATGAGCTCTCAAGATTTGTAAAAATGGAGGAAAAGTGACCCTTACTCGCGGATAAAATGTTTAATGAAACTTCTCTACCCTGACGCCTTCTTCTATGCGTTCACACTCCTTCAGTGCGTTTGCATAGTGCAAAATTACCCAGCTTTCTCGACCTTCTATGCGTTCGTACAGCCCCAGTGAGTTCGCATAGACTTAATTCTTGCCCTCCAAATTCCTTCAATGCGAACGCAATATCTAACCACGTTCGCATAGATTCACTGACTGACCCATAAATTCCCTCCATGCCATCGAATAGGACCCGTGCGATCGCATAGGAACCGTGCGATCGCATAGATTTAAACTCTCTACAACAGCTGGATGCAAATCTGCAGCATTCCAAGTCCCAAAAATCGTCCCGACAACCATCTGAAATCACCCCGAGGCCCTCGAGACCTCAACCAGAAGCACAAAAATGTTCTAATACTTTATTCAAACTTGCTTGGGCAATAAAAACGCTATCTTTAGCATCAAAAATCACCAAATTCACTGAATTTCATTCTAATATAAACTATAACTTTCCAAATTTGCATTCGATCCAACACCCAACCAAACAACGTCCGAATGACCTAAAAATTTACAGACATAACCAAAATCACCTAACGAAGCTATTGCAACTCTCGAAATTCCACTCCGACCCGCAGATCAAAATTTTACCTATTAACCGGAATTCGCCGAAATTCAACTTTAGCCAATTCAAGCCTAATTCTACATCGGACCTCCAAATTAAATTCTGATTTCGCTCCCAAGTCATAAATCACCATTCGGAACTAGTCGAATAATCGAAAATCCATTCCGAGCCGTCTAACTCACAAGTCAACATCCGGTTGACCTTCCCAACTTAAGCTTTCCTTAAAGAGACTATTGGTCTAATTTCTAACCAAATTCAACCCAACACACTTTAAACTCACCAACCACATATATCAACACTTGGGGAAGCATAATACGGGGATAATGGGGCTAAAATACAAAAGACAATGGGTTGGGTCATCACAAGTAATTATTGATAAGGGTCAAAATCGAATCTATAAATCGAATGCACACACCTACCAAAAACATCCATCCCCCAGGCGGCGAACGACTATGGTGAGCTTGTTGCATTAAGCTCACTTGGAGGTACCTTTATCATTTCTGCATGTATCTCACAACGATGGAATTTTCGGACATACTGGATGTAGTCTATTTCCATGGTCATCCAAAAGTAACTAGCTCGGAGTATCTTCTTCGCTAAGATAAAACTATTCATACTTGGCCACAGGTCCCAGCATGAACTTCCTCTAGTAGCTTGGATGCTTCTTTTGCGTCGACACACCTTAGTAACCCCAAATCAGGAGTCCTCCTAATACATGATTCCTCCACTGTGAAAGAATTTATTAGACAACCTTCGTAGTGTGTGTTTCTGAGTAGGATTTGCAAGTTCTGGGTATTCACCTTTTGCCAAATATTCCTTGATATCATTGAAGCAAGGCTTTCTGTATACTTATTCTTTGACATGGGCACAATAAGCTGGATGATCATGGATCTTTACTAGAGTGGAGTCAATGAAATTCTTGTCTGGATGTTGCACATAGATGATAGGGTAGCAATGCATCGACAAACTCATTCTGGACTCTGGGAACATGTCAGAATTATGTCTTTATGAACCTTTTTTTCAATTCCTTTACATCATTCAGATACAGGAGTATCTTGGAATTCTTGGTTGCCTATTATCTCGGAACTGATCTATGAGTAGGTCCAAATCTCCGATCACTAGCAACTCTTAAATGTTCATGTCAATGTCCATATTGAGCCATAAGTTGCAGTCTTCGTACTCAACCATGTTGTTGGTGCACGAGAACCTGAGCTTGACAGATACCGGATAATGCTGTCCGGTTTCTGATACTAGGACTGCTACTATGCCAACTCCTTTGAAATTTGTTGCTCCATCGAAAATCATGCTCCAATCGTTACATGATTCTACAATGTCTTCTCTTATGAATTGTACCTCTTCGTCAGGAAAATACGTTTTCGGGGGTTCGTATTCTCCGTCCACATGATTTTTAGCAAGGTGATCTGCTAGTGTATGACCTTTGATTGCTTTCTGAGTCACGTAAACAATGTCGAACTCATTCAAATGGATTTTCCATTTGGCTAGATTGCCGGTGGGCATGGGCTTCTCGAACGTGTACTTCAAAGGATCCATCCTTGATAAGAGATATGTAGTATAGGTAGAAGTAATGCCTCAACTTCTTGTCTACCCAAGTTAAAGCACAACAAGTGCGCTCTAATAGAGAATACCGGTCCTCGTACGAGGTAAACTTCTTACTGAGGTAATAAATGGCCTGCTCTTTTCTCTCTATTTCATCATGCTACCTAGAGAATGCAACCGAACACTTCCTCCAATACCACGAGGTAGAGTAGTAGAGGTCTACCTGGCTCGGGCGGGACCAAGATTGGTGATTTTGATAGGTATTCCTTGATTCTATCGAAGGTTTTCTGGCATTCATCGGTCCATTTGGTAGCGGCGTCCTTCTTTAACATCTTAAAGATTGGCTCACAGATAATAGTAGATTGTGCTATGAACCATTTTTTCAGGAGATGAGGCAGTACGTGAGAGAATACTTTTGAGAGAAGGATGTAGTGTTGATGTTTCCCTCATTGATTACGAGGCTATGCACCCGAGCTGAGGTTGCCATCCGTCCCACCGATCGTTGGCTTCAAGCTGAAAAACCTCTCCACCCTTTGAAAGTGATAGGAGAGGGCACAATTGTCAAGAGCAAAAAGAGGAAAGTTGTCACCACAGCTACCAGTTCTGAGCCGTCCTCCCAGGGGCCATTCGGGATACTCAACTCTGAGCTTCAATCAATTAAGGAGTTGGTATCACAACTTCTGAGTGTGCCCTCCTCCTCACATCCTAGCCCTTCTTACTTCTCCAGGGAAGACATGCATGGTTACTTGGATACTCAAAAGTGATAGAAGAGAACATTAAGAAAATGACAACATCGGTGACCAGACTGGAGGGAGCCTATGGTACATTGGCCAAGGCCCATGCTAACCTCCAAGCGGACTTTCAAGAGGATAAGAAGAAGAACAAAAAGAAGAACAAATTTATGGTCAAAATGTGGAGGGGCGTCAAAGCAATTTTCAATTGGGGACGACCAGATGCCAAGATTCCACTAGCAGCTGAAGACGATAGCGAGGAGTATTCCTTCATCTCAGAGTCTGCTGGAGATGGTGGCAATGATGATGATGATGAGGCCGATGATGGTGGAGCCACGAGTGCAGTCTAGCACTGATCAGTCGCCTTCCCACAGTCTGCTAGTCTGACGCAGACATCAGGGAGACCCTCAACTCTTTTATGCTTTATATTAGACTTTGTGCAGTGAGGACACTGCAAAGCTTTTAGTTGGGGGTGGCATTTGTAGCAATGTATGAAATATTCATATTTTTGTATATTATGTGCCCTTGCCGGGCCTATTTTTATGTATGGATATTCTGTGCCCTTGCCGGGCTTGTGATTATGCTTGCAATTATGCTTGTGATATATGGTGTGCCCTTGCCTGGCTTGGTGTTGATTAGTCATGTTTTTGCGTTTTTAGTCTTTCTTTCGTTATTTATTTTCATAGTATAGCTTCTTTTGTTTTAGTTACCTTTGTAAGAGTTTCTTTTCTTTTATTTTTGTTACCTCAAATAAAATTTCCTTGGGTTTTCTTCATGCTACGGTTGTTTCTCAAGGAACACTTTTGAAATGAACCGGGTGACTTTTCTCGATGATGGATAGATTGAAAACTTTCTTAAGGGAATTAGTCTTGTTTTGCTAGGATGAGGCTTTTGGATTATTTGGTACTAATAACATTAGTATCTCGTGTGTAAGTTGTGAATTGAGAATACCCATCCAAAAATTTGGTTTGAATTTAAATAAGTTGCATGGTGCAAATTTGATCTTGCGATATAATTTGGCTCTTTTAGTGACTCTTTGTGCTCACTAGTTTGATATTGCACTTGAAGCTTTTATTACAAATTAAAATTGATCCATCTTGATTAGTTCAATGTGCCATGTGTGTTAGTGTTTGTTCAAATAAATCTTGTGTTTACTTCTATCATCCAGAACTTGCCCGGTTGGTTTTTCATGCTAATGAAACTTTGTTTGGTTAGGGGAATAATCTTAGGCATTCTTTGCTTTGATTTGTAAAAACTCTTTAGCCTTTCAAGCCTCCCTTGGTGTAAATAATATCACTAGTACCCAATTTGACCTTGAAACCGTTTCTTTGGCCAACTCATTACAAACCTTTCACCGTTTTAAAAATAATTCCTTCTTTTGAAACCGTCCCTCCTTGAACATTGAGAATGAGGCTAAAAGCCTAAGTTGGGGGTGTGATCGAAGAGAAAAAGTGGCAAGGTTGTATGTCGAGCGTAGGACCTCATATCTAAAAAGTGTTTGTTTAAACTATTCAAGCTCCAAAAAAGAGAGAGAATATTTGTGTATATATATAAAGTATGGAGTCTTGAATAGAAACTAGAAGAGGTGTGAGGTGGTCCTATGTTTGGAACTAGATGAAAATGAGGCTATGGGGGTATGAAAAGAAGTAAAGTGCAAAAGAATAAAAAAAGTGTGAGTAGTGTTCAAGGAGGGTGAAGTCACTTGTACCCAAATGTCTATCCAACCCGTCCCTAAACCTACATTACAAGTTCAAAAAGTCCTTATGAGACCTCCAACCGATCATTTTTGAATAAGCGATGAATTAAAATAAGGGCAAGCCTATGGTATGAAATGTTGTAACACTTGAAGTTCGTTGTGAGAATGAGTGTAAGATTTGCCCCTTGTGTAGTATTGTAAATATCATGAGTTTTGAGAATTTCTCTTTTTGTGAGGGCACATGAATTAGGGAAGATTGGTGAAGTTGAGTAAAATGAAATTTTTTAGCGAACTAGTACTTTTGAGTCACTTCTTGAGGCTTATGTGGATCACTTTATTACTTTTGAAATCCTTTGCACATGTTTTGAAAATTGTTTTTCTTTATGAGGGAGTTATTCGTAGAAGATTTGCATTCTTGAGCATAATAGTTAGTACCAACCAAATCCATTATTACGGTGTTTAAATTGGAGAATATGTTATGAAAGTAATGAAAATACCACTTGTGTTGAAATGTTGAATCCTTACTGATGTTTTGGTTTTGATTTGCTCGAGGACAAGCAAAAAGCTTTTAGTTGGGGGTATTGATGAGTGGTGATTTTACCACTCATTCTAGCCTCTTTATCTTAGCTTTTATGTCGTTTTAAGTATAAAATGAGGTTGTTTATAGTGGTTATTGTGAGATTTTCAGGTACATGATGCTATGAAGTGGTTTGCATTAAAGTGAAGTGGAATTGAGAAAAAATGAGGTGAAACCATGCAAAAATCCCCAGTCATTTCCTCTTATGCGGATCTATTGTCGCATGTGCTACCTCCGCTTCTGCGGTTATTTAACCGCCTATGCAAAACTGGAGGAACAGGAAGGGACCACTTAAACGGTTGAAAACTCGCTTCTGCGGGACCCAGAAGCGGTCAGATGTCCGCTTATGCGACCACTGCTGTACAAGAAGGTTTCGGCTTTTGCGGTTGTTTTTTCGCTTCTACGGAACCGCATCAGCGGTCATTTTGCCGCAGAAGCGGAAGTCATGCAACAGCCTTGGGTAAATTAGATATTTCATTTTTTCTCACCCCAAATCATTTTTATACTCGTCCAAGCAGACTTTTGGAACGTCTTTGGCTTATTTTCAGTCTCTTAGACTAGAAAGAACAAGTTGGAATTTAGGGTTTTGCACAAACACACTTGGGTTTTGTTGATTTCAAGCTTTTGGTTGAGGTTTTCTTACCCATTTATGTTTGTTTCTTCATTTCTTTGCTTGATATTGAATATTTAAGTGTGTAGTATTTTATCCAACACTTGAATCTTGTTTATGGGAATATTCATCATTAAAGTGTAGATTTAATACCTTGTTGTGCTTATGTATTGAATTATTTTTCTATATTTATGAAGTGAGTTATTGTTTCTTTAATTATTCTTGTTCTTTAATGTTTTCAAAGGGATTATCTAACCCTAGGACTCACACATTAACTCCGAATTTATTTTGGGAAAAATAGTTTGGGGTTGGGAAAGATTAATTAATAAGAACTTGAGGCGTCAACCCTTATTTTATAGATTCTACCTAGGGATAGGATTGAAGTACTTGTAGCCTTCCAGATGTGCTTAATCTTCTTATTGTGATTAGGGATAATTCAATTAGGAAGTCTTGTTATCTTCGGAAGAAGCTAATTAGGAATTATTATCTGTGGCTAATTAACAGAAACTCGCTCATATTTGTAAAATCGTGAAATTCATTGGATCGTTACTTGAGTGTAATTCCCGATGCTTTCATACTTGTATCCATTTTTCATTTTATTTGCTTTCTAGTTTAGTTTACATTTTCGCATCTTAGATATAAAAATAATTTTCAACTCAAATTCTTATTGTTTGGCACTATGCGACTAGCGATAATTCTCTTACATCCCTAATCGCCTACATATTTTTCTCTGTGCGATTCGACCCCGACTCATAGTTGGGTAATTATATTGCTGCTACCGTATCTATTACTTTTTAGCGGTGGATTTGGACGTCACCAGTATCTAAGCATGGCTTACCATAGAGGGGTAGGACTTAAAGAACTAAGAGTAAGTATAAAAGTGAGGGGATTAGAGAAGACCAAAGCAAAGGGTGGTCATACCTAGCCATGAAAGGCACTGGCACACCCCATACTCTTTACATGGCTTGAAAAAATAAGAGCAGACTTGAGAAAGACAGACTTAGGCCTGTATGGTGATTAGAACACCACCAGGCCTGCGTCAAGCTCAACACATAATAGGGGTTAAAGGAGCCTGCGTCAAGCTCAACACATAATAGGGGTTAAGGGGAAGGGATTGATATAAAAATATTTGTAATACACAGAATTAATATGTGGGGAGTTGGGGGAATGGATGTTCATACAAGCATACAACATCAAAGACATAGGGATATAGGGTAGGGATGTACATGCTGGAGTTTAATCACATAATATAAGCTAATCAAACACAAACATGCATGTGAAACATATGAAGGAGATAGGTAAACACATAGTTTTGGAGATGGTATTTAAATCATGGACCTACCAGTGGCAAATTCAAACAGTAAGGCAGGTAGGGCAGATAGAGCCTTATAGTTTATCCTTGGCTTTCAGCCGGCTAAACCCAAGCAGCAGAACAAGTAGCAGAGAAGAGCAGAGAAGAGAAGGAAGAGTTTTGTGTGAGTGTGAACTTGTAAACTGTTCATGTCCTTGAAGTAAAGGGGGTGGGGTTTTTTTATAGTTTGAAAGTAGTTGTAAATAAGGCAGGAAAATAACTTCAGTACCAAATCATAATCAATTAGGAGAAAAGACTCCTTTTGATTAAGGAGTCATACTTGAGGTAAATAAACATGGTTCCACTTATGGAAAGAAAATCAAGAATAAGTTGCAAAATAAAGGGTAAATACAAATAGAGTTTTGAAAGATACTCGATTTTAAGCAAATAGGGCAAGAATAGAATCACCAATCACATAGTAAATTAAGGAAACAGGGATTCGAATTGGTATTGAATTTAGTCATAAAGTAGGTCACAATCAGTCAAAGGGAGAATCGAAATAAGTTCATAGGAAATCAACCCCCCAAAATTAGAGTTATTTGAAAGGGGAAGTATGACTATAAAAGAAATGAATAAATTCAAACATGCGAGACTAAAACTAGCAAGATAGTCATGCAATCAGAGAGTATAAAACATAGGCATGAAAATGGAATTAGAAGTTCTCGCAGAGCTTAGCAAGAAATCAGAAGTACAAAATGAGTTTAGATAGTCAAGGTTTTGAAATTAAACAGGCGGAAGATAATCACACAAAAACTCGGAAAACCCCCAAAATCTAGGGTTTTCATCACATTTCGAATGTAAAAGAAGGAAGCATTCAGAGAGAACATAAATATTCATGAAAAGCACAATGAGAGCAAAGAACACGGTAAAGAAGCTACTCGGAAACCCTAGAAACAACATGGTAAAGAGAATACCTGGAAATAATACTTAGGAATTACAGAAAATATAAAAAAAATCTCAGTAGAGCAAATAAAACAGAGAATCGAAGAAACCCTAAGTTTTAAGAAGACAAACATTTTTGAAAACAAAATCGGTAAACAGAATGTGGAAAACACTTTGAAATCTTAGAAAATAACGTAGATATGAAGTAGATCTTAAAGAGAAACAAAGAAGAAAACCGTGGAAACTTAGGGTTTCAGAGAAAACCCTAGGGAACGAGAAAGCCTGGAACAGACTGGTCTTGAGTCGAAAATGGACTCACAATGCTAAGACTCGCCGGAGAGAGACCGGACATGGTTGTAGAACTCAATTCGAAGGACCTCTTGTGGTCTTCAAGATAAGGCTTCAATCTTTGAACAAAGTGGGTCATAGAAGGGAGTGGGGTTGAGTATAGGTTGCACGAAGCCTGGGAAGCCATGATTTTAGGTAAAACAAGGTCGGAAAATGGTCGGAGAAGGGTTAGGGTTTCAGGGGAGGTTGAGAGCATTTGGAGATGAGGGGGATACAAGGGAGGCTTGTTTGGTTAGAATGATTAGGGTTTGGGGGTTGGTTGGATTAATTAAGAAAGGGGTTAACGTGGACCGTTGATCTAAATGATCAACGACCACGATTTAAAATGGGGATCCGGACGGGTTTATTCAATTGGGTTTGGGTTGGAATATTTATAAAATTGGGTAGTGTAATTGGGGGTTGGATTAGGGCAGAAATTAGGCTAGAATTGAAATTAAAAAGGGATGTAATTTAAATAGTCAATTTTCGCCAATTTGAATTTTATAAAATAGTAAATGATGTTTAAAAATCAAATAAAAATACTGAGTTAATATGAAACTCATAAGTATTAATTAAAAAATATTAGAAATGATTTTGTGGTTACAAATGCTATTAAATCGAGAAATAGGCTAAAATTGCAATTTCATGCAATTTTAGTTTAAAAAAATCAAATGGACTTGTAAAATTATGTAAAAATCATGTAAGTCATATATTGTTTTTTAAATATGAGAATAAAATAAATTATTCACCAAAATGACAAATTTTGGGAATAATTATTGGATTTTATAATACAAAATAGGCCATAAATTGATTTCAAAAGTTCTTTAAAATGTGGAAAAATACCAAATCCTTTGTGGATGTTTTATATGCATATACATCCTATTTTAAAAGTATTTTGAGTATATAGGGAAAAATTGGATATCAACAGATGCCCCTCTTTACCCAGGATGATGAAAGAGTTGTCGGGTAAAGATAAGATGACCAATTTTGACCGGAGACGACGATTGTAAAAGGATATTGACCGTGCTCTAGTTTCTAATCTTCCTACATATCCCTGGTCTTACAGGAATCAGGCCATATGTAGTTCCAGAACCATTGACAGAACATATCGATGGGAACTCGGGAAATGGACGCGATGGCTAAATCTGAGAGGGTGCTTGGTATCGGAACAACAATGGAGAATTGGAACGGGAATGCTCCTGTTGAGACGGTCGTAAGCCAGTCAAAATACTTGCAAATGCATGATGTGCATATATATATATATATATATATATATATATATATATATATATATATATATATATATATATATATATATATATTTGCGTAATTTAAACGTGATACAAGTTCCCATTGGACTACAAATGTTTGTCTTTGGACTGTTAGTATGACGTCCTCAGAATATGATATCCTGGGCCATGAAAAGCATAAAAGTAAGGGTTCGCAAGCCATGAAATGATGTTCTTGGGTTATGCAGATGGTGCCTTTGAGCTATGACACCTTTGAACGAGTTGGCAATCTTTCAGCCCATGAGAAGGTGGCAATATTCAGCCAAATGAACGCATATGGTGGAGATCTTGCAGCCAGCGCGAGAATTTAGAAATGGGTGGCGGTATTTCAACCGAAAGAGAATTTATAATGCAGGTGGCGATGTTTCAGCTAGTCGAAAAAATAAAGCGACGATATTTCAGACGTGCACGGGGGAGACAACGCTTAGTATCGAAAGGGAGATAAAAGCCTTATGCAATAGAGAGGTAGAGCTTAACCTTGAAAGGCAGAGAGTAGGCTTATGCAAAGTGCAAATGGAGAGCGAGTTTAGTCTCGAAAGGCAGATAGTAGCCTTATGTAATAGGGAGGTAGAGCTTAGCCTTGGAAGGTAGAGAGTAGCCTTATACGAAATGCAGATGGAGACAGAACTTAATCTTGAAAGGAAAATGATAGCCTCATGCGGGATGGCGGTAGAGCTTACTCTCAGAAGGCAGAGAATAGCCTTATGAAAAAATGCGGATGGAGACAAAGCTTAGTCTCGAAAGGAAGATAGTAGCCTTATGCAAATGCAGGAATGTAAAAGAGCGAATAGTAGTAGGTTTCTTAGCTGGTAGACGGCTTGCGGTATTAGGACTGATGGGGATTGTTGGGTGTGGATAGTGACCCTATAAGGGTTTCGATCCTGAAGAGCAAATGTGCTTTGATCCGTAACCCGAGTTCCTGCAACCAAAGAAAAATCGTGAGTTCTGTAGGGGGATGTTAGTTCGTGTCCTCCAGCTTTTGTCATCGTGTGCCATGGGGGTAGCGTTGCTAAACGATGGTGGTGCAAATGATATTTATGCATGACTTAGTAAATATGATGCAAGTACGTATATATGAAAAATAGTTTTATTTTGGGTGAACTTACGACTACATCGTGGTTTAAGACACGACAATCTCGCTTATTCTGGAATTTTGAGGGCGCTCCTCAAAATTATGCCCCAGTTTACTTAGTTGGTGCTTCTGGCGAATGTGCTGAATAACTGAACGCGGAACAATTCCAGAATTTTGAGGTCCTCCTCAAAATTCTGCCCCAGTTTACTGGGTCGGCACTAATTAAGAGACTAAACACTTACTTTGGAATTTTGAGGGTCCTCCTCAAAATTCTACCCCACTTCCAATAGTGGGGAAAATGGAATTTTTTTACTAAAATGTGACCGAACCCATAGGGCTGCCTACGTATCCCCTCTTAAACGGGAATCAGGTCAGGCGTAGTTCAAATTACATCACAAAAGAAAAGCATATGATCAAATGTAGTATCTTTTCACTGTGTCTGAGTTGATAGGTTTCATGCAGACTTCTCCGCCCATTTCTGCAAGAATAAGGGCTCCTCCAGTTAGAACCCGATGGACCATGTATGGACCCTAGCAATTGGGAGAGATTTTCCCTTTGGCTTCATCTTTGTGCAGAAATATTTTCTTTAATACCAACTATCCCGGCGTGAATTTCCTTGGCTTGACTCTCTTGTTGAAGGCTCTGGACATTCTATTCGAATATAATTGACCGTGACAGACAACATTCATCCTTTTCCATCTATGAGGGCTAACTACTCGAAGCGACTTTTGACCCATTTTGCGTCATCTAACTATTCTTCTTGTATGACCCTCAAGGAGGGCATTTCTACCTCGGCGGGGATGACTGCCTCTGTACCATAGACCAACATGTAGGGAGTGGCCCCGGTGGATGTGCGAACGGTGGTATGATATCTAGTAAAGAGAACGACAATTTCTCATGCCACAGCTTGTGCCTTTCAATCATTTTCCTTAGTATCTTCTTGATGTTCTTATTGGATGCTTCTACAGCTCCATTCATTTGTTTTTGTATTTAATCTTGAATGTTTCGCACATCCCCTTCATTAGGTCGTTGTTGAGATTAGAACCGTGTCGGTGATGATTGATTCTGAACCCCAAACAGATAAACCATACGATCTCCGACGAAATCTGCTACTACTTTCTTGGTGACTGCCTTGAGGAGTCGGCTTCAACCCATTTGGTACAGTAATAAATTGCCACTAGGATGAACATATGCCCATTTGACACAGCTGGTTCAATTGGTCCAATGACATTTATTCCCCAAGCGGCGAACGACCATGGTGAGCTTGTTGCTGTAAGCTCGTTTGGAGGCACTTTTATCATATCTGCATGTATTTGACAACAATGGCATTTCCGGACATACTGAACGTAGTCCCTTTCCATAGTCATCCAAAACTATCCTGCTCTGAGTATCTTCTTTGCCAAGACGAAATTATTCATATGCAGTCCACAAGTCCCCACGAGCACTTCCTCCAATAGTCTGGTTGCTTCTTTTGCCTCGACACATCTTAATAATCCCAAATCCAGAGTCCTCCTGTACAGGATTCCCCCATTGTGAAAATAATTGTTGGACAATCTCCGATGTGTTCGTTTCTGAGTAGCATTGGCGAGCTCTGGGTACTCTCCTGTTGTCGAGTATTCTCTGATATAATGGAACCAGGGATTCCCGTCGTCTTCTTCTTTGATGTGAGCACAATAAGCTGGCTGGTCGTGAATTTTGACCTGGATGGGATCAATAAAGTTCATATCGGGATACTGGATCATAGATGATAAAGTGGCTAAGGCATCGACGAACTCATTCTGTGTTCTGGGAACATGTTGGAATTCCTTCTTTCTGAATCTTTTCCTCAACTCATGTACATGGTGTAGATAGGAGACTATCTTGGAATTCTTGGTTGGCCATTCTTCTCGAAGCTGATGTATGAGTAGGCCTGAGTCTCCGATCACTAATAGTTCCTGCATGTTCATGTCGATGGCCAGCTTGAGCCCTAAGATGCATGCTTCGTATTCGGACATATTATTGGTGCAGGGGAATCTGAGCTTGGCGGATACTAGGTAATGCTGGCCAGTTTCTGATACCAAAATCGCTTCTACACCAACTCCTTTGAAATTTGCGGCTCCGTCAAAAAATATCCTCCGATCATCATAGGATTTTGCAATGTCTTCTCCTATGAAGGCTATCTCTTCATCAGGAAAATAAGTCTTTATGGGTTAGTATTCTCCTCCTACAGGATTCTCGGCGAGGTGATCTTCCAAGGCTTGTCCTTTGACCGCCTTCTGGGTAACACAAACGATGTCAAATTCACTTAACTGTATTAGCCACTTGGCGAGCTTTCCTGTAGGCATGGGATTCTAAATGATATACTTCAATGGATCCATCCTGGATATGAGATGAGTGGTGTAAGCGCAGAAATAGTGCCTCAATTTTTGAGCTACCCAGGTTAAAGCACAACAAGTGCGCTCTAATAAGGAATACCGAGCATCGTACGGGGTAAAATTCTTGCTGAGGTAGTAGATGGCCTGATCCTTCCTTCCTGTTTCATCATGTTGTCCCAAAACACAACCAAATGCCCCATCCAATACTGCAAGATTGAGCAATAGAAGTTTCCCTGGCTCAGGCGGAACCAAGACTGGCGGCGTTGACAAATATTCCTTGATTCTGTCAAAGGCCTTTTGGAAGTCATCAGTCCACTTAGTGGTGGCATCTTTCTTTAGCATCTTGTGGATGGGTTCACAAATGACGGTGGACTGAGCTATGAATCGGCTGATATAGTTGAGCCTCCCCAGAAAAATCATTACATCTTTCTTGTTCTGTGGAAACTCTTGAATGGCTTTGACCTTGGACGGGTCCAACTCTATCCCCCGACGACTCAAAATGAAACCCAATAACTTTCGGCTGGGACCCATAATGCACACTTGGCGGGGTTCAGTTTCAAGTTGTATCTCCTCGGTTTGTTGAAGAATTTTCTCAATTCTCCCATGTGATCTGCAACTTTCCTGGATTTAATGATGAGGTCGTCCACATATACCTTGATCCCTTTGTGTATCATATCATGAATGATTATGGTCATGGCCCTCATGTAGGTAGCATCAGCATTCTTCAAACCGAATGACATCTTCATGTAATAGTACAGTCCCCACGGCGTGATGAATGCCGTTTTCTCTGCATCTTCTTCGTCCATCCATATCTGGTGGTATCCAACAAAATAATCGACGAAGGAATGTAGCTCATGTTTGGCGTAGTTATCAATCAGTATGTGTATATTTGGCAAAGGAAAATCATCCTTAGGACTAGCCCGGTTGAGATCCCGATAGTCAACACAGACTCTAACCTTCCCATCCTTCTTTGGTAGCGGCACAACGTTGGCTAACCATGTTGGATACTCCACTACCCTGAGAACCCTGGATTTGACTTGCTTGGTAACCTCTTCTTTAATTTTCAAACAGATTTCTAGCTTGAATTTTCTAAGTTTCTATTTGACAGGTGGGCATGCCCGATCTGTTGGCAGCTTCTGGGCCACAATGGATGTGCTGAGGCTGGTCATATCATCATACGGCCAGGAAAATATATCCTCGTATTATTTCTAAAACTCTGTGTATTCTTCCTTTTCTGATGGCGACAGATGCACGCTGATACGTGTTTCCTTGACATTTTTTGCATCTCACAAATTAATGACCTCAGTTTCATCCCATCAAGACTTAGGTCTGTTCTAAAAACTCTCGACCTCCCTGACAACCTCTTCTAGTATTTCATCCTCTTCTGAATCTATGTCCATTTGTCGCATTGTCTCATTGCAAGTTACCGTCGTTGGTTCATCATCAAGATATGTAATAATAATATTGTGTAAAATAAAGTAAATGGCAGAGAAAATAAATGAGAGTGAAATATAAAGATAAAATTGGAAAATGCTTTTAATTAAACTCATAATTGTCTGAAATATCGGAGCTCTTTTCAAAAGTAAAAACAATACTAAAATGTAAAATCAACTAAAAGTAAGGTGTGATGCATATGTGTCGTTTAGCCTTGCGACCATGAGGCTCTCTGGTCACTGGTGATCTTGATTGAACAATTGATGAGGTATTCTCCCAGGTTCACAGCTTGAATGGAATGGCCTTCCTCCCCTTCCTCCTCGAAGATAACTCAGCAATCCATATCATCCTCCAGAAACAGGTTCTTCATTACTTCCAACGTTTCATCTTCCTCTGATCCGTATATGACATCAGCGGGCTGAAAGGTTTGCTCTAAATGAGGTAGAGGGTGTTCCAGTGGGTAGTAGGGACCGCTCCATGGTGGCGACCAGTCATTGAAGTCCTCCCAAGTGTATTCATAACCCAGGCCAAAAGTGGCTCCATGCTTCTTCAATTGGATACGTTTGGTGATACATTGGAGATTCTTACCAAGCCCCTTTCCGGGCTCATGTCCACTCCAATTCAGAATGCTCTCAATTTTGTTATCCCACCACTTGTCTTTGCGTATGGATTTGACTCGCTCGATATGATGGTATGTTTCTCCACCAATTTTCCTTCTACCTTCGATCATCGGGATGGCCTGGCGACTATATATGGGGTTGCTTCCGTTGCCAAGGATGATTACTTCCTGGTGATTCTATTCAAATTTTATCGCATGATGCAAAGTTGATTCCACAGCCCCAGCGGCGTGGATCCAGGGTCATCTTAGCAACAAATTGTAGGATGCTAGTACGTTAATGACTTGGAACTCAACATCGAATAAGGTGGGTCCTCTATGCAGGCATAAGCTAATTTTTTCAATGGTGGACCTCTAGGATCCATCAAAAGCTTTGACACTGATAGCTCCGTCTTTGATCTCGTGCAATCATTTTCCCAAAGTCCTGAGAGTTACCAACAGACAAATCTTGGTGATAAAGTGATCCTCGCATTGCTCAGTGATGTGCAATGCTTTGTTGTGACCCAGCCCTTCTGGTGGTAATTCATCTTCGTGGATGTGATCTTATGGATTTCCAGTACCTGTCCCACCATGTGTGCCATTTCGCCTCCTGTTATGTTGCTGGGAATATAAGCTTCACTCAGTATTTTCATTAAGGCATTTTTATGTGCCTCAGAGCTTTCTAGAAGTGCCAGAATAGAGATCTGTGCTGGCGTTTTTCTCAGTTGTTCTATGATCGAGTAATCTTTGGCCTGTACCTTTCTCCAGAGGTCATCGGGTCTAGTTTCAACAGCCCGCCCGGAGGCCTACTTGCTAGACTCAGCCAAATGCTCCGGGGTGTATACCCTGCCTGTCCTTGTCAAACCTTGTGCGGCAATTTCTTCTCCAGTATATGTCTTTCCCTTCCTTCTAGCCTCTGCAGTGTAATCCCAAGGTATAGCCTTTGTTTGGAACAGGGTTACGTCTGTCATGGAGACTGGAATTGGTTCCTTAGTAGGTAACACAATCACTTCAAACGGTGTTGGTGTCATTGGAACCCCGAACTCAACTCAATTAGTTTTGGCACCTTTGCAGAAGGTGCTTCAAACTCGAGTGGCATGGACACATTTACCACGTCGCTCTCAGAGGGCTGAATCTAGAATACAATGAGATTGAGAGTAACTTTTGGCTTCTTAGGCTCGTCTCCTTTAGCTATCAAACCGATTGACCCCTTGTGGTCCCAATCATCTTCGATCTCTATCGTGTGGATGCCCCCACCCTAGTGGTCATGTAGAGCGTTGTTGCGAACATTAGGAGCGAGCTCCTTTGCTATAATGATTTTTTGGCAATCAGACTTTGAATCGTTTCTTTTAACGAGCGATACTCGTCAATGGTATAGCCCTTCATCCCGGAATGGTATGCGCAAGTCTTATTTGGATTGATCCATTGGGAAGGCTTTTTTGGAGTTATGGCTGGGATAGGGGTAACGTAACCACTGCGTTGAGTTTTTCATAAAATTGGTCAATTGGCTCGGGTATGGCTGTATATTGTCTAGGAGGTTTTTGGTTGAAGTTTGGTCTACGTCAAGGGAAATTTTGGCGGGTAAGAGGTGATGGGTAGTGAGAAGGTTTGGAGTTATGTGCTTGGTATACGGGTACGGGTTGGGTATATCTGGGTTGATATGTAGGTGGTGGAGGTGATTGTTAAGCAGGTGGTGGAATTTGATAAGTGGGTGATGGTACTTGGTAATTTAGGGTAGGATGATATGTGAGTGGAGCTGAGGGATAGGTCTTGTATTTCATGAGGAGTTGTTCCTTTGTGAAGCCATTACAGAATTTACATCCTTTTTCTTTGACGAGCCACCAGACTGCAAAGCCTTGTTGGTAGCTTGCAATGCCTTGAGGTTAGTGACCATATCATTTTGATGTCTTCTTCAATCTTTTCTCCCAATTTGATGATGTCGGAGAACTTTTGGCCTTCTTTTAGCATCAATCTTTTGTAATACTTTCGATCCTGAGGACGGATGAAGAACCTATTAATTTGTTCTTCCTTCAAAGCCGGTCTGACCTTAGCAGCTTCCGACTACCAACGAGTAGCATACTCGCAAAAGGTCTTTGTGGGATTCTTCTTGAGATTCTTGATATAGAACACATCTGGTGCGTTCTTAGTGTTGAACCTAATCCAATCCATAAAATCAAATGCCATGTTTACCCTACTGATCCACTTCTTCACATCCTAGTTAATATACCAAGATAAAGCATTACCCTTCAAGTTCCTAATGAACAGCTTCATGCGGATCTTCTCGTCCCTTCTACTCCTACTAGCTTGTCACAATACATTATGAAGTGGACCCTGGGGTCACCTGTGCTATCGAACAGATTGAACTTGAGAGGTTTTTACCCCTCCGGCAGCTCATCATCTGGTTGAATACATATATATTCATAATTCAACCCTTCGACACCTTTGTTACCTTCAAAACCTTGAACCTGGCTAGTCAACTTCTTGATCTCAACGGCCAAATTCTAAATGACGGAGTTCATGTCCTCATCCTCGACTGTACTGGTGACAGTCTGACTCTAATGCAACATAATGTCCACAAAGATTGGAATGTTATGGCCTTTTGTGGTGTTTTGTGGTTCATGAGTGTTATGAGTGGGTTGCATTGGAGCTTGTGGGATGTTTTTTGGTGGTGTGGTGCTAACATCGGGCGCGGCAAGAGTGATTGACAGGCTTGCCAGGTTTCTAACTTGGTTCAACTCCTCTCGGAGGCTCCAGAGGAGCAACAGTTTCTTTGGTGATTGCAGTATTCTGAGAAGTTTCTTCAAGTTCCTTTATAGCGCTCGTATCTCCATCTTGACTTTGTTCCTGTTTCTCGTAGGACTTGGAAGAGGAGGAGGTGGAGGACCCTTTGATCTTGTGGAGTATACTGATTGTGCCAGAATTCACGAACTAACCTTTGGGGAGGGGAATAAAAATAAAAGAAAAAACAAATAGGTAAAAAGTTAGTGCGGATTCTGATAAATAATATTGCAATATTTAAACACATATTGCGGGAATGTAAATCGCTTCCTAATTTAGGTGCCTCTTTGTGCCCGAGGTAGGTCTAGCGACAAATAAAATTTGGAGAACTTAGAATGCTAAATGCCTCATTTTATTGATAAAAACAAAACGATTTTAAAACAACTAAATGATAAAGACGTCACTAATAGCCAGTGGCCTTATTATATTATGAAAGTAGGAAATAAAAAATTCTAACTACTTGGTCCCAGAAGGACCTTCCCCAGATTCGGTTATTGCCTCCATCGTACAGCCGCATCAACTTGTGCATGGCTAACAGTAGGTAGGCTCGAGCCAGATGTCCGCTTGCGCTTCCCTCAGCATTCTGACAGTCTTCAATCCTTTTTAAGAATTTCCCTTCCAATTATACTCGACCTTGCTCTAGATACCCCAAATGGTTGTTGGCGTTGATATCCATATCCTTCCACTCATTGATCAACTTCGTGGGCTACATGTATTTCCCGATGTTCATTCTCACATTCTCTCATCCTCTTGTGCAGTTGATTGTAATTGACTTGTGCTTCAGTTTTCTTGTCAATAATCCTGTGACCGTGGATGAACCCTGGGCGACCCAAACCAATGTGATCATCTTCCAACCAACCTATGTAGTGCGGCACACACCTGGCATGATACCTGTCTGGTTCAATAGACTCCTTCCCTTGAACGAGCTTGTAGTGCCACATATGCTGAGCGTGACACCTGTGCGGGCTATCATCATTTTGAAAGTCAGTCCTAAAATGACTCATTTCCTTTATCCTAGTTATGATTTGTTTCCTTCCGGCTTGCCTCATGACTCGTAGGGGGACGTAAGGATGAGTTTCCCTTAGGCCAGAGAGTGTGAGGAATGGTGCTCCTCGAGAACGGACAATGAACGACCCTGTTGGGAACCACTCTAACATCCACTGAATTTGCTCTCCTCTGGCTGCGCGAACATATTGCACATGAAGTTCATTCACTTTGGATGATGAAAAGCGATATGGTCATCCCAATCCATTCGTATGATTTCCTGTCTGTAGTTGCCTTTCTGAAGGTATTCTAGGATCCATAGTTGAAGTAGCTAATTAAAACCCTCGAATTGTGGAACCCCTTGTTGACACTTTCCCAAGGCTCGGTAAATTTTGGTGAGGATCATAGGTACGCTAAAGGACTGTCCGTCGATCCCTTCCATTAAGGTCTTGGTAACCATGGCTAGTCTGGTGTGGACCCTAGCCTTCTTCATAGGGAAAATTATCATGCCCAAGAAGCAAAACACGAACATAAAGCCCCTTATGTATGTGTCCTAAAGAAGTAAGGAAAACTCGTCCATGTAGGTGCGATAGGACTTGTTGAGGCCATATCTCTCGTACAAGAATTCAAAAGATATGTAGGAGTTCTTTAAGCAAGAAAGGTAGGGATTTATCTTGAGTCCCATGATCTTAAGAAAACCTCTACTTTTGCGATTCCCTGGCATAAGCAGACCTGGAGTCTCCCAAGGGATGCCGGCTAGGCCCCCTATTTCTTCTAGCAAAGGGGTCATTTCCAAATCCCTGAAATGGAACACTGATCGGTCACCATCCCAAAACAAAGTGACAACCTCAATGATTTTGTAGTTGGGTTGTATTTCCAGAAGTGAGGTAAATTCCCTAAGTACTTGCGGACAAGTGTTTGGTCACTACTATGAAGATCTTGCCCCCAACTCAGCAACCTTGGGTGGATGTTGGATACCATACCGAATCTGGGGACCTCTTGCCTAATTTTCTGCAAAACAAAGTGTTAGAACCTTACTCCACCATACTCGACTATTTAAATCAATAATTAGCAAAAGGCATTTAGTTCTCTAAATAAATGCACATAACGTGAAGGTGTCCATTTTGGGTTTCAGGAAACCCGATGGACTTTGGTTTAGGCTAGCTTAATGAGTCATTATGCGGACAATATAACTGACTCAGCTAGTGTTAACCATGATGCATGAACAGTTCAATAGAGTAAGGTTTCTATTTTTGAAGTACTAGACAAGGTACCCTTGAGCGGACAACTCAAGATGGAAAGGAGCGGAACCGTCGACTACACCGTGTGAGCACATGATTTTTACCCTATATATGAATTATTCCCATAAAAATCAAACAAATAATTTTTCTATATTTTACAATCTTTATGCATTTTTGTGTCATTTTCTGATAATTGTTGCATTTCATTTGTGCATTTTAATTCATATAAAAAATACAAAAATATGCATTTGCATTTAGTATTTAATTTTAAATTTTAATATTAATTTGGGAAAAATTGCCTTAGAGCAATACGTGAAAATCTCAAAAAAAAATTTCATTTTTGTACTTTAATTTCTTTAATTGCGAATTTGTCGTGAAGTAGGTTTTAAATAGCTTTAGAATTTAATTAGTCTAGCTTTGAAATATTAGGACTTTATTTTAAATTTTGCACCTTTATAAAATACAAAAATACAAAGTGAAAACAAAAATAAAAGAAAAACAACTAAAAAGAAATGGTCTTAATTGGAAGCCAAATTTGGGCCAATCTTATTGCAAAATTCCAAGCCCAATATATTCCCCTTAAACCCGTTCCAGACCAGCCCAAAACTCCCCCAACCCGGTCACCCCTCTTCCCAAACGACGTAGTTTAAAGTTTTAGCCCAAATTGAATCTGAGCCATTCAATCCAGCTCATCCAACTGCTAGGAAAAAAAGACTTAGGCTCCTTATATCTGTCCGAAAACACTTAAAGACAAGTCAGTTCTCTCATCTCCTATTATCCTCTTTGTAACTCTCAACCCTAATCCACCATCGCCGCCGGTCAAAAGCTCAAATCACCACCAAAATTCAACCATGCAACCCTCACTCAATCTAGAACCCCAATCCATCATTACTTCTCTCCAAATCCTAGCCAAATTAGACAGTGTCGAATTTGAAGTGAAGGAAGAGCGGCTTCAAGTTTCCAAACTCCTATGAACGAGATGGTTTGAAACGTACATTGGTCGTACGCTTTCTTCGAGAACAAACGGTTAATGTTTGTTTTCGACTCAAGTCGAAATCGTAGGGTTTGTCAATGCTTTGTCCCAGACATGGTAAAGGTATCATTCTCGTATTTTCTCTTTCCTCTTCCTCGTCGATTTAATTATCTGAGTTTTTGTCTGTTCTGTTTCCTCAGTCGTCTATGTTGCTTTTGTTTCCCTTCTCGTCATTTCCTTTGTGTCTTTTTTTTAAATTCGGATAAGCAGTAGTTCTTGGTTTAATTATCTTAAATATATATATATATATATATATATATATATATATATATATATATATATATATATATATATATATATATATATATATATATATATATATATATATTGTGATGTTCATAATCATGATTAGTTAGGGTTTTGCTTGGGATATCGTGTATGTGTTAATTCATTGGGGTCAGATTTGGGGATTTTGGTTTGTTGGGTATAGGTTTTGCGCCCTCGATGTACTTTGGCCCGTCCAGCACCAGCTTTTGAGCTCTGTTTGTTTTGTTGGGTTAGACTCATATCCATTCTAGGCTGGAATGGTAATTGAACAGGGGCACGAAGGGTAGTTTGGGGAATTGGCTTAGGGAATCTTTTAACAACAGAATGTGGAAGCTTCTAGTAGGGGTTGCAGTGAAATTTGAGATTTGTAGGCATTAATCTTGGCAAGCAAGTCAGAATTTTAGGGACTTAGTAGCAAATTTGAAAATTACAAAAGGGTCTAGGTGTAATTCTGATACTCATATAAATGCCCTAAATACCATTCCTATAAAAGGGCATGGATACAGCCTTGCTAGGGGTCCTTCCTCTTTTCAGCCACTATTGGTTCCAAACTTTCCCATTCTGAAGTTTATTAGGTCTGATCCATACTTCAATTTTAGCTAAATTTTGTTTAGATTTTTAGTTCCTTAGAAGAAAAAAAAAGAGACGCAACAAAAACTCTTCAAAAATAAAAAAAAGTACTGTTCCATTGCCCTCCTAGCCAATTTCAGGTTTCATTTGGTTAAGTTGCATTTCTGGTTCAAACACTGGTAGCTGAAGGTTCAAGTTATTTTCTGTTTGATTTAAATCAATTCTTGAGGGTTCAGTTGTTTTGTTGTGGGTTATCTGGAGCTGTTTAGAGGTTGATCTGTGGTTTTTCCTTGGTTTACAACTTATTCTTCGAGTATTGAACTCATTTCCAGGCTTAAATTGTTGCGTTGCTTACTGTTTACAAACTACTTTTGTTGACCTCTATTTCTTCTTTCTGGCATTTTTACATCTCCAGGTACACAATTATTCCCTTATGATTATAAGCTGAATGGTGCAAAAAACATGTTTATATGAAGAATGAATTCATGCGAAGAGTTTATCACTGATTTAATCTATATCTATACTTGTATATTCAACCTTGTCTTATTGTTGTTGTTCAAATTTTAGCTTGGATTTTGTGTTAATTGAACTGTCGAATCAGATTAGTCAGTTGTGTTAATTTGAGCTTGGATATGGTCATCAATGTTCTAGCATTGAATTTCCTGTGATCCTGAAGTTTGAGATAGCCCAATGGCTGCAGTTGAGTGATAATAGTTATAGGCCTGGATTCCATTTATATGTTGCTACTACTTATTAGATAACTTAGTTAAATAAGGTTGCGTTATGATTGAATCCAAATAAGAATTTTGGAAGGGTTGGTTCACTGTTGTTTATATCACTGTATAATTTTCCCCGTAAAAATACATTTTTGGCATGTCTATTGGTTCTACGTTTAGCCATGGCACGTTTTGCTCTTAGTCAATTTGCTTAGTATACTTTAGTTATCTTCAATAGTTTGATTTTATAGGAAATATAGTTCCATGAATAGCTAATGTAAAAAAATGACGTGAATTCTCATAGTTTGCTTCAGTTGAAAATGATCCTTAAAAAAATAGAATCGAAGTGTGCCCCGCCAAACAAAAACAATTTTGCGGCCCTCGATAAAGGTTAAAAATATTTAGAATTCGGGAGGGCCGTTTAGCGAATTTCACGGACTTTCACAAAGAAATAACACGGTAGAATCTTTAGATGCGTTTTAATTAATTACTTTCCTAAACTTGGGTGTGCATTGATGCAACCCAAATCCAAATCTCGACGAAGTTGAAATGTGTTAATAACCACGGGTGCTTTGATGACGACGTGGTCAGAAACGCGTTTTCACAACGTCGCAAGTCATATAAATAAATATTGGTAAAAGCGGTTTATAAATAAAAAACACATAAGTTAACATGTATTAAAATCATATAAAATCAAATGCAACAGTAAGCGACCGTGCTAGAACCACGGAACTCGGGAATGCCTAACACATTCTCCCGGGTTAACAGAATTCCTTATCTGAATTTCTGGTTCGCAAACTGTGAGTTCATCTTTTTCCTCGGATCAGGATTCAAAAACGGTGACTTGGGACAAGATTAATCTCCCAAGTGGCGACTTTGAATAATTAATAACTAAATCTCTTTCCGATTGTCCTTAAATTGGAAAAACTCCTTTACGCCCTTTGCGGGTTATCAGAAAAAAGGAGGTGTGACAGCTCTGGCGACTCTGCTGGGGAGCAGAACCTAGAAAGTTTTGTTCAGGATTCAGAATTCGAGCTTAGATAGATTGTTGTATTTGGTTATATCTGACTTTCCTACATGTTTCATGCTTAATGTGCTAAATGTTATCGCTTTGATATTATCTGAACTGTATATAAACTGATAGCGATACCCTTATCTCTTCACCTCCGGGGATGTGCTTACTGGTTTAGACTCCCTATTCTATTAGTGTCATACCCTGAAATAAAAAGAGGCTCGGATAAATTACAAAGCTGGACGATCCCGCGGGTCACCGGTACGTTGCTCCCTCCTCGACCCGAGTTTTCTGCTCGGGTAAACTGTCTAGAACACCGACCCATGTTTTGAACATAGAATAGCCTTGTGCAGTAAACCCCCTACGGGCGGTTGTCCGTCATCCTAAAGTAGTCCCCGTGAAGCTTTCGAGAAGAGGGGTAGTCTTAACTTGACTTCATGCTGGATCCCTAGTAGGAGCGCTTATTTGTATCATGCTACATTTCACTTAGGGGACTCAACACAGGGGTTGGCTCGTCTAGGGCTAGCAACCTGAAAATGAAAAGACCATCCTAGTGCATCATACTTGTTCAGTGCATTTATTTGCTCGAACCTACATGTTGACCGGTTTTGAACATTGGAATGTTAGAATGTGAAAAAAGTCAAAAGTAGAGAAAATGAGAGAAATAGCTGTTAGGAGTTAATATTTGAATAAAATTCGATGCTCAAGTACTGTCGAAACTCTGTCGAAATTTTGAAAAAAAAGGAGAAAAATAAAATGTTTTTTGTTTTATTAAAAGCAAATGAAAAACCAAAAAAATAGAGTCCGTTATTTTGAGAAAAAATGTTTGAAAAATAGAGAAAATGGTAATTTTTATTTGATATTAAAAAAAATTTGGAAATGGAGAAAAGTGCTATTTTAAAAATTTTTAATTAGCTCATTTGCCTGAACTACGTCGGTTTGATTATCACAGGGTGTGGGTTACGTAGGCAACCCTCATCGGGTCCAACCTTTCTTTCGAAAAATAGCCAAAATGTCAAAAAAAATAATTGGTATCGTAAATAAATTAGTTGACGCCGCTTTGCAAGAATAGCCGAATGTTCCCAAACAGGACGTCGGAAGGCTAATTTTGCATAAACAACCATCTTTGGTCATATTTTGATTTTTGACCCTCACAGCCTTAAAATCAACGTCATCGAGGCAATGAAAGGCCGTGTTAACAATACCGGGTCATTTAATTTTTAAATTTGAAAATAAAAAAAGAGTCGTAGAAGTCGAGTGAGGCCGTTTTGTCATAAATAGCCTAATGTTCTCGAAAGGGGCACCAGAAGGCTGACTTTGTAAAAATGGCCATTTACACAGCCTTTAAATCTTCGTTCCCGAAGTGCTAAAAGGTCGTGTTTTGAAAATCGAGTTTTTTTTTTTAAATTTTGAAGGAGAATATAGATAGTTTTGTTTTCTTGAGTTGAATATAAGTTTTTCTTCTTTTTAATCGCCTTAATAAATGTGCAGAATGAGCACAATGGAAAATGAACCTTTTTCAATATGATCCAAAGTCCCTTTCGAGTTGCAATTATGGTGGAATGACTTGGGCAAAGAGGGGCAGGATGAAGTGAAGAAATATCTGAAGGGTCTCATGGGTTTATTAGACATCAATCCTCAGGGTGATATCATCAGAGCACTGGTTACTTTCTGGGACCCGACACATAATGTTTTCCACTTCTCGGATTTTGAGTTAACTCCAACTTTGGAAGAAATAGATGGGTATATCGGAAATGATGAGATTCCATTAAAAGAACAATATCCGGTTGCTCCAAGAACCATCACAGTGCAGCGGGTTTTAGATATGTTGAAGATACCCAGGACAGTTCACAATCCAGATTTGGCACAGGGTTTCTGCACTCCCCGACTCATATACGATAGATACGGCCATGTGGGAGGGTTTAACAACCCAGATATCAAGCTATGCAGTAGAAATAATTGGCAGAAGTTGGATGAGTACAGAAGAGTGGCCTTTATGATAACCTTTTTTGGAATCTTAGTGTTCCCAAGGAAATATGGGAATATTGATATAAATTTGTCTAGGGTCGTTAGTGCTTTGCTTAGCCAAGATGGAAGTACTCTTGAACCTATGATCGTGTCCGACCTATTCCGAGCTCTTACTGCATGTAAAGCTGGGGGCACGTCTTTTGAGGGGTGTAATATGTTGTTACAAATGTGGATGGTCGAGCATATGTGCCACCGTTCCCAGTTTTTGAGTTATGGTTCGCCTGATAAAACTTGTATTGGAGAGTTTCACACCAGAACTGATTGGGTTAGTTTGCCTGAAGGTGTAAAGGCATGGGTATCGTACTTCCGAACGCTCAAGGCCAATCAGATGCAGTGGACTTTGGGATGGTTGCCCGTAGGAGAAATCATATACATGTCAGATGCCGGGTCACCTTTCCTTCTGATGGGGTTGCATAGCATCCAGTCTTATGCTGCTTATCGGGTTCTGAGACAGCTCGAGAGATATCAAATAATCCCACCACGAGGAGGATTTGAGCGCTCAGGTGATTGAGATTAACAAGGATGGACAGTTTCCTGAAGCAAGAGTTCGCCGAATGTGGAATGAAGGTCAATGCTTACAAGCAGATACTTGTGTGCTGGATCGGGCCAAAGGTGAAGTGGTGCCAAATTACCTCATGTGGTACAAGGGAGAACTTGAACATCAGAGGCCAGCTAAAAGACCTCACATCCAAGATTTTGCTAAAACATCGTGAGAGCAGTGGGATTGGCTAGCAAAGGAAGAGGGTTACCGAGCTGAGATTGGAAGCTAAAGCAACAAGTAGAAAGTTTGAAATTCGAAAACAGTGTGCAAGTCGCTGGAGATCAAGATGAAACGAATAAATTGGCCCAAGAAAATGCAGAGCTTAAGGCCCAAATCGAACATATGAAAGCAGCTATCAATAGACAACCGAGGAGCGAATAAGTCGAACGATTGATAAAAGGGTTAAGAAATGAGGTTAGGGAGTGCCGGAAGGAGCTAGAAAAATCTAAGAGTATCATGGCAGGGCTCAAAGCACAATGGGATACAAAAGCAGCAGAGTGTCGCCAATACTTGAATCAACTTAAAAGGGACCACGAGAAAGTTGTTGATAATCTGAAGAGAAAAGTGGCTTCCCTTGAGGGTAAAGCAATCAGGAAGGCCAGGGATTTCGAGATCGAAAGTGGGCAGTGTTATGATTTGTTTGCCCGAATGGAGGTAGAGGTGCAACAGTTGCAAAATCAGTACCTACAAGATTCCCGGGCATTAAGGATGTGCACCGACCAGATAGAATGCTTGCTTATAGAAAAGAGGCAAACAAGGGGCCGGATTAGATCTATCACTTGGGATATTTTCAGAAGATAGCGAGTTTTTAAGGATATTACCCATGCAACTTTCTTCCAAGCAGTGCAAATCTATGTGAATCAAACAATGAATGATTTAGAGTACCTCAAAAGGGACTTGGGACCTAGGCCCGCGGCGATGCCGAATGATGCCCCGCGAGCACCTAGATTTGATTCATTAGAGTATGCGTAGGTTGTGTCTGTATCTTTTTCTATTTCGAGTCTGTTTGTCCGTTGTTTTTCATTTCAAAATGAGTCTGTATTTTAAAGTTGGTATTTGGTCTTAGTTTGTGTCTGTCGTTCCTTTCGCAAAGATGTTTAGTTTGTAATAGCTTGAGTTATTAATGAAAATTTGAAAGTTCCCACAAATTGTTTTTATTTTATTTTCGCATTTATTTTCACGAACTACGCTTGGTCTGATTCGTACGGGGTCACGACACATAGGCAATCTTTATAGGATTCGACCGAGGCCTTAAACAATAGAGAAAAAAGAAGAAAAGAATTGGAGGTAATAGAAGGGAAAGAAGGATAAATGGAAAAACAAAGGCGAGAATAAAAGAAAAAGAAAGAAAAGAAGAGCGGAAAAACAAGGGTAAGAATAAGAGCGGAAAAAGAGCAAGAGCGGAAAAACAAAGGTGAGAATAAGAAAGGGAAAGAAAAGCGCGGAATAGAATGAGAAAATAAGACAAAAAGGAATGCCGGGATGACACATGTGGGCAAACAAATGAATAATAGAAATGATTAAATGTATAGGTACATTCATGCCAACATGCTGTTATCAAATCTGTTAAGACCTAATCATTAACAAAGTGGTTGCTTAAATGTGTGAGTACATGCAGATGGTTAGTTGATTTGCAATTCTGGCACCTCACCATTATAACACCCGGTCGAAGGACAAAGAAATGACTAGACAGGATTCGGATACTAGTATTGTGGACCCCACGAAAGAGGTCGAGGTGATCAATGTGGGGGCTATGAATGAAGAAATGAAGAAGTTGAAAGCCTAAATGGAGGCCATGCACAGGGCTTGGTCTGAGGGGCACCCAGTACATTTATACCCCGTCAACCCCTCTTATATCCCACACCTAGCACAGCGTCAGGAGTGTTCAACTGCCGAAACATCTCCACCCTTCCAGTATACCACCCAAGGGTATGCCACTACTTCATATGCTCCACCGGCTCCACCGCCCAAACAAAATCCTCCTCTGCCCATGGCTTCAATGTTTTTGGCTCTTCCGCCGGCTCCATTACAAAGGTCCTCTAGTGAACTACTATTCCAAGCCCATGACGCCCAATATTACCCGCTTGAGCCAACCTTTAAGGATTCTGAGACGTATTCATATTCCCCTCATTTTGAGATCCCAATTGAAGTCTAGAAACCAGTTAAAAATGCAGAGCATGAGGAAGTGATCAGAAAATTCAAAAGCCTGGAGCAATCCTTCAGGAACATGCACAGATTGGGCAGCCAGGTCAGTGTTGCCCATAAAGATTGTGCCCTTTTCCGGATGTCCAGCTGCCCGCGGGATTAAAGATGTCTAAATTTGACTTGTACGAGGGACAAGGTGACCTGGTAGCTCACCTCCGACGGTTCTGAAGTAAGAGGTGCTAGGGGAAAAGATGAATTACTGATAGCCTACTTTGGTCAGAGACTGAGCGGGTTTGCATTGGAGTGGTACACCAGACAGGACCCTGGCCGATGGTACACGTGGGATGATCTGGCATAGGCGTTCATCGACCACTTTCAATACAACCTCGAGATAGTCCCTGATTGGCTGTCATTGTTGAAATTTGAGAAGAAGCCGGGATAAAGTTTTAGAGAATTTGGTTTCCGATGGAGAGAGCAAGCAGCCATAGTGGATCCCCCAATGAGGGAAAACGAGATGGTAGACTATTTTCTGCAGACGTTGGAAGCAACATACTTTGGTCATCTAGTGACTTCTCTAGGTAAATCATTTAATGAAGTAGTGAAAATGGGCGCCATGATTGAAGAGAGTTTCAAGTCTAACAAAATCTTGAGTTATTCAGCGCTGAAAGCAACCACGCAGGCCATACAATGCGGTACTGGTGGTGTGCCAGGTAAGAAGAAGAAGGAAGAAGTCGCCACAGTGGAAGCTAGCACCTGGTCCAGACCCAGCCATCCTCCACCCTACTATAGTCAACCCAGACCCCACCACCCAAACTAGCCATATACCCCAACCACACTTCTCTGTCCATCATGCCCAGACATACACGCAGCCTCCAGCGCATCCGCAATGGCGTGCGCCGGCTCCCCAAAACACATATACACCTCCACAAAACACCCATCCACACCCCAGGGCTAACAGACCAGGACCCGTCTTTCGTCCTACCCAAAATTTTCAAAATGAGAGGGCCCCAAACAAAAGAACTTTTACCCCATTGGGAGAATCTTAAACCTCTTCATTCCGTAGACTAAAGCAGTTGGGAATGTTAACCCCAATCGAGCCCAAAGTACCAAAACCACCTCCCAGAAACCTGGACCAGTCCGTCAGGTGTGAATATTGCTCGAGAATGTTGGGCCATGAGACTGAAAAATGTTGGAAGTTGAAGAATGCAGTACATGAGCTTATTGATAGCCGTCGTATTGAATTATAGGACCCGGAGGTGCCAAACATCAATCAGAACCCGCTGCCAGCACATCACGAGACTAACATGATTGAGTTGGTAAACAAGGATGGGGAGGTGAAGAAACCCTCACAGATCGTGATAATGATTCATGTTGTTGAGACCAATTCAAAAGAGAAGCTGACAGGGGAACACGCAGGGGTGAAGTTGACGGGTACAAGTGACAAGCCGGTGGTAGTAATGGGGAAAGAATTATCTGTTGTCGCAAAGAAACTGGAAGCAATCAAGTTGGTGGTACCAGGGGCGTCACCCGCGCCCGTGTTCGTGGTGAAAGGTGCTTATATAGAGCCAGTGATTATCAAGCCAGTAGTCCAGTTGCCCGTGGTGTATATCAAATTTGTGCCATAGAAATATGAGAAGGTGATAGTAATATACAAGGGAAAAGAAATTGAGGAGGAGAGCTATAAGTCGCAAGGATTGACTCGATCGGGGCGTTACTTCGCTTCCTAGGAATTGAGAAAGGCTAGGGCTACTAAATACAATCTAGCATTGGTCAAGAAGGCTGTTTTGGAGGAGGAACAGAGGAGTTTCTAAGAAAGATGGAAGATACAGGACTATTCTATTGTCGAGCAGCTGAGGAAAACGCCAACCCATATTTCATTGTTGTCATTTTTGATCCACTATGATGAAAATCGCCGAGCCTTGATGAAAATATTAAATGAAGCCCATGTGCCTGATAAGATTTCAGTGAACCAATTGGAGACAATTGCTAATAGGATCTTCGAGGTAAATAGGATAACATTTTCGGATGATGAGTTGCTTGTGGAAGGGATAAAGCATAATAAAGCCCTTTACTTGACAGTCAAATGTGAAGATTCAGTGGTGACCAGAGCATTGGTAGATAATGGGTCTAGTGCAAACATTTGCCTGATGTCGACACTGAACAAGCTAAAGATCGATAATGATAGAATCCGCAGAAACAGTGTGTGTGTCTGAGGTTTTGATGGGGGCGGAACAGACACGGTGGGGGATATTTTCCTTGAGTTGACCATTGGCTCAGTTGAATTTACTATGGAATTCCATGTGCTAGACACTGCAGTAGTAGATAATCTGTTGTTGGGACAACCATGGATCCATGCGTCAAAAGCAGTGCCTTCCTCACTGCATCAAATGGTCAAATTTGAGTAGGACTTGCAAGAGGTGGTGCTACATGGAGAGGACCCCACAAGCGCTGCAGGTGATGAAATTGTGCTCTTTGTAGAAACTGATGACGATAAGGGCCATGGGTCTATCAAGTTTTCGACACGATCACTGTGAACAAGGTACCGGAGGGAAAAAGCATCACATGTCCCCGAGTAGCAGCTGCAACAGTCATGGTTGTTTTAGAAATGATGGGTAATTGGTTTGTCCTGGGAAAAGGTCTGGGTGCCAAGCTTCAGCGCATTGCTCAACCGGTGTCCTTGCCCAAGAATTTAGATACATTCGGGTTGGGGTTCAAGACAACAATAGAAGATATCAAAAGGGCCCGCAATTTGAAAAAGAAAGCTTGGATTCTCCCCAAACCAATTCCGCATCTGTCCAAATCCTTTGTTAGGCCAAGGGCCAAAAACCAGTTAGCAGCACAGGCGACGAGTTCATTGATCAGAGCAGAGGGTAATATGGATGAAGTGTTTGAGAGGGTATTTGCAGAGGTAAACATGGTTCAGGCCGACGAAGGTTCCAGTAATGCAGACATTTAGTACGTTGGGCCACATTCTAAGATCAATAATCGGGAAGCCACTCCCCTGCCAGTTCGGAGGTGTGCGTAGATTATGTGATTGTGAAATCAAGGAAGCTGTCTGACCATGTCAGGGATTTGAGGAAATTCTTTTAAGGGCTACACAGGTACAATCTCTAGCTCAATCCTGCAAAGTGTGCTTTCGGGGTGCCATCTGGAAAGTTGTTAGGGTTTGTAGTCAATCGCCGAGGTATTGAATTGCATCCATCAAAGATTAAGGCTATTGGGAAGATTGAATTACATTAGCAGGTTCATTGCTCAGCTCACAACTACTTGTAAACCCATTTTCAAACTACTTAAGAAAGATGTTGCGGTTAAATGGGCAGATGAATGTCAGAAAGCTTTTGATAAGATAAAAGAATATTTGTCGAATCCGCCCGTGTTGGTTCTGCCAGAACCAGGGAGGCCTTTTATTCTGTATCCGACAGTCTTGTATAATTTGTTTGGTCGCATACTGGGGTAGCACGATGTCTCAGGCAGAAAGGAGCAGGCGATGTACTATCTCAGCAAGAAGTTTATATCTTACGAGGTTAAGTACACTCATCTGGAGAGGACATGTTGTGCCCTAACTTGGGTGGCACAGAAGTTGAAACATCACTTGTCGTCCTACACTACTTACCTCATATCTCGGTTAGATCCACTGAAGTATATTTTCCAGAAGCCTATTCCCACGGGAAGGCTCGCAAAGTGGTAGATCTATCTTACAGAATTTGATATTATCTACGTGACACAGACTGTAATGAAAGCACAGACCTTAGCTAATCATTTAGCTGAGAATCTAGTTGATGATGATTACGAGCCATTGAAAACTTATTTCCCTTATGAAGAGGTGATGCATATTGACGAGTTGGAGCTGGTAGAGAAACCATGATGGAAAGTTTTATTTGATGGAGGGGCCAATATGAAACGGGTCAGCACTATCCTGTTACGGCTCAGCTTCGTTTCTATTGTATGAACAACATGGCGGAATATGAAGCATGTATTTTTGGGTTGAGATTAGCAGTGGATATGGGCATCCGGGAAGTCTTGGTCATGGGTGACTCGGACCTACAGGTACACCAAATTCAAGGAGACTAGGAAACACGTAATTTGAAATTGATACCATACCGATAGTGCCTGCATAAGCTTTGCCAACGGTTTTAGTCGATAGAGTTCAGGCATATCCCAAGGATTCATAATGAGGTTGCCGACGCTTTGGCTACTTTAGCGTCGATGTTCCATCATCCATATAAGGCTTACTTAGATCCATTGCAGATTCAGGTCTATGATCAAAATGCTTATTGTAACATGATAGAAGAGGAACTTGATGGTGAGCCGTGGTTTCATGACATCAAGAATATATTAGGATGGGAGATTATCTGGCACAGGCCACCGAGGATAAAAAAAGAACTATTCGTCGATTGACAAGAGGGTTTTTCTTGAGTGGAGGAGTACTGTACAAAAGAACACCAGATCTCGGACAGTTGAGGTGCATGTATGCGAGGCAAGCCACCACTATCATGACTGAGGTACATTCTAGAGTCTGTGGACCGCACATGAGCGGATATCTTTTGGCAAAAAAGATCTTACGGGCAGGGTATTATTGGCTTACAATGGAGTGGGATTATATCATCTTTGTACGCAAATGTCATCAGTGCCAAGTGCATGGAGATTTGATTCATTATCCACCATTAGAATTGCATACGATGTCAGCACCATGGCCTTTTGTTGCTTGGGGAATGGACGTTATTGAGCCGATTGATCCAGCATCATCAAATGGGCACATGTTTATCTTGATAGCAATAGATTATTTTACCAAGTGGGTGGAAGCAAAGACGTTCAAGTCTGTGACTAAGAAAGCTATGATGGATTTTGTGCATGCGAACATTATTTGTCGGTTGGTATAGTAAAAGTAATTATCATGGACAATGGGGCTAATCTCAATAGTCATTTGATGAAGGAAACATGTGAGCAGTTTAAGATTACTCATCGTCATTCTACTCTGTACCGCCCTAAAAACAAATAGAGTAGTTGAAGCGGCCAACAAGAACATAAAGAAAATATTGCAGAAAATGGTTGAAGGGTCTAGACAGTGGCATGAGAAGTTGCCTTTTGCATTGTTGGGATATCGCACTATCATTCGTACTTTGGTGGGGGTGACTCCTTATTCATTGGTGTACGGCACCGAGGCAGTAATACCTGCAGAAGTGGAGACCCCATCACTTCGAATCATTGCGGAGGCTGAAATAGACAATGATTAATGGGTAAAGAGCAGTTTGGAGCAAGTGAGCTTGATTGATGAGAAAAGGTTGGCATCAGTGTGCCATGGTCAATTGCACCAGCAGAGGATGGCATCAGCATACAATAAGAAAGTACGTCCGAGGAATTTCGAGGTCGGACAGTTTATTTTGAGGCGGATTTTGCCTCATTGGGCAGAAGCAAAAGGAAAATTCGCCCCGAATTGGCAGGGGCCATTTGTAGTAACCAGGGTGTTGTCTAATGGTGCATTGTATTTGACAGACGTAGAAGGAAAATGTGTAGAAATGGCCATCAATTCCTATGCTGTCAAGAGATATTACGTATTATTTCTTTATTTTGAATGTACTTGCTTGTATTTGGCATATTTGTAAGGATTGAAATGAAGAAGGCATTTTGTTCTGCTATCCAAACACTTTTATCCTTTGTTACACCTTTGATCCTTAATTATTTTAGTTCGTACCCCTCTTTCGGAATCAATAGCACAATAAAAAAACGCAGGTGCCGAGAACAAGGTAAATAAAAAAAAGAAAAAAAAAGAAAATAAAAGTTGAAAAAAAAGAGAAAACGAACAAAGAAAAAAAGAGAAGAAAAGAAAGAAAAAGGAAAAAGAGAAGAAAATAAAGAAAAGGAAAAAGAAAAGAAAAGAAAAGAGAAAAGAAAAGAAAACAAAGAAAGGAAAAGAAAGGAAAAGAAAGAAATGAAAAGAAAAGAAAACAAGAAGAAAAGAAAAGAAAGAATCACAACAAAGGTAATTACGATAAAGTGAACTACGTTTAATTTGATCCTGAATGGGTACGTAGTCAGCCTTACTCCGAGGTTCAGTCATACCAAAATAAAATTTCAAAAGTCGCCAAGCAAGAAACTGGGGCAGAAGTTGTGGTTCGTTGCGAGAAATTCGATTACAAAAGTTGTAGTGTCAACCCGTTTTGAAATTGTTTTGATCCTTCTATACCTTTCTTTCTAACCCATACAAAATCCTACATTATTGTCCAAAGAAAGTCCTACTGATCAATTTTTGAGAAATGCCAAGTCGAGTAGGGAAATGTGATTTGTAACAGGGGCAACACTCTGGTCCAAGCCAGAAAGTAAAAATAAAAATGAGAGAGTCTTATCGGTGAAAACCCTCACGGGCACCGTAAGGCGACGAGAGCTGAGAGAAAATGAAATAAGAGAGTCTTAGCGGTGAAAACCCTCACGGGCACCCTAGGGCGAAAGTGAGTTTGAGAAATGGCAAACTGAGAAAGGTCTGCTGGTGAAAATTGTTCGTGGAATCGTAGGATAAATGAGGTTAAAGTTTGGGTAAAGTATCAAGTGATGGAAGTTTTTGGAAATGAAGTATGACAACTGAAGAGCTGATTAGTTGGATCGGTTGGGCCGGGAAGTCCGAAATGCATGTTGTGATCACTGGTGCTAGCTGTTCCGGTCAGATAAGTTTCTTTTCCTTTCCTTTTCAATAATCATCTAGTTTTGGATTCTTCTTATCCTTAACTCATAAAATTATTGCATTTCATTTTCCTTTTGGGGTTTGGTGTCTAAATGTTCTAATGACAGTTTTGTTCGATAAAAGAGGAAAGGAACAATATGATGTAAAGTGAAATAAGGGAAGTCGCCGGAAGTTTTATCGGCAAAATATTTGGGAAATGTTGCGAGAAATGTGAAGTTTCAGACAAAAGGAGTCAGAAAGGTGAAACAACAGTGGGAGTACAAAAGCATTCAGGTTGTCAGAAATTGGGGAATGTAAATCGGTCAGAAAGTCAGGCAGTTCAGAGTAAGTCAGGCAACACCAAGCAAGGCAATGGAAGGATGATACAACGAAGAATGCCATCAACTAACCACCATTTTTAAACTAATAAGTTTTCTGTGATTGAAACAGGGGCAAGAAATTGTTGTCAGGAGGAACTTTTCATGAAGGAAAAGTAGGTAGTAATCAATTTTAACCGCAAGTGTGGCATGGGTAAAACGCAAGAAAATGAGGAGTGACATGAAGAGATGTTGAAGGTAGGAGCCCGCCTGGTAAACAGAGGAGTACATTTCAGTCTTTATATTTTAAAGATACACTTTAATCCTATCGCAATTCAAGTTTTGGTTTCAATCCTCATTAGTAAGTGGTAACAAGCCCCAGTTTCACCAAACTGGGGCAGAAAGTTTTCCTTGTTTTGTTTATTTTTGTGAAATAAGGAGTCCCCCTGGAGAACAAAGACATACAATTCAAATTTTAGCAGTCAGGAGCCCGCCCGGAGAATAGAGGAATACATTTCAAGTTAGCAATCAGGAGTCCGCCTGGATAACAGAGGAATACATGCAATCCAAATTTCAGCAATCTGGAGCCCCCTGAAGTATAGAGGTGATACAATTCATGTTGTTAGTTTTATACCAATTCCTTCATTTATTTTGGTAGTCAGGTTCCCTCCTGGAGAACAGAGGTCCGCAATTCAAATTTCAGAAGTCAGGAGTACGCCTGGAGAATAGAGACATATGCTTCAAGTTAGCAGTCAGGAGTCCGCCTGGAGAACCGAGACTTACATTTAATGTTTCAGCAATCAGGAGCCCGCCTGGAGAACAAAGGTGATACAATTCAAATTTAGTTTTCAATCAA